>JAYESA010000005.1:62845336-64045336 GCA_036927795.1 Iris macrosiphon
ATGGAACACATTTTTTTCGGTACACGCACACACACGGCTTAACTGCACCTTCTTCCCTTAAACCAAGCTACCAAGTAGTTTTGTTTGGTCCAAACCATACGATTATTTACAAGAATACCTTTCTGAGTTTCGGTATGCATATTGAATATTTATGTATTGTTAGATGTAAGATTTTATTTGGACTTGTGTTTGTGGACCTAACTAGTTTAGACTAGATCCATGGACCAATATTTAATTCTAGTTAGAATTGAGCCCAATAATAAGTCTAATCATTAAGATGATGATTAATTAGTTAAACCAATTAGACTAGAACCTTCCCTCCTTAATTAATTTTTTCATGACAAGCCCCAAGGGATTTTGTGGATATTTCATAGTGCCTTGGAGAGGGGGCAAGGGCGGCCACTACATAAGGTGGTGGAGACTCTCTCTCCTCTCTTTTCTTCATTCTAAATTTAGATCAAGAATTTTTCTTTCCAAATTCCTTTATCCCTATATATATATGTGTGTGTGTGTAGATGTATGTAAATGTGTATATATTTATGTGAGCTAGAAGGAAGAAGAAAGCAGTGAAAAACAACGAAGAAAGTAGTGAAAAGCAGTCAATAAGAAGTGAAAAGCAGCAACAAAAGCAGCAGCAAAAAGCAGTAAAAGCACTAGTCAATAAGCAGTGAAGCAGCAGCCATAAGCAGCAGCAGAAGGAACGATAAGCTACAGTAAGCTGCAGTAAGCTGTCGTAAGTTATAGTAAGCTGCATTAAGCAGTGCTTAATGTTATATATATTAATAAGTTAGTGTATATATTGATAAGTTATATATATATATATATATATATATATATATATATATATATAACTTACTAACTTATCAATATCAATATATATATATATATATATATATATGAGAGATATATATTTATATATAAGCACTAGTTAATATTAGTTAGTATTTATTTCTAGATTACCTTGAGTTACACCATGATAAGGAGAGTTGAGGTATCTTGGGTATGGGTATTGAATATCCAATATGTATGCTAGTTATGTTAGTTGTAGGTATTGATTTTAGTATTAAATAGTATGTTAAGTTAGTTAGTTAATTGGGGTGTGTGTGTGTGTGTGTGTGTGTGTATATATATATATATATATATATATATATATATATATATATATATATATATATATATATATATATATATATAAATATATTAGTTGGTGTAGTATAGTTATGAGTTTAAATGCATGTTATTGTATATATAGTTATATCTAATGACTAGATATATGACCAATGTATTAGGTAATACAAGGTAAATGGGGTATCTCAAGGTAAAGGGTAAACATAGTATCTTAGTATAGTTAGTAGCTAGTATTGTTATAAGTTATGAGTTTAATTGCATATTAATGTATAGTGAGGTATGTATGGTTAGTTAGTTAATGTTAGATATTGGATTACCTTGTGATACCAAGGTAATGTCAAGGTATTGGTTTATACTCAAGGTATTGAGTTTGTATATCAAGATGGGTGTGTAGGTGGTGTGATACCGTATTTGGTTCAAAGCCAATGTATCCACTTAGCATTAGTTTAGTTAGGAGTACTATATATTTTGTCTTGTATATATATTATAGTATTTTCATATCTAATAACTTACGTACCTTATGATACGGTATTTTGTTGGTATCTTAGTATCCTAGTATATCTAGTATAGCCTAGTTACATAGTGTATGGACCCAATATCCTAGAGATGGACTCATACAACCTAGAAATAGCTAGTTTGACCAAATTTGACTAGTTTGACCTAGAGTTGACCTAGTTTGACTATTTTGACTTAGAAATGGCTTTATGACCTAGAATTGAACTAGTTTAACTTATTTTCATTCCAAAACCTTGTATTAATATAATATTCCATATATAGGTCTGTGTGACACCAGTTCGGATACCGATTTGTATTATTTGCTCTGGACCACAGACGAGTACATTCTCTGATAGTTTTCATTATTTGATTACTACTATAATTCAAGTATTTAGAAATGTTACTTATGATTCTTTGACATATTGGTACATAGATTGGTATTGTTATTGGATCGTCAGTCATGAGATGTTACCTTGATTATCGAGATTGTATCGAATACTGCTAATCATATACTACATGTATGGTTGAGTTAGCTCCTTAGTGTAATATTGAATATCCCAAGCCGATCACATATTTAGTGAGTATCTCAAACACATGATATATTATAGATTCCATATTCAATTCATAGATTACCCTGTTCTATTTCTGACATTATAGTTCTTCTCCTTCGTTCTTGTACGCATTGATTTATATTTCTGTTGCTAGTTTTTCCTATTCCTTCATTGTTCTTAAACCATCAGTTATATTCTTATCATATATAAAATCTTCTATTTTACTGTTTTATAGTTTTTATCAATTAATTGGAACTCCTATTCGGTTGTACTTCACTCTATTCCTGACTGGATAACATTTTTTAGAGGATCCGGGAGATTGGTGTCCGACGTACTACGGACCTCGACCTATAGATGGTGTAGATATGGACCCATTAGTTCTGGAGTGACTGCCAGCAGATCTATTCGGAATCACTAGTTATCATAGTTAGTTTTCTTTTACATTTTGGTGCCGAATTTATTTTCGGCGTATATTTGAGACTTGTATATTGTTCTATTTGTTATTGTTATATTTAAACTGCATAGTTATGTTAGACTTCTTTCAAATCTTATAGTGCTATAGATTTGTGATTGAGTATTGTTTTGCATTAAGTTTATTACCCTCCTTCTTGGAGTTGAGATATTATTGGCAGATTTTACATTATTATGAGATGATTAGATAGTATAGTTGACAAAAACAGCGTTCTACCATCGATGCTGCGACGTAGGCTGGACGTACCCACATACTCATGCCCCTTCATCGGGTACGGGTCGTGATATTCCTTACGTAATCAATAACATATGCTACCATCGTAGGCCAGTAGTAGCCCATTATCCGAAGATGGTCTTGTAGCTTCAGATCGGGTTGATGCGCCATGCAGACGCCGTCGTGAGCTTTGTGGAGGGCTTGTTTTACCTCTGTGTTCGATAAACATCATAGTAGAAGGCCGGCATAAGACCGATGATATAATATTTTTGTTCCCATGTGGTAATAGAAATATAGGGAGCGTCTCCTGATTGAAGTGGCCTCCTTCGGGTTCTCGGGGAGAATTCCATAGACTGTATAGTCAATGAATAGAAGCCTCCAATCCTGAGTCTCGGTGTCGACCACAACTGCATAGATGAGGCACAAGCATAGGTTGCTCTTGGGACAAACTAGCTCTTGGCCTATCATATTGTGGTGTCCCGTTCCCCCTTTACGGAGAGCGCAACTAAGAATTACTAATCGGTATCGTTCGATCGAGATATATTGAATCAAGATCTTATCCTCGTTATGGATTCACTTCTTCGGAACCGATTCCCATATTCAGTGGACCGTGTCCCAAGGATGGATTTAGCGGCAGAGTCAAGAGGGACCTCTCCGCTGCAAGTTTTCTTGCCTAGTTTTCACTGTCGCCTTGTTGCTTTCGTGCTTTTGAGTTAGTTTTTGGATTTGCATTTTCTTGGACGGTTTTGATAGATTTTATTGCTTTCGTTCATTGAACTACATTTTATTCCAAGCTTGGAAAGAGTAGAAGAGGTATTGATCATCTGTTCGTGGTAATGCAGGTGATCGTGCAGTAGACGTCGTGCGAGTGGAGTCTTGAAGCACCTATTTTCTTTCCTTTCTCCAACCAACTTGTGAGTGGCTATAATTCGATTCACTTAACCATTCTTCCAAGTCTTCACATCTAAAATCTTGCCTTCTTTATTTTTCCGATCAAACGATACCATAATAACTAAAAGATATCAATATAAAAAGGAATATACGTGGATTATTTGTGCTTGTCAACCAACTTGGAAACGGTTACCTTGTTGCATGCTAGTTCGCTTAGAATATTCTTTCATATTATTTCAATTTAAGTTAGAATGTATACTTTTTCTAGATTGTGCTATGTATAGAACACACCTTGCTATGCAATAAACTGATCAGGGAGACTATGCAAAATGAATCATGCCATGCTACTTGTCTTGTGCTCGTGTGTCCTTAACTGCATCAATTGATAACTTACTATAGACGTTGTTTGATCACTGACAACTTGTGCACAAGGTCAGTTCCTGCGGACGGTCACTGGGGCACTGGCACTGATCCGATCCGGACGAAACTTCATGTTTAGTCTCATATACTGGACGGGATGGCATGTAGCACCTCATGTACTTTTGTTGCATACCATCGTCGTCAATGACTATTTTATCTATTATGGCATCATGCCAGTAATCTCTACGTATATTTAAACTGTGCAAGCTAACTATATCTTCGTGGCAGGGAAGGTCATGGTAAGTATTTGTGCAGGTGGTTCAGATGGACAGGTAAAAGTCATCGAACGATGGCTTGTTTATTTCAGTAAACTTTCATATCAATGCTTGCTTATAAAATGAACTAAGGCAAGATAGAAAGAACACATAATAACTTGCATGTTTTATATAAACAACATGTTGATTTGGTATAGTTAGGTTAGCTCGCCTTTACCAGTATATTTTGATGTACTGACCCTCGTTGCAACAGGTTTCCCGCACCAAGGAGATCCTGCGTGGAGCTAAAGTGACTTCCCAATCCAATCCACTTACCGGCACGCCCTGATCGTGCCTTAGAAGAAACGTTTTGAAGATCCAGGAGCTCGTGCACATAACTTATGCAGCTCCGTGGAAAGGCGATAGCTTCGCCTGAAGGTGTCTCTTCTTTTAAAGTTTTAGTAAATGATGTAATGTACATGATGACTATCTTATTTTATGTCCACTTTTGTAAGCCCGTGCGACAATTATCCGACTCATTCAAGAGTTTATAAAAAGATGTTCACTATCAATAAAAAAACTTTTCTATGTTTCATCATTTTGTTCAATTATCTGCGTACTCTGAATATGTGCTCGTTATGCAAAATATCTTGGCCTTGTGCGTTGCGCAACCTAGTCACGCATGGTGTCACGCCCGGGGGACGACTATCGATTCTACGAAATCGGAGCGTGACATATTGCTATCAGAGCACAACTTCAAGTTCCTTTAACCCTCGTGTCAAAAAAGTTCCTTTAACGATTTATTCCCTATGCGAACTCTTGAACTCGTTTGGCTAAAATGAGATACTTTCCATATAGTAAGTCCCTAATACATTATGAGCCTGATGTAAGTTATTTTTTTAAAGGAATGACTCAAGCGTAAGCATCAATGCTAGCACAGGGTGAGGTACAAGCCCAGTAAAGTAGTTCCGGCACCTCGAGAAGTTCCAAAAGCTAGCGAGCCATGCTCGTGTTGACCCAATTGAGAAAATGATTTGGATGCTTGAAGCAAGCCAACAGAGGGATGAGACTCGTTATTAGCGAGCCGAGAAGCGGGAGGAAGAACGACATAGCAAGTTCGAAGGCAATCTAGAAGCCCGATTTGTAGTCCAACAGAAGCAGGTAGATGCCCTATAACAGATCGTTCAGACCATGGCCTCCAATCATTCCGCGATGATAGCAGTGGTACCGGTGGAGCGACCCATACCTGAAGTCGAAATGCCTCAAACTCCCAAGAAGAAGGAAGTGACTACCTTCGACTTTGCCGACTTCAAGAAGGTCTGCAATACGCCATTCAAAGGGATTGAGGACTCGGTCGTAGCTCTAGAGTAGCTGGCAGAGCTTGAGGATCACTTCAATTTACTAGAGGTACCTGAGAAAATTGTGTTGCGTGTGCAAAACTACCGCTCCATTTGAACGCACACGATTGGTGGGACGTACATCAAAGCTCTCTCTCAGTAGGCGATGAGGAGACTATTATGTGGGCTACCTTCCATGGCGTATTTGAAGAGGAGTTCATACCCCCTCCCGTTCGTCAGCAGAAGGAGAATGAGTTCGTGCAGCTCCGTCAAGGCAGTATAACAATGAAGCAGTACTCCGTCGAATTCAATCGGCTCGCCAAATTTGCAAGCTCATATTTACTTGATGCGGCAACTCGTGCAAGACGATTCGAAGGCAGCCTACGACCTGCTATATATGCGTACACACGTAGTCATTTCCCAATACCTGACTATGTGGGAAGTCCTCAATCATGCCATTTCCTTTGAACCGCAGTATCCTCCAGTTGCTGCCGGCACTGTGCATACTTTCAATCACAAGCGCCATAGCAACACGGAAGGAAACACCGCTCCAAAGTGTCCAAATAACGGCGGTCATTAGAAAAGAAATTCAAGCCAAACATGTGTCTTCTGTAAGAAGCCAGGGCACGCCATCACCGAATGTCGTTTGAAGCACGGTTTATGCCTCATTTATAATGATCCAAACCATAGAATTCGCGATTGTCCGTTCTACTCCGTTCGATGCCCTCAACATCCAAATTATGCCACAGTACCTCAAGCCAACCGAGCCGTGCCACAGTAAGAGCGTCGTCAAGCTTAAGGCCGGGTGTACACTTTGACACATAAAGAGGCCCTAGCATCGGATCCCGTTGTGTCAAGTATAATATTTTTTAATAACATACCTGCTCGCGTGCTATTTGATTCTGGTGCAACGCATAGCTTTATATCCACGAATATTGCTGTGGAAAACAAAATAGAAATGATACTATTATATCTAGACCTTAGTGTTAGCACCCCATCGGGCACGAAAATACCTGCACGTTCAGTATGTCAGGGCGGCCACGTCTGTATTAGGGGAAGGAAATTCTCGCTAGATATTTTAGTCATAGATGTTCGGGATTACGACATCATCTTGGGAATGGATTGGCTCGGTGCTTGCTTGACAACTATCAAATGTGCAAAGAAATATGCCATCTTTCGTCTACCTGGAGAGGCTAAATTCTTCTACACAAGTGGTCCAGCAAGAGAAGCGTCAAGGACCTGCATGGTAATTTCTGCGATATCAGCTCGGCGGATGCTACATTCTGGATGCGAGGGAGACTTAGCGTTGGTTCGGGACATGCAGCTGGATTGTGCAAATGTTGAGTCTTCTTCCGTTGTGGAAGAGTTCCTTGATGTATTTTTGAGCGAACTACCTGACATGCCACCCGACCGAGAAATCGAGTTCACCATCGATACATTCCCAAATATCCAACTGATTTCCAAAGCCCCGTACCGAATGGACCATGTTGAATTAAAGGAGTTAAAGTGCCAACTATAAGAACTGCTTGACCATTGGTACATTCGTCCGAGCGTATCTCCTTGGGATGCGCCTGTGCTCTTCGTAAAAAATAAAGACGGAACATTGTGACTATGTATAGACTATCGAGAGCTAAATAAGGTTACTATCCGAAACAAGTATCCCCTGCCCAGGATCGATGACCTCTTTGATCAGTTGTAAGGGGCGTCAGTATTTTCAAAGATAGACCTTCGCTCTGGCTACTATTAATTAAAGATCTAGCCAGAGGACATACCGAAGTCAGCATTTCGGACCAGCTATGACCATTATGAGTTTTCTTTCATATCGTTCGGACTGATGAATGCCCCTGCCGCATTCATGGATTTGATTAATCGTGTGTTTCGACCATTCCTCGATAAATTTGTGGTAGTATTCATAGACGACATCTTAATGTACTCGAAGAATAAGGATGAACACACAGGACACCTGCGGATTGTGCTTCAAACTGTTTGAGACAATAAGTTATACGCGAAGCTGAGGTAGTGTGAGTTCTGGTTGGACAACATATCTTTTCTTGGGCACATCATTTTCGCAGAGGGTATCTTAGTCGACCCGAAGAAAGTTGAAGCTATCGTGAAGTGGAAGATACCTGAGTCAGCCAGTGACATTCAGAGCTTTCTTGGTCTAGCAGGCTACTACAGGAGATTCATAAAAGATTTTTCAAAGATCGCTTCGCCTACGACTTATGTCACTCGAAAAGGAGTAAAGTTCGCGTGGACGGACGACTGTGAAGCCTTATTTATGGAGTTAAAGTAACGACTCGTCTCAACACCGATCCTTACTCTTCCGGACTGACCCGGTGATTTTATGATATATAGCGAAGCCTGAGGAAAGGATTTGGGATGTATCCTAATACAGAGGGACAAAATAATAGCCTTTGCGTCGAGGCAGTTAAAGCCTCACGAAAGGAACTATCCAACGCACGATCTGGAACTTACAGTGGTGTTGTTCGCGTTAAAATTATGGCGGTATTACCTCTATGGCGTACCGTACGAGATCTTCACGGATCACAAAAGCCTTAAATATCTCTATACTCAAAAGGATTTCAATCTACGGTAATGACGTTGGCTTGAACTCCTTAGCGACTTTGACTTGATGATCAGATATACACCGGGCAAGGGCAACGTTGTAGCTGATGTACTGAGTTGAGTGTTTGTTTGGAGCTTAGCTATCAATGACAAGCTACGAAGGGATCTCGAAAGTTTGGGCATTACACTCTGAATCAGATACAAAAAGGGGGCACAGGTGGCTCAATTGCGCCTCGAACCAGACTTGTTGGAGAAAGTTAAGTTCGCTCAGAAGGACGACATGTTCCTAGAGAAGATGTGTAATCTTATCTCAGAAGGAAAGACGACTGACTTTGCGGTAAGCACAGATGGAATGATGCGAGTGAAGGGAAGATTGTGTTTTCCTAATGATGCAAACCTCAGAAAAGAGATACTCACTGAAGCCCACTATGCGAGTTACACTTCACATCCAGGAAGCACAAAGATGTATCGAGACCTCCGCACGATATTTTGGTGGCATGGCATGAAAAGGGATGTGGCGCTGTTCGTGTCGCAATACATGGCTTATCAGAGGGTAAAGGCCGAGCACCAGAAGTCGGACGGAGAGATGTTGAACCTTTCTATACCAAAGTGGAAATAGGAACACATAACGATGGATTTTATTGTTGGTTTTCCAAAGACGAAACAGGAAAACGATATCGTCTGGGTCATCATTGATCAACTCACCAAATCAGCTCACTTTCTGCCTATCAAAGTTACTTGGAGTACCGACCGTCTGGCGCAGATCTACCTCAACGAGATCATTCGACTCCACGGCGTGCCCGTATCCATTATCTCCGATCGAGATAGATGATTCTTATCAAGCTTTTGGGAGAGCCTTCAGTCAGAAATGGGGACGAAGTTAATGTTCAGCTGGCCTACCATCCTTAGAAAGACTTCCAGATGGCTCTGCGCCTTGGACTTGAAGTAAAGTTGGGACATGCATCTACTGTTAGCCGAGTTTGTATACAACAATAACTATCAATCCAGCGTTCAAATGGAGCCGTATGAGGCATTTTATGGGCGGAAGTGCAGATCTTCGATATGTTGGGATAAAGTTAGTGAACGGCAAATTCTTGGCCCGAAACTCGAAGAAGAAACCGTCCAAAAGATCCGCTTGATCCGCGAACGGTTGAAGGTAGCACAGGGTCGTCAAAAAAGTTACTCAGACACGCATTGTCGACCTCTTGAGTTCTTAAAAGGCGATCAAGTATTTCTCAAAGTCTTGCCCATGCGAGGAGTTGCCAGATTTGGAGGAAAAATGAAGCTAAGTCCAAGATTCGTCGGCCCGTCGAGATACTTAAGCGAGTTGTCCCAGTCGCATATCAGATTTTCCTGCCACCGTCACTATCTGAAGTGCACAATATCTTCCATATTTTATAGCTTAGGAAGTACGTGTACGACCCGAGTCATATGGTAGATCTTGATCATCTAGACTTAAAGGCAGACTTGATGTATGTTGAACATCCTGTGCGGATCTTGGATCATAAAGTGAAGCTGCTTCGAAGTCGTTCGGTTCCTCTCGTGCGCGTGCTTTGGAGAAGTCTTTTGGTCGAAGAATCGACCTGGGAGCTTGAGTCTGAGATAAAGAAAAGGTTCCCTTCATTGTTTTATAGTGGTAGATTCTATTCGTAAGTTTTATGGATAAAACTTCCTATTAGTTGGTTAGGATGTGGTGCCTCGTTCCCCCTTTACGTGGAGCGCGGCTAAGAATTACTAATCGGTATCGATCGATCGGGATAGATTGAATCAAGAACTTATCCTCATTACGGATTTGCTTTTTCAGAATCGATTTCCATATTCAGTGGGCTATGCCCCAAGGATGGACTTAGCGACATAGTCAAGAGGGACCTCTCCGCTGCAAGTTTTTTTGCCTAGTTTTCGCTGTCGCCTTGTTGCTTTCGTGCTTTTGAGTTGGTTTTCGGATTTACGTTTTCTTGAACGATTTTGATAGATTTTATTACTTTCGTTCATTGAACTGCATTTTATTCCGAGCTTGGAAAGAGTAAAAGAGGTATTGATCATCTGTTCGTGGCAATGCAGGTGATCGTGCAGTAGACATCGTGCGAGCGGAGTCTTGAAGCACATCTTTTATTTTATTTCTCCAAACAACTTGTGAGTGGCTATAATTTGATTCACATGACCCTTCTTCCAAGTCTTCACATCTAAAATCTTGCCTTCTTGATTGTTCCGATCAAATGATACCATAATAACTAAAAGATTTCAAGATAAAAAGAAATATTCTTGGATTATTTGTGCTTGTCAACTAACTTGAAACAGTTACCTTGTTGCATGCTAGTTCGCTTAGAATGTTCTTTCATAGTATTTCAATTCAAGTTAGAATATATACTTCTTCTATGATTGTGCTATGTATAGAACACACCTTGCTATAAAATAAACTAATCAGGAAGACTATGCAAAATGAATCATGCTATGTTACTTGTCTCGTGCTTATGTTGCACTAACAACATCAATTGATAACTTAGTATAGACGCCGTTTGATCATGGACAACTTGTACACAAGGTCATTATTCCCGCGGACGGTCGCTGGGGCACTGGCACCGATCCGATCTGGACGGAACTTCATATTTAGTCTCACGTACTAGATGGGATAACATGTAGCGCCTCACATACTTTTGTTGCATACCATCCTCGTCAATGACTATTTTGTCCATTATGGCTTCATGTCAGTGATCCCCACGTATATTTAAACTGTGCAAGCTAACTATGTCTTCCTGGAAGGGAAGGTCATAGTAAGTATTTGTGCAGGTGGTTCAGACGGGCAGGTAAAAGTCACCGAACGGTGGCATGTTTATTTCAGTAAACTTCTATATCAATGCTAGCATGTAAAATGAACTAAGACAAGATAGAAAGAACACATAATAACTTTCATGTTTCATATAAACAATATGTTAATTTGGTATAGTTAGGTTAGCTCGCCTTTACCAGTGCATTTTGATGTACTGACCCTCGTTGCAACAGGTTTCCTGCACCAAGAAGATCCTGCGTGGAGCTAAAGCAACTTCCCAATCTAGTCCACCTACCGGCACGCCCTGATCGTGCCTTAGAAGAAGCATTTTGAAGATCCAGGAGCTCGTGTACATAACCTATGCAGCTCGGTGGAAAGGCGATAGCTTCGCCTGAAGGTGTCTTCTTTTGAAGTTTTAGTAAATAATGCAATGTACAGGACAACTATCTTATTTTGCATCCACTTTTGTAAGCCCGTGCGGCAATTATCCGACTCGTTCAAGAGTTTGTAAAAAGATGTTCACTACCAATAAAGAGAACTTTTTCATGTTTCATCATTTTGTTCAATTATCTGTGTACTTTGAATATGTTATCATTATGCAAAATACCTTGGCCTTGTGCGTTGCGCAACCTAGGCACGCACAACTTCATATCCTAGGGACAACTATTGATTCTACGAAATCAGGGATTGACACACATCGATTAGCTGATGGGTGTTGTTTGGTACCGCCCAGGAAGCAGCGAGGCCGGCTAAGGCATCGCCTCAATATTTTACAATCGAGGGACATGCTCTATGAATAATATCTTAAAAGTTGCGATAATACTAAGTGTAGCTTGGTGGTAGGGGATCAAGTCTTTGTTTCAGACTTCATACTCGCCCCGGACCTGTTTGACTATTAGCTGAGAATCACCGTAAGCCTCCAGGTATTCTACTCCAACTTGTTTAGCAAGTTGGAGCTCGATGATTAAGGCATTGTACTCTGCCACATTGTTGGAGCACGACTCCGTGAGAAAGTAGGCACGATTAATGACGAGGCCGTATGGGGAGATCAACACTATCCCGACCCCAGTGATAACATCACCTTTTGGCCCTGCTCTTGAAGCGCCATCAAAGAACATTTGCCAAACAGCTTCGTATAAAGTAACGTTGGAGTCCGTCGCCTCGTCTAGAATCTCCTCGTAGAGCTTCAAGGTTTTTGGCCCCAGGTGGGCTGCCAGAAGGTCAGCCAGTGCTTGACCCTTGACAGCCTTTTGTGGGATGAATACCATATCATATGGAGATAATAATATTGTCCAGGTAGCCAAGCGGGAACTGAGTGCCCCTGGTTTGGTCATAAGGACCCTGAGGGGGTTGCATCACGAGATTACATGAATGGTCTGTCCAGCCACATAATATTGAGTTTTCTGAATAGCGAATACTAGAGCAAGGTATTCCTTTTCAACGACGGTGTACCTATGCTCTGCGCCGACCATCATCCGGCTAAGGTAGTATATGGCCTGCTCGTGGCCTGCTTCACTATTCTGGGCTAACATGGCACCAATAGAGTGGTCCATCGTCGTACATAGAGCATGAAAGGATTTACCATGACCTGGGTTACCAACATAGGAGGGTTTGATAGGTATTCCTTGATGTCGTCAAATACGCATTGGCATTTTTTATCCCAGCAAAGGAGACACCTTTCTTCATGAGCTAGGTGTACGGCCGACAACGTCCATAGAGATTTGATATGAACTTCCTGATGTATGCCAGTCTCCCTTGAAGGATGCGGAGTTCTCGGAGGTTCTTTGGCATGCTCATATACATGATAGCCTTGGTCTTGTCGGGGTCAATATGAATATCCCAGGAAGTATTGACGAAACCCAAGAATTTACCATTGGAGACTCCCAACAATGACTTGGTAGGGTTCATCTAGAGGTGGTGTGCACATATTAAGTCAAACACAGTCCTCAAGTCTTGGAAGTGATCATTTTTACAGCAACTCTTGACGATGATATCGTTGACGTAGAATTCGACCGTCTTGCGCAGTCGTTCATAAAAAATGGTGCTCATAGCTCTTTGGTATGTTGCACCTGCATTCTTTAGATTGAAAGGCATGACCATATTGCAGTATACGCCTATTGGGGTCCATAACGATGTATGCTTCTTGTCGTCAATAAATATCTTGATTTGGTTGTAGCCTGAGAAGCCGTCCATGAAGGACATATGTTCGAAGCTACATGTATTGTCGATCATTATATCAGTGATCGAGAGGGAGAATTTATCCTTAGGACGTTCAAATTACGGAAGTCGATGCAGATTTGAATTTTTCCATTCTTCTTGACGACGGGCACTATGTTGGCTACCCAGTCGGGATGTTGTTCCTTACGGATGAAGCCACTAGCTTTCATCTTGTTGACTTCAGCTTCGATAGAATTCATTATGTCCGGCCAAAATCATCGTTGCTGTTGCTTGACCGGTTTGGCGTTCGGTAAAATATTAAGTTTGTGGACCGCGATTTGAGGATCCAGCCCTGACATATCTTCATAACTCCAGGCAAAGACATCGATGTATTCCCTGGCGAGTTTCAGTAGTGATTTTCGGTCTTTGTCGGGCAAGCTTTTGTTGACGAAGATAGGTTTGAAGGATAATTCATCTCCTAGGTCGATTTGTATGATTTTATCCTCCATGGGAGGCTCTCGTTGTTCGAATCGCATCTCCCATTGCGAATCAAGGCTTTGGGCCCGAAGTTCCACCTCAAAGATTCGGGTGGATCCTCATTGTCTTCCTCAGGGTCAGCAAAAACCATGTTGGAGGACAGTGTTCGTTTGAGCACATCCCTGATGTTAACGTCGGAGTCCTAAGCTAAAGATTTCAAAGTGTGAGAGTGCGCTTCATCTTCTTTTTCTGAACCCTCCAGAGTTGTGGGAGGTGTTACGTACCCTAATCCATGTTTAGTCGTCTGGTAGTAACCCTCGGACTTGCCTGCAGGAGAATGTAGGCGCAGGGGCAACCGTCGACCCTTGCCGTGATTTAATACTTTGGTGGTTTTCAAATTGTACCCCATCTTTGGATGAGGTGTCTAGCTTGAGAACGGTACCGGTAAGGTAATATTTTGCCGGTATCAAGTACCGGATCTAATTCTTCTGGGATGAAGGATTGGGAACATTCTACATGGCCGAAGATGATGAGCTTTTCTCCTATCTTCCTATGTGGGATTAGGAAGCAAGAGTCTTGGCTGGGGAGCATCTGGTGCGCTGTGCAGGTGGTGGTCACCTGTGTTTGCAGGTGTAAGACTAGACCATGCTCCATTGAGTACAATGTGTTGATATATATACGCTCAGAATAATTTAAAGATACCGCTTTATTGATAAAATAAGGTATCTTTTCCGGAGGAATCACATCATCGAGGGAAGGGACATTGGCCTGAGCGGCCACATATTATTTCAGTTCGTCATCCTTATGGGCTACCCCCAGCACGGTTAAAGGCGTTGGTGGCTTTCTGTGCAGTTTTACCATTAGAGGCTCAGAGGTTGCAACCTTAGTCGGGTCTTCTTTTGGCGGTATGCGAAGACGAATGACTATAGGTTCTCAAGGAGCAGATGGTACGGTATCCTCCTTCTGCAGTCGATTTGGCCTATGAAGGCAAACGACCAAAGGTTCGAAAGGAACAGATGGTGCGGGATCCTTCTTCTGCAGTCGATTTGGCCTATGAAGAACAACGACCAGAGGTTCGAAAGGAGCAGATGGTGCGGGATCCTTCTTCTGCGGTCAATTTGGCCTTTGAAGGCGAACGACCAGAGGTTCAGGCGTTGTGGAAGGTGCCAAATATTTCAGTTCCTTCCTGTGCAACTTGACGACGAGGGGAGTGGCTGTGTCGGGAGTGCAAACCTTGAGACAGATTTTCATGGGCTCCTCTGGTGTTGTCGTAATCTCATCCTCATCATCGGCCTCATTGCCACCTTTGTCTTGGTAGATTTGCTTGTAGAGGATGGCGTCGGAGTAGTACGTCTCGACTCCCCTAAATGGGTCGATGTCTGCGATCTCCATTCTGATAATGCCATGATCGTCGACGTACTTTAAGCATTGGTGCAGGGTTGACGGCACGATCATATATTGGTCTATCCAGGGGCGTCCGAGCAAGACGTTGTAGGATACATCTACGTCAATAACATAGCAAGTGACCTCTGTTTTTAGGTCGTCGATCTCGCACTTCAGGCAAATCTTGCCCAGAGGGTAGCTTCTTCCTATATTGAAACCACTAATGGCAGTATTGGTAGCAGCCAGGCGATGCATCAGAATGCCCAAGGTTTGCAGCAGACTCCTCAGGATAATGCTGATTGATAAACCGTGGTTAATGTGCATCTGGTCCACCTTTAGAGCACCAATATACCCTGTATAGTACAGGGGACGATCATGCTTGTTATTCTTTAGCAACATATTATGTTACAAAAACGTGATATTGTGTACTGCTTTTGTCACATTGTTGTAGTGGGGACATGCGGCAAGATCCTCTGCTGACGGCTTGACATGCGCCAGGTAGGCGTCGGCATTTTGTAATGCCTCACTCAGAGCGTTCCGGGTGTCTCTGGAGAGTCGGAGAAGCTCAAACAGTAACAACTTTGCCGGGGTATTGGCGAGTTGAGCCAAGACATCAAAGTTGTAAGGCTTTTCTAGTCCCTGAGCCGTTTCTTTACGTAACGACTTATCCGCTGGTGGGGGTGGAGATGGATCCGGATCAGACACGACATATGCAGTAGTTGGCAGTACATTAATGTCGTGATCACATAATCTCGCTGGTAGGTAAGGTCCGACCTAGTTGCCTCTGTCCAGGCCACCTCAGCGGTGGGAGAAACCATCTGGCAAGACTTGGTTTTTTGTGCTTTAGACTTTACGACGAAAGGCGCTGCTTGTTGTATCAAGTCTGGGACAAGATCTAGGTGGAACCACATGACCTTGCCCTGAGGTGTAGTAAGAGGTATCAGTCCGACTGCTTGGTCATGAGCTGGTGGAAGATTGACTACCTCCATTGTTGCCCTCGGGATCGGTATGAATCCGTCCTGGGCTTCCGTCGGTGGAAAATTACCAAACTGGAGGGACACCATGTTAGCGACAACCGTTACATCATCGAAATCCAGGAAAAGAGCCTTGGTATCGATCATCCGTTGGATGTACCGCTTCAAGGTATAATATTACTGCATTGGGTGGTGAACGTTGTAAAATTCCTCACCAAAAATAAATATTTTGTGTGTATTTTATATTTATTGTATTTAGTTTAGGTTATTTTTAAATTAATTAAAATCTAATTATTTTATTAGGATATTTTATCGTAGTTTGGACACTAATGATATAGGACGACCCCAAAATCTATAACGCCCTTCGTAGGAAGTAGCCTACACCGGAGACACAACTTGTAGGACTTTCCGTGACTCAAAATTTGACCATTCAACATTATTATAACACTAGTGTAACATTCATAGTTTTTTGTATTTAATATTTAGATATTTTTATATATATAATTCATTTATGGTTATTTTTTAATCCAACCTTCAAAAAATAAAAGCAACCCATAATTCCTCTAAGCCAAATTAGGACACTTTTCTCTTTTATAGGATTAATTTATTTATTTATTACTATTTTAATTCCATGGATTCAAATCAATATTTATTGTATTTATTACTTATTTTAACATATTTATTCAGATTTTATTTCTATTTATAAAAATTAGAATTCTTGGTATTTTATGTAGCAAGTTGACCTAGTTTTGACAAAATTTGACCTCGACAGTTTTAGACTTAAACCCCGACTAAAAACTCATATTTTTAGCATTTAAAATTATATTATTATGTTTTAATTCTGATTTATGAGTATTTATTCCTGATTTACTTATTTGTCAAAAATTAATTTTTGGTGACTAGTAGGTAACCCGTTATGACATAGTTTTGGTTTCTACTTAGTTTTGTACTCATAGAATTTATAAGAGATGACACTATCACAAAAAATCCTATTTTCTATAAAATTTCAGAATTAATAGTTTTTATTAATTAATAATTTAAAAATAGTTTTTGGCAATGTATAATGGTTAGTAATATTTTGGCATGTAGTTACTTGCATGTGCAACCAACGTAAGATTAATAACTAGATAATAAATTAATTTGACTAGAAGAATAATAGTCTAATTAGTATAATAATTAATTGGTAGGTATTCGAGACGTTCCTGTGGATAGCTCCGGACTAGATTTGTGGTGCTCGCAGCTTGGCTTGGAAGGCAAGTACACCTTGCTTGATTGTATTATTCAGTTTACATTATGCCTAGTTTTTATTTGTTTAGTTGTGTGTACGCGTCTTAGAGTAGCAGACTTATCCAGTATCTTGTAAAGATACGTGGTATCTTCTGACCTGACATTGTTTCAAACATGATCACTGTCTGAGTGAGTGAGTGCATGGACTAGAGTGTCGATTGATCATCAGTATGAGAGTTCGAGCCTTGTGTTAGTAGTTGGTATTGGTTTAGTTTTCTAGATATTATTTAACATCATTGCATTATGTCTGCACCGCGCATACCATTCGGATAGTACATTAGGAGGGGAGAATCTACTAGTGAGCGTATGGGATTTCTATTTCTAATGGTATAAATGGTATATATCGTGTACCCCCGAGTTCTATGGAACGCCTGGTGGGATGACTATTCTTCTATTTATCCCCCCTCATGCACCATTAGAGATATCTTGAGTGCATATCACCTAGGTGGTTTAGTTACCATATTTATTGTTTACTGCTTTACTTTCATGCATGTTGATTTCTTGTGTACTTGTTATGTCCCTCTGAGGACCTGACACCCTTTCCAGGTATAGAAGATCATGATTATTTGTAGGAGAACGGATCAGGACTGGCTACTTCTTTCTCTTTCTAGGAGGTCTTCCCTTAGAGCTTCTTGATCACTAGATGATGTACTTATTTTGTTGTCTTTCTTATATCCTAGTTGGTAGTGGATTTGTCTCTACCCGACTACTAATTCTTCTCGACTATTTCCTACTTGGTACATTTCCATATTGGATTATATATTTCTATTTAGTTTTGTGGATGAGATTAGTATTACCTGTGGCTTATAAAGTTATATACCACTTGTGAATTATTATTCATAAAACAACGTACGTATGTGTATAGTTTTTAAATATTGGAGTTGCCATGTACATACGGCTGTCATGCTTACGTATTCCTAGTCCTACTTTTTGGGGCTGGGGCATGACATATTTTTAGTGGTGGCCCATGCAGGTTGAGAGTATATTGTCTCGGTTACGTTACTGCATCGAGTAAGCCTGCAAATAGGATTAGAGTATAGGATCTCATTTACATACTTGACTTTTCTCTTTATTTTCGTTCTGAATTCTTGAACACACCTACCTTCTTTGACCATCAAAATTGTACTCGCTTAATTCTCTTGACATCAGTATCATTATTTTTTCACCTTTTCCTATTTAATGTACTTCCCTAATAGTTCCTTGAGTATAGCCTCCTGCCAAAATATAGGAATCCTTGTTGTTAGAAGATAATTATGATAGCATACCTACCAAAAAAAAATTATAATATTGGCAGCTCCCAAAAGTTTAACATACCTAATGAACCCTAGCATCCAATACCTGTAAATTAATTGACCATTATCCCTTGATATATTTAGGAATAACTCAAGAGTAGTATATACACTACTAGGGTTAGTTAGAAATCTGACCATATTTTTTGACCCTAGTATTGAGGAACCAATAGAAATCCAAGGTTGAATATTAGGACCAAAAATAACTTTCATAGTGAGATAATATAAGTAGACTATAGATTTAGATTCTTGTATTGTTATTAGAAGAGCAGTACCATAGAAAACCAAGAGGAATGAACCAATACCTTAGTAAGAGCAAGGGTACCCTACCGCCAGCTTAGTAGATCACCTAGAATCTATGATCATTATTGAGTCATATTTGATTTTCCATGAGTCACCGACCGTGCCATCTCATCCAACTATCTATATACTTTTTTATCTTGAGTTAATCCCTTCCTTCATCATAGATCAATTATCATAGCTCTTTACCCAATTAAAACCTATTGAATGATTAGAACATTTCCCTTGATCATACCTCGAATACAGAGACTAACATACCATATTCCCTTAGGAAACCATGATATTATCAAGAGTCTCTCTATTTACTTTCATATACTATTTCTCCAAAACCTTAATGCTCGCTATTTGTGTGATGACTAAATTTTTCTTCATCTTTCAAATCGTGACATCTTACCCTTCTAATGGTAGGCCTAGTGATTCCTTTTATGTTAGGATATATAGTTTAGTAGGAATATGGTTTGTTAATCTTGAATTTTAAATTTTTGTGCTTAGTAGTTAGAACTTGATAGTTTGAATTGTTCATTTAGATTATGACTTTATGATTATCCTTTATTTTCAAATCAAGTAATATGTTCCATATATCTCAATATAGGTTATGTCCTTTTTCACTTAAGAGCTAATAACTTCTCTATTCTTAATATCAACACTTTTGTTCTATAAGCACTATGATTAAGAGTTAAGATGATCATTACCTATGGAGTTTTATAATAAAATATGATACCCTAATAAGTACCAAGATCTTTTTCTCGTATACCCCAACAAGAGTTTCTAATTTATTTACAAGAACAAGGTTATTTAGTAGAATCCCCTTAAGGAAGTTACAGTATTAGTTGATTCATGTAAGTTGGGTAGCATGTCTCACAACCTAGTATCACATAGTCCTTTTGACCCATTAATGAAGTATAATAGAACGACACATGAATATATGCTAACATAAGAAGATAATGTTTATCCAGACTGTAGAACTTTAAAGGCCCATACACCCATTTGGTCGACCAGAGACTTAGACAAGAAGTTAGTATGGCAACTGTAGAGGTACAACACCGGACGAGTCTTAGATTCTTGGTAAACTTGAATTATTTTGTACCTTCCTTCATCATAATCCCACTTGCTTATTGTAGAAGCATGAAAAATACGCTACAGAGTTGTACGCAGTGTTTCAGTGCTGTATGGCGTAAGATATAACTTCAGAGCCATCGGCGTACAACAGATCTTTTTCGCTAAGTATAGCGTAAAATATAAGATCAAGGACAACCCGCGTAGAGCAGTGTGTCCAGGCTGCTTCAGCGTAAAAAGGGAGTTATACCGCCTTTAAGGCGTAAAACTCATCCGCTTTTAATACAACATGGAAGTGTATGATGAACGCTTCGCATTCCTCGAAATAAACCGGTCAAATCATGCAGTGAACCTGACGTCTGTCTCCTAATAAAGAGTACCGTACGACTATCCAGACGACGGCTGTAATGATGGCGCAGCACAGCGATCCAAACCGTCGTTTAGTGACATTTCCTTGATACAAAGTGCTTTTACGAATACAAGGGAATACGCTGCCTAGTTTTACACAGGCAGATATGAGCTTTTTACGCTCCGCAGAAGACAAACAGACTGCCACATCAAAAGCTACTCTTCGTGCAGAGCTCGAGGCACGTCTCCGTATTTAATACTCAGAATGGTGGCAGATCTTCGAGACACGTCTCTGCATTTAATGCTCAAAATGGTGGTAGATCTTTGAGACAAGTCTCTGTATTTAATGCTCAGAATAGTGACAGATCTTCGAGACACGTCTCTGCATTTAATGCTCAGAATGGTGGCAGATCTTTGAGACACGCCTCTGTATTTAATACGCAGGATGAGGGCAGATCTCTGTATTTAATGCAAGAGATTTGATTATATCTCCAAAAGCCATAATTTCTGCTAATACGTCCACATCATCGCTTTTGTACATTACGCCATCAGGCTATTTTCAGCTATGGGAGTACGATGTATGCTATCCCGTTGGAATACGCCCCCAGGCTATTTTCAGCTTTGAGGAGCACGTTGTACGCCACCTCCTTGAAATATGCCAACCCAGGCTACATTTGCATCGGTGCGTACTAAGGCTATTTGGTCCAGAATTCGTTCAAAGCCTCAGTCAAGGAAGGATGATCAGCTATCTTCTACGCTGGCTACCTATCTATGCAGCATCAGGCTTCTACGCCTATTCGGCTTTTACGCCTACTTGGCTTCTACGCCAGTTTAATGACTATTTGGCTTCTACGCCATGGTGATAGTTACTGGGTTCTACGCCGACCTTTTCTACGCGGGAGATAACTACCTACGTGGCTTTTATGCCATGATCTTCGCAGCTGTTATACGCATTATCTCTTAACGGGACACACGCCACACGCTTATTCAGAAGATTATTTATATGTGGATAGTGGTTATTGTAACCGCCACGTAAAAAGTGTCATACTCTCCACTGCCCGGCTTCTACGCCGACTGGGCGGTTACTGTCACTAAAACCCTATAAATAGAGACCTCTATTGACAGAGGTCCAGGGTCAAAAAAAGAAAGGTCGAAAACCAAGAGGTCGAAAGGTCGAAGAATTAAGGTCAGAAATTGATCTTTGAGAGAGAAGAATCCAGATCTCAGACAATGAGTAGTGATCTTCGATTTTTGCATCGAGCATCAACTCACCTCTTGCAATCTTTGAAGCATCTCCTTCTTCTATAGCACTTCTTCATCATCATGTGGTCCAAGGGACAAAGTGATCGACTGCAGATCAGACTCCTATAGTAATATTTACCCAGATTAAAATTTGTACTTAACATCCTCATATAGGATTAATAGTACTTCTTGTTTGTAAACCAAAGAGCGGGTTTCGTATAAACCTTATTTTATTTCTTTCGTGTATTATCAAACACAAGATGACGACTCTGCTGGGGACGTCTTTCTCATCTGACGAGGAAGCAATTGCTCAACACGATGAAGTATCAGTAGGATCCATGAAGAAGACCCTGGTCGTCCAGTTCGACCAGTCCGCCTACGAAGATATGCTTCGAGCATGGGGTAGCTCTCACTCTCTCTCTGTCCAAGACAACAGGAAGCTGCATAAGGTCTGGATGCCCAGGACATCCCCTACTATTCCTGCCGACTCTTCGATTTCTCCGACCAGCCAGGTTGTAGCTGCACAACCTTCGTGCTCCGCGCGTAAAGCTCTGTCTCCCGTCTGTGACGTAGCAGACAAAACTTCGAACAATGCCTCAGTTCTAGTCCAGAAGTCCACTTCGCACCCCGTGCATAAAATTCAGTCTCCCGTCCGTGACTTGGCAGACAAAACTTCTGATGATGCCTCAGCGCTAGTTCAGAAGTCTACTCCGCGCTCTGTGCGTAAAATTTAGTCTCCCGTCCGGGACGTGGCAGAAAAAACTTTTGACGATGCCTCAGCGCTAGTTCAGAAGTCTACTCCGCGCTCTGCGCGTAAAATTCAGTCTCCCGTCGGTGACGTGGCAGACAAAATTTCTGACAAGGCCTCAGCGCCAAATCCGAAATTCCAAACGCACTCCGCGCATAAAAATGCATCTGCCCTCCACAGAAAAGCAGATGATCCCTGCAATCTATGCAAGGGAAAACAAGTAGCAGACTACTCAACTTCTCGGCCTTTATGCCAGCAAAGGAAGAATCTGCCCGCCCTCCGGATTATGCGAGAAGCTGATGGCCCATTGAGGACCTCCTCAGTTTTATGCCAGCTTGAGCAGAGCTCCAAATTACGCCAGGCGAGGCCCCTCAGCGTAAAGAAGGCTCAGTTTGCAGAAAGACACACTCCCCAGGGATCATCCGCTACCCATATGGCCAACCTATTGTATACG
Organism: Iris macrosiphon; assembly: GCA_036927795.1. NCBI lineage: Eukaryota > Viridiplantae > Streptophyta > Magnoliopsida > Asparagales > Iridaceae > Iris > Iris macrosiphon. The sequence goes on from JAYESA010000005.1 coordinate 62,868,085, forward strand.
GGTGGCACATGGAGAACTATGGTTCCCAACATCCACATGCCGACTGATGTAAAAAAGAGGAACAAGCCATCTTCTTCTTCTTCTTCTTCTCTAAAAACTCCTGACTTGCGTGAATATCTGATCCAGAAATACAAGGATAGGGGATCTTCCAGCATGTCTATTACGCCTCCTAGGGAGCACTATTGTAATAGTCATAGGATTGTGGTTAATTACTGCTGTTCTGAAGCAAAACAGTCAGTTTTCGACCGGTTGAACTACTCTCTGTATTTCCAGGAAGAGGAGCCCACACATGCATCAGTGAACATGGCTTCACATGTTCCTAGAGGAAGGTCGAACTCAAGACGTCATCCCTCTAGAACTCCAAGCCAAAGGAGATTCGACGAGCTTCTTAGGAACGCTGAAGCTGGGGTATTCCGAAACACCCGTTCGAGGTCACGATAATCGGCTTCGTACTCTTCTGGTTCCGATACTGGGGGTCGCCAGTTTCCCGAATCAGATACTGAAAGTATAGAGTCAACTTCTACAGAGACCTATACAAATCCTCCAATGACATCCAGGGAAATGGGAGTCTATGCCATTGGAGATGAACACGAGGAAGCTTTCCCATCAGGAGGCACTGAGCAACGCATTGCTGTACTGGAGACATCTCTGAAGGAGATACAGTCCATCATGGAGAATATGCACCAGATGATACTGACTCAACACACAGCTGCTATGGCTCAAGCATCGGTCCCTCCAACTCAGATACGTGTGGAGGTGAACTTACCACCATCCAACGCGAATCAGGAGCCTGCTCTAGATCAAGAGTCAGCAGCTCCCCCGTATCCCCACTCGGAGAATGTATTACCTCCTGTTGGAGTCACGATACAATCGATCCCTTACCGCTCCGCAGTCGTTCTACCAGCTGAAGATCCGATGCAGGCAGTACGAGAGTTGAAAGCCCAATTTGATGCCTTAAAGCACAAAGATCAGCTCAAGAAATTAGGAATCAACCAGCCTTACCCAGCTATCTGGGATGAGGTCCCTTTCCCTCCTAAATACAAACCAGAGATTATGGCTTTATTTGAGGGAAAAATATCACCGAGCCAGTACATGAACTACTTCAGTATGATGACGGTTTTATTACAAGGGAATGACGCCCTCCTCACTCGGGTGTTCAAGGGCTGTCTCTCGGGAGTGGCTTATCAGTGGTACCGTAGTCTTGCGGATAACTGCATTACTTCCTTTGAAGATTTCAAGACTTTATTCTTCGCGCGATTCTACGAAGGAGGGATGGACATGTCTATGTCCTCTCTCATCGAAGTAAAGCAGAAGAAAAAAGAGAATGTTCGCACTTTTATCGAACGTTTTCGTCAAGCCACTTTGCAAATACCTCCTGGAGTTCCAGACTCGGCATTGGTGGACATCTGCAGGAAGAACCTTCTTCCGGTGATCTCGGTGTTCACAGGACCATATCAGTTCCATGATTGGCCCTCTTTTATCATCTCAACGGTAGCCAATGAGGACAACAGTCGAAAGGCGCATGATAACGGAATCATGATCTCTACCTCTGATAAAGGCAAGAGGTCATCCTCCAACAGCGACCATCCTCGTGGTGCCAAAGGAAAAGAAACTCTGGCGATCAATACGTCCAGGCAAAAGACTGCGGCAACTACACAAACGAAACCTGGGACTTCGAGGCCCATTGAAGTGTACTCTTTCGACGACGACGACATCCCGAGCATATTCGAGTGTCTCATCAAAAGCGACAAGATTACCCTCCATGAGGTAAAGCGGCCTAATGAAGTCGATAGTACTAATAACCCCAAGTACTGCATCTTCCACAAATACATACACCACCCTACAAAAGCGTGTTATGTACTGAAGAGGAAGATCCAGGAGCTGATCGATGCTAAGGCCATCACTCTGCACAACAACGAGAAGACGGTCACAGCCAACATGATCTCTCTGCAATTCGACGATCTGTCTCCCCAAGAAGTCCTAGATGGTATTATACCTATGTCCCGGATAACGATGAATATCGTTAATCATATCGTTAATCTCCCTCCAGCTAGGGGTCAAAATCATGACCTGGTACCCCTAACTACACAGTGAGGCGAGATTATGTGGGTTCATCCAGATCTGGTATCAAAAATTGAGGAAGAGACTCGAGCTGCGAAGGTTAATCCTAAGAAGAACTCGAAGCGTAAACTATGTCACATGGTTACGGTACACTCGGCATTGGAAGATGAGTTTTTGGCTACTGGAACCTGTTCAGGAAAATCTTACCTCAAGGACTATGGTGCAAGTCAGGAAGATGCATCGGCGGACGCTTCAGCTGCCAAACCTTCAGAACCGGAACCCGCCATACCAGAGGCCAGTCCTTCGAGACCAACTTCAGCGGACAAAGGGAAGCAAAAGGAAGTGCACTTCGATAAACCTTTGAAAAACATTCAAAACAAAGGTTTAGAGAAGCCATACAACTTCGACATCCTCGCCCAATTGGCTAATACACCAGCCAGGTTGTCCATCTTCGAACTACTCAGGCTCTCTCAAGACACTCGTCAAGCCCTGAGTGAAGCATTATTGCAGGCGGATGCATACTTGACCCAGCTCAAGTCCCCTGACGAAGAGCCCGTGGCATTTCTTCAATGCCATAGTGTGATAGAGGTGGTCCCGAATATCACTTTCACTCAAGATGATATGCTGTTAAAACATAATAGGCATGACAGACCCCTCTATTACACCGGGTACGTCGGTTCCATGGAGGTTGACCGGATACACATAGATCTGGGATTATCAATTAGCATCATTCCTCATAGTCTGCTCAGACCGCTGAGGATTCCTACTAGCGAATTGGCTTACACCACCACTATAATCGTGGGTTTTAATGCCAGAAAAAGTAAGCCGTCGGGGAAAATTTGCCTGAGGATCCAGATTAGCGACCTCAGATCAGTGGCTACATGTTATGTCATTGATTCAAAGGTATCCTACAATATTCTACTCGGCAGACCTTGGATCCACGACCACAACATCGTTCCTTCGACTCTACATCAATGCTTTAAATATGTAGATACCCAAGGAACAGTACAAACGGAGTTTGCTGACCTGAACCCGTTTAAAGGAGTAGAATCCTACTACTCTGATGCCATGTTGTACACTCAAGACTACATGGAGGAGGTGTCAGGCAAAACAGATAAGGAATCCCACCGGGAGCCAGAAGGACCCTCTGCCAAGCAACCTCTGTCAATCAAGGTGAAAGGGCGATCTACTCGGCCAAAAGCCATGGAGCCCATGGCTATCCACCTGAACAAAACCAGGTCAGGAAAAGGAGGTGATCCTTTAGTGATCACTCTGAACCAGAAGCCTCCACCCTTGGTCATCAACCTTTGGCGCATCAAACAGCCGGCTGATATAAATATAACCAAGAACGCTGTTTCTGATGATAATAAAGATCCTCTTTTCCAGTACATCGATGCTCAAATTCTAAACAGGAATTCTCTCCCCAAGACGATATAGAACCTATAGCACAAAAATTCTTGGAAGCTATAGACTCCTATCATCCGTATGTGTGGAAAGTAGCGTCATCATCTAATGTCATCACGACATATGGACCACATGAGGATTCTATCTTCATTGTCCTGCCTACTTGCAGCAGTCAGCATTCAATAGTCTTCGGTTGCATGCGCAATGAACCGAATGTATAAGAGGATTCTCCCAATGATGATGCTGGTAAAATGTAGGTTCACTGATATAGCCCGCAAGCTTTGAAGATTATGCAAAGTATGGGTTATGACTTGAAGCTGGAACCAGGCCTCAACTACGGAAAATGCAGACGAATGCCGCTGCATGGTGATCCCTACTGTCAACGAACTCGTTTTGGGTTAGGGTACACCACCGTCCTTGCAACTTCTGAGTCAAACGAGGATATCTTTTCCTCTTCTCAAAACGGCTCATCGCCCTCCGGCTCATATGATGCTCTCGAACGAACATTCTCAGTAAATATGGTATTGACAGATTCTTACGAAGAAGACAAAAAAGAATCTGAACTGTTTGAGAATGACTCTTGGGCTCAACAAATGGATACACAATGAAAACTTCGGTTCGAGCAGAGAGAACCTTCCACTGAAGATAAAGTTATCCAAATTGATGTTGGGGATAAACTCCCACCAAAGCCGATATTTATCAGTAGCAATCTTTCCGAAGAAGAAAGGAAAGAAATAATCTAGCTGATAAAAGAATATCTCGATGTCTTTCTATGGAATTATGAGGATATGCCAGGTCTTGATCCAAAGGTGGCTACTCATAAGCTCAATATATTTCCCAATTTGAAGCCTGTAAAGCAGCATCAGTGCCGGTTCCGCCCGGATATGATGGATGCCATTAAAGCTGAAATTAAGAAGTTGATAGCTGGGCTTCATTCGGGAAGAACAACATCCCGACTGGGTCGCCGATGTTGTCCCGGTCATGAAGAAAAATGGAAAAGTACGTGTCTGCATTGATTACCGAGATTTAAACGTGGCCTTCCCCAAGGATGAGTTTCCTTTTCCCATTACAGACGTCATGATCGACAATACATGCGATTTTGAACGCATGTCTTTCATGGACGGATTTTCAGGATACAATCAAATCAAGATGCATCCTGAAGACGAGAAGCATACTACCTTCCGGATACCATTGGGGGTATATTGCTATACGGTCATGCCCTTCGGATTAAGGAATGTCGGGGCTACGTACCAACGGGCTATGAGTAACATATTCCATGAGCATTTACGCAAAACAGTAGAATGTTACGTAGACGATATAGTTGTCAAAAGCCACCTCAAGGATAATCACGTCCAAGACTTGAAGACAGTGTTTGAGTTGATGAGCCAACATCAACTCAAAATAAATCCTACCAAGTCCTTTCTCGGTGTATCCAGTGGCAAGTTCCTGGGATTTGTCATTACCGCTAAAGGCATCCAAGTGGACCCAGATAAAGTCAAGGCCATCTTAGAAATGCGACCACCCCGTAATCTGAGGGAACTCAGGGGATTTCAAGGTCGTCTGGCTTATATCCGGAGATTCATATCCAACCTCTTTGGGAGATGTCAGCTTTTTCTTGTCTCATGAAGAAAGGTGTATCCTTCGTATGGAACGAAGCCTGTCAGCAAGCATTTAATGATATCAAATGCTACCTCACTAATCCTCCAGTTCTGGTGCCTCCCGTCATAGGAAGACCATTCTTGCTATATGTTCGAGCAATAGATTATTCTTTGGGAGCTCTCCTCGCACAAAAGAACGATGAGGGTCATGAACAGGCTATCTACTACCTAAGCAGGATGATGGTCGGGGCTGAACACCGGTACAATCTAGTAGAAAAAGAATGCTTGGCTCTGATGTTCGCTATTCAGAAAATGCGACACTATGTCACAGGCCAGACTATTCATATCATCTCCAGGATCAATCCTCTTCGGGTATTGATGAACAAGCCAAGTGTTCTTAATTCTCGACTCACGACTTAGGCGATGTTATTAACACCGTATGACATGGTGTACGTCCCCCAGAAGTCCATCAAAGGCCAAGCATTGGCTGATTTTCTAGCTGCTCATCAAATCCCGGAGACCTCCAGACTATACGAGGACATTCCCGACGAAGTTGCAGAATATAATTCCGCAGTGGAAAGTGATACATGGCGACTATTCTTCGATGGTGCCTCCAGGACTGGTCCCAGGGGAAACGTAGTTTCAGGAGTAGGAATTGTCCTGGTCACTCCTGATAAACTCGTTATATACCGAGCATATTCTCTTAGCGAGCCCTGTTCTAATAATGTGGCGGAGTATAACGCTCTACTAATCGGGCTCCAAGTCACTAAAGAATTGGACGTCGAATCTCTGGAAGCTTTCAGTGATTCTCTGCTGATCGTCAATCAAGTCAGAAGAATATATGAAGTCCGAAATCCAGACCTCATTCCTTATCACCAAGCAACGGTCGAGATAGCCATGACATTCAAAGGATTATTCCTAGAGCATGTGCCTCGATCTTAGAATCTGGAAGCTGATGCCCTAGCCAGTCTAGCTGTAGATTTAGCTATCCCTATAAGAAGGCAGAATTCGGTGATCCTTCTTAACAGAGATTTATTCTGTATGAAAAATAACTTTCACATAGAACGTAGCTACGCTGTGAACACTGATCCTCCTAAGAGAGACTGGAGAAGTCCCTTTATAGATTTTGTGGCATACAAAATCTTGCCGGAGGACCCTAAAGAAGCAATATCCGTCAAAAGACGATCATTACGCTTCTATTTTGATGCGTCTTCACAATGTCTATATCGCAGGAGCTACGACGGACAGCTATTGAGATGTCTTTCCGATGACGAGGCACAGCGGATTATCTGTGAAGCTCATGACGGCATATACGGAGCCCACCAACCCGGTCCTAAGCTACAAGATCGTATCAAGAGGATGGGCTATTTCTGGCCTACTATGATCACAGATGCAATAAAGTATGCAAGAAAATGCAAATCCTGTCAGGTTCATGCAGATTTTATACATCAACCTTCTGAATATTTATATCCTACGGTTGCATCCTGGCCTTTCGAAGCATGGGATATGGATATCATTGGTCCTATCCACCCGTATTCTTCCAGAGGTCACCGATTCATACTGGCCATCATGGATTATTTCTCCAAATGGGCAGAGGCGATCCCCCTTGCTGAAGTAAAGACGTCTAACGTGATCAGCTTCATCAAGCATCATGTCATTTATCGCTTTGGGATACCCCGAAGGATAATTCATGACAATGGATCTCAATTCATCAGCCAAGCGTTTCATCGATTTTGCGATAAAAATCGGATACAAAATGTGGCCTCTACGGCATATAATCCTGCTGTTAATGGTTTGGCGGAAGCTTTCAACAAAACCATTATCAAACTCTTAAAAAAGTCCGTTTAGTCGAACAAAAGAGATTGGAACGAGAAGCTAGGAGAATGTCTCTGGGCATACCGCACAACTGTACGAGCACCGATGGGTTGTACCCCATTCTCATTGGTTTACGGGAGCGAAGCAGTTCTCCCCATCGAAATCCAAATTATGTTACTCAGAATAGCAGTGGCTAATGAGTTGACTCAAGAAAAGAATGACTTATTAAGTCTTCAAGAGCTAGAAGGATTAGATGAAAAATGCCTCCAAGCTCAACAGCGCATCGCGTTCTACCAGGCACGCATTTTCAGAGCTTTTAATCAAAAAGTAAAGGAAAGAGTGTTCAAAGTTGGCGAGCTAGTTTTAGCAGTGAGAAGGCCAATGATTATTACTCACAAGAGTAAGGGTAAATTCCAACCAAATGGGAAGGACCTTATGTGATCGAGACGACGTTCTCAAACGGCGCTTACAGATTAGCTAAGCCTAATGGAGACTTATTAATCGCTCCTATCAACGGCAAATTCCTTAAGAGGTGCTATGCTTAACCTTCTTTGCTCAAAAGAAATATGGTGAAGATCTCATTCTGACAATACTACTTCCAAAATAAATTTTAGTTGGATCATATTCTATCATGTCCATATAACCTCTGAATAGATATGTTTAACTAATTTGGAACTTCAAGACCTATCACGTCCATATTACCTCTGATAGTGTTTTGTGTACAAGTTTTAGTTGGAGCATATTCTATCATGTCCATATAACCTCTGAATAGACATGTCCAGCTAGAGCTTACCGAAAGTATATCACGTCCATATTACCTCTGATATCACCTTCACCCTAGCCTGTCATTTATATTCCAAAATGATGGGTCCACAAATTCAGGTAAAGCCTCTTTATTATTCCCAGAAAGAGCAAAATTACAAAGAAAAATAAAAAAGTACGTCATTTAGGGGGAGCAGCTAAGTCGCGAATCTGCTGCGCCAGAGTAACCATTCTCTCATCCCTGGAGTTCAAGACGTCGGCGCAAGCCCGCTCCAACCGTGCCGCCTCGTCGTTCAAAGCAGATAGCTCGAACCGAGTATGTACAAAACCTGCGTGGATGACACCCACATGTGTCAGGTTCTGTTGAGCGGTCTCCTTTCAATTTTTCAGCACATCACGAGATGCTAACAAAGAGAGAGCCTTCTCCTTGGCCTTAGCGATGTCATCTTCCATTTTGCGGATCCTCGCTGCCTCCTCCTCATATTCAGCCTCGCATTGAGTCAGATGGGGAATGACATACTCCAATTCGACACGCTCTTGATCCATCTCCTGCTGCTGTTCCTGGACGGATTTGTCCAGAGATTCCAGTTGCCCAGCAAGCTCTGTAGTTAAGGAGTCGAACCTAGCTTGAACGAGACCGTCGATGCTGCCTCGAAATAGCTGCAAATATTCGTTAATGGGTTGTTCCAAACCATTAACTATCTACTCTAGCGCATCAGCTCTTCCAGTATCACTAAAATGTTTGATCTGCGCTATAGTAAGGTTGCAGGACGTCTTCAGAGCCTCAAAGCCTAAATTCTTCTCCAGCACCATTGATATCAGCGTCTTCAAAGTGGCGTAGAAAATGGTAGAAAACTGCTCAACCAACATGGTGAGATTCGAATAGGTGCTGGGAGTGGCTGCAATGTCAGAGAATCCCCTTCCTGGAACGACTGCAAAGGATGTTGCCACAGTCATCGTTTCAGTAGAAGGCGCGGCAAAGGTGGAGGCACCGACAATGGTTGGAATGGCTGGCACACTCAAAGGAGGCATAGTCGTAATGACAGGCTCATCCTTCTCTTGAGATATTAGAACTATTTCGGGCGAGCCAGCCCCCAAAAATGTTTCCTCTTCGAAATTGGGCACCTCCATGTCATCGACAAGAGCTGAAACAGAGCCAAAAGGCGCGTCAACACTGCCCTCCCCGTAGATGTCTTTCCCTGAAAAGAAGACAAGAGAAAGTTAATATCAACATGATGTTAATTCTTCTAAAAGAGGCATAAAAATGATATTTACCCATGGTCGATGGTATATATGTCGCATCGGCAGCCAGTACAGCTAAATCATTTCTTAATGACGCTAAGTGAGCTGTCATACCTGGAGAAGGGGGTGTGCCAACTGAGACTGGCAGGTATTCCTCCAGGTCTTCACAAAGATCCACTCGAGGCTCACCGGGTAGAATTTTGCTGGGTATACTTGCAGACACGGCATGGGCTTCTCCCGTTGCTGGTTTGGAAAAAGATATCCTTACTGGGCTCGGCCTCGAAGGCGGTCTCGCACCACTACCTGAAGCGGTAGTAGCAACAGCAGCCTCAAGCAAGGATTCTCCGGCACTGCCAACCGGAACTGTAGAGGTTCCCTCTCTAAAAGTCGAGGAACCTCCAATCAAAGGATCGTCCCAAACAGGGGAAACAGCAGGTTCACTTCTAGGAACCTCAGGGTGGGAAGTCCTGACAGCACCACCAACCTTCTTCTTCTTCTTCTTGCAAGGGGAAGTCTCCTTCAGAATAGGAGCCCTTCGCTTACCAGAGATAACCAGAGGCCCTGCAGGCAGAGGTATTTCACCTCTCGGTACTGCCAATAAAGGCTCATCTGGATTGAGAGAATCTTTACCCTCGTCAGAGGAGACTGATGGGATATCGTCTCTTCCTGCGGACTTCGAAGAGGGCACCCTAAAACTTTTATGCATATCAAAATCGCGATGGAAGGTATTTATGGCCACGTAAAACTGGGCGTACGAATGGAGGATACGCAACTCCATGGAGAAAGAAGTCGCAGGTATGGTGAAGGCCGCTCTAGTACAACCCATTATGAAGTACCGCCATCCTCTCGCTCCATCAATAAGTCCACCCCTGGACTTGAAGCTGGTGATGGCATTGCCCACGGGCAGTTGGTCATACCCAAACTGCCTGGCGAACCGACTAGGCAGATAGGGCTCCAAAAAGCAATGGTCTTCACTTCTGTATAATAAATGGGAGGGTCTAATACAGACCAACCAATAAAAAGCTTCAGGAGAAAGAACGGTCTTCCCTTCACCCGAATCCTGGAGTCTCATCCCCTGTTGATTGAGATATACAGTGGGGACGGTGCAGAAGAGCTTCCAGCTATGAGCAAAATTTAGTACCCGCCGACAGTATAAAACTGTGGTCACGTTCCGGGTGAAATTCTTGTAATTTAATAAGAAATTACCCCCCGAACTACTACCGGAACCAGGAGACATCACCTTGGGGTTATGCAGAATTAACCATCACATCAAATACCGGAACGGTAATTCTACCCTGGAAAAGCTATCACGCCATGTTTCATCGGCAAGCAGCCCATCAGTCATGGCTCTCAGGCCAGCTTGTATCTAGCATACCATGGCAGGGAGCAAGCCCAGTCTTGCCCCGAACACCAGACGCACTGCAGGCCATAAGGTGTTGCGGTGAATGCGATCCAAAGATGCAATGCCTGGTACTACCAATCGGTGCAGCCATATGGAGAGGAAGCCGGCTAGTTGAGCTTCCCTTGAGAGTGGCCTGCGGCAATGCCTTAAATAACTGTAGGCCTTAGTGCCTGTAGGATATTTCTCTATCCATTCATCGAGAATTTGATCTGAAGCCCCAGCGTCTTCAATAAGGTCATCGACTACTTGAGCACTAAGCACGCTCAAAAAGCTCAGAGGCTGATCCTTGCCATCCATGACTTTGTCTGGCTTAGCAGCCCTGGCCCGGTGAAAGAAGAGGTAGGACGCCCATTTATTGGTATGAGCCAAATCAAAGGGCTCATTATAAAATACGGTGCAAGCAAGGTAGTGGCACATCAGCTCCTGGTACATTGCCACTACCCGAGGGTCTATATCCCCCAGCTCCCGGTTTGTGGGAACGTACTCTTCATAAGGAGTATCCCCATTGACAGTCTCAAAATCTCTGCCATCTCGTGGAGGGCCAATCCCAACTCCCCCAGTGGAGTGGCGAAAGTCCCGGTGAGCAAAATATATCGCTCCATCAAAGCCAGAAACAGGTTGGGATTGAGAGGTAACCCAATACTGGTAGCACTCACAGCTGCATATAGACCAATGCTCTCCAGCTCAGTCTGAAAATGCTTCAGGGCCCAGTCAGCTAAGCGAGCCCATCGAAGATTTGTAGGGGTAACCCACCCATTAGTCCGAGGATTAACCTTTGGGTATACTCCTCCATGCCCCATGAAGTCATTACAGAAAGTCGGTAATTGGACTGGCTGGAGCAGTGAAGTATCTTCACTCGGGACACTGCCCGGATATAATCCCCTAAATGACATTACAGAGCCGGAAGGGTGGCTGACAAATAACCCTTGGTCGGATCCTTTTTGGTAAAATATCTTCCCCGGCTGGACGTGAAGATTGGGAGTCAGAGTCCACGACATCTTCCTCGGATGCGTGGCATGGAAGAATGCCGAGATGGGGTAGTATTTTAGCATCCTGGGCAGATACAAAACCAGGCCCCCGGTAGGAAAAACCCAGAGTTCTTTCTTGGGCTTCGTCTAGGATTGTTTGTCAATCATATCCCCGAAGAGAAAAGCCGATTTTATATATTGTGCCCCGTCTATATATGCCAGGGGCTCTCCATTGATCATGCTCAACAGCATCCGCTCTCCTTGAGATGATATCAGGATTCACCTTTCTTCAGGATATTGGGGTCCAGAAATAGAAAATGTCACATGGGACAAATCCTCCAGGTAATTGGAATGCAGCATCCCAGCAGCAGAACCCATCACCTTGGCCAACGGAGACATATGCAAGTTAACTACAAAATACAAGAAAAATACATCAGTTTCTATACTAAACCTCACAATCTTGCAACATATGCCAAAAAGCAACAGTCTATGCTTTTACGCCAAGACTGTAAAATCTTGATCCTTTACGCTGGAACCTTATTCCAAGGCATAAAATTCAAGATAGGCAGTATACACAAAAAACCTGACAGTCTGTGTTCTACTCCAGACTGGCAAAGTTCGAGTTATTACGCCAAAATTTTCATCCAAAGCGTAACACTCAAAGTTTGTAGTTACGCCAATTTTTGACAGTCAAAGAATTATGCCAGATTGCGAAAATATAGAGTTTTTACGCTGACACATTAGAAATGTGGGCGTAAAAGATGAAACATCTCTATGCATCATCTTCCTCGAAGAGGCTATCAGCACAGAAGACGACCTAGCGCGTTCACGTACAACGTGTACGAAGGGTTTTCTTCGTTCTTATCGTCCCAAAAGCTTTACCTATAATGCCCGATGCACAGCTCATCGGTGGGACACTTCGTTCAGAATGAGCATCGCCTTGCCCGACGGGAGTCGCTCGTGCCTGAGCAGAGGAGCGAGAAGAGGAGGCAGCCTTCTTTTCCTTAGTGGAGGAGATTGGTTTTGGTGCCATTGCTAGTAACTCGGAGTGCTCAGAGAGGAAACGAAGGAGAGAACTCAAAGAGTCGAAAGCTTTCTTTTGCAAAAGACAGGTGAAGAGTCTTCTCTCTCAAAGCCTTGGGATATATATAGAGTTCAGATGGACTCCTCGAATCCCTAACCAAATCCGACATTTAATATTCGGTTATGATTGGGGACTAAGTCAGCCTATTACTCAGGAAAGGTGGACAGTCAGCGAATTCAAAAAGTTTTCATGCAAAGCAGATTCGTGGTTTTACGCCAAGGAGTTTTTTACGCTCGGCAGCTACAGATCTACGGTTTTACGCTCAGAGGCTATAAGTCTATGGTTTTACGCTAGGATGCTTTTACGCTCGGTAGCTTTTACGCTCGAGAGGCTACAAACCTATGACTTCACGCTCAAAAGCAACAAATCTATGATTTCAAGCTCAGTGGCTTTTACGCTCAGAGGCAACAAATCCACAACTTCACGCTCGAAAGATTTTCTTTTCAGAGGCTACAAATCTACAGTTTCTACGTCCGGATGCTCTTATGCTCAGCAGCTTTTATGCTCGAGAGGCTACGAACTTATGATTTTATGCTCATCCATATTTACATATCTACGACTTTTCGCATATCTGAAAATATGCAGGCCAGAGTATGCGTATATATGAACAAATCTCAAGGCGGTTAATTGCAAGGGTTCATACAGAAAATGCTCCTTCTTGACCTCAAAATATTCCAAGTACCCAAGGCATACAGTGTTCAACATTGAAAATGACTCTTCTTCTTGGGTCGATTGGAAGTTCATCCAGAATCCAGTCTGAATATTTCATCTATAGCTCAAGATGGCAACTTAGTTTTGACAGCCGTTTCTCGCCCTATTTCGAAGGATTTTCAGGAAATCATTCTTGAAGATGATGGTTGTAGAAGCATAAAAAATACACTGGATAGCTATACGCAGCATGCTGATGCTGGACAGCATAAAAAGATGACTTCAGAGCCATCGACGTACAAACAGAGCTTTTTTCGCTGAGCACAGCATAAAATATAAGCTCAAGGACCATCCGCGATAATACAGTATGTCCAGGCTGCTTCAGAGTAAAAAGGGTGCTGTATCGCCTTTATGGCGTAAAACTCATCCACTTTTAATGCAGCATTGAAGTGTACGAGGGACGCTTCGTATTCCCCGAAATAAAACTGACAAGTCGTGCAGTGAACCTGACAAATCGTGCAGTGAACCTGACGTCTGACTCCTGAAAAAGAGTACTGTACGACTACCCAGACGGCTATAATGATGGTGCGGCATAGCAACCTAGACTGTCGTTTAGTGACATCTCCATGGCGAAAACTGCTTTTACGCATACAAGGGAATACGTTGCATAGTTTTACACAGGCAGGCGTGAGCTTCTTACGCTTCGCAGAAGACAAACAGACTGCCACGTCAAAAGCTGCTCTTCGTACAGAGATCGAGGCACGTCTCTGCATTTAATGTACAGAGTGATGGCAGAGCTCGAGGTACGTCTCTGCTTTTAATGCGCAGAGTAATGGCAGAGCTCGAGGCACGTCTCTGCATTTAATACGCAGAATGATGGCAAATCTTCGAGACGACAGATCTTCATGACACGTCTCTGTATTTAATGTGCGGAAGGCTGACAGACCCTCGAGGCACGCCTCTGCATTTAATGTGCAGAATAATGGCAGATCTTCAAGACACGCCTCTGGAATACGCTGCCTAGTTTTACACAGGCAGACGTGAGCTTCTTACGCTCCGCAGAAGACAAACAGACTGCCACGTCATCAGTTCCTCTTCGTACAGGGTTCGAGGCACGTATCTGCATTTAATACGCAGAATGATGGCAAATCTTCGGGACAGCAAATCTTCGAAGACACGCCTCTGCATTTAATGTGCAGGATGGGGGCAGATCTCTGCATTTAATGCGAGAGATTTGATTATATCTCCAAAATCCGTAATTTTGGCTAAAACGTCCACATCATCACTTTGGCACATTACGCCAATGGGCTATTTTCAACTATGGGAGCACGCTATACGCTATCTCCTTGGAATACGCCAACTCGGGCCACATTTGCATTGGTGTGTATTAAGGCTATTCGGTCCAGAATTTGCTCAAGGCCTCAGTCAGGGGAGGAGGATCAGCTATTTTCTACGCCCACTCGGCTTTTATGCCCACTCGGCTTCTACTCCTATTCGGCTTCTACACCTACTCGGCTTCTACGCCAACTCGGCTTCTATGCCAACTTGGCTTCTACGACATGGTGATAGTTATTGGCTTCTACGCCAACCTTTTCTACGCGAGGGATAACTACCTACGTGGCTCTTACGCCGTGATCTTCGCAGCAGTTATACGCGTTGTCTCTTGATTGGACACGCATCATATGCTCATTCAAAAGGTCATCTATACGCGGGCAACGGTTATTGTAACCGTCGTGTAAAAGGGTGTTATACTTTCTACTACTCGGTTTCTACGCCGACTGAGTGGTCATTGTCACTAAAACTCTATAAATAGAGACCTCTATCAACAGAGGTCCAAGGGAGAAAAGTGGGGATTAAGGTAGAGTCTTTGAGAGAGAAGAATCCAGAGCTCAGGCAAAGAGTAGTGATCGACGACTTTGGCATCGAACATCCACTCTCCCTCGCAACCTTCGAAGCTTCTTCTGTCTTCTACGGTACCTCTTCATCATCGTGTGGTCCAAGGGACAAAGTGATCGACTGCAGATCAGACTCCTATAGCAATATTTACCCAAATTAAATAAATTGTACTTCGATATCCTTGTATAGGATTAATTTGTACAATCTTATTTGTAAACCAAAGAGCGAGGGTTTTCGAATAAAATACGCATTTTTTGTTTCTTATTTCTTTCATTTATTTATCCGAAACAAGATGGCGACTCTGTTGGGGACATCTTTCTCTTCTGATGAGGAAGCAATTGCTCAACACGATGCGGTATCCGTAGGATCCGTAAAGAAGACACTGGTCATCCAGTTCGACCAGTCTGCCTACGAAGATATGCTTCGAATAGGGGGTAGCTCTCACTCTCTCTCTGTCCAAGACAATAGAAAGCTGCGTAAGGTCAGGATGCCCAAGACATCCCCTACCATTCCTATCGACTCTCCGACCTCTCCGACCAATGAGGTTGTAGCATCGCTCCCTCCGCGCCTTGCGCGTAAATTTTAGTCTTCCGTCACTGACGGAATAGACAAAACTTCTGGCAATGCCTCAGTGCTAATCCAGAAGTATACATCATGCTCTGTGCATAAAACTCAGTCTCCCGTCACTGACGGAACAGACAAAACTTTGGACAATGCCTCAGCGCTAGTCCCGAAGCCTACACCGCGCTCTGTGCGTAAAATCCAGTCTCCCATCGATGACGTGGCAGACAGAATTTTTGACAGTAGCTTAGCGCCAAATCAGAAGTTCCAAACGTGCTCCGTGCATAAAGATGCATCTGTCCTCCGCAGAAAAGCAGATGATCACTGCAATCTAAGCAAGGGAAAGCAAGTGGCGGACTGCTCAACTTCTCGGCCTTTACGCCAGTAAGGGAAGAATCTGCCCGCCTTCCGGATTACGCGGGGAGCTGATGGCCGACTGAGAACCTCCTCAGCTTTACGCCAGCCTGAACAGAGCTCTAATTTACGCCAGGAGCGGCCCCTCAGCGTAAAGCTCGCTCAGTCTGTGAAAAGACGCACTCCTCGAGGATCGTCCGCTACCCAGATGGCCAACCTGTTGTATACGGGTGGCACATGGAGGACTATGGTTTCCAACATCCGCATGCCCAATGACTTGAACAGAAGGAACTAATCTTCTTCTTCTTCTTCTTCTGTAAATCCTCCTGACCTGCGTGAGTATCTGATCCAAAAACTCAAGGATAGGGGAACTTCCAGCATGTTTATTACGCCTCCTAACAAGCACTATTGTAATAGTCATAGGATTGTAATTAATTATTGCTGTTCAGAAATAAAACGGTCGGTTTTTGACCGGTTGAACTACTCTCCGTCCTTCCCGGAAGAAGAGCCCACACATGCATCTGTGAACATGGCTTCACATATACCGAGAGGAAGATCGAGCTCAAGACGTCATCCCTCTAGAACTCTGAGCCGAAGGAGATTCAATTAGCTCCTTAGGAACACTAAAGCTGGGGTGTTCCAAAATACCCGTTCAAGGTCGCGACAATCGGCTTTGTACTTTTCTAATTCCGATGCTAGGGGTCGTCAGTCTCCCGAATCAGATGCTGAAAGTATAGAGTCAACTTCTACAGAGACCTATACTCATCCTTCAATGACACCCAAGGAGATGGGAGTTTATGCCATTGGAGATGAATACGAGGAAGCTTCCCCGTCGGGGAGCGCTGAGTAATACATTACTACACTGGAGACATCTCTGAAAGAAATACAATCCATGATGGAGAACATGCACCAGATGATGCTGACTCAACACACAGCTACTATGGCTCAAGCATCGGTCCCTCCAACTCAAATACGTGTGGGGGTAGACTTACCACCATCCAACATGATCCAAGAGCCTGCTCTAGATCAGGAGTCAGCAGTTCCTCCGCTTCCTCGCTCGGAGAATGTATTAATGCAACCGATTCCTCATCACTCCGTGGTCCCACTACCGGCTGAAAATTTGATGCAGGCAGTACGGGAGTTGAAAGCCCAATTCGATGCCTTGAAGCACAAAGATCAGCTCAAGAAATTGGGAATCAACCAGCCTTACCCGGCTATCTGGGAAGAGGCCCCCTTCCCTCCTAGATACAAACCATAGACCATGGCTCTGTTCGAGGAAAAAACATCACCGAGTCAGTACATGAACTACTTCAGTATGATGACAGTGTTATTGCAAGGGAATGACGCCCTCCTCACTCGGGTGTTCAAGGGCTGCCTCTCAGGAGTGGCTTATCAATGGTACCGTAGCCTGGCGGACAACTGCATTACTTCCTTCAAAGACTTTAAAGCTTTATTCTTCGTACGATTCTACGAGGGAGAGATGGACATGTCTATGTCCTCTCTTATTGAAGTAAAGCAGAGGGAAAAAGAGGACGTTCGCACCTTCATCGAACGTTTTTGTCAAGCCACTTTGCAGATGCCTCCCGGAGTTCCAGACTCGGCATTGGTGGATATTTGTAGGAAGATCCTTTTTCCCATAATCTCGGTGTTCACAGGACCATATCAGTTCCATGATTGGCCCTCGTTCATCATCTCAGCGGTAGCCGCCGAGGACAATAGTCGGAAGGCACGTAATAATGGCATCATGATCTCTGCCTCCGATAGAGGCAAGAGGTCATCCCCCAACAGCGACCATCCTCGTGGTTCCAAAGGGAAAGAAGCTCTGACTATCAATACGTCCAGACAAAAGACTTCGGCAACCATGCAGACAAAACCTGGGACTTCCAGGCCCATTGAAGTATACTCTTTCGATGACGATGATATTCCAAGCATATTCGAGTGTTTCGTCAAAAGCGGCAAGATTACCCTTTCTGAAGAGAAGCGGCCTAATGAAGTCGACAGTACTAACAACCCCAAGTACTGCATCTTTCATAGATACATACACCACCCCACGAAGGTGTGCTATGTACTGAAGAGGAAGATCCAGGAGCTGATCGATGCTAAAGCCATCACTCTGTGCAACAGCGAGAAGACGGTCACAGCCAACATGATCTCTCTGTAATTTGGCGATCTGCCTCCCCAAGAAGTCCCGGATGGTGTTACACCTATATCCCGGACAACGATGAACATCGTTAATCTTCCTCCAGCTAGAGGTCAAAATCATGACCTAGAACCCCTAACTACCCAGCTAGGCGAGATTATATGGGTTCATCCAGATCTAGTACCAGAGATCGAGGAGGAGACTCAAGCTGCTAAGGCTAAGTCTAAAAAGAACTCGAAGCGTAAACCATGTCACATGGTTGCGGTACTCTCGATATCAGAAGATGAGGTCTTGGCTACTGGAACCCGTTCAGGGAAAGCTTACCTCAAGGACTATGGAGCAAGTCAGGAAGATGCACCGGCAGACGTCTCAGCTTCCAAGCCTTCAGAACCGGAACCCGCTATACTCGAGACCGGTCCTTCAAGACTAACTTCGGCGGACAAAGGGAAGCAAAAAGAAGTGCGCTTCGATAAGCCTGTGAAGAACATTCAAAACAAAGGTTTAGAGAAGCCATACAACTTCGACATCCTGGACCAACTGGCTAATACACCAGCCAGGTTGTCCATCTTCGAACTACTCAGGCTCTCTCAAGACACTCGTCAAGCCCTGAGTGAAGCGTTAATGCAGGCGGAGGCATACTTGACCAAGCTCAAGTCCCCTGACGAAGAACCCATGGCATCTCCTCAATGCCACAGTGTGATGGAGGTGGTCCCGAATATCACTTTCACTCAAGATGACATGCAGTTAAAGCATAACAGGCATGACAGACCCCTCTATTACACCGAATATGTCGGATCCCTGGAGGTCGACCGGATTCACATAGATCCGGGATCATCGATCAGCATTATTCCTCATAGTTTGCTCAGACCACTGAGGATTCCTACCAGTGAATTGGCCTACACCACCACTACAATCGTGGGTTTCAACGCCAGGAAAAGTATGCCGTTGGAGAAAATTTGTCTGAGGATCCAGATTGGCGATCTTAGATCAGTGGCTACATGTTATGTCATTGATTCATAGGTGTCCTACAATATTCTACTGGGTAGACCTTGGATCTACGACCACAACATCGTTTCTTTGACTCTACATCAATGCTTTAAATATGTAGATGCCCAAGAAACAATACAAACAGAGTTTGCTGACCTGAACCCGTTTAGAGGAGTAGAATCCTACTACTCTGATGCCGTATTGTACTCTCAAGACTACATGGAAGAGGTGTCAGGCGAAGCAGAGAAGGAATCCCACCGGGAGCCAGAAGAACCCTCTGCCGAGCAACCTCTGTCAATCAAGGTGAAAGGGCGGACTACTCGTCCAAGAGCCATGGAGCCTATGACCATCCACCTGAACAAAACTAGGTCAGGAAAAGGGGGTGATCCTCTAGTGATCACTCTAAACCAGAAGCCTCCACCCTTGGTCATCAAACTTCAGCGCAGCAAACAACCGAGTGATGTAAATACAACCGAGAATATGGTTTCTGATGATAATAAAGATCCTCTTTTCCAATACATTGACGCTCAAATTCCGAATCAGGAATCCTCTCCCCATGACGATATAAAACCTATAGCACAAAAATTCTTGGAAGCTATAGACTCCTATCATCCATATATGTGGGAAGTAGCATCATCATCCAATGTCACCACGATATATGGACCACATGAAGATTCTATCTTTATTGTTCCACCTACTTGCAGCAGTCAGCATTCAATAATCTTCGGCCGCATGCGCAATGAACCGACAGTACAAGAAGATTCTTTCGACGACGATGTTGGTAAAATACATGTCCACAGATACAGCCCGCAAGCTTTGAAGATCATACAAAGTATGGGTTATGACTTGAAGCTGGAACCAGGTCTCAACTACGGGAAAGGCAGACGAATACCGCTGCACGGTGATCCCTACTGTCAACGAACTCGTTTCGGGTTAGGGTATACCACCTCCCTTGCAACTTCTCAATCAAATGAGGATATCTTTTCCTCTTCTCAGAGCAGCTCGTCATCCCCCGACTCACCTGATGCTCTCGAACGAACATTATCAGTAAATACGGTAGTGGCAGATTCCTTCGAAGCAGACGAGCAAGAATCTGAACCATTCGAGAATGACTCTTAGGCTCAACAGATGGATACACAATGGGAATTCCAGTTCGAGCAGAGAGAACCTTCTACTAAAGATGAAGTTATCCAGATCGATGTTAGGGATGAACGTTTGCCAAAGCCGATATTTATCAGTAACAATCTTTCCGAAGAAGAAAGAGAAGAAATTATCCAGCTGATAAAAGAATATATCGACGTCTTTGTGTGGAATTATGAGGATATGCCAGGTCTTGATCCGAAGGTGGCTACTCATAAACTCAATATATTGCCCGATTCGAAGCCTGTGAAGCAGCACCAACACCGGTTCCGCCCGGACATGATGGACGCCATTGAAGCTGAAGTCAAGAAGTTGATAGCCTGCGGTTTCATCCGGGAAGAACAACATCCCGACTGGGTCGCCAATGTTGTCCCGGTCATTGAAGCTGAAGTCAAGAAGTTGATAGCCTGCGGTTTCATCCGGGAAGATGCATCCTGAAGACGGATTTTCAGGATACAATCAAATCAAGATGCATCCTGAAGACGAGAAGCATACTGCCTTTCGGACGCCACTGGGGGTATATTGCTATACGGTCATGCCCTTCGGATTGAGGAATGCCGGGACTACGTACCAACGGGCTATGAGTAACATATTTTATGAGCATTTACGCAAGACAGTAGAATGTTACATGGACGATGTAGATGTCAAAAGCTGCCTCAAGGATAATCACATCCAAGACTTGAAGACAGTATTTGAGTTAATGCGCCAACATCAACTCAAAATGAATCCTACAAAGTCTTTTCTGGGTGTATCTAGTGGCAAATTCCTGGGATTTGTCATTACCGCCAAAGGCATTCAAGTGGACCCTGATAAAGTCAAGGCCATCTTAGAAATATGACCGCCCCGTAATCTGAGAGAACTCAGAAGATTTCAAGGTCGTCTGACTTATATCCGGAGATTCATATCCAACCTCTCTGGGAGATGTCAGCCTTTTTCTCGTCTCATAAAGAAAGGTGTATCCTTCATATGGGATAAAGCCTGTCAGCAAGCATTCGGTGATATCAAACGCTACCTCACTAGTCCGCCAGTTCTGGTGCCTTCCGTCATAGGAAGACCATTCTTGCTGTATGTTCGAGCGATGGATCATTCTCTGGGAGCTCTTCTCGCACAGAAGAACGATATAGGTCATGAACAGGCTATCTACTACCTCAGTAGGATGATGGTTGGAGCCGAACACTAGTACAATCTAGTGGAGAAAGAATGCTTGGCTCTGATGTTCGCTATCCAGAAGATGCGACACTACATCACGGGCCAGACTATCCACATCATCTCCAGGATCAATCCTCTTCGAGTACTGATGAGCAAGCCAAGTGTTCTTAATTCCTGACTCGTGACTTGGGCGATGCTATTAACACCGTATGACATGGTGTACGTCCCTCAGAAGTCCATCAAAGGCCAAGCGTTGGCTGATTTCCTAGCTGCTCATCCGATCCCGGAGACCTCCAAACTTTACGAGGACATTCCCGACGAAGTTGCAGAATGTAATTCCGCAATGAAAAGTGATGCATGGAAACTATTCTTCGATGGTGCCTCCAGAACTGGTCCCAGGGGAAACTTGGTTTCTGGAGTAGGGATTGTCCTAGTTACTCCTGATAAACTCGTCATCTACCGAGCGTATTCTCTTAGCGAGCCCTGTTCTAATAATGTGGCAGAGTATAATGCTCTACTAATCGGGCTCCAAGTCGCTAAAGAATTGGGCGTCGAATCTCTGGAAGCTTTCGGTGATTCTCTGCTGATCATCAATCAAGTTAGAGGGATATATGAAGTCCGAAATCCAGACCTCATCCCCTATCACCGAGCAACGGTCGAGATAGCTATGACATTCAAAGGATTCTTCCTAGAGCACGTGCCCCGATCTCAGAATCTGGAAGCTGATGTCCTAGCCAGTCTAGCTACAGATCTAGCTACTCCTATAAGAAGGCAGAATTCGGTAATCCTTCTTAACAGAGATTTATTCTGTGTGAAAAATAACTTTCACATAGAAAGCAGTTACGCTGTGAACACAGATCCTCCCAAGAGAGACTAGAGAAGTCCCTTTATAGATTTTGTGGCATACGGAATCTTGCCGGAGGACCCTAAAGAAGCAGTATCCGTCAAAAGACGATCATTACGCTTCTATCATGACGCTTCTTCACAGTGTCTATACCACCGGACCTACGACGGACTGCTATTAAGATGTCTCTCAGATGACGAGGCACAGCAAATTATCCGTGAAGCTTATGACGGCATATGCAGAGCGCATCAATCCGGTCCTAAGCTACATGATCGTATCAGGAGGATGGGCTATTACTGGCCTATTATGATCACAGATACAATAAAATATGTAAGACAATACAGAGCCTGTCAGGTCTATGCAGACTTTATACATCAACCTCCTGAACCCCTACATCCTACGGTTGCATCCTGGCCTTTCGAAGCATGGGGTATGGATATCATTGGTCCTATCCACCCGTCTTCTTCCAGAGGTCACCGGTTCATACTGGCCATCACGGATTATTTCTCCAAATGGGCAGAGGCGATCCCTCTTGCTGAGGTGAAGGCATATAATGTGATCAGCTTCATCAAGCATCATGTTACTTATCGCTTTGGGATACCCCGAAGGATAATTCATGACAATGGACCTCAGTTCATCAGCCAAGTGTTTCATCGATTTTGCGATAAAAATCGGATACAAAATGTGGCCTCTACGGCATATAATCCTGCTGCTAATGGTTTGGCAGAACCCTTCAACAAAACCATTATCAAGCTCTTGAAAAAGTTCGTCTCTTCGAACAAGAGGGATTGGAATGAGAAGCTAGGAGAATGTCTCTGGGCATACCGCACAACGGTATGAGCACCGATAGGTTGCACCCCATTCTTATTAGTTTACGAGAGCGAAGCAGTCCTCCCCATCGAAGTCCAAATTACGTCACTCAGGATAGCAGTGGCTAATGAGCTGACTCAAAAAAAGAATGACCTGTTAGGGCTTCAAGAGTTAGAAGGATTATACGAGAAACGCCTCCAAGCTCAATAGTGCATCGCGTTCTACCAGGCATGCATTTTCAGATCTTTTAATCAAAAAGTAAAGGAAAGAGTGTTCAAAGTTGGCGAGCTAGTTTTACCTGTGAGAAGGCCGATGATTCTTACTCACAGGAGTAAGGGTAAATTCCAGCCCAAATGGGAAGGCCCTTATGTGATCGAGACGACGTTCTCAAACGGCGCTTACAGGTTAGACAAGCCTAACGGAGACCTATTGATGGCTTCTATCAATGGCAAATTCCTGAAGAGGTACTATGCTTAACCTCCCTTGCTCATAGTGGAATATGGCAAAAACCTCATTTTGACAAAACTACTTCCAAAATGAAACTAGTTGGATCGTATTCTATCATGTCCATATAACCTCTAAATAGATATGTTTAACTAATTTGGAATTGCGAGACCTATCACGTCCATATTACCTCTGATAGTGTTTTGTGTACAAATTTTAGCTAAAAGCATATTCTATCATGTCCATATAACCTCTGAATAGATATGTCCTACTAAAACTTTCCGAGAGTGTATCATGTCCATATTACCTCTGATATCACTTTCACCCAAACCAGTCATTTATATTCCAAAATGATGGGTCCACAAAGTCAGATGAAAGCCTCTTTATTATTCCCAAAAAGAGCAAAAGTACATTGAAAAGCAAAAAGTACATCATTTGGGAGGAGCGGTCAGGTCGCGAATCTGCTGCGGCAGCGCGGTCATCTTCTCAGTCGGGGAGCTCAAAACAATGGCGCGGGCCCGCTCCAGCCGTGCCTCGTCATTGCCCAGGAGGGATAATTCGGATCTAGCCCGAACAAAACCAGCACGGGCAACTCCTGCACGCGCCAAGTTCTGTTGAGCTAGGCCCAGTCGACCATTCACCCCATCTAGAGCTTCCGACGACTGAGAAGCCCACTCCTTTGCCTGGGCGAGTTTTGCTTCCAGTTTGCGAACCCTCGCTACATTCCCTTCATGCTCGGCCCGACACTTCGTTTGAAGAGGAATAACCTCCTCCAAGACAGATTTTCCTTCATCAATCTCCTGCTGATGTGTTTGGATAGATTTATTTAGGCCTTCCATCTGTTCAGTAAGATGCGCAGTCGAGGAGTCATATTCAGCCTGGACCAGGTCGTCAATGCTGTCTCGAGATAGCTGCAGATATTTGTTAATGGGTTGCTCCAAACTATTAACTATCTCCTCCAGTGTGTCAGCTACCCCAGTGTCATCGTATTCTCTGATCGGCACTATCGCGAACTGAGATGACCTCCTCAGAGCCTCAAAGCTTAGATTCTTCTCCAACACCATTGATATCAATATTTTCATGGTGGTGTAGAAGATTCCAATATACTACTCGATCAGCAGGGCTAGATCCGAATGTACGCTGGGAGTGGCTGCAATATTGGCGAACCTACCTCCAGGAACGACCGCAGCCGATGTTGCCACAGTCGTCGCCTCAACAGGTGGTGCGACAAAAGAAGAAGCGCCAACACCGGACGAAGTGACCGACGTACTCAAAGGAGGCATTGTCGCAATGACAGGCTCGTCCTCCTCTTGAGATATCGGAATCTCCTCGGCGGGCGAGCCGGCACCCGAAGATGTTTCCTCTTCAAAGTCAGGCACCTCCGTGTCGTCGCCAGGACCTGAAACAGAGCCAAAAGGCATGTCGATACTGCCCTCCCTGTAGATGTCTTCCCCTGAAAAAGAAGACAAAATAAAGTTAATATCAACATGATGTTAATTTTCCTAAAAAGAGGCATAAAGACGATATTTACCCATGGCCGATGGCATATATGTCGCGTTCGCGGCCAGTACAGCTAAATCATTTCTTAATGATGCTAAACAAGTTGTCGTACCTAGAGAAGATGGTGTGTCAACCGACATTGGCAAATATTCTTCCAGGTCCTCGTCAAGTTCCAACCGAGGCTCATCGGCTGGAATCTCGCTAGGTGCGCTCACAGGCACTGCAGGGGTCTCTCCCGATGCTGATCCGGATAAAGGTATACGGAATCTTATTACGCTCGGCCCCGAAGGCGACCTCGTTCCACTACCTGAAGCAGTAGCAGCAACAGCAGCCTCCAGCAGAGATTCTCCGGCACCGCCAGCCGGAACTGTAGAGGGTCCCTCTCTAAAAGGCAAGGAACCTCCAATCAAAGAATCATCCCCAACAGGGGGAGATACAGGCTCACTTCTAGGAGCCTCATTGCCAGGAATCCGGAGAGGGCGAGTAACCGTCTTCTTCTTCCTCTTGCGAGGGGAAGCCTCCTTCGGAGAAGGAGCCATTCGCTTCCCAGAAATTACCAGAGGCCCTGCAGGCAGAGGTATTTCACCCCTCGGTACCGCCAACAGAGGCTCATCTGGATTGACGAAATCTTCACCCTCGTCAGAAGAGACCGAGGGTATTTCGACTCTTCCCCCAGGCTTGGAAGATGGCACCCTAAAACTTCCATGCATATCAAAATCGCGATGGAAGGTGTTGGTTGTCACATAGAACTGGGCATACGAATGGAGCATTCGCAGCTCCATAGAGAGTGAAATGGTGGGCACAGTAAAAGTTGCTTCAGTATAACCCATGATAAAGTATCGCCATCCTCTCGCTCCATAAATAAGTCCGTCTCTGGACCTGAAGCTGGTGACGGCATTGCCCACGTACAAATGGTTGTACCTGAATTGCCTGACAAACCGACTAGGCAGGTAGGGCTCGAAGAAGCAATGGTCTTCACTTCTGTATAGTAAATGAGAAGGTCTAATACAGACCAACCAATTAAAAGCCTCAGGAGAAAGAATGGTCTTCCCGTCGCCCACATCCTAAAGTCTGTGCCCCTGTTGATTCAGATATACAGAGGGGACAGTGCAGAAAAGCTTCCAGCAGTGACTGAAGTTCAGCACCCGCCGACAGTCTAAAACTGTGGTCACGTTCGAGAAGGAATTCTTATAGTTCAACAAGAAACTACCCCCCAAACTACTGCCAGAGTCGGGAGACATCACCCTGGGGTTATGTAGAATTAACCATCCCATCAAATACAGGTATGATAATTCTACCCTGGGAAAGCTATCGCACCGAGTTTCATCGGTAAGCAGCCCATCAGTAATGGCCTTCAGGCCAGCTTGAATGCGGCACACCATGGCAGGGAGCAAGCCCAGTCTTGCCCCGAACACCAGACGCACTACAGGCCATAGCGTGTTACGGTGAATGCGGTCCGCAGATGCAATCCCGGGCACCACCAGCCGGCGCAGCCATATGGAGAGAAAGCCAGCCAGTTGAGGTTCCTTGGACAGAGGCCTGCGGCAATACCTCAGATAACTATAGGCCTTAGTGCCCGCAGGGTACTTCACTATCTCTTCTTCCAGGATCTGGTCCGGAGCCCCAGCATCCTCCATAAGATCGTCGACTACCTGAGCAGTAAGCAAGCTCAGAAAATTCAAAAGCTGATCCTTCGTATCCAAGACCTTCTCCGGCTTAGCAGTCCTGGCCCGGTGAAAGAAGAGGTAGGACGCCCATTTATTGGTGTGAGCCAAATCTGAAGGCTCACCATAAAAAGCGGTACAAGCGAGGTAATGGCACATCAGCTCCTGGTACACGGCCACTACCCGAGGGTCTGAATCCCCCAACTCCCGGTTTGTGGGAACATACTCTTCATATATAGTATCCCCCATCGGCAGTCACGAGATCTCTGCCATCTCGTGGAGGGCCAATCCCAACTCCCCCAGTGGAGTGGCGAAAGTCACGGTGAGCGAGATATATCGCTCCATCAGTGCCAGAAACAGGTTGGGGTTAAGAGGTAACCCAACACTAGTAGCACTCACCGCCGCGAACAGACCAATGCCCTCCAGCTCGGCCTAAAAATGCTTCAGGGCCCATTCAGCTAGGCGAGCCCATCGAAGATTTGTAGGGGTGATCCACCCACTTGTCCGAGGGTTCACCTTAGGGTATACTCCCCCGTGCCCCATAAAATCGTTGCAGAAGGTCGGTAATTGGACCGGCTGGATCACTAAACTGTCTTCACTCGGGACACTGCCCGGGTACAGTCCCCTGAACGGCATCACAGAGCCGGAAGGGCGGCTGACAAACGACCCCTGGTCAGCTCCTTTCAGATGAAATATCTTCCCCGCCCGGCCATGAAGATCGGGAGTCAGCGTCCACGACATCCTCCTGGGATGTGTAGCATGGAAGAATGCCGAGATGGGATAGTCTCTCAGCATCTTGGGCAGATACAGAACCAAGCCCCCGGCAGGGAAAACCCAGAGTTCTTTCTTAGGCTTCGTCTGGGACTGCTTGTCTATCATGTCCCCAAAGAGAAAATCTGGCTTTATATATTGGTCCCCATCTATGTACGTCAGGGGCTCTCCGTTGATCATGCTCAACAGCATACGCTCTCCTTGAGCCGATATCAGGATTCCCCTTCCCTCAGGATATTGGGGTCCAGAGATGGGAAATGTCACGTGGGACAAATCCTCCAGGTAGTTGGAGTGCAGCATCCAGGCAGCGGAACCCATCACCTCAGCCAATGGAGACGCGTGTAAGTTAACTGCAAAATGCAAGAAAGACAAATCAGTTTCTATACTAGACAATCTTGCAGCATATACCAAAAATCAACAGTCTGTGTTTTACGCCAAGACTGTAAAAACTTGATCTTTTACGCTGGAATCCCATTCCAGGGCGTAAAATTCAAGACTGGCAGTATACGCAAAGTTTCGACAGTCTGTGTTTTACGCCAAACTGCCAAAATTTGAGTTATTACGCCGGAATTTCCATCCCTGTGTAACACTCAAATTTTATAGTATACGCCAACTTTCGACAGTCAAAGCTTTTACGCCAGACTGCGAAAATATGGAGTTCTTGCGCTGACACATTAGAAATGTGGGCGTAAAAGATGAAACATCTCGGTGCATCATCTTCCTTGAAGAGGTTATCAGCACAGAAGACGACCTAGCGCGTTCACGTACAACATGTGCGAAGGATTTTTAGTCGTTCTTTTTCGTCCCAGAAGCTCTACCTATAAGGCCGGGTGCACTGCTCGTCGGCGGGACACTTCGCTTAGGATAAAGCTCGCCTTGCCCGACGGAAGTCGCTCTCGCTTGGGCAGAAGAGCGAGAAGAAGAGTCGGTCTTCTTTCCCTTAGAGGAGAAGATCGATTTCAGGGCCATTGCTGAAAGCTCTAAATACTCGGAGAGAAGGCGAAGGAGAGAACTCGAACAGTCGAAGGATTTCTTTTGCAAAAGACAGATAAAAAGTTTTCTCTGAAAAGCTTGGGGTATATATAGAGTTAGGATGGACTCCTCGAATCCTGAACCAAATCTCACATTTAATATTCATTTATGATTGGGGACTACGTCAGCATATTACTCAGAGAAGGCGGACAGTCAGCGAATTCAAAAAGTTTTCATGCAAAGCAGATTCGTGGTTTTATGCTAAGGAGCTCTCTACGCTCAACAGCTACAGATCTACGGTTTTACGCTCACAGGCTACAAGTTTATGGTTTTATGTCCGGATGCTTTTATGCTCGGTAGCTTTTACGCTCGAGAGGCTACAAACCTATGACTTTATGCTCAGCAGCTACAAATCTATGATTTCATGCTCGGTGGCTTTTACGTTCAGAGGCAACAGATCCACAACTTCACGCTCGAAAGATTTTCTTTTCAGAAGCTACAAATCTACAATTCTACGCCCGGATGCTCTCATGCTCAGCAGCTTTTACGCTCGAGAGGCTACGAACTTATGATTTTATGCTTATCTACAGTTACAGATCTATGACTTTCCGCATATCTGAGAATACGCAGGCCAGAATATACGTATATCCGAACAATTCTCAAGGGGGTCAATTGCAAGAGTTCACACAAAAGATACTCCTTCTTGACCTCAAAATATCCCAAGTACCCGAAGCATACAGAGTTCAACATTGAAGATTACTCTTCTTCTTGGGCGATTGGAGGTTCATTCTCAGACTCCAGTCTGAATATTTCATTTACAGTTCAAGACGGCGACTCAGTTTTTTACAGCCATTTCTCGCCCTGTTCCAAGGGATTTTCAAGAAATCATTCTTGAAGATGATTGTCTGAACAAAAATTCTGTTTATCAGAAGTGACAGTTCAGAATTTTTTGCGGTTCCTCATTCCTAAACAGCAGGACAGTTCGAATCTCGACTTAAATGCTAAAGCGACTTTTTACGCATTATCAGTTATGCGTAAAAGACAGGATGGGCCCTAGCACTCTTTCTATCAGAGTCGACGTAAAATTACCAGACGTGTCGAAGCTACACATATTCAGACTTCACAGCAAAATATATGGCAAGATGATCATACGCACAGAAAAGGACGATTTTATTAAAAAAATATGATTACATATGAGGGAAATCCATTCTACAAAGGGTTTTTCTTCATTTTCATGGTTACATATGAGGGAAATCCCGTCTACAAAGGATTTCCTCATCGGCGTCGGAAGGCCACCCCCAGAGTCTGTTCTGCCAGGTTCTCGCACGGGTGGAATTCTTCATCCATCTCCTCCAACAGTTAGTCGATTTCCGCGACCGATTAACAAGAAAATGATAAATAGAGGAAGGATATAAAACTGGGCCTGTCTAAATTATGCAGATCCCATGCTCCGTGCGCCATGACAGATTGAGTTGAGGTATTTCACCCAACTCAATACTCGAGGACAGAGCTAGTTTGTCTGCTCTTGTCCACGAATGATAGAAAAAAATACAGCTTGCAAGCTGTGTGGTCAAATGAGACCCTTCCTCTCTCCGGAAGAACCGCCATACAAAGTTGCTGATTATTCCGAGCAAAGGAGGCTATGATATCCTTCCATGATCCATCGTTGCAGAGGACATTTGCTCGAAGATGCCATCTTTTTCGGCTCCCTACATGCTGGAAGAACATGGTCTTCTCCTTCCTCAAATTGACCCGACGAACTCCGGCGATCATCTCTGTGTGGTGAAGAAAATTTGGGAAGAACACGTTAAACTCCTCAGCCTTTTATAAGCAAGAGAGAGCCCACTGAATCCCAACGGATCCCCATTAACTCTACCATAAAGTCAGCCTTGAAAGATGTGTCAGACTTGACCATTTCATGCTTTATTCAAAGCGTTTCAAATTACGAGAAACTTAAAAGCTTTGAAGGGGGTCTTGTAGAAGCATGAAAAATAGGCTGGAGAGCTATACACAGCATGCTGATGCTGGACAGCATAAAAAGATGACTTCAGAGCCATCGACGTGCAAACAGAGCTTTTTTCACTGAGCACAGCGTAAAATATAAACTCAAGGACCATCCGCGTAAATGCAGTATATCCAGGCTGCTTTAGCGTAAAAAGGGTGCTACATCGCCTTTATGGCGTAAAACTCATCCGCTTTTAATGCAGCATTGAAGTGTACGAGGGATGCTTCGTATTCCCCGAAATGAACCTGACAAGTCATGTAGTAAACCTGACAAATCGTGCAGTGAACCTGATGTCTGACTCCTGACAAAGAGTACTGCACGACTACCCAGACGAAGGCTATATTGATGGCGCGGCATAGCAACCCAGACTGTCGTTTAGTGACATCTCCTTGGCGTAAACTGCTTTTATGCATACAAGGGAATACGCTGCCTAGTTTTACACAGGAAGGCGTGAGCTTCTTACGCTCCGCAGAAGACAAACAGACTGCCACGTCAAAAGCTGCTCTTCATACAGAGCTCGAGGCACGTCTCTGCATTTAATGCGCAGAGTGATGGCAGAGCTCGAGGCACGTCTCTACTTTTAATACGCAGAGTCATGGCAGAGCTCGAGGCACGTCTCTGCATTTAATACGCAGAATGATGGTAAATCTTCGGGACGGCAGATCTTCATGACATGTCTCTGCATTTAATGCGCGGAAGGCTGACAGACCCTCGAGGCACGCCTCTGCATTTAATGCGTGGAATAATGGCAGATCTTTGAGACACGCCTCTGGAATATGCTGCCTAGTTTTACACAGGCAGACGAAAGCTTCTTACGCTCCGCAGAAGACAAACAGACTGCCACGTCATCAGTTCCTCTTCGTACAGGGTTCGAGGCGCGTATCTGCATTTAATACGCAGAATGATGGCAAATCTTCGAGACAGCAAATCTTCGAAGACACGCCTCTGCATTTAATGCGCAGGATGGGGGCAGATCTCTGCATTTAATGCGAAAGATTTGATTATATCTCCAAAAGCAATAATTTTGGCTAAAACGTCCACATCATCACTTTGGCACATTACGCTAACGGGCTATTTTCAGCTATGGGAGCACGCTATACGCTATCTCCTTGGAATACACCAACTTGGTCCACATTTGCATTGGTGCGTATTAAGGCTATTCGGTCCAAAATTTGCTCAAGGCCTCAGTCAGGGGAGGAGGATCAGCTATCTTCTACGCCCACTCGGCTTCTATGCCCACTCGGCTTCTACGCCTACTCGGCTTCTACGCCTACTCTGCTTCTATGCCTACTTGGCTTCTTCGCCATGGTGATAGTTATTGGCTTCTACGCCAACCTTTTCTAGGCGAGGGATAACTACCTATGTGGCTCTTACGCCATGATCTTCGTAGTAGTTATACGCGTTGTCTCTTGATTGGACACGCGTCACACGCTTATTCAAAAGGTTATCTATATGCGGGCAACGATTATTATAACCGTCGTGTAAAAGGGTGTTGTACTTTCCACTACTCGGTTTCTACGCCGACTGAGTGGTCACTGTCACTAAAACTCTATAAATCTGTCACTAAAACTCTATAAATAGAGACCTCTATCAACAGAGGTCCAAGGGGGGAAAAGTGGAGATTAAGGTCAAGTCTTTGAGAGAGAAGAATCCAGAGCTCAGACAAAGAGTAGTGATCGACAACTTTGGCATCAAAAATCCACTCTCCTTCGCAACCTTCGAAGCTTCTTCTGTCTTCTTCGGCACCTCTTCATCATCGTGTGGTCCAAGGGACAAAGTGATCGACTGCAGATCAGACTCCTATATCAATATTTACCCAGATTAAATAAATTGTACTTCGACATCCTCGTATAGGATTAAATTGTACAATCTTGTTTGTAAACCAAAGAGCGAGGGTTTTCGTATAAAACACGCATTTTTCGTTTCTTATTTCTTTCGTTTATTTATCCGAAACAATGGTCTGAACAAAAAATTCTCTTTCTCAGAAGAGTGACAGTTCAGAATTCTACGTGGTCCCCTATTCCAAACAGCAGAAAAGTTCGAATATTCAACTTAAATGCTAAGCGGCTTTCTGCGCATCCTCGGTTATACGTAAAATACAGGACGGGACCAAATACTCTTTCTATCAGAGTCGGCGTAAGGTTATCCAGACGTGTCGAAGCTACACATATTAAGACTTTATCACAGCAAAATATATGGCAAATAATAAGATGCAGAGAAGAAGACGATTTTATTAAATCATGATTACATATGAGGAAAATCCAGTCTACAAAGGATTTTTCTTCATCTTCATGATTACATATGAGGAAAATCCCGTCTAAAAAGGGTTTCTCATCCTCATTTAAAATATCATCCCCAGAATCTGTTCTGCCAGGTTCTCGTGTTGGTGGAGATCTTCGCCAGTCTTCTTCAGCAGTTAGTCAGTTTTCGCGGCCGATTAACAAGAAAATGATTAATGGCGGGAGGATACAAAACTGGGTCTGTATAAATTGTTCAGAGCTCATCCCCCATACGCCATGATAGATTGAGTTGAGATTTTAGACCCAACTCAATAATCGAGGACAGAGCTAGTTTTTCTGCTCTCGTCCATGAATGACAGAAGAAAATACAGCTTGCAAGCTGTGTGGTTAATGTGACCCTTCCTCTCTCCGGACGAATTGCCATATGAAGTTGTTGATTATCCCGAGCAAAGGAAGCTATGATATCCTTCCATGATCCATCGTTGCAGAGGATATTTGCTCGAAGATGCCTTTTTTTGGCTCCTTACATGCTGGAAGAATATGGTCTTCTTCTTCCTCAAGTCGACCCGACGAACTCCGACAAACTTTGTGTGGTGAAGGAAAATATGGGAAGAACAGGTTAACTCCTCAGCCTTTATATAGGCAAAAGAGAACATACCGAATCCCAACAAATCTCCAATAATCCGCCAAGAAATCAGCCTTGAAGAACGAGTCAGACTTGACCGTTTCATGCTTCATTCAAAGTGTTTCAAATTACGAGGAATTTGAAAACTTTGAAGGGGGTCTTGTAGAAGAATGAAAAATACGCTGCAGAGTTGTACGCAGTATTTCAGTGCTGTGTGGTGTAAGATATAACTTCAGAGCCATCGACGTACAACAGAGCTTTTTTGCTAAGTATAGCGTAAAATATAAGCTCAAGGACAACCCGCGTAGAGAAGTGTGTCCAGGCTGCTTCAGCGTAAAAAGGGTGTTATATCGCCTTTACGGCGTAAAACTCATCCGCTTTTAATGCAGCATGGAAGTGTACGATGAACGTTTCGCATTCCTCGGAATGAATCGATCAAATCATGCAGTGAACCTGACGTCTGACTCCTGACAAAGAGTACCGCACGACTATCCAGATGACGGTTGTAATGATGGCGCGGTACAGCGACCCAAACCGTCGTTTAGTGACATTTTCCTGATACAAAGTGCTTTTATGCATACAAGAGAATACGCTGCCTAGTTTTACACAGGCAGATGTGAGCTTTTTACGTTCAGCAGAAGACAAACAGACTGCCACGTCAAAAGCTGCTCTTCGTGCAGAGCTCGAGGCACATCTCCGTATTTAATGCTCAGAATAGTGGCAGATCTTCGAGACACGTCTCTATATTTAATGCTCATAATGGTGGCAGATCTTCGAGACACGTCTTTGTATTTAATGCTCATAATGGTGGCAGATCTTCGAGACATGCCTCTGCATTTAATGCTCAGAATGGTGGCAGATCTTCGAGACACGTCTCTACATTTAATGCTCAGAATGGTGGCAGATCTTCGAGATACGCCTCTGTATTTAATGCGCAGGATGGGGGCAGATCTCTGTATTTAATGCAAGAGATTTGATTATATCTCCAAAAGCCATAATTTTCGCTAATACGTCCACATCATCGCTTTTGCACATTACGCCATCAGGCTATTTTCAGCTATGGGAGCACGCTGTACGCTATCCTCTTGGAATACACCACCAGGCTATTTTCAGCTTTGAGGAGCACGATGTACGCTACCTCCTTGAAATACGCCAACCCAGGCTACATTTGCATTGGTGCGTACTAAGGCTATTTGGTCCAGAATTCGCTCAAAGCCTCAGTCAAGGAAGGAGGATCAGCTATCTTCTACGCTGCCTACCTATCTATGCAGCATCAGGCTTCTACGCCTATTCGGCTTCTACACCTACTTGGCTTATACGCCAGTTTGATGACTATTTGGCTTCTACGCCATGGTGACACTTATTGGCTTCTACACCGACCTTTTCTACGCGGGGGATAACTACCTACGTGGCTTTTAGGCCGTGATCTTCGCAGCAGTTATACGCATTATCTCTTAATGGGACACGCGTCACATGCTTATTCAGAAGATCATTTATACGTGGGTAGCGGTTATTGTAACAGTCGCGTAAAAAGTGCCATGCTCTCCACTGCCCGGCTTCTACGCCGACTGGACGGTTACTGTCACTAAAACCCAATAAATAGATACCTCTATTGACAGAGGTCCAGGGTCGAAAAAAAAAAGGTCAAAAACCAAGAGGTCGAAAGGTCAAAGAATTAAGGTCAGAAATTGATCTTTGAGAGAGAAGAATCCAGAGCTCAGACAAAGAGTAGTGATCTTCGATTTTGGCATCGAGCATCAACTCCCCTCTTACAATCTTTGAAGTATCTCCTTCTTCTACAGCACTTCTTCATCATCGTGTGGTCCAAGGGACAAAGTGATCGACTGCAGATCAGACTCCTATAGCAATATTTACCCAGATTAAAATTTGTACTTAACATCCTCGTATAGGATTAATAATACTTCTTGTTTGTAAACCAAAGAGTGGGTTTCATATAAACCTTGTTTTATTTCTTTCGTTTATTATCAAACACACTTATATTTTGGACTATCTTGACTTATGCTGCCATTATAGCCTATTTTTGCAAGCTTATCCTTTTATCGAGCATGTTCCTAACATATGTGTTAGTGGGGCGGCCCACACTAATACATTGTCTAAATCAGAATTAGTATATTATGGTCTAGCTAACCTTAGTGCGCTTGGTTCTCTCTTCGCATGACTACTTTATGTGGATTGAGATATAGTTGACTTAGCTTGTTAGACAAATATACTTGTCCTCTAGACAGGTCAGAGCATATTGTATCGGTTACATAACTGTACTGATATGAGCATACGAATAGAAATTTACCAAAAATAAGATTTCAATCCACAACTACCTTGACAACTCCCTTTTAAATTCTTTAATCGCCTTAAACCCCGTACTTGTATTCTATCACCTCCTCCTTGAATTATTTATTGTTGTTTTTTGTCTTCCCTTATTTCAGAAAGATAAACGCTTGTAATTGATATAAGTTTGATACACGGATAGTACTAGATATACCCCATAGGCCAATCATATTACTATGTGACTATCTTTTGTAATTAAGGGCATATGACATGTGATAGATTTTGTGTTAATGAATGATTGATTTTGAGGATTAGTAAGCTGTATTGAATGATCGAGAAAATTATTTTTATATAGCCTGGTGTTTTTGAATGATTGATAAATTAAAAGTTGGATAAAAATTGCATTATCAACTTGAGCCAAATTTTATATAAAGGTAAAAATCTTAGATCGTGATCAAGTAAGATAAGATTAGAGATTAAGTCATTTTAATTTCGAGAATTTTTTTAGAAGAATAATTTTGATGATGAGAATTTAACTTTAAAGATAAGAATGTCTTATAGAATGAATTTTGAAATTTTGATATTCCGGACCAAATATTTATAATTTGAGCACATGATTTAAATTTTGAATATTGGAGATTGAATCAAAGATTTAAATTTTTAGAATAAAAATAGAATTCTAAACATGAACATTGATGGATTGAATTCAAAATTTTATATTTTGATAATTTGAATTAAAAGTTAAATTTTGATTGTTGGATCACCTATTTGAAATTTTGAGCATGGAAATTAAATTTAAAATTTGAAGAGTACAAAATTCTTAAGTTAAAAATCGGAATAAGATTTTATTAGAGTTGTTTATTATTTAAAATCTAAGAAAATTATGATAATTGGAAATTGTGATCTAAAATTTGATGTGGGTTATTTAAATCTTGAAAATGTCATATAGATTTGACTTAAATTTGGACCTTGATTATTAAAATTCGAGAAGAGATTATGATAGGTTAAATTTTTATTTAAACAGTGGTATTTTAATTTTGAAGAGATTGCGACAGATTTGAATAGATTTTGTTTTTTAAATTTTTTAGAAGATTGTGGTTGACTTGGCTTAGATACGAATTTGGTGGATTTAACAAATCGTGCTTTATTTTTAATTTTGAGGACAAAAATCTTGTAAGTTGGGTAGACTGTAAAACCCCTCACCCAAAATAGATATTTTGTGTGTATTTTATATTTATTGAATTTATTTTAGGTTATTTTTAAATCAATTAAAATCCACTTATTTTATTAGGATACTTCACCATAGTTTGGACAATAATGATATAGGACGACCTAAAAATCTACAACGCCCTTCGTAGGAAGTACCATACACGGGAGACACAACTTGTAGGATCTTTCCGTGACTCAGAAATTGACCATTCAACATTAGTATAGGACTAGTATAACAACCATAATTAATTTATTGTATTTAATATTTAGATATTTCTATATATATAATTTATTTATGGTTATTTTTTAATTCATCCTTCATAAAATAAGCAACCCATAATTCCTCCATGCCAAATTAGGTCATTTTCCCCTTTTGTAGAATTTATTTATTTATTTATTACTATTTTAATCCCATGGAATCAAATCAAAGCCTTGTCATAAATTAATTATTTTGTTCGTTGTTGACTTTTAATAACTAACAACCTAATTAGATAATATCCTAACAAACTAACTACCCAATCATAATCCTACCCCACTTCACAAACTGCGGCCTCTCCCATATGTACGCACGCACCCCCCCGGCCGAATCTCTCCACCTCTCTTCTCTCTCTCTCTCTCTCTCTCTCTATATATATATATATATATATATATATATATATATATATATATATATATATATATATATATATATATATATATATATATATATATAAACCCCTTCTTTCTTCTAAAAATTCTAACCAAAATTCTTCTTCAAAACCCTAATTTTTTTTCTCCTCCAAGAACCCTAGCCGCCACCATCACCACCAAGGCCGACCCCTACCCCTTCACGTGGACACCCACAACCATCTCTTCCATCCAAGAACCCTAGCAATTCTCTCATTCTTCTTCTAGTAAGTTTCTTTAATCCTTCTCTCCTTCCTTCTTCAATATCTTCTTGTTAATATGTTTATATAGATTTGTATATATGTGTGGAATGTTTTATAAACTCCATTAATTTATGATTGAAGAATCCATGCAACCCATGAACCCTAATTTTGAGGTTCAACCCAAAACTTTTGTGCATTCATGAAAGCTTCTTCAAAACCCTCTTTAATTCTTGTTAATATATTCATGTAGATGTTATTAATAGAAAAAATATTCAGTTTTTATAAATAATTTTAGATTTATTAATTTTATTAAATTACAGTTTTGAGCATATTTTATGGGTAGTTTGACCTAGTTTTGATGTATGCATGTTGGAGACC
The DNA here is from genome assembly GCA_036927795.1 of Iris macrosiphon. Taxonomy (NCBI): domain Eukaryota; kingdom Viridiplantae; phylum Streptophyta; class Magnoliopsida; order Asparagales; family Iridaceae; genus Iris; species Iris macrosiphon. The sequence continues at coordinate 62,905,913 of JAYESA010000005.1, forward strand.
CCTGGACCTTGTTAGGACTTGATCATAGATAGAAAATCCTAAAATTTTCTTGATGAAGTATTATTTTTCCAGAAATTATATATTCTAAAATATTATCAAAATTATATTATTTGATAATTATATTGTCACAACACCCATGTATGCATCCTAGCAAAGTTTAGTTGCCAACCCAAATAGGATCAACTTGTAAATGGTAAAAATCCTAATTATTTTTGTATGGATAAAATAATTAGTAATTATTGTATTTATTACTGATTTTATCATATTTATTTATATTTTGTTTCTATTTATAAATATTAGAATTCTAGGTAATTTATGTAGCAAGTTGACCTAGTTTTGACAAAACTTTACCCCGGCAATTTTAGACTTAAACCCTGACCAAAAACCCATATTTTTAGAATTAAAATTATATTATTATATTTTAATTCTTATTTATGAGTATTTATTCTAGATTTTCTTATTTGTCAAAAAATATTTTTTGGTGACCAATAGGTAACCCGTTATGACCTAGTTTTGGTTTCTACTTAGTTTTGGACTCATAGAATTTATAGGAGATGACCCTATCACTAAAAATCTTTTTTTATAATAAAATTATAGAATTAATAGTTTTTATTAATTAATAATTTAAAAATAGTTTTTGGTAATGTATAATGGTTAGTAATATTTTGACGTGTAGTTACTTGCATGTGCAACCAAAGTAGGATTAATAACTAGATAATAACTTAATTTGACTAGAAGAATAAGAGTCTAATTAGTGTAATAATTAATTGGTAGGTGTTTGAGACGTTCCTGTTGATAGCTCCGGACCAGATTTGTGCTACTCGCAGCTTGGCTTGGAAGGCAAGTACACCTTGCTTGATTGTATTGTTCAGTTTATATTATGCCTAGTTTTTATTTGTTTAGTTGTGTTCACGCATATTAGAGTAGCAAACTTACCCAGTATCTTGTAAAGATACGTGGTATCTTCTGACTTGACACTGTTTCAAACACGATCACTGTCTGAGTGAGTGCATAGACTAGCGTGTCGACTGATCATCGGTACAAGAGTTCGAGTCTTGTGTTAGTAGTTGGTATTGGCTTAGTTTTCTAGATATTATTTGATGTCATTGCATTATGTCTACACCGCGTATACGGTTCGAATAGTACATTGGGAGGGGAGAATATACTAGTGAGCGTATGGGATTTCTGTTTCTAATGGTATAAATGGTGTATATCGTGTACCCCCAAGTTCTACGGAATGCCTGGTGGGACGACTATTCATCTATTTCTCTTCCTTCATGCGCCATTAGAGATGTCTCAAGTACATATCACCTAGGTGGTTTAGTTACACTATTTATTGTTTACTACTTTACTTTCTTGCATGTCGATTTCTTGTGTACTTGTTATGTCCCTCTGAGGACCTGACATTCTTTTCAGGTATAGAAGATCATGATTATTTACAGGAACACGGATCTGGACTGGCTACTTCTTTATCTTTCGAGGAGGTCTTCCCTTATATCTTCTTGATCACTAGATGATGTACTTATTTTATTATCTTTCTTATATCCTAGTTGTTAGTGGATTTGTCTCCACCCAACTACTAGTTTTTCTCGACTATTTCCTACTTGGTACATTACCATATTGGGTTATATATTTCTATTTGGTTTTGTGGATGAGATTAGTATTACCTGTGACTTATGAAGTTATATACCACTTGTGAATTATTATTCATAAAATAGTATACGTATGTGTATGTTTTCCATATATTGAAGTTTTCATGTACATATGGCTGGCATGCTTACGTATTCCTAGTCCTACGTATTTTGGGACTGGGGCGTGACAAACGTACCGGTGGAATTGACAGTACTTTGGGTTGTTCATCTCCTCCGCTTCAGGCTGACGTTTGACGTCGAAAAAGCAAATTTTACCTTCCTGCATTAGCATGTCAAAGATGAGCTTGACATCACCGTCTTTGAAATAATAGGTCTCGTTTGATTTTGGAGCCTCTGCCTGCTTTTGCTCGGGTTTTTTGGTCACATTAGCGACCATGGCTTGCTTCTCCTTCGCATCGCAGTTGCTGTTACCGTTATTTTTGTTGTTGCCGTTGTTGGGACACTTGCCCTTTTCCTCGGTAGTAGGGATATGGATTTTCAAATGTCGGGCGTCTTTGAGCTTCTTTTCAGTGTTGACAGCGCTTATAATGAACGTCGTCCAGTCTTTAAACTGGCTATCGCCCATCCTGAGGCTGACTGCCAGAAGCATATTTTTTTGGCGCATCTCCATTAGTGTGGTCTCAAAATTGCCAAGGGGCAACCTTAGCGCTGCTTGTCAGAACCACTCGATGTAATTTTGCATCCGGTCCCTTTCTCCCTGGGCGACATCCATCAGAGAGGACATCGTCATATCATTTTCAGCCTCATATAATCTGTTGAGGAATAGACGCTTGAGGTCATCGAGTGATGAGATACAATTATCTTCGAGACTGCAGAACCAGTCGAAAGCTACCCCTGCTAATGCCCTGACAAAGAGACTGGTAAGGATAACATCGATGCGTGGTAGGTGTCCCATTCTTATCTCGAAGTAACTCATGAACCAGTGAGGGGAGGACTTGCCGTCAAGTATGTTTATGTTGAAGGGCTTGTATTTGGGCGGATACTGTACATCCCTCTATTCTATAGGGTATGGTGTCGTACCCCGAGATCGGGGAGTGAGTCCCGATTGCCTATGGAATCTAGGCGAGCCCGGAGTGCCCGAACCTCCTTCATTGCTTCCTTGGCCTCATCTCCTGCAGAAGGTGCAGACGAGCCATGTATATGAGGATTACTGCCCACAGGTGGGGTTTTGTGTTTGAATTCCCGTTGGTCCCATGGTCCAAGTTTGCTGGTCCAGAGGTCCTTGCTGGTTGAGAAGCCCTATTTGCTTTAATTTCTAGCATTGTCTGGGTTAAGGCTTGCATTGATTCACCCATCATCTGTATCATGGTCTCGAGGGTCTCGAGGTGCTGGCGGTCGCTGGGGCCTTCGTAATCGTCCCCGACCATGTATACCGTCCTCATGTGGGAAGAGATGGACGGGGCAATGGATGTCGCACTTTCCATCTCAGACCCCTGGCGAGAGTAGTCATCAGGGAAAGCTGGCAGCGCCATCTCCTCCTCGGACTCGGAAGGAATACTATCCCATCGTAGGAAGCTATATTAACCTGGCGAGGGTAGCCACCCCAGGGATCTCGGAGTCTGTTGCTTGGGAATCGCTGTCCTATGGGAACGTCAGGTTGTTCCGTAAGTCGAGGGGAATACTACCCTCATCTTGGGCCACCTCCAGGGGTTATAAAGAAGAACTATCCACAGTAGCTAACAGTTTCTTCCTTGAGTGGGTACCCTAAAAATGCCTTTCGTAGGTCCTGTTGTTAGCCCTCCTGGTAGTCACCTTCGTAACGCACCGGCAGAGAATGATGGACTGGAGGTACTTGACTTCTTTCCTCCCTTGGTGGCAAGAAGCTTCCGAGTCGAGTAGCATAAGGCAGAGGGCAGCTCCTCCTGTTCTAGTACTTGTACCTAATTTTGGGGTTATTGTCGGATGGGTGCTGTCTGGTGCATTCGCTGGAAGACCGACTTCCGGTTTGTAGGTGTTGCCACTTTGGTACAACAGCAATTAATAATGATATTGGCACAGTGATGCCCTGGAGAGGACGTTTTACCGGCCACAGTTGTTTCCCTCGCCTTGCTCTTGTGATTGATCATATTACGCAAGTCGAGCAAGGGTTGTTCCACCTTTGTACTATTTTTGACGGTCCGGAAGGACCAAGCACAAAGGTGCGTAGGTGTTGTATTTGCTCCCTGATACGGGGTTCATATAAGAACTTCCCTCAGATCTTCAGCGAAAGACTTTTGCGACCGACGATGTCTATTTGCCGTCGCGGGATGGACGCACGAGGCGGTCTTATATAGCTTCCCATCAGGGGCCCGTGTAACGGTTAATGGTGTCTGCTGATGGTCGGCTAGCTGGATAGTTGCTAGAACCTGATGAGCTCGCACTGCCCTAGGCTTCTTTGACTTAGCACCCGAAGGCGTGTAGTACAAAGAGTCCAGGTTTGTGTTTTCTCCATTCTGAGCGAGCCGCATAGGATCTGCGCCGCAGGAGATACGGCCGAAAACAGATGTTCTGTTGTTGTTGGTGCCGCTTGCGGCCGTTTACCTACGGCTGTCAGCCTGATGCCGCATGGCCAGTCTTATGCTGCCTCCTTATTGGCCGCATAGAACCTGCCTCGGCACCAGAACGTCTGACATCATAGTACTTTCCTCTGCCAGAGTCTAGGTGTCGAGCAGTTTCTGTGTCAGAAGGGGATGCCGCATGGATGTGGACGTCCTGGGTATTCACCAGACGACCATCATCAGCAACAGAGCGAAAGGCGTAAAGTACTTGCTCCGCAGTTGGGCAAGACGCAGCGACCATTACTACCCACGTCCTGCGGGTCCTCTTGGGCTTCACTAGCATTGATGAAGGATTAACACTTCTTTCAGAGAGCACTTCCTTGAACGCTTGCGATCGAAGTGAACTACCAGCATCTTTTGCGTTGAGCGAGCTTGGCGGCATCGGACTGCATCACCAATTTATCATCGGAGGAGAAGGACGTCCCGAACAGAGTCGTCATCTTGTTTGCCATTAATTACGAAAGTTTAAAAAGAAACTTTATTTAATTAAACAAACTAAAGGGAGTACAGAGAGGAGTCCTAAAATAGATAATCTAAGTACAAATTTTGTGTTCTGGGGGGGTGACGATGGAGAGTTCGGAGTGTAGCAATTCTCTTTACTCCGTGGACGATTTGATGCAGAATCTCTTCTCTCTTGCTCGAGTGTAGATTCGCAGATAGCCATTCAACCTTTTATTCGGGTGTGGTACCCTACTATTTATATCCATACGTGTAGCCACATGGATTTTTGGCTACATGGATGGTGGAGGTTTGCCACGTGTCCCCTCTTAACGGAAGGTAGCTACAGCCAAGCACGCGAATCAGGATTCCGCTATAATGTGGAAATTTGTTAGGATTTTATTGTTTGCTGAGTATCTGGGCCATTATCAACTATTGTAGGCACGACTTGGTTAAATGGATGCGTGGCCACTATTTGGTTGGAGAGAATCACTTCAGTTGTAACAGCAGAATTTGGTTTGCCTGACGTTTGGGATGCATGAAATGCATGGATTCTGGGATGCATACAGCCAGAAACGCATGGGACATGAAAAATCTAGGATGCATGGACTACACAGCGACCAATGTCATTAATAACCGCATGCAGCAGCGAGAATTCGCAGCAGTTGCGACAGAGGCTATGGTGACGGTTGAAAACTGTCACCAAAGGGGAGGCAGCAGTGCAAAATGCAGCAGCAGTAGCGACGGCGATTCAGTGACAGGCTGAACTGTCACTGAAAGTCTGTTAACTGAAAATTAGTGTTTTTAACACTGCTTTCAGTGACAGTTAGGCAGATTATTAGTATATTGTTTTTATGTTATATTTATATATATATATATATGTATATAGATATGTATTAATATTGAGATATAATACTAGTATTGCTATACTTCTTATTTGTATAATATTAGTATATATATATATATTATATTATATATGAGGGTAATTACTATATCAAGGTATTGAGTATTACCTTGTGGAAATCAAGGTAAGTGGGATACTCAAGATACGGGGTTTGGATATCAAGTTTGTGACTTTGTGTGGATACCAAGTTGGTTCAAAACCATGGTTCCTATTTGTTTGTAATTATATTCTATATTATTATACTTTATTGTTGATATATATATTGTGAGGTTTACCTTGGATTCACGTATCCGGAGATACGGTATCCTAATATTTTAGGATGAGGTTTTTATGGCTTAGATTTTAATATCTTGACCCAAGATTTTTGTATTAGACTTGTGCAACCTAGAAATAGATAGTTGACCTTGGTTTGACCATAGTTGACCATATTTGACTTAGAGTTGACCATAGTTGACTTTTGACTTAGAATTTACTTATTGACCTAGAAGTTGACAAGTTTAACTTATTCTCTTTTCGGGACCTTGTATTAATGTTGTATTCCATATCTAGGTCTTCGAGGCTCTGAGTCAGACATCTGTGAGACTATTCATTGGACTTCAGGCGAGTATATTTTTTGATAGTTTCTCATTTATGATATCCTCTATGTTCATTGTATCTAGTGTAGATATCCACATTCTCTTGACACTATGGTTACACAGATTGGTATATCCGGATCTCGTCATAAGATGTTATTCCTTGGTATATGGTGTATATGATGCAAGTATTGTTTTATTGGTTATCTTGTACATGTACAGACACCGATTCTCGGGAAGACTAGCTACCTTCTTGGGGAATCTCGTGACATAGCATACCGTGGTTGGATCTATTATACCAGTCGGGGGTGGAGAGTATTAGTATAGATATGTGATCAATATCCCTATTGTGTAAAGTACTGATTACTGAATAGTGTTGATCATACACCGCACGTATGATTAGCCAGGCCGCATTGCATCTTGCCTAAGCCGATCACATGTTAAGCTAGTACTCACACACTTAGTCATTAGTATTATTGTTTCATTGGCATATTGTTCATTATTGTATTTATTTCCAATATTTCCTTATTATATATATATCTGTTGTATCTATTGTGCATCTTGTTTATCCACAGCTATTTACTGTTACATAGTTTTTATCATTAATTAGAACTGCTGTTAGAGATGTACTCTGCTTCTTTCCTGACTGGATATATTTTTCTAGATGACACTGAGGAGCGGTAGCCCTACCTTTTATGGACCCCAAGATGTTGTGGGTTTAGATTCTGAGACCCTGGCTTAAGAGGGACTTATCCCAACTAAGACAGTTGACCCTGGAGTTGTAGCTTCGTAGTATTCTTTGTACTGGATTTGTCTCCAGCTTACTTTGTTACTTCTTCAGACTCATTGATATATTATTTTAGACTCATGAGTTGTATTGTGACTATTCTATTCTTTATCTGATTCGTGCTCATTTCTATCTTACTTCTGTGATTGAGTATACTATCATTATTGGTGGTTTATTATATTGTTAGATAGTTCATCTAGACAGCGTTCTACCGCCGATTCTGCGGCGTAGGTTAGGCGTTGTTTTCGACTAGTACCCTTACACCGGGTGTGGGTCGTGACAACCAAAGACGCATGGAATGCATAGAGTCTGGAACGCATGGACTGCATGGCGACCAGAGACGCATGGGACATAGCTGCATGGAATCTTTTATCGTATTGTACACGTAGTGCTGTACACTCTTTGAGACTTATGTCTTTTAGTGAGGTTTCATCTTTCGAGGCGTTCAGAGAATCCTTCCTATCAGGATTCTGTGTCAGACTTGATCTGGTTGTCAGGACGTCATGCCAGGTCCATCTACGACCAAGGTTTGCTTCGGCTGTTTGGACCGCATTAATGTAGCTTTTCTGAGCCGCATGGTGACTATGCGGTCCAATTTCTGCTGAGTTTTGTCGTGGGGGTCATCGTTTTTGGCTTCATGGATCCGTATTTTCCATGCTTCTACAACGGGTCCTTGGCCTTTACCAATGTATGCTACTAGTCTCGGGTAGTCTCTCTAGACAATATAAATCAATTTCACAATGCAATAACAGGAACCATTATAAAAATACAACAGAATACATTATCAGGAAAATTTAAAAATGTCAAAAATTCAAAAATAGCAAATCTAGAAACGGGTGTGACAAATTTGGACACAACAAAGACTATTCTTGGGATAGATATCAACCGAGAGAGAGTCTAAGTTGCTGTACTTGTCCTAAAAGAAGTACATTCACTGGATACTTTAGTGTTTCGGGATAAAAAAATCAAAGAAAGTGAGCAACCCCCTTGCAACTCACTCTAAGTTCACTGCAAAGAAGTATCCATCTTTGGTGGACGAAAAGGAAGATATAGAGCGGATTTTATATGCTTCAGTTATGGGAAGTCTCATGTATTATATAGTGTGTACAAGGCCAGGCATTTCTCACAAAGTTGGCATGGTTAACAGGTATCTTTCCAATACAGGGATGGTACATTAAAGTGCGGTCAAGTCGATTCTACGATACTTCAGGGCACTGCCGATTGGAAGCTTTTATTTGGAGATTGTGAGCCAAAGCTAGTTGGTTATACTGACGTTGATATAGCTGGAGATGTAGACACACAAGAAGATCGACTTCGGACTAGGTTATGATATTTACGGGTGGAGCATTTTGTGGCAAATACGGTTGCAGAATTTGTTGTATTGTCTACGAAAGACATAGTATATTACGATAATGGGAGCATGCAAGGAGTTGTTGTGGATGAAAAATTTTCTACAGAAAATGGGGCTTAAGCAAGAGAAGTATGTTTTGCTTTGCGGCAGCCAGAGTGCAATCCATTTTGGAAAGAACCTGACGTTTCGTAGTCTGCCCAAGCATATTGTAACTTGGTATCATTGGATATAAGATATGCTTGAGGTGAAGGACGCAAAGATTGAGAAGGTTCACATAGAGAAAAATGAAATGGATATGGCTACGAAGGTTCTGCCAAGAGGGAAGTTCGAGTAATGTAATATGATCGTTGGTATGATGAGATCCTCCGCCTAATTGGGAATAAAAACTTTTTCTGGTATTGGTTGGGGCTCCCAACCTAAACGAAGAATACTCCGAAGTGTGACGAGCGTCATCCGTGTGTAAGAGAAGCTCGAGAACCTGAAGGTGTCGAAGTACAGTTCAAAAATATGCAGTCTGAGATTCTGCCTAGACCTTACCGTGTTCGGTCCGAATTCAGTTTAGCCGAGTTCTTTTAGTTTCATATAGAACTCTTTAACATTGGGCCAACCGTGTTCGGTCCGAGTTCGGTCTAGCTGAGAAGAAACTTTCTGCTAGGTTAGACCTAACTTCGTCCCAAATTCGGTCATCTGGTTGAGACGAGTTATGGGTGTTTATTTTCGTCGTTGGATCAAATCTAATGGTCCGGATTTATTGCAGTATTGACGGGCCTATATTTAGGTATTTTCTAACATTAATCCATTATCAGAAGTTCATCAGGAGAGATTTCTCAAGACTTTGCAACTTTTGGAGAGAGAAAGGAGATTGACGGCTATTTTGAAGAAGAGAGAGTTTCAGGTAAATTTTTACGTTGTCTTCTTGTTCTTCGAAAGTCTGTAATCATGTTTTCATCTTCCAAGTAGTTGCGGTGATCCGTTTTGGATCTGTGAAAAGCTTGTAGTGTTGTGACACTATAATTTATTAGTGAGGCTTTTAAGGACTGGACTTCGATCGTCCCGTAGTTTTTTCTTGTGTTTGTGTTTTGCTCTTTTGTGATTTTGACAAATTAGTTTATGCATTTTTATTGCTCGGTTCTCTCGCAGTCTCTTTAATTTTCGGCAGTGACGTAGCCATAATTTTAATCCAAGAGACACAATACTTAGTATTAAAGTAATAAGAAATATTATAATAACAAAATTATAATTTCAAAAAATTATATATTAATATCAAATGCCATAAACTTTTAGAATCATTGAATACATATTTTATTTGACAATAAAATTCACCATGTTTATATCTAGTTGTGTTTGTGTCAACTTCAAGAAAATACACCAATGGATATGTACGATTTGATTCATTTTTTCATGATAGACTTTTGGTAGAAAGAAGTGTACCATATCTATATCTTGTTTTGTTTCTTTCCTGGAACTCCAATGGAATTCCATCATTTAAACCAAAGGAATTATCCAACATGAACTATAGATAAGTTGCAATGGATTACGACCATTTAAACTTAGTTCAATTCTAGGAATTGGAATTCCTGGAACTCCAGTTCCGACAACCATATATAAATCCAAAACAGAGTCTATATTGTGTTCGTATCCTTGCAACATAGGGTATATCCAAACTATAATCCATACACGATTAAGTAGCAATGAACTTCATGTTCATGTTCTTAGAATCCAGAATTGACAATAACAACATATACATATATAAGCTCCAAATAACATATCTAAGTTCCAAATAAGACACGATAATTATATACGTCTCCAACATCCTCTGGCATTGAGCTCGACGAGCATCCTCGACCTTCACCTCATCCGTCCCTGCGGCGGCGCTCGCGGTGTCACAGGCCTGCGGCAGCCCCACCGACGCCTCCAATCCATGGACTTGCCAATGGGCTGCATCTTGGCCTGGTTGTCGAGGCGGGAGGAGAGGCGGAGGTAGTTCATCTGCTCGTTGCGCTTGCAGATGGCGTTCTCGGCATAGATCCGCACGCCGTCAGTATTGCCCTTCTCGATGGCTTTCTTCCCCTCCTTCTTGATGGTTTTCTCTTCCTTCTTGATAAGGATAATTATTTAGAATTTAGGGATGGTACTAATTAAAATAAAATTGAAGGGAATAGTAGAGATATGATTAGCATCCGGGAGCGGGGGGAGGGGTAAATACAAATAACTAAAAAAATTGAAAATCCATGGGACAGGAAAGATTTTCATGTTTCGTTCCCAACATTAATTATACTATACTATCAACGTTTGTGAAGACTTGAAGGGCTATAACTCTTAAATATATTATGTAGTGATGGTTGCTCCTAAATGAGCTAATACACATCAAGCAGAAGGGACCAAGACCTACCTGTAACTCATCAAGAAGGAATTTATTAGTTGGCCGCTCCATGCTTATCTTGATACCAAACACATAAATTAATATATTCATTCCGACATTCCATGGGTCCATGAGAAGGACCTAAAGATTAGGGATAGCTTTAAAAATGGTCATGACCAGGGGGGGGGGGGTGGTGTGCAACTGTGGTTGTCCTCGTGTTAATTCCTTGATATCGCAAAGTAATGGGATCCATCACGGACTGACTCTACTCCACTCCACGTGTTTCATGTTTGCCCATGATTATCCATGTATATTTCATTCCGGTTTCGGATTGCTTTCACGTATTCTTCAATTGATGTTACAATTATTGTGAAGGAAGACGAGCACAAACATCTTGTGGTTGATGAAGCTACTAGGGATCGATAGGGAGGAGGAGTTGTATTTAGTCCATGAACTGGATTCTAAAAACAATATCCAAAATCAGAAGAAATTTCGAAGAATTTGCGAGTTGGGAAAGAAGACGAGCACAGACGTCTTGTATTTAGTTTTTTTTTTTTTTTTTTTTGAAGAATTTGCGAATTCAAATTCAAAAGAAATTTGGATGCCACAATGTCCAAAATCTAGTACAAGTACAATCAAGATCAAGTTCATCTCATTCTACTTCACCGGATTCTTATTGATAACCCTGAGTCATGTGATATTGCTATGAGTGTCATTGAACCTCAAAATTATAAAAATACTATGAAAGAAAAAAAAAAAAGGGCTAGATGAAATAGATGAAGAAATCAGGGTTATCAATAAGAATCAAACATGGGAACTCATTGATCGATTGAAACAAAAGATATCATTAGCCTTAAATGGGTTTACAAGACAGTTTAATGAAGATAGCTCAATTCAAAAGCGCAATGCTCTTTTTGGTTGCAAAAGAAATTTAATTGGGTTCACAAATAGTGATGGACGGGTTCAATTGATGATAGAAAAAGCACCTCCGATAATGTCTTTTTCTTGGGAAGCAAAGCAGTACCATGGTCATCAAAATGCAAAGTACAATAACACTATCTTCATTAGAAGCAGAATATATTTCACCCACAATTGCAGCATGTGAATAAGTTTGGTTAAGAAGAATTTTAGAAGAACTTCATAAAAACCAAAATATTTCGATTGATCTTTATTGTGATAATTATATGGCTACAATTGCCCTGACAAAGAATCCAGTATTATCAAAGCATATAGAAGGTCATCATAATTTTATTAGAAAGTTATTTGAAGAAAAAGAAATCGAATTAAAGTTTTTTCAGACGGATCGATAAACAAGTTGCAGATATTTTTACAAAGATCTTCAAAGAGAAAATTTATATTTCTTTCAAGATAGTTGTGCAGGACAAATGCATTAAGAGGTAGTGTTAAAACAAATGCATTATTTGCTATAATAATTTAGTAAAATAAAAATATAATTAATTATTAATAGTTGTATCACTTCCTAAAGGGTACATATGAAAATGTGTATCTGTTTAGAATAGTTGTATCTTTTATATCTCAACAGTTGTATCTCTTGGAATTAACTTAAGAGCTGTCTTTCATGTAAATGTGCAAATGCACTTACAAATACTCAATGTAATATTCAGATGCATGAATTGTTCAAAATAAATAAATAATCCATTCAGTCAAGAATACTCTCTATCATACCTATTATCTGCAATAAAATTTCAGATTTATATTCTTTCCTCCAACAATTTGAAAGTCTAGTAGGATAATATTGGATTTATATCTTGCTTTGAAGACATTTAGCGCAACATTCAGTGCAAGCATGAATGTGGCTATCTCTACTCTTTATAAAGAGTCTTAAAAATGATTAAAAATGATCCGTTTAAGCCGTATGTATATTCTTACGTAATTAAAAATTAAAAAGATAAATAAATTCTAACTAATTATTTAACTATCTAATACTATCTAACTATAGCCAAATACTTCTAACTCATATGGTTAATTAAAGTGGGTGGCGTTCTTCTTAGTTGGGTGGGTTCAATTCTACGAGAAAATATTATCTACAACAAATTTTCAAAAACACAAACAATTTTTTTACGTGTGTTCGATATACATGCACGTCACTAGTATACTTAAAAGAAGTCATAATCCCATTTTTGTGAAGACTTCCCACACCATAGCCACATGGTCCATGCAAAAAATATGATGAGATAGTGAATGTTAGTTACTTAATAACAAATTTACTTGGAGTATGTTGGAGTTTTGGCTTGCCCACTAGAAAGTTTAGTCCCATATTGAAAAAAAACTCTGAGTTTGTCTCTCAATATATAGCTATAATTTGTATTGACATATGCACATGGGGTGTGGTGACACTACCAGAAAAAGTCAAATTAGTGACTCCCAAAAACGTCGCTAAATGACAAAAAAAATGTCGCTAAACACGTTTAGCGACGTAATTAGCGACGTTTTAACGCAGTCGAAAAAAATCAAGTCGTTGAAAGAAAAAATGTCGCTAAACGTCGCTATGCCGACGTTTTTTAGCGAATTTAATGTGTCGCTAAATTTAACGACGTTTAGCGACGCCGCGTCACTAAATAGCGACGTTTATTAAAGTCGCTAAACGTCGCTAATTAGCGACTTATATAGCGACGTAGCAGCGACGTCTTTAATGACCTGGCAATACTGCCATGTCAGCAATTTGCGACGTACAGCGACATATTTAGCGACGTTCAGCGACGTCTTTAGCGACGGCTAATGACACGTCGCTAAGTAGCGACTTGTTTAGCGACTTATAAAAACGTCGCTAAACGTCGCTAAATACGTCGCTAATTTTACAAAAAAAAAAACCTGAATTGTTCCAAACTATTATTCCTACAATTTATAAATTTTTAATTAAAAATAGTCCCGGAGCAACCCTCCGTTGAATTCTATGGGTTCGCCGACCACTTCGGTGGAACACTCAACACCGGATTAACAATATTTAATATGAATAAAAGTATCACAGTCATACAATTAATACACACAAATATTATAGACAGACAATAAAAGTATCACAGTCATAAAAGTATCACAGTCACACAAAATGGGCATAAACAGCGTCACAAAATACATAATATATAAGTATCAGAGTATCACAGTAACACAAAATGCATAATATATAAGTATATGAAACATCATAGTATCAATCTCGAGGATATCCAAAATGGGGCAGATACCAGTCCCTCAAATACTGCGCATAAACAGCGTTTATGTTATCAAGCTCCGCTATGGGTGCTGGGTGACTGGAACTCCCCATCTGAGATACAACCGCGATAGGTGCTGGATGACTGGAACTCTCCGTCTGAGATACAGCAGGTGGTATCTCTTCCTCCTTAACAGTAGGAGGCATCACTTTCTCCTTAACAGTAGGAGGCATCACTTCCTCCTTAACAGTAGGAGGTGTCGCTCTCTTGGGTGCCATCTGGTAAGATAGATGAAAACAAAGAATTAGCAAAGAATTGGCTATTGGACCGGAACGGAAGAATTAGATGACTCATAAAGAATTAGCTGTTTGTTGCAGTGTAATAATGATACCATAATATCTTATTTATATCCTACGTGTCACAAAATAAAATGATCGATTTAATGAACTAGTTTGAAAATATGATCCAATATTAAATTATATGATAAGAGAATTTCTAGAAACCATTATAAACAAATTTTATTCTATGTCAGCGCGTCACGTAGGATTGTAATTAAAATTTGAGATTTGGATGATAAAGATTAAAGTAAATAGTAGTATATGAGGGCATTTTATGAATGTGAATAATGATACACAAAAGAAATTGCAAATAATTGAGTAGGGAAAGAAAATTTGGAAATGTTATTCTCATTCCAAGTGCACTATGCTATGCCTCCCAATACTGTCAGACAAAACAAAATAAAGAATGGAATCAAAGTTTTGGCGAGGTGGACTGGACTGGTTGGCTTTCCTCTTTAGGATTGTGTAAGAGAACATGTGGTGTTTAATTAATTAATTATTCAAATAAGGTCACTTGATATTTGAGGTCAAATTACTTAGCTGGACTCGAGTCATTGTTCCTGAATGCTGCATGACTCCCAAAGTATCGATACTTTAATCCTCGTATGTACCGTTCTTTCTTTTTCTTTTCTCTCCCTTTTTTATTCTCCCACTACTTCTTTTATATATCAATAATGCTAAGTTTACTATCAAATGCTTACAACCTTCTTGTAACCCTTTCACCTCCACCTCTCTCCCAATAAACGATCTTTTATATATCAATGCATGCTTATAAAGATATTAATCACCAAAAAAATCTACTACGAGAGTCAAGATTATCATACGTGTGTATATGTGGTGGCCTTTTTATCTGGACAAATTTCAATCAATATTTATGCTGATAAAGATTGATTATAAGTTACATAGAATCCTTTGTTCCAAGATTTAATCCTCATAAATCTCAAGGAAAAGGGAGATTATAATTAAGAAATCGCTCACCACATCGTGAGTCTTCCTGAAAGAAGCAAACTTTGTCCTCGAACTATTCTTGAAGTGCGAGCCTATGAGCGAAGTATGGATTCCTCGTAGGTTCCGGTGAATCGTCTCCTTGAATCTTTCCAATGGGACAATAGAAGAATAGCTACCCTTTACATAGGTATAATAAGATCTAATTTAGGCTAGCAAATTTCTAAATTATCTTTTTTTTTTCCTAGTAGGCTTATCTAATTCAACAGTCTAGACTACTGTTGAAAATAGACCAAATCTTTGCTTTTTGATCACAAATTTTGCAAAAAATCTGTTGGGCATTTTATGCACTTTGACACCCTAAACCTAACCCCTGATCAAAAACCCTAAACCTAATCCTAACCCTAACCCTAACCCCAGGTCAAAAAACCTAACCCTAACCCTAAACCTAACCCTAACCCTAATCTGCGTCTGTGTGTGTGTGTGTCTGCGTCTGTGTGTGTGTGTCGTGTGTGTGTGTGTCTGCGTCTGTGTGTGTGTCGTGTGTATGTGTCGTGTGTGTGTGTCTGCGTCTGTGTGTGTGTCATGTGTGTCGTGTGTGTCTGTTAGTGTCTGTGTGCGTGTGTCGTGTCTGTGTGCGTGTGTCGTGTCTGTCAAGTGTGTCTTGTGTCAGTGTCACATGAGAGAGAGAGAGAGAGAGAAATTACCTAGAGCTCGAGGAGGAGGAGGGGGGATGCCGGAGTAGCCGCAGCCGTGGAGAGCCGGTCGCCGAAGAGGGGGGGTGGGGGAAATCAAAAAGTTTTGAAATTTTTGACAGATGGAGAAAATAAAACTGAGCCCTAATTAACAAAAATTTAGCGACGTTTAGCGACGTCAAATAAAAATGTCGCTAAAATAAAAATTAGCGACGTCTTTGCTAAATATTTTTGATAGATACGTCGCTAATTACGACGCTAAACGTCGCTAAATTAGATATATTAGCGACGTTTAGCAACCTTAATTGAACTTATAGCGACTAATCTTTTAAAATCTTAATAAAAGTCGCTAAACGTCGCTAAATGTCGCCATTTAGCGACGCCTAGCGACAATTTTTACGGAGTCGCTAATTTAGCGACGTTTTTACTAGGAGTCGCTAAAATACATCGCTAATCCCGCTTGTTCTAGTAGTGTGGCCCAGATGTTTCCATGGTGGGTGTTTTCCCAAAGGGGTTAAGTTAAAATCCTCAAAAAAATATTTATGTTTTTTGTTACTAGCTCATTTATTTGGAATTTCTCTTAGGAGCTAGCAACTTAGACTCGGACTCGGCCGAAAGACACAAAGTGATGCTTTGTTAGCACACTTCGCATGTACATGAGATGACACTTTTGTACTGGTCTTCGTGCAAGCTCATGTGCGAAGCAACTTGCGCACAACAACAATGGTAGGCAACCTACATGAGGCTCCTGTATGGGTCGTTTGCATAGGGTGTATGTGTTGGGAACGAAACGCGAAACCATTTTCCAAACCAGAGAGTACCTACGAGAGAATCGAGCAAAACACACAAACCAAAAAATTCAAACACAAATTGGAGACACATAGATTTTTACGTAAAAAATTCAGATGAACAAAAATAACGGGACGGTCGGAGTCCAACCCTGAAGAACCTCCACTAATGGAATAAAAAGATTACACCCTCTACAAGCTCCTCACTGATCCAACATGGATCACCGCAACTCTTTGGAATAGAAAATAGATTACAACCACACAAAAAAGACAATGAGAAATACCCCAAATTGATCTCCTTCTCCGAAATGGCCTCCAATCCGTCTTTCTTCTCTCCAAAGTTGCAATGGCACTGTTGCCATCTTTTTCTCTCTCTTATTTTTTTCTCATGTTGTTATATATTGCATGAGCCTTTATATAAACTATTCCATGAATTAGGTTTCCATATGAAAATCTTTATATGGAAGCCAAAAATATTTATGAAAATCTAATTACATTCAAGCATATATTTAATGGAAATCAAATCATAAATTAGCTTACCATAAATTGGAAATCCAATTATATGAAAAGTTAATATATGAAAGATCCCATCATAAATATATAATTAAAGTCAAAGATAGAAATCTAATATAATATTTGCTTACAATAAATGTTCCAATATACGATGTTCGATGCACTTTTTGAGCTTTTTTGGCACACGGATGACGCTCGTCGCACTCCGGGATATTCTCCACATAGGTTGGGAACCCCACCCACTCCAATAAATCTCCCCCTTCACAATTATGTAGAGGGAGGTCGTCATCCCAACGATCTGCCTGCAGTACTTAAACTTTCTCCTTGGAAGAATCTTTGTGAACATGTCTGCTCTGTTGTCATCTGTATGAGTCTTCTCAAGCGTCACTTCCTTCTTTTCCATAATATCCCGTATCCAATGATATCGGGTCTCAATGTGCTTGGACCGGGTATGAAATATTTGGTTCTTCACAAGGTGAATAACACTCTGACTATCGCAAAGCAAAGGATACTGCTCTTGCTTTAGCCCAATTTCCTGCAATAACTTCTTCATCCACAGCAACTCCTTGCAAGCCTCCGTCGCTGCAATGTACTCTGCCTCTGTCGTCGACAAGGCAACAAACTTCTGTAATCGCGAATGCCACAATACTGCTCCACCAGCAAATATCATCACATAGCCCTAAGTCGATCGTCTCGTGTCAACATCTTCAGCCATATCGGCGTCAGTATACCCAACCAGCTTTGGCTCGTCACCACCAAAAGAAAGTCTTCAATCGGCAGTGCCCTGAAGATATCGTAGAATCTACTTGACCCCACTCTAATGTACCATTCCAGGATTGGAAGTATACCTGGTAACTGTGCCAACTGCGTGAGCGATGTCTGGCCTCATATACACCATAGCATACATAAGATTCTCCATAGCTGAGGCATATGGAACCCGCTCCATATCTTCCTTCTCGTCCTCGGTACATGGACACTGCTCCTCACTGAACTTAAAGTGAGCCGCAAGGGGGTTACTCACTTTCTTTGACCCGTCCATCCAGAAATGTTGAAGTACTCGATGAATGTACTTCCTTTGGGACAAGTGTAGTAGCTTGGAATCTCTCTCTCTCGGATAATCTCCATCCCAAGAGTAGTCTTCGCTGTGCCCAAATCCTTCATAGAGAAGGCCGCGCCCAGTTGGCACTTCAACTCTGCTATCCTAGTGTTATTCTGACCCACCAGTAGCATATCATCAATATAGAGCAGTAAAATAATGAAATCATCCTCGACAAAGTACCTCACAAATACACAGTGGTCCAACATCGTTCGTGCGTAACCATGCTCCTCCATAAATGACTCGAACTTCCTGTACCGCTGTCTCGGAGCCTGCTTCCAACCATACAAGCTCTCCTCAACTGGCAGACCAAATGTTACTTGTCCTTCTCACAGAATCCCTTTGGTTGCTCCATGTATAACTCCTCTTCAAGATTACCATGAAGGAATACCGTCTTCAGGTCCACTTGCACAACCTCCAAGTCAAAACTGGTTGTCAATGCTAGCACTACCCGAATAGACAACTGCTTGACAACTGGCAAAAAGATCTCATCATAATCTATTCCTTTTTGCTGACCGTATCATTTAACTACCAGCCTCGCTTTGTATCAAGGGCGAGTAGCATCATATGTCTGCTTCATTCTGAACACCCACCGATTCTTCAAAGCCTTCTTGCCCTTTGGAAACTGTACCAGATCATAAGTAAAGTTGGCCTCCAAGGAACTCATCTTCTCCTATATGGTCTCTATCCACTCCTGCCTGTGTTCATCTTCCATAGCCTCTGTGAAACTTTTGGGTTATCCACCGTCAGTTAATAGCACATACTCACCCGATGAGTATCTCGTAGATGGTCGACGCTCTCTATCACTCCTCCTCAATGGAACCACTGGTGCTGGCTTTATACCAACAACCTCCTCCTCAAAAATGGCCTTTTCGTCATGCTCATCCTCCTGAAGATCATCCTGACCACTATCAGTAGGCTGATGATCATGGTTGGGAGCAACTTCATGTACTGGTACCCCC
Organism: Iris macrosiphon; assembly: GCA_036927795.1. Classification (NCBI taxonomy): domain Eukaryota; kingdom Viridiplantae; phylum Streptophyta; class Magnoliopsida; order Asparagales; family Iridaceae; genus Iris; species Iris macrosiphon. The sequence continues at coordinate 62,925,020 of JAYESA010000005.1, forward strand.
ATAACTGGATCCTCTACAATATCCTCTGAAAACTGCTTGAAGCAAAATGACTCTAACTCAGGCAATTCCTCAGCCTCAGAAGGTATCTCGAAATCCTGAGTGTTGGTCATGGTCTGATCCTCGACGAATAACACGTCCCTGCTTCTATAGAGATTTTTTTCCACTGGGTCATAGAGTCTATAGCCAAACTCATCCCGACCATAACCGATAAAGACACACCGCCTCATTTTTGGCTCAAGTTTGGATCTTTCGTCCTTTGGTACATGCACGAAGGCCTTCCAACCAAATACTCGCTGGTGATTGTATGAAGGTTCTTTGTCGTACCATACTTTGTCAAGCACATCACCCTGCAAAGGAGCACTATGAGAGAAATTAATAACATAAGCAGTCGTGTAAAGTGCCTCACTCCAATAGCTGCCTAATAAGTTTGCTTCTGACAGCAAACACCGTACCCTCTCCATCAGCGTCTTATTCATCCGCTCCTCTACACCATTGAGCTGAGGTATCTTTGACAGAGTCTTATGGTGTCGTATCCCTTGCTCTCTGCAGTATGCATCAAAGGGACCGATATATTCACCTTCATTGTTCGAACGAACGCATAGCAACTTCTTGCCTATATCCCTTTCAATAGAGGCCTGAAACTCTTTGAAAGTGGGCAACACCTAATTCTTGGTCTTTAAGGCATAGACCCAAACCTTCTTGGAATAATCATCAATAAAAGTTATAAAGTAAGAAGAACCACCAATAGATTTTACCTTCATAGGACGACATCCGAGTGAATCAACTCAAGCAATACTGGCTTCCTTGAACTTGGGTGACTTTGGAAAGATATCATATTTTGCTTCCCCGCCAAACAGTACGTGCACCTCTCTAGCTTTGTAGACTTGAGTCCTGGAATCACCTTCCTGTTCACCAAGTAGCTCATCCCCTTATAGCTAATGTGGCTGAGCCGTCTGTGCCATAACTCGATAGACGCATCAGTAGCTACATTTACCTCACGTGCCCCCTTGTGTGCTCCATTTCATATAGTAAAGTCCGTACCTCTTACTTCCTTTAGAAATCACTATCGAACCTCTGGAAAGCTTCCACTGACTATTCCCAAAGAGATTTAAGAAACCCTCGCCATCCAATCTTTTAACCGACACCAGGTTAAAACAGATATCAAGGATATGACAAATTTCTTTCAGAACAAGAACTGCACCCGTCTTTGTTCTCAAATACACATCTCTAATGGCAACGGTCTTCGAAACATCTCCATTGTCCATCTTCAATACTCCACAGTCGCCTGTTGTGAAAGTAGTAAATAGTGCCTTATTGTGAGATACGTGCGCTGAAGCACCTAAGTCTACCAGCCAAGAGTTGCCATCGCAAGCTAGGTTCATAACTACCGTATCCATTACAATAATCAGATCTCCTCCATGTGTCAAGGCCATCGCTGTAGTATTCGTGCCCTGCTTCCCCTTGTCGCCCTTTTTTTCTTTCTTTCAAGCAAAATAGTTCCTCTTGATGTGGCACTTCTTGCCACAATGGTAACACTCTGAGTCATTCTACCGACCCTTGGACCTTCCCCTACTTTTTGCTCTACCACCGTCTGTGTAGTGCCCCGCTCTGCGTAGGCACTATTTACAAGTGATATCGCTTTGCTTGCCCGAGCAAAAGTCTTCTCGGAGAGTTTCTGATCGAAATACAAGACGATTAATCTGTGAGTGGGCAGAACTTTATTTTCTGATTCTTGCATGCCTTAATGATGAATTTGAGTTTTTGAAATACTTGTTTGCTTAATAAGATAATATTTGCATTAGAAATGATAGAACGAGAACCTGCATGCCTAACTAGAGAACTTGTATCTGTGTTTAAAAAAAATAGATAGAAGCTTGCCATGCTAAGTCAAAATAGAAAGAATATTGCATGCTTAGTTACACAGACACCACTATCAAACGAACCCTTGCCATGCTAAAAAGATAAGTAAAGGAATTGCTTGAACATGTCCCTTTGTTATATGTTAAGTAAGAGTATAATTGCATGCTTTTGTAAAAAGAGATAGAAGAACTACTATCAATGCTTGCTTGCATAGAGATTTCTTACATGTTCCCTATCGTACTGAAAGAGATAAATATTGCTTGCTAGTTTTTATAAAAATCGTTATTGTGCTTGCTAATATATGTTTTGCTTGTCGGTTTCCTTATATCGAACTGTTATAAGTTATTGATTCGTATATGCAGAGACTAATAGTGCGCCCTGAGGTACGGTCCTTGTGATCTAGTGGGGTATGCTATATGAAAGAAGATTGAACCTATCGCTCATTTTGAAAAGAAGATTGATATATTTTTCTTGATCATTGCTTGCTTGCATAATGTTTCATGTCATGCATTGGTCTCAGACAACTTGTGCACAAGGGTCATCTCTCGAACGGTTCCTGGGGTACTAGGAATCGGTCGATTCAAAAAAAAATTTGTTGCATCCTGAGGATACTGTCCTACGTGATCTAGTGGGATGTTTTATCTATTAGTATTGTGTGGAACCCATGATGTCACAGCTGCTAGTACTCGTGTGTATTGGTGAAGAGCTGAACCTTGAGTCACAACTGTCGATACACGCACGTGCTAGTGTATAGCTAATCCTTGAGTCACCGCTGCTAATCATGGGGCTACCCATGGACCATCATATAGTTAGGGCGCATGCTAGGTTAGCCTTCTTGCATACCTAACTATTTGATGCAAACACGGACAGGGAATAGAATATATATATTTATGTAAATTGTTGCTAACTTGTATGTCTGTTGCAGGGATAACCATTCGACGAAGGGTAAGAATCACCGAATAACTGATACAGTAATTTTTTATTATGCTTTGAATCTTGTTTTGTCCCAAGACTTGCATGTTTAACTTGATGTTCGCTGCTGTCCCTTAGTAATTAATTGATCAGTCCACTAGAATAACTTATGTTCCTAAAGAGTTAGTAAATATGGTACATAATACATGTTGTGCATTGCACGATAGAATACTGTCCTAATTGTATGCTTAAATGTTTGAATATGCAAATTATTTCCAAAGCTATATTTTTGAAAGAAGTAAACTGACTCTAACCCTGTGCTACATTAAAACGAACCTAGGTAAAAGTAGCAAGATCACTAGTATTGTAATATTTTGCCACATGATTACTTAGTATTGGTTTCAGGGAGTATTGCTTTCGTTCGTTGACTTATACTCACAGGTACTTTCTCCAAAGTGCTGAACCACCAATTGTTTGCTTGTTCTCAGGTGTTAGATCGTCCGAGGAAGCGATAGTCGTGCCTCATCCCTAAGACCCAAAAATCTGGAGTCGATGTCTTGAGCTGTATCGAGTTATGCTTTGAGCTGCTTTTGTATAAAGGAATATAATATTGGAACGATGTCATTGTATTCGAGAGAGTACTTGAGCGAATTTGTAACCTCGGCTTAACGCCGCTTGTAACACATTTGAATATCAATAAAAGATGCTTGTTTTCTTATGCTATTGTGTTCTTTACTTTTCTGTAATATGAGCCGCTGCTTTCGTGTTGAATAGCTTATTTGCCCTTGTTTAAGCTTTGGCCTTGTGCAAGCGCAACTTAGGCTTGCACGATATTACGTTCGTACAAGGATGGTTGGTCCCGCAAGGACCCAAGCGAGGATGAACGACCCTGCAAGATTGGGGCGTGATAGCCTGGACCCATATTTTTACCCTTCCACCGCTCTCTGAAATAAGCACATCTAAGTAGAATATGGATAAAGTGGCCTGAGAACATTTTCGTATCTCTTCATTCAGTACTCTACTCTTGGCAAACTCCAGACTAACCATGCCTTCTGGAGCAGAAGCGATTATAGACACTCGTACAGTCTCCCACGAGTCTGGCAATATACACAACAGCTATAGTCCCTGAACCTCGTTGTCGAACTTGACTCCCATAGGGGATAGCTAGTCTACCATGCCCTGGAACTCACTCAAATGATCCGTAATGGATGCCCCATATTTGTACCGCAGACCTACCATCATCCGGATCATGAATAATTTATTTATCCCTGTCTTCTTCGTATATAAAAATTCCACCTTATCCCACAGTATCCTCGTATGCTCAATATTGGCAATGTAGTTATACACGTTCTCGTCAACTAACTGCCTGATGTACCCATACACTTGTATATGCTCAAAATTTTAGTCCTCTTTGGATTTGTCACTGGACCTCTCGGAAGCAAATACCAGCAGATGCAGCTTCTTAGCAAATAGCAAACCTTCATCTTGATCCTCCAGTAATGATAGTTTGTACCGTTAGGTTTACCAAATGCACCGACTTCGCGTCCATCTCTCCTTCCTAGTTTTTTTGTCAATTCCTGACACCCTTATAAAATTCTAGAACCTGGCTCTGATACCACACTGTTGGAAATAAAATGCAGAAATTGTTCACCAAACTAGAGAGTACCTACGAGAGAACCGAGCAAAATACACAAACAAAAAAAAACTAGACATAAATCGCAAACACAAAGATTTTTACATGGAAAACCCAAATGGAAAAAAATCACGGGATGATCGAAGTCCAACCCTGAAGAACCTCCACTAATAGAATAAAGAGATTATACCCTTTATAAGCTCCTCACCGATCCAGCACAGATAACCGTAACTCTTTGAACATAAAATGGATTACAACCACGAAAAAAGATAACAAAAAATACCCCAAATTGATCTTCTTCTCCGAAATGGTCGCCAATCCTTCTTTCTCCTCTCCAAAGTTGTAATGGTACTCTTGGCACCTTTTGTCCTCTCTCTTATTTTTTTCTCATGTTGTTGTATATTGCATGAGTCTTTATATAAAATCTTACATGAATTAGAATTTCCATATAAAAATATATATTTGGAAGCCAAAAATATTTATGGAAATCTAATTACATTCAATCATATATTTAATGAAAATCAAATCATAAATTAGCTAACATAGATTAAAAATCTAATTATATGGAAAGTTAATATATGAAATATCCAATCATAAATATATAATTAAAGTCAAAGATAGAAATCTAATATAATATTTGCTTACCATAAATGTTTCAATACACAACGCTCAATGCACTTTTCGAGATTTTTTGACACACGGATAGCCTTCGTCACACTCCGGGATATTCTCCACATAGGTTAGGAATCCCACCCACTCCAACAGTATACACAGGCTACTACACAAGTTCATAAACTGGTTATCCTATTTTGTATTTTGTTTATTTAACAAAACTACTTTGACCTTAGATAATAGGCTTGCTGAACTTGCTTTATATATGGGCTTTTATAATAAAATTAGTATGGCTTTTATAAGTGATCTTTCTTTAACTGAATGGGACTTTGTATAAGGTTTAAGTATATAACAATATTGGGCTTGGGCTATAATGATTGAGAAGGCCTTTAATGAATAAAGAATGAAGTAAATAACTAAATCAAAATCCTCTCTTTAACTATCTTGGTCTTTTCCTTAAGCTAATTTGTCTATCTTTATGTCTCTTTCTTGCGGGCCGTTGTGGACCCGATATTTGCATCTTGATCATCATGTCAATCTTTAAATTTTGGCTTCTATATATCGAACATGGCTAATTGGGATACTTTGGAACCAACGGGGCAACCTATATTGTCGTTTGGGATCATATTTGGATATTAGAATATGAACATTGTCACACACATCGACTGCAACTAATTAAGGCAAGTACTTACTCTGATTGCTTTTATTTTCTAATAGTTTCTATGATACATGTTCTTGATATACATTACATGATCTTGAGACATTTGTTCACATGAGTTAGTATGGATTCATATTCATGATTATCGAGTTTCATGATTCTCATGATTACATGATTATCGTAATTATCGTGTTTCGTGATTATCGTGATTATTGTATTTTATGATTTTTTGTTTTATGAGTATCGTGTATTATGATTTTTTGTGTCATGACTTGAATCCATGAGTCGGACAAAAAAATATCTTAGTAAACAAGTAAACAACATGTCACGTCCTAGTACAGGAATACAGAGACGGACATGGCCAGCTACCCCGTACAAGATGATATACGTCATACAACAATCATGGTTGTATAAGACAAGGGGGTGCATGCTACAATCAAGTCTTCTATGGTCTAGAACTTATATTTTTTAATCATTTAAACAAGAAACATTAAGCATAGAGCATATATGATAAAGCAATAAGGCATCTCAAATGCTTTCTCAAAATATTATGGAGACCAGCTATGCAAAATAAAGAGCTGGAAGAGTAACAATAGTATATGACAGTGACTAGCTGCAACATGATTTAATACAATCATGTAAGAAAACTAATGTCCAGATAACTCGGTTAACAGGTGTCGGTGGCTAAACGCCAAAAGAAGTAAATATTTAATGATGTGCAGGGAAGAAGAAAACTCACTCGCTATCTCCTGCGACCATGTTCCTGGTATGCACCATGATTAGGTGGAAGGTACGCTAGATCCTCGGGTTCTAGCTCAAAACTTGGCCATGCAAAACCAGTGGGGTTAGACCCCAAATTGCAAGTATCACAAAGGAAGCATGAAACGGAGAAACCAAAACCCAAGGAAAATATATAATAGTATATAGGTTCAGTATCGTAACTTAGGTCCATGGCATATCCTAGCACAAAGGCCTAACCCTATAACTAAATAAGGACAAGGGTTCAACTATCACACTATGATAGTCTATTTTCATAAGCTACTAGCCGAATGATACAATCACAACCAAGTCCATTTCTTATATCGGCCAATCATTTGTACTGCTTGTTATTTTGTGGAGTCTGAGATAATCTCAGAAATAATGCATAATAGGAATCATCAGATCACGTCAGTGCCGAACACGAGCTAACCGAGCCAAATAAATAAAATAGGTATTCACGAGATACACTAGTTTCCCGTGGGGCCACTGCACTAAAAATACGGTATTAGCGGTTCCAGTGTTCTTATAGTAAAATAGTAGCTCAGCATAATAAAATGTCAGATACTGCACTCCACTAAGGCAGATGATATACAGTATTTGTGGTGGCCAGCCCACAGCGCACTTAGAATTAATCTTTGTGGAAAGGTTCGTTGGCATGATCTTGGGATACCGTTTCCTCCAATGTTACTACCACTTTTAGTTACATAATTAGCCCTATGTTGTGTTTGAAATCTCAAGGCGTGGTCACATGAGAATTTCCTTTAAGATGTCATACAAAGTACGTGCAAGCTAGATACGAATCCATGGAAGTCAAATCTAGATTCACCCGAGCGTGTATGCAACATTCAGACAATCAATATCCTAGCCATGCTTTGGTAGTTGACTCGCTTATTATGCCCGTGCTGGAGAAATAATATACATTTATAATATCACGCTTTCAGAAATTTAGAGGCATTCTCGATACACAACCCAAATATAATTACTTAACACGTGACACAATGTGTCGTACCTCGACACACATTAAATCATGGACAATTATCAGGCAATTATGGTATCAGCACAGATACAGTATTCAAGTCCAATTATTAATTATATATTGGGTCACGAAGAATAAGAAATATTCAATCAAAACAAGCAAGGCTGCATGGGAAGTCGAGGTCGCATATGGCTCTAGGCCGTATATGAAGTCAGGGCTGCATAACAAATCATGGCCGCATATAAAGTCAGACCGCATAAAAATTCCAGGCCGCATGCTCATGGTTAAAGTCTACTCCTTGGGACAAGTGTTGAAGTGACGGTCAATGAATAAAGTGTCAGTGATGTGACATAAAGTTATTGATGTGATAAGCTATAAAGTGTGTCAGAGAGAAAAGATAATTATCATAGAAATATGTGCCATGGTTCGAAGTCATGCATCCAAGTAAATGGTGGCTGCATATGAAGTCAATGCTACATGGAGTCGATGTGGCATGGAGGTCTTTTGGACTTAGAAAAATTCTCATTCGTTCAGCGAGTGAAAACACAAAGAGTTCAAGGATAAGCTCCAGAATACTTTTGTGATGGCAGTCATGCATCCAACAAGATAAACTCATGCTGGTTAGTTTGCGGTGAAAGCTCAGACCGTATAGCCCTCTCAGTTCGCATAGCACTCTGTCACGACCCGCACCCGATGTAGGGATGCAAGTTGGGAACAACGTCCAGCCTACGCCGCAGAATTGGTGGTAGAACGCTGTTTGGGTAATATATCTAACAATATAATAAACCACCGATAATATCAATATACTCAATTACAGATCTAAGATAGAAACGAGCATGAATATGATAAAGAATAGAATAGTCCCATACAACTCTCATGAGTCTAAAATAATAACGTCAATGAGTCTGCAGAAACTAAATAAATAAGCTGGAGACAAATCCAGTACAAAGAATACTAAGAAGCTACTAGTCCCGGGTCATCTGTTTCAGTCGGGATAAGTCCCTCCTGAGCCAGGGTCTCTGACTCTAAGCCCACAACATCCCGAGGTCCATAATGTGTAGGGTACCACTCCTCAGTGTCATCTGAAAAAATATATCCATTCAGGAAAGGAGCAGAGTACATCTCTAACAGCAGTTCTAATCAATGATAAAAATTATGTAACAGTAAATAGATATGGATATACAAGATGCACAATAGAGACAAGAGATATACAATAAGGAAATACTGGAATAAAAATAATAATAAACAATATGACATTGAACAAGAATACTAATGACTAAGTGTGTGAGTACTAGCTTTAACATGTGATCGACTTGGGAACTTGCACAAAAAAATTTGTACAGGAAATAATGGCCTGGTTAGTCATACGTGCGATGTATGACCAACACCCATAGGAAAATAAGACTTGCACAAGAAGGGTATGATCACATATCTATACTAAAATACTTTTTACCCCAGACTGGTATAGTGGATCCAACCATGGTATGCTATGGCACGGGATTCTCTAGGAAGGTAGCAAGTCTCCCCAAGAATTAGTGTCTGTACATGTACAAGATAATCAATGAAACAAGGCTTGCATAAGATACACCTTATATCCAGGAATAATATCTCATGACGAGATCCGGATATACCAATCCGTGTAACCATCCTATCAAGAAAACATGGATATCTACACTAGATACATGAAAAACTATTAGAGAATGTACTCGCCCGAAGTCTGGTGAATAGTATCACAGATGTCCGATACGGTGCCTCGAAGACCTAGATATGGAATATGCATCAATATAAGGTTTTAGAATGAAAATAAGTTAGACTAGTCAATATATACGGTACCTCAAAGACCTAGATATGGAGGACCTAGATATGAAATATGCCATTTCTAAGTCAAAATAGTCAAACTAGGTCAACTTTAAGTCAAACTGGTCAAACTTGGATAAACTACCTATTTTTAGGTTGCATGAGTCTATCTCAATGATGTTGGGTTCATACACTAAGAATCTAGGTCATACTAGATAATCTAAGATACTAAGATACCGAATCTCAGGGTACGCACCAAAATAGGTGAATATCACATATACATATCAAACAATATTAAATATATAAATCATAATTACACATATTAAATGGATATCTTAGTTTTGAACCAATTCGGTATCGCACCACCAAACCCCCATGCTGATACCCAACCCAATACCTTGGTTATCCTCTAATATCTTGATACTTACTTTGGTATCTCAAGGTAATTGTCAAAACCTTATGTAGCTCATTATCCAACTATTAACTATAAGCTACAACTAACTACTAAAAATATAGTATACTAATGTATAATGACCAATTATAAAATATATATAAATACACCAATACCATACATATATATCTATTAGCTATAATAATATATAGATATCTCTATACTCGTAAAACTGTCACCGTAACTGTTGCTGTCGTCGTTAAATGTCGATGTCGCTGTTCCAATTACTGTTGCTGCTGTTGTGAACACCGCTGTTGTCGCTGAAGGCTGCTGCTGTTGCTGAAGCTGTTGTTGCTGAAGCTGCTGTCGTTGAAGGCGCTGTTGTTGTTGTATACTGCTATTGTCGCTAATGCTGCTGCTGTCGCTGAAACCACTGCTGTTGCTGTTGCTGAATCCGCTACTGTAGCTAAATTTGTTGTTGCTGTTGCTAAATCTGTTGTTGCTAAATCTGCTGCTGCTGTCACTATAAGCGCTGCCCCCTCTCTGACTTATATACTAATATATACACAAATATAGCTACTAATATATATACTAGCTACATATATTTATATATATATGTATACAGGCTCATCCATATACATATATATGTATATATATATATATATATGTGTATATATATATATATATATATATATATATGTATATATATATATATATCCACAATAATACATATAGTATAACATACACACATTATAGTATCATATATATATATATTTATTCATAATATTATATATACGTACACGTATATATATAATCTTGCAAGTACATATATATATATCTACATAACATACAAGGATATATATAGATAACATATATATATATATATATATATATATATATATATATATTTATTTATTTATATATATATTTATATATATATATATATATATATATATATATATATATATATATATATATATATATATATATATATATATAACTTATATAAATATATTACCATAATTAATAACTATTTCATATGTAAAAGTGTAGTTACATATATTTATAACACATAGGTACATAGATATATGTTACACTAACAGATATAAATATATATATATATATATATATATATATATATATATATATATATATATATATATATATATATATATGCATAAAATTACATATCACAATGACTAAGAACAATGGAAAATAGATATAGAAATAAAATGCACAACACATGGAGTGTATCCCACTAGATCTAGGATACGCTTGCGACACGAGTCCACCACACATCCAAACGTACCCCGAAGGACACGAGCAAGTCTAATATATTATTTATAAACAATACGAAGAGTCAAACACAAATCTATATGTCCGTCTCAAAATATGACATGCACAAAGTCCCGTGTCGGAGGAAAAACTCCCAAATCAACATGTATCACCATATTGTTGGGATACGACCTACACGTACCCAATTGTGGACACGACACTAGTCCCAAACATATAAGCACATGCCAAATTGATCTATAGGACCAATTGACACACACAACTAGTGTCAATCTCAAAATTCCCCTAAAATTGACACAAAAAGTACCATAACTTTCTCAATAGGCCTCTATGAACACAAAATCAAATCCTATGGGTAGCCTATGCATATGGGTTAATTTTTCATAGTTAAATCACAGATTTAGAACCTAAATTAAGGGGAAAAGATGAATTGTATCTATTGGGAGATGGATTCCCAATGAAACCTCCAAATTTGATAAAATTGGCCTCCAACTTGTAGATCCTTGCTTGTCTTTATAGATCCTTGCTTCCTCCTTCTAGATCATTGCACCACTAGTCTATAATGATAATTTAGGAAGGAATTGGAATAAAATTTGGTAGAAAAATGATTTGGGAATGAAGGAATTTGGTTGAGAAAAATTCTAGATCTAGATTTCAAATGAAAAGAGGAGAGAGAAACTTCCCTCCCACCTTCTCATATAGGCCGGCCCCCTTTTATCCCTTTCTCAAGTCACTATGTAATATCCATTATATCTCTTGGGTCCTCTCATGAAGAAATAATTAAGGAGGGAAGGTTCTTGTCTAATGGTTTAATTAAACTAATCATCCTCCTAATGAATGGGCTTCTAAATGGGCTCAATTCTAACAATTAATACATGTTGGTCCATGAGTCTAAACTAAACTAGTTAGTTCCACTAACACAAGTCTAAAATAAATAAATAACATCTAATAATAATTAAATAATATAATAAATAATTATCTAACATGCACAATATTTAATTAATTATAAAATTAAAAAAATATCCTTTCCTAGAAAATATGGTAGTGACAAGTCTACCCTCCTTAAAATAATTTTGTCCTCAAAATTCAAAGACAAAAACTACCCCCAGAAAATAACAGAATATAACAATGAACAGAAAATAATTAGGAAAGAACATACCTCAAGGCACAAACAAATATGGATAACGCTCTCGTATTTTATTCTCTCTCTCCCAGGTAGACTCCCCTGTAGAGTGATGCCTCCATGCGACGCATACCAAAGGAATAGTCTGGTTTCTCAGTACCTTCTCTCTCTATCTCTGATCCAGAATCTTAACTGGCTGCTCTGGATAGTTAAGAGTAGGGCCCACATCTATCTCTGAGTGATCCAATACATGACTAGGATCAGCCACGTACCGTCTCAACTGCGACACGTGAAATACGTTATGCACTCTTTCTAATGTAGGTGGCAAGTCTAGTCTATATGCAACTGCACCGACCCTCTCTAGAATAGTGAAATGTCCGATGAATTGCGGACTAAGCTTTTTGCCTCCACCGAAGCGAATCGTCCACCTAGAACAAAACATAACCTTAAGAACTTAATCTATATTAAATAACCAATAACAAGCACAAAATAAAAATATAAAACTATACCTCAAACTCCAAAGGTCTCCGGTGGCTATCGGCCTCGGCCCAATGCTGTTGTCTGTCCTACGCCACTCGAAGTTTATCTCTGATCAACTGAACCTACTCCACTGCATCCACAACTATCTTTGGCCCAAGCAAAACTCGTTCTCCAATATTGTCCCATGACAAGGGAGTACGACATCTCCGACCGTACAAAGCTTCAAAAGGTAACATATCTATACTAGCCTGGTAGCTGTTGTTGTAAGCAAACTCTACCAAATAGAGATGGTCCTCCCAAGAACCCACAAAATTTAGTACACAAGTACGCAATAAATCCTTAAGAGTCTGAATAGTCCTCTCTGACTGCCCATCTGTCTGGGGATGATATGTAGTACTGAACTTGAGCTGAGTGTCCAAACTCGCCTGTAAAATCCTCCAAAAATGAGAAGTGAAATGACTATCCAGATCCAAGACTATGCTAACGGGAACTCTATGTATCCTGACGATCTGCCTCACATACATCTCTGTCAGCTTCTCCGTAGACAAACCCACCTTGAAAGGCAAAAAGTGGGCCGACTTGGTCAACCTATCAACGATGACCCAAATCGCGTCTTTCCCTCCTGGAGATCATGGAAGTCCAAACACAAAATCTATAGTAATGTGCTCCCACTTTCACTCTGGAATGGGTAATGGATGAAGTAAACCTCCTGGCCTCTGCCTCTCGGCTTTCACTTGCTGGCACACTAAGCATCTGGATACAAACTGTACCACTTCCATCTTCATGCCATACCACCACACTCTCTCTCGTATATCCTGATACATCGTGTTGGCACCTGGATGTATGGAATACTGAGAGTGATGCGCTTCCTGTAATACCTCCTCACGCAGCTCCCCACTAGGCACACACAACATATCTCCATGCCGCAAAGAACCATCCTCGGCAATGGTGAACTCATCCTCCAATCCTGCTCTCACCTGAGCTCTGATGCTTCTCAGAGATACATCCTCATACTAGGTTACCTTGATCATGTCCATCAAATCTGAGTGTATCTACAATCCCTATATTTGCATAGCCAAACCAGGAACGATCACCTCAATGCCTAAGCTCTCCAAGTCCTCCAACAAATATCGATCCTACGTCAAGAACATAGCTACCGGATACCTGCTCAAGGCATCAGCAACTATATTAGCTTTTCCAGGATGATACTGCAAAGATATATCAAAATTCTTCATCAGTTACAACTACCGACGCTGCCTCATATTCAACTCTTTCTGCGTGAAAACGTACTTTAAGCTTTTGTGGTCTGTAAAGATCTCCACACGCTCTCCGTACAAATAGTATTTTCATAACTTTAGGGCGAATATGACTGCTGCCAACTCCAAATCATGGGTAAGATAGTTCTTTTCATGAGGACATAATTGCCTAGATGCATAGGCAATAACTTTCCTATTCTGCTGAAGAACACAACCCAAACCTTTCCCTGATGCATTACTATAAATAGTGAAACCTCCAGACCCTGATGGCAACGTCAAAATAGGAGAAGACGTTAACCTCTTCTTCAATTCCTCAAAAGCAATCTGGCAATCCTTCATCAAAACAAACTCTACATCCTTCCTGGTGAGTCTGGTCATCAGCTCGGTAATCTTCAAAAAATCCTGCACAAACTTCCTGTAGTACCCTGCCAATCCAAAGAAACTTCTGATCTCTGCTACCGAACTTGGGGTCTTCCAAGACTCAACTGCTGCGATCTTCTTCGGATCTACTGAAATACCATCACCAGTCACAACATGCCCCAAGAACTCCACCTTGTCCAGGAAGAACTCACACTTGGACAACTTCCCATACAGCTTCTCCTTCCTCAGTACCTCCAACATAATCCTTAATAGCTCCTCGTGCTCCTCCGGTGTCTTCGAGTATATGAGTATGTCATCGATGAACACCACCACGAACTTGTCAAGGTACTGATGGAACACCTTTTTTATCAAGTTCATAAATATCGTCGGTACATTAGTCAACCTAAATGGCATCACCATAAACTCGTACTGACCATACCGAGTTCTAAAAGCAGTCTTCGGTATGTCCTCCGGCTTCACTTTCACCTGGTGGTAGCCTGATCTCAAATCTATTTTAGAAAATACATTGGCACCACTCAACTGATCGAACAGATTATCAATTCGTGGCAAAGGGTACTTATTCTTGATAGTGAGATTATTCAATATCCTGTAATCAATGCACATGTGCACCGATCTATCCTTCTTCGGTACAAACAATACCGGGGCTCCCCACGGTGAAGAACTCGATCTGATAAACCCCTTATCCTGTAATTCATCCACCTGCTTCTTCAGCTCGACCAGCTCGCTGTTGTTTACTCTATAGACATGTTACAAAATTGGTTCTGCACCTAGCACCAAGTCTATAGAGAATTCATATCTCGATCTGGCGGTAATCCTGGCAATTCCTCCGAAAACACATCTAAGAACTCTGCTATCAACGAATACGATAACTCCTTATCTTCCACCATAGCTCCACAAATAATGCCTTCTTCCTGCTCTGTAGCTCCTTTTGAAAATTTGAACTTTGGCTCTCCTAGCGGACCAAACAAAACTCTACCTCCTCTACAATCTATACTAGTACGGTGCCTACTCAACCAATCTATCCCGAGTACAATATCATAACTCAGAAGTGGCATTACAAGTAGACACGTACTCAACTCCCGGCCTCCCAGAGTAACTCTCCGATCTTTGCAAATATTATTAACCAGGATAATGCCTCCCCCGGTCATGATCTTGCAAGTTCTAAGCAAAGACTCAGCTACCAAACCATTCTTCAGAGCAAAAGAAACAGATACAAAACTATGGGAAGCACCACTATCAAACAAAGCTAAAGCTGGAATGGAATCAAGAAGAATAGAACCCGCGATGACATCTCCGGTGGGCTCGTCCTCCTCAATGGTCATAGCAAACATTCGTCCCTGATGTGAACCTCCCTGCTGCTGATGCTGGACATAACGTTGTTACTGAGTCGAAAGCGGCTGTACTGCATGTGGTCTCATTTTTGTCCTCGGAGCTGAAGATGCTCCCTGAACTGCACAACGAGGACACTCTCTCATCTGATGCCCTTCAGTACCACAATACAAACAAACTCCAAACCTTTTCCTGCAAACTTTCCAGATGTGGCCGGACTTCTTGTAGAAGTGGCAGAAAGATTGTTGTAACTGTCTCTGCTGCTGTGGTGTCTTGTGAAACTGTGCCCTAGCTGGAGTCTAGTGCTGCTGTGGCTACTGGAAAGGCCTGGACTAGAAATGAGGATGCTTGGAAGATACTGTACTGCTGTTGGCCCCCAGAAAAGAATCACGGTCTTTCTTGGGCTTCAAACTCAACTCCCGCTCAACCTTGTGTGCCTCCGCAAGTATCTTCTAGTATGTCCTTTCCAGTTTATACCCTCACAGAAATGAATAGCCCAAACCTTCAGCTCTCTCACTAAATACTCTATAAATTGGCTCAACCTGCCGAACTCTGCAGCGTACTCCTCCGTAGAAATGATCCCCTGAATGAGGCTCTCAAACTGCCTTACCAAGTCTAGCCTGTCTGCTCAAGCTAATAACTTCTTCTTGAAGAGGTCCTTGAATACCTCCCAATACTGTCCCGCATCAACAAGAATCGGCTCATTCCTGAACCAAGTACGAGCAACATCGAACAGTTGAAGTCCTACCGCCTCAACCTTCAGATCCTCGGAAAGATGGGACACCCTCATAAGACACTCAATTTTCTCGAGCCAATCATTAACATAGACGATGCCCTCCATCCCCTTGAAGACCCTAGGCTCCAGCTTCTTGAAGTCATGAATGTTGCCTGGCCGAAGCTGAGCAACCTGAGGAGCAACCTGCTGCTGGACCGAAACTCCTCTCTCTTCTACGGTACGAGCAAGCTGATGAGAACTCTCGATGCCCTGCCATAAAATGTTGGTCTGTATCTGATGTGCCTCAGACTGAGCCCTCTGTGCCTCCAGTATCTCACGAAACAGTTTAAACATCTGAGTCGCATCTGCTGGCACGGAAGGTGGAGGTGGAAGTCCTTCAGATACAACTATCATAGTCCTCTGAGTAGGTGGTGGACCTCTGAAATAGCTGGCACTCCAATCACTGGAGAAGTGACTAGTGTAGGCCCTTGGGACATCGCAGACCTCTCAGAAGTTGCTCTCTCCTGCTGCGATCTAGTCTTAGGCGGCATCCTGAGACAAAGCAAAAGAAAGAATCAATATGGCACATGATGTAAGACACTCAAGGAAAGGACAGTTTAAAGATCAAGTATCAATATCAAAGGAGAATTGTTGAATGAATCAAAAGAATTTTTTCTAGATGTGATTGAGTATTCTCAGCCTTTATCCTATATCCTGAAACAGGCTCGTAATAGCACTCAATTCAGAGCACCACTATGAATCGCACTAATTGCGACCTCGAAGAGACCTGCATGGGCCACCACTAAAAATATGTCACGACCCGAACTCGATGTAGTGATGCAAGTCGGGAACAATGCCCAGCCTACGCCGCAGTATCAATGGTAGAATGTTGTTTGGGTAATATATCTAGCAATATAATGAACCACTAATAATATCAATATACTCAATCACAAATCTAAGATGAAAACGAGCACGAATATGATAAAAAATAGAATAGTCACATATAACTCATGAGTCTAAAATAATAACATCAATGAGTTTACTGAAACTAAACAAATAAGCTGGAGACAAATCCAGTACAAAGAATACTAAGAAGCTACTAGTCCTGGGTCATCTGTCTCATTCGGGATAAGTCCCTCCTGAGCCAGGGTCTCTGACTCTAAGCCCACAACATCCTGAGGTCCATAATGTGTAGGGTACCACTCCTCAGTATCATTTAGGAAAAATATATCCAGTCAGGAAAGGAGCAGAGTATATCTCTAACAGCAGTTCTAATCAATGATAAAAACTATGTAACAATAAATAGACATGGATATACAAGATGCACAATAGATACAAGAGATATACAATAAGAAAATACTGGAATAAAAACAATAATGAATAATATGGCAATGAACAAGAATACTAATGACTAAGTGTGTGAGTACTAGCTTTAACATGTGATCGGCTTAGAAAATTGTACAAAAAACTTGCACAAGAAATAATGGCCTGGTTAGTCATACGTGCGGTGTATGACCAACACTCACAGGAAAATAAGACTTGCACAAGAAGGGTATGATCACATATCTACACTAAAATACTCTCTACCCCCGACTGGTATAGTGGATCCAACCATGGTATGTTATGGCACAGGATTCTCTAGGAAGGTAGCGAGTCTCCCCGAGAATCAGTGTCTGTACATGTACAAGATAATCAATAAAATAAGACTTGCACAAGATACACCATATATCAAGAAATTACATCTCATGATGAGATCCGGATATATCAATCCGTGTAACCATCGTGTAAAGAAACATGGATGTCTACACTAGATACAATGAACATAGATAATATCATAAATAAGAAACTATCAGAGAATGTACTCGCCTGAAGTCCAGTGAATAGTCTCACAGATGTCTGATACAGTACCTCGAAGACCTAGATATGGAATATACATTAATACAAGATTTCAGAATGAAAATAAGATAGACTAGTCAATATGTAGGTCAAAGAGCCACTTCTAAGTCAAAATAGTCAAACTAGGTCAACTCTAAGTCAAACAGGTTAAACTACCAATTTCTAGGTTGCATGAGTCTATCTCAATGATATTGGGTTCATACACTAAGAATCTAGGTCATACTAGATAATCTAAGATACTAAGATACCGTATCTCAGAATATGCAACAAAAGAGATGAATATCACATATACATATCAAATAATATTAAATATATAAATTCTAATTACATATATTAAATGGATACCTTGGTTTTGAACCAACTCGGTATCGCACCACTAAACCCTCATCTTGATACCCAACCCAATACCTTGGTTATCCTCTAATACCTTGATACTTACCTTGGTATCTCAAGGTAATTGTCAAAACCTTATGTAGCTCACTACCCAACTATTAACTATATGCTACAACTAACTACTAAAAATATAGTATACTAATGCATAATTACCAATTATTAAATATATATAAATACACTAACACCATACATATATATCTATTAGCAATAAATAATATATAGATATCTCTATACCCGCAAAACTGTTACCGTAACTGCTGCTTCCGTCGTTAAATATCGCTGTTGCGATTGTAATTACTGCTACTGTTGTTGCGAAAACCGCTGCTGTCGTTAAAGGCTTCTGTTGTTGCTGAAGCTGCTGTCGCTGAAGCTGCTGTTGTTGTTGTATACTGTTATCGCTAATGCTACTGCTGCTGCTGTTGCTGTCGCTGAAACCGCTGTTGTTTTTGTTGCTGAATCCGCTGTTGTATCTAAATCTGCTGTTGCTAAATCTGTTGTTGTTGTCACTATAAGCGCTGCCCCCTCTCTCACTTATATACTAATATATACACAAATATAGCTACTAATATATATACTAGCAATATATATATATATATATATATATATATATATATATATATATATATATATATATCTACAATAATACATATAGTATAACATACACACATTATAGTATCATATATATATTTATTCATAACATCACATATATGTACACGTATATATTTAATCATGCAAGTATACATATATCTACATAACATACAAGGATATATATATATATATATATATATATATATATATATATATATATATATATATATATATATATATATATATATATAAAACTTATATAAATACACTACCATAGCTATTTCATATATAAAGGTATAGCTACATATATTTATAACACATAGGTACATAGATATATGATACACTAACACATATAAATATAAATATAAATATAAATATATATATATATATATATATATATATATATATATATATATATATATATATATATATATATATATATATATATATTATATAATTATATATCACAATGACTAAGAATAATGGAAAATAGATCTAGAAATAAAATGCACAACACATGGAGTGTATCGCACCCGTATCCCATTAGATCTAGGATACGCTTGCGACACGAGTCCACCACACATCCAAACATATCCTGAAGGATACGAGCAAGTCTAATATATTATTTATAAATAATACAAAGAGTCAAACACAAATCTACATGTCCGTGTCAAAATATGACATGCACAAAGTCTTATGTCGGAGGGAAAACCCCCAAATCAATACGTATCACCAAATTATTGGGATACGACCTACATGTACCCAATTATGGACACGACACTAGCCCCAAACACACAAACATATACCAAATTGATCTATAGGATCAATTGACACACACAACAAGTGTCAATCTCGGAATTTATCCAAAATTGACACAAAAAGTACCATAACTTTCTCAATAGGCCTCCTATGAACACAAAATTGAATCCTATGGGTAGCCTATACATATGGGTTGATTTCTTATGGTTAAATCTCATATTTAGAACCTAAATTAAGGGAAAAAATGGAATTATATCTATTGGGAGATTGATACCCAATGAAACCTCTAAATGTGATAAAATTAGCCTCCAACTTATAGATCCTTGCTCTTCTTTGTAGATTCTTGCTTCCTCTTTCTAGATCCTTGCTCTACTAGTCTCCAATAGTGATTTAGGAAGAAATTGGGATAAAATTTGGTAGAAAAATGATGTGAGAATGAAAGAATTTGGTTGAGAGAAATTCTAGATCTAGATTTCAAATAAAAAGAGGAGAGAGAAACTTTCTTTCCCTTCTCATATAGGCCGGCCCCCCTTTACCCCTTTCTCAAGTCACTATGTAATATCCATTATACCCCTTGGGGTCTCTCATGAAGAAATAATTAAGGAGGAAAGGTTCTAGTCTAATGGTTTAATTAAACTAATCATCCTCCTAATGAATGGGCTTCCAAATGGGCTCAATTCTAACAATTAATACATGTTGGTTCATGAGTCTAAACTAAACTAGTTAGGTCTACTAACACAAGTCTAAAACAAATAACTAACATCTAACAATAATTAAATAATACAACAAATAATTATCTAACATGCACAATATTTAATTAATTATGAAATTACTAAAATATCCTTTCCTAGAAAATGTGGTAGTGACACACTCTCGGCCACATAAGCGCTGGCTGCATGAAGACTTCATCTTCTCCAAACAGCATGTTCGGCCATGGCGAAAGCTCCAAAAACTGAAATTATTTTGTCCATAAAATCCTTATTTTAAGTCCAAATCGGGTGAACCAAAAGCCAAAATGCTCTAAATTGAAAGCTCTATCATGTAGCAAAAAATTATTTTCAAAAATACATGTTTAATAGATTAAAACAAAAAAAACTCATGAAATCCATAAAAACCCTAAGATAGAAATATAGATCTACACGAATCCATCTATCAAAATATAAAACTCTAACTTCTAAAAGTGCAAAGAAACACATAACAAACATAATAGAACAATAATATGGAGGTTTCTCCATTTCTCATGCAAGTTCTACTTGCCTATGTAAATAGGGAGAGCAAACTAAAGAAAGAGAAAGAAATAAAGAAGTGAAGAGAGAGAGAGAAAATAAAATAAAAACAAATTATGAGCAAGGTTAAACCAAAGAATGGGTCTAGTCTCCACGCACATGCAATCATGTTAAAATAAAAATACTTTCCAAATACGTATATCGGGAACGGGGAGTGACATCTCTATCCACCTTAAAAAAAATTTATCCTCGGAATTCGAATCCAAGCAATGGCTAGAGAAGTTAGGACAAGCACGATATAAACCTACTAGCAACTACACATGCAAGCAATACCATCACAACATATATGTGATCACCTGATCATAGAATTTGAGATATGAAGGCATAAGAAAGAATATACCTTTTGAATCAAATAGGTATGGGTACCATGATCGAATATCATCCTCGCGCTCCCACGTTGATTCTCCTAGAGATTAATGGCCCCAAGCAACTAGGACAAGAAAAGTACTCCGGTTCTTGAGCACCTTCTTTCTTCTGTCTAATATGGATACGGGTTGCTTCTCATAAGATAAGTCGGTAACAATGACTAATTCAGAGTGATTGAGGATATGACTCAGATCCGAAATATACCTACGCAACTGAGACACATAAAATACATTGTGTACCTTATGTAGCGAAGGCAAAAGAGTAAGATGATAAGCAACATTGCCTACCCGCTCGAGAATATCGAACGAACCTACGTATCGCGGACTAAGCTTCATGCGAACCCCGAATCTAATGACCCCACGGGTAGGTAAAATTTATAAGAACATGTAGTCGCCGATACAAAACTCTAAAGGTCTATAATGCTGTAATGCCAAATGATGATGCCTATTTTGTGCAACCCGAAGTCGCTCTCTAATCTTCTTAACAACCTCTACTATCTGCATGATCATTTCAGGGCCTAATATCTTCCACTCACTAATATTGTTCCAAGCCAATAGTGACCTACACTTTCTGTCGTATAGTACTTCAAAAGGTGCTATCTGAATACTGGCCTGATAACTATTGTTATACGAGAATTACACCAAGTGAAGGTGATTCTTCCAAGATCCACCAAGATCTAAGGTACATGCTCATAGCATATCCTCCAAGGGCTGGATGGTTTTCTATGATTGTTCGTCTGTCTGGGGGTGGTAAGTTGTGCTGAATCTTAACTTGGTGTCCAAACTCTGATGCAAACTTTTCCAAAAATATAAAGTAAATCGATTGTCTCGATCTGACAAGATACTTACTAGTACACCGTGTTGTCTCACTATCTGTCGCATACATATTTTAGTCAATTGTTCTGTATAATATCCTACTCGAAAAGGAAAAAAGTGAGTTACTTTTGTGAGACGATCCACCATCACCTAAACTATATCTCGACCAGTGGGTGGTCTAGGTAAACTAGTCACAAAGTCCATCGTGATGTGTTCCCACTTTCACCCTGGAATAGAAAGCGGCTGCAATAATCCTGTTGTCTTTGTTGTTCTGCCTTGACCTGCTGACATATCAGATATCGCAATATGAAGCGTGCTATTTTTTTTTTATTTCGTTCCACCAAAAGTGTTGCTTGATATTTTGGTACATCTTCGTGCCTCCCGGATGAATGGAATACTAAAAACTTTGTGCTTCAGTCATAACTTCTTCTCGAATATCCCCGCTTTTGTACGCATAGACGATTTCCAAACCTTAGCGTTCCATCCGCATATATTTTCAACTCATTTCAAAGGCCTGACTCATATTCTTCTTGTAGATTTTGAATCTTCGGGTTCTCTGCCTGAGCTAGTTTGATTCTATCTACCAAATTGACTGAATCTATATGCTATCCTGAACTCCTGTACTCTGTGGAAGTACTATCTCGATATCCATCTGTCGTAAGTCTTCTAGAATGGGCTTTTGAGTAGTCAACATAAATTTTCTACCTCTTATGCTAAGTGCATCAGCTACTACATTAGCCTTTCCTGGATGGGTACTGAAGTTCCACATCATAATCTTTCAACAACTCTAGCCACCTTCTCTGCCTCATGTTCAGGACCTTCTGCGTGAATACATACTTCAAACTCTTATGATCTGTGAATATTTTTACATGATCGCCATATAAGTTGTGCCTCCACAACTTAAGTGCAAATACTACTGCTGCTAGCTCCAACTCATGAGTTGGATAGTTCTTCTCGTGATCCCTAAGCTACCGAGAAGCATACTCTATCACTCTTCTTTGTTGTATCAAAATACATCCAAGTCCTTTGCCAGATACATCGCAGTACATTGTAAATCCTCCGGAGCCTGCTGGAAGAGTAAGGAATGGTGCAGAGATTAACTTTTTCTTCACCTCTTCAAAGGCTGTCTAATATTTCGTTGACACACAAATTTAACTTTCTTGTACGTCAACCGAGTAAATGGTGCCGAGATTTTAGCAAAATCTGACACAAATCGCCTGTAATATCCTGCCAAGCCCAGGAAACTACGCACTTCTGCTACTGTCTTCGGAATTGGCCAGTTCTCTACTGCATCTACCTTTTTGGGGTCAACTGACACTCCTACTCCAGAAATAATGAGCCCAAGAAAGGATATGCGATCCAGCCAAAACTTACACTTACTAAGCTTTGCATATAACTAATGCTCCCTCAAAGTTTACAAAACTATCCTGAGATGTTCTTCATTCTCCTCCTCATTATGAGAATACATCAGGATGTCATCGATGAATACTACCAAAAATTAGTTTTAGTAAGGCATGAAAATACGGTTCATCAAGTCCAAGAATACTGTTGGAGCATTGGTCAGTCCGAATGGCATAACTAAGAATTTGTAATGCCCATATCGTGACCTAAATATTTTCTTTGGTATATCCTGCTCCCAGACTCTCACCTGATAATATCCTGATCATAAATCTATCTTGGAGAATACTCTTGCTCCACTTAATTGGTCAAATAAATCATCAATCCTTGGTAATGGGTACTTGTTCTTCACTGTCACTGCATTCAACCGCTTGTAATTCATACACAACCACGTCGATCCATCCTTCTTCTTCTCTAATATTACTGGTGCTCCCCACAAGGATCCACTAGTCCAAATAAACTTCTTGGCCTTCAGTTCTTCGATATGTCAATATAACTGATCAAGCTCTGATGGTGACATTGGTATAACTTTTGGGATACTGGTTTTGCTCCTAGCATTAACTCTATACAGAACTCTACTGCTCTAACTGGGAGTAATTCGAGAAGATCATTGGGAAAGACGTCTATGAAATCTTTAACTATCTTGGGTAGCGAATCTTTTTTTTTTACTGTTATGACTCCTCCCTTATACTGGTCTCTTGCTATTCTGCTAAGGACAAACTCTTCTAGACCAAAAATTCTAAATAACACTCTACCCTCACGACAGTCTATCGTGGCATGAATGTCTCTCAACCAGTCCATGCCTAAGATAATGTCAAAGTTATCCATTGGGAACTCGATCAACTTTACACGTAATAAATACTTACATACTACGATTGGACATGCTAGGCACATCCTACTAACTTCTACGATCCCCTTGCCAGTGAGTATATTTAGCCTCTCTGGCAATGCCTTAAACTTTAATCCAGTATGTGTCACATATTATACAGATATAAATGAGTGCGAAGCTCTAGAATCAATTAAAGCTATGGCAGAAAAGGTTGTAATAAAAATGTTACCTGACACTACGTCGCTCGACGCCATAGCTTCCTCCAAAGACAAGGTGACTGCCTTCCATTAGCCTTGTCGAGCTCCCTACTATTGTCTTCCTTACTACCGTGGATGTGGCCCTTGTTGATTTTGCTATTGCTGCCTATAAAGCTGGGCCTGCGTTGGCAACGGACGCTGAGCTAAAGGCCACACTGCTACTGCTGGTCCTCCTTACTGTACTTTTCTCGGAGCTTGAAATACAGGAAGCTGTTGTACTGACCCTCCTGGACTCTGTATAAATGGGCACATGGCAACCTTGTAATCAGGGCTCCCACATCTCAAGCATAATCTATTAGTTGCTCGACAAATATCCTGGGTATGACCTCCCTTGCCACAGTAGGTACAACCTGTCGGCGCTCTTCGTCGTTGTTGTTGCTACTGCTGCTGCTGCTGTTGCTGCCTCGGCTGCTGTTGCCAAGTTAGTACCATCACTATCGAGGTCACTGGCCTCTTCTGTGTCACGTCATGGATGCGAATGCTAAGGGGTGGTGCTGACATTCACAGTACTGGTCCTCCCTCATTGTTCTGTCTATGAGACCTCTTCCGATCTACTCTTCTTAATGCCATCCTATGGAAAGTAAGCTCTACCCTTTTGGCTGCTATCAATACCGCCTCGAAGGTCTGGTAGTCGTGCACCTCTACCATGTATAAGATCTCAAAGTAAAGTCCCTGCTAGAACCTCATTGCTCTCTCCAACTCTATTGCCACCATGGTTGGAGCAAATCTGCCTGGTCGACAAAACTTTGCCGCATAGCCGTCTACTGTCCTTCCAGCTTGCTTGAGGTTAATGAATCTTTGCTGCAACTCATATTGAGCCATAATCTCGATATACTTTTCCCTGAACCGGGTCCTGAAATCCTTCTATAAATAAGATGCCTCAATCCTACTTTTATCGTAGCCCACCAATCCCTTGCCAGATCTTGGAGTTGCAGACGAACCAGGTTAACCTGTTACTCGACTGAAACTTTAGCTGCTGTTAGAATGGTCTCAATATCCTAGAGCCAATCATCTGTCGTGATTGCGTCCTTTGTGCCATCAAAATATCTGGGGTTCAGTCTGCAAAATCTAACAGATGTCACGAAATCTATTCTCTTGCCTCGTTCTAGGGTCGTCTGCAACCCTTGGTTCAACATGACATTCTGTTCCTACTGCTGGAGCTGTTGTTGCTGATGTTGATATTATTGTTGTTATTGTTGCACCACCATCTAGTGTTGTTGGACAGCCAACAATCCACGAATAATCTCTATCAAGGCCGGGATATCCAGTATTGCCAGCAATATGGGAGGTACGAAAATACCTGAAGCCTGCTTCTCTGTCCCATTTATCGTAGGCTCAACTCAGATCCTTGGTTGGGGTCCCACAGGATCTCGTTCTAGTGGCAACTCTGCCTCTTCTGTTGCTACAACCTCGGAGGAAGGAGAAGCCCTAAAAAAGAGCACAAGAAACATCAAGTATAGGACGAGAAGGAACAAAGAAGCAACCAATCTGGAAAAATTCAAGCTGAGTATCGAAGAGGACGAATTCAGAATTTCAAGAAGGATCATGTTTGATTGAGACTCCTATGACCATGATACTCCATAAGTCTGAAGAACAGACCTGCATGGGCCACTACTAAAACCTTGTCACATCCCAGTACCGAAATATAGAGACGAACATGGCCAGCTATGCCGTACAAGGTGTTATATGTCGTATGGCGATCATGGATGTATAAGACAAGGGAGTGCATGCTACAATCAAGTCTCATATGGTCAGGAACTTTTATGTCTCAATCATTCAAACAAGAAATAGTAAGCATAGAGCACATATGATAATAAGCAATAAGGCATCCCAAACGCTTTCTCAAAATATTCTAGAGACCAGCTATATAAAATAAGGAGCTGGAAGAGTAACAAAAGTATATGACAGTAATCGACTGCAGTCTGATTTAATACAATTATGTAAGAAAACTAATGTCCAAACGAGCCGACAAACAGGTGTCTGTGGCTAAATGCCAAAAGAAGTAAATATTCAATGATGAGCAAGAAAGAAGAAAATCCACTCGCTATCCCCTGCGACCATATTTCTGGTACGCACCATGGGTTGGGGGATAGTACGCTCGATCCTCGGGTGCTGGCTCGAAACCTTGCCATGCGACCCCAAATAGCAATTACCACAAAGGAAGCACGAAATGGAGAAACAAAAACCCAAGAAAAATATATAATAATACATAGGTTCAATATCATAACTTAGGTCCATGGCATATCCTAGCGCAAAGGCCCAATCCTATAACGAAACAAGGACAAGGGTTGAACCATCACACTATAATAGTCTATTTCTCTAGCCTACTAGCCTAATGATACAATCACAACTAAGTCCATTTCTTATATCGGCCAATCATTTGTGCTGCTTGCTATTTTATGGAATCTGAGGTTATCTCATAAATAATTCATAATAGAAACCCTCATATCACTCTAGTGCCGAACACGAGCTAACCGAGCCAAATAAATAAAATAGGTACTTACGAGATACACCAGTTCCCCGTAGGGTGACTACGGTAAAAATACGGTATTAGCGGTTCCAGTGTTCCTATAGTGAAACAGTGGTTCGGCATAATAATAGGTCAGATACTGTACTCCATTAAGGCAGATGATATACAGTATATGTGGTGGCTAGCCCACAGCGCAGTTAGAATGAATCTTCTTGGGAAGGTTCATTGGCATGATCTCGGGATACCATTCCCTCCAATGTTACTACCACTTTTAGTTACCTAATTAGTCCAATGTTGTGTTTAAATCTCAAGACATGGTTATATGAGAATTTCCCTTAAGATATCGTATAAAGTACGGGCACGCTAGATATGAATCCATGAAAGTCAAATATGGATTCACCCGAGCGTGTATACAATATTCAAAAAATTAATATCCTAGCCACGCTTTGGTAGTTGACTCGCTTATTATGTCCGTGCTGGGGAAACAATATATATTTATAATATTACGTATTCAGAAAATTGGAGGCATTCTCGATGCACAACCCAAATATATTCACTTAACACGTGACACAATGTGTCATACCTCGACGCATATTAAATCATGGACAATTATCAGACAATAGTGGTATCAACATGGATATAGTATTGGAGTCCAATTATCAATTATACATTGGGTCACAAAGAATAAGAAATATTCAATCAAAATAAGCAAAACCGCATGGGAAGTCGAGGTCACATATGGCTTTAGGCCACATATGAAGTCAGGGCCGCATGACAAATCCTGGACGCATATAGAATTTGGCCGCATATGAAGTCAGGCCGCATGAAAAGCCCTGGCCGCATATGGAGTCTGGGTCGCATGCTCAGGGTTAAAGTCTACTCCTTGGAACAAGTGTTGAAGTAACGGACAATAAATAAAGTGTCAGTGATGTGACATAAAGTTATAGATGTGACAAGCCATAAAGTTTGTCAGAGAGAAAAGACAATTATCATAGAAATATGTGCCACGGTTCGGAATCATGCGTCCAAGAAAATGGTGTCCGCATATGAAGTCAATGTCGCATGGAGGTCTTTTGGACTTAGCAAAATTTTTATTCGTTCAGCGAGTGAAAACACAAAGAGTTCTAGGATAAGCTCCAGAACACTTGTGTGATGGCATTCATGCGTCTAACAAGATGGATTCAGGCTGGTCAGTATGCAGCGAAAGCTTAGGACGCATAGCCCTATCATGCCGCATAGCACTCTCGGCCGCTAAGTCGCTGGCCGCATGAAGACTTCGTCTTCTCCAAATAACAGGTTCAGCGTGGAGAAAGCTCCAAAAATTAAAATCTTGTTTTGTCCATAAAATTTTTATTTTGAGTCCAAATCAAGGAACCAAAAGCCAAAACACTCTTAATTGAAAGCTCTATCATGTAGCAAAAACTGATTTTCTAAAATATATGCTTAATATATCAAAACAAAGAAAAATTTATAAAATTCGTAAAAATTCTAAGTTAGATATGTAGATCTACATTAATCCATCCATCAAAATAGAAAACTCTAAGTTCTAAAAGTGCTAAGAAACACATAACAAACATAATAGAACAATAATATGGAGGTATCTCTATTTCTCATGCAAGGTGTACTTGCATATGGAAATTGGGAGAGCAAACTAAAGAAAGAGGAAGAAATAAAGAAGTGAAGAGAGAGAGAGAGAAAAATGTTGGATTATATATGGTAGGGTTGAACCAAGGATTCTCATGACTTGAACCAACCCACAAAATAAATCATGAGAAAGGTTAAACCAAAGAATGGGTCTAGTCTCCACGCACATGCAACCATGCTAAAATAAAAATATGTTCCAAATACGTATATCGGGAACGGGGAGTGACACTACCCCAAACTATCCACCACGTCTAATCGTGATAGCTAGCAGTCACACAACACAGGTGAGGGATCGTAGTTACCCTCTAGCCATTTACATGTCAAACATGGTATTTCAAAATACTTAATTAGATACAAATTTACTTGTTTCACCATATTCTTGTCGTCATATGCCATGATTATTCATGTTTACTTGTTTCTCTCTACTTGTCATACCATGATTCTAGTTTTACATGTTTACCATGTATTTCATATGTTGTTTTCTGTTTTATAGTTTCTATCATGATATGAATAGTTTATCATGTATATATGTACTTGCTCAAATTCTGACTGGATAACAATATTTTTAGGAGATGTTGTGCCCCACATTCTTTGGACTTCAGATGATGTTATAGTTGAGACCGATCTTGATGTACCATGGATCATGAGGTGACCTCTGGAGAGATCTAAGCCAGTATTTTTCTATTTCAATATCATGCTCTAGTTATATTTCTATTTCAATATCACCACCCAAGTAAGAATAATTTTTATTATATATTTCTCTCATCTTGTTCTAGTTGTAAACGTTCTGTCCCAATTGTAACTGCGTTTGCAGGAAAAAAATATATTTTTGTTCTTAAATTTTGTGATTCAGAAAGAGTTGTAATTAGCTACTATATTATATAATTATATAGTTCTTCGTTGGATCGAGATATATCAGAGAGAAAACTTTTGTGTGAACTCATAATCTCGACTTCAACATCATGTTATACTTTCTTTGATTAAGCCTCGGGAGTAACAATCTTCTGTGATTGAGTATATGATGATTCAAGGTGTACTTGTATTGTTGAGATGATTCGTATTGAGGTCTAGATAGCATTCTATCATAGATACTGCGGCGTAGGCTGGACGTATCCACGTACTCGTAGCCGAATATCCGGGTACACGTCGTGACAGTCTGCTCCGCCGCCTCTTCCTCCTCCGTCGACATCTCCCCCGTCCTCCCTCCTACCGTTTCGCCTTTTTCCGGCCCACATCTACTCTACCGTTTTCGGCCGCTTGCGTGCATCGTCTATGCACGTGCATATGCCAAATAACAGCGTTGTAGAGAATAATTGTTGTGTGGATGAAAATCCCTCCAAGAAATACAAGAGTCCACTTGCTCCCTCTAGAAGAGTCTCTTTTGGTGCTAGCTAGTAGTAGTAGAATATATAGGACGGAAAGGAAAGAATTAGAGAGTGGTAGCGAATAGTGTTAGGGTTAGTGAGAGGTGATCATCAGCTATCCTTGCAAAGCACTGTATGCTAACGGTCTTCTACTGCAAACGGAGTTAGCCCACATGGTTGGTTGGTACTTGGTGTTGTCGCTTTCCATTGAGAATGTTTCCTTTCTTTTAAGGTTTTATAGAGAATGCATCATTGAATGCCTCAATGAGCACACCTAGAGAACAGCAAGCGAAAGCAAAGCAAAAGAAACAGGAATCAAGGATTGTTGAACGCTAGATGAATGATGACAATAGAACCCATCGAATAGTAAGTTGGATCATGAGGGTGTACCTAATTGAGATTGATTTAGACCTAATTTCTTGTTAAGACATATAGCTTCAGTCCAATATTGTACCTCATTGACCAGCGTTCGGGCCACATCGTTTTTCCAACACTTCTATCACCGCCATCACTCTCAATAATTATGCTGCATTCTACTTCTTTTGTAGGCTAGCTCTTTGTCAGGGAACCTTCTTCTGGCTCCTGCTCTACTTGACACCTTCTCTTTGTTATTTTCTCATTCTTGTGACTCTGCAGAGGAGGAGGATCATTGGGGATAGCCTTCCCATGCCCATTAACAACAATCACAACGTATTGAGCACCAGCAGCTCCTACAACTATTCTTCTTCTTCTACTACTACTACCAACACCATCAGCAACAACACTTTTGATACTACTACTAGTACTACATCTTCCAGCCCAACCTCGTCCCCAGCCGCAATGGTGCAGCAGCAGGAGGCGCTCAAGTGCCCTCGGTGCGACTCGTCCCACACGAAATTCTGCTACTACAACAACTACAGCCTGTCGCAGCCGCGGCACTTCTGCAAGGCCTGCAAGAGGTACTGGACGCGCGGGGGCACCCTCCGCAGCGTGCCCGTCGGCGGTGGGTGCAGGAAGAACAATAAGCGTGTCAAGAAGGCCACGCCGACCACTGCTGCTGCTGCTGCTTCTTCTTCCACCTCCAATATTCCCCATAATTCATCACTAGTAGCCTCTCCTCTCACCGCTACAACTACTACTGACCATCTGAACTCACTCTTCTATGGCCTGCTGCCTTCGGCAGCCGTGGCATCTAATATGAATCTTGCTGGCGCCTCCGGCTTTCCTACGCTGCTTCCGCAAATGTATGATCAGCTGCAACCCCAGATGAGTGCTCTCGGTATCGGATTCTCCTCCGGACGACGACGCGATGAAGAGGGCTCCCAATTAGGGTTCGGCGCCAGCAGCAGCTTAGCTGATCTCCAGCAAACCGGATCAAGTTTCTTGACTAATTACCAACCTTCAGTAAATATTCTTGAGGCAGGTGGGAGTTTCGATCTGCCGAAGCAAGTGAAAGTCGAAGGGGAGAACAATGTGGTCCGTAGCAATAACAGTGACGGAATAGAATGGCAAGATCAAGCTGCTCCTGACATGAATGCTGGTGATTCTTCTTACCCCTATTGGAGCTCAGCCATATTTGACGGTGCCGGCTGGCCTGATATCGCCAACTCCTCTATCGCCCCTATCATCTAGCCTGCATCAAATCTGCCACAATTCCATCGATTCCTTTGGGGGTTTTTAGATTTGGGTCTTGAATTTTTTTTAAAATTTTGTATTTGGGTCTCCGACTAATTAGTATTTGGATCTTGGAATCATTCGTACACAAACGATAGACAGACAGACGATGAGAGAGCCACTCTAGTAGAGAAGAAGTTAAATTATAGTAGGTATGAGCATCTCCCATGAGTAGATACAAGGATTCTTGCTATAACACAACTCAGTCAGTCGAGTCAGCCGTTGGTTTACGATCCAAATACTAATTAGATCATTTATGGAGACCCAAATATAAATTTCACAACTTATTCGAGAACCAAAGTCTAAAAAATCATTTTCATTTCTTCTTCTTCTTTTTCATTGCCACTACAATTAAAGCGTAAAATACTGCGTAGATCGGAGAGATCATGTCTGTTGCGCGATCCCCTGCCTTTTTTAACGCCATTGTGGTGTCAAGATGATCGTTTGCTCTTAGAGGAACATCTCTTCTCCTATAATTATGTGGTAGAGCTGGAGTTTGATCAGTAAGTCGGATTGGCTTTCTTATATCTATATAGGTATTGGTATACCTTTACCTTCTTCTTGTAATGCATTTATTTTCAAGTTTTTGGTTTGTTGGGACCAAAAATAAATGAAAGATAGGGAGAGATGATGGGCTTCTTCATCACTTCGCTTCATCACTTGATGAAACTCTTATTTATTTTCATGTTCTAGTACTGTATGTAGTTCTTGTCAAGAGTGAGTTTCCTGTGCACTTCCGGGTCTTCTCTACAAGCGATACTATGATCTCTGCAATATTCCGATGTGGTTTGAGTACTTTGTTATTCTGCAAAATAGTGTCTCTCTTTCCCCTTAACATTTGTTCAGTTGCCTTTTGGAAACTGTACTTGGGGTTTCATTGTATCTGAAATAGAATGTGCAGTAGAATCTGGAACTCATGGCAGCTTGTGATGGGTTCTAAAATGCATGATAAATTCCCACGGGATTTATTAATTCGTTTTATTAAAATGGAAGATTAATGAATCAAGTGTCTACCTGCCTGGTAATTAGCAATGAGACATTGGGTTGTGATAATAATGCTGATATATATTAAGGGTCGGACTATACACGTACACTCCACCTTCTACTTAACACATCCCAAATACTAAATATATCTAAATTTAACTAATTTAAAATTATTAAATCTTAAACACATTCCACTACATTACCATTTTACCCTCGCTGTCTGCTCCCACGCCGCTAAGGCAGGGTCGCGGGGACGTAGCAAGCGGGCGGAGGCACAGGAACACGCGACCGGGGTCGCAGGGATGCACGGGCGGAGGGACGTGCGCTGGGGGCGGCGTGCGTTGGAGGCATCTGCACGGGGGGCGGCGTGCGGCGGAGTCCCCCGCGCAGCGGTCGACGCGTGGTGGAGGTTGGCACGCGCGGGTCAGCAAAGGGAGGTACGCGGCTGGGGACCGGGGCGGATCCAGGGGGTGGGTGGGGAGGGCTGGAGCCCACCCAAAAAAAAAAGTTATGGTAGTACATCCCAGCTTCTAGTACACCCAAAATTATGGTAGTACATCCCATAATGTTTTTTCTATAATTTTTTTTTTCATTTTTTAATATAGGTTAATCCACTTCTAGCACACCCAAAATTATGGTAGTACATCCCAGCTGCAGTTTCTGGATCCTCCCTTGGCTGGGGAGGGAGGGGGGTGCGCGGGCGGACGTGGACGGCGGGGTGGCGAGAGGGGTTTGTCGGGGGCTACCGAAGAAGAGTGGAGAGTGAGGGGGGGCAGTTTTCACCGATGGCCAGTCAGAGAATAGATAATTATGTCTTTTAATATATATATTTACTTTTTATTTAATTTAATATGTGATGTGTTAAGTAGAGGGTGGGATTTGTATAGCCTGGCCCTTATATTAATCTAGCTAATGCTGCCATTGAAGTTCAAAAATACACATCAAATTCATTTGACAATACCCATGGATCTTTCTCAGGCAAAACAGGGGAAAGAAAACTAAATCTAGCAGTAATGAATTAATAATAAGTGCACATTTGTGGTTATCGAGGATAAGACATAAAATTCTGGCTGAGTGGTAAAAGATCAGCGAATTGTCCTACGGAGGCGTATTATTTCTTACATTTATAAATGGTGGGAGTTGGAAGACTTTAAGCCAAAAAGCTATACAAGATAGCGGGCATAAAGTCCTGGACGTTACGTCGGACATCTCAAAAAAAAAAGTAACTAAACAATTAAACGACGCGCACACACACGGATATTGTTGTCACAGTTTTTCTTTTCTTTTCGTTGCTCCATTGTTGCTGATTCATTTTTAATCATTTCATCTTTTCAGCCTCCTAATTGGCTAGTCTTCAGGGTCTGTTTGGATTGAGGGTTAAGAGAATTAAGTGAAGAGAAGTTAAGTGAGGAAAAAAAAGAACCATGCTTGGTTTGAAGGTGGAGGTTTATGAGAGAGAGTAATAAAGGGTTAAGTAGGGATTTGTTTAACCCTATTTTGTCCATTTTTTTAATTCTCCAAATCCGAGAGGTTAACGAGAGGAAGTGAGGGATTTTGTTTAAAAAATAATAAATATATCCTATTTAACTCTTTCTTTCACTCAAAATCTCTAATCCAAGCAAGAGTTATTAAACACACCACTTAACTTTTTTTCAAATCCAAACAAGATTATATGTATTGACTTTCCTCCCCCTCATTTAATTCTACCTCACTTAACCCCATTTAATTTTGTTTATTTATTTTTTTCTCAATCCAAATAGACTCTCGTAATTTGTCGTCTAACCAACCCATGAACAGCCTCTTCTCTTCTAAGGTGAAGAAGACATTACAATGAAAATAAATGTTTAAATAACTGGAAAAACCGTTCAACAATGGATTTGGATGGAAGTCGACTATGGTTTCTGATTGTAAAATACATACGGAATTTCATGGGTGTTAAAGTCCTGTCTATGGATTTGGATGGAAGCCGATGAAGTAAACAAGTATCAATTTCCAGGACGAATTTCCAAAACGATAAAGGAATGTACCATCATCATAGACCGGACCATGTCCAACAATATATGATTCGTATAGACCGTTCAATTGCGATGTTACCCCGAGAGAGAATTTCATTCTTTGAGATCGATAGCTTGTAAGAGCGACTTTAGTCAAAATTTATGACACTTAAAGGCATCGACAATTGAAGTGGTTTCAGTACTACATTTTGACTTTAGTCAAAATTTATGACACTTAAAGGCAACGACACTTGAAGTGGTTTCAGTACTACATTTAAGTGTCAAAATTTATGACACTTAAAGGCATCCGTGGACTCTTGTCCACACTTTAAATATATTAGTAAGTCAAGAAATATTCTAAATTTGTAGTGTCCTTACTTGTGAACAGTAAGTCAATCGGGTTCATTAAGAAGGTAAAGAAAGAAGAAAAAAATATTAATTAAGAAAAAGAAGGAAGAAAAAGAAAGAGAAAAAAAAAGAATGCTAATTTAGAATATGAATTTGATGTCTTATTCGAAGTATGTCATTGTGTGTCAATATAAAGAAAAAACTCCAAAACTATTCATTTACATGATTTAAAAAAAAAATTAAAAGTATAATAGTGTTCTCATTGCGGATGCTCTAAACATGGTTATACTTCCGCCTCTTGCACTTGCTGACTTCAGGTCTAGAGATAAATGTCATCTTAGTCATCTTACCCATGAGATAAAAATTGCAAATGATATATGATTCATAATCAAACAAGTCTAACAACACTCCTTTACGAATCTTGCTAATCCTTCCCTTATTAATATTAAGAGTAGTGTTATTCTTACCTTCAAAATATTTTTCCAAATAATTTTTTCTTATGTGACAGATGATATGACATGTTAAATAGCATTATTTGACATCTAACGTAACAGCTGACATTGCAAATTTTAACCAAAATATTAATTATCAAAAAAGTTTAATGTTAATATTAATTTTAATCTCAAACTTAATTTTAATTTTAATACTAATATTATATCTGACGTGACAGCTAACGTGACAGATGACATGATCACATGCATTCTTCCTAACGCCTCATTGAGCTTCCAGGCACCTTCTTTCCTATAGTTCTTGTTGAAAGAAGTACTTCTTCTTGGACTTAGAAGAAGAAGAAGCACAAGATCCTTCCTTTAATACCCTTGTAGAGAAGTTTCAGTGTGACGCCTCAATCTTATATATTCATGTAAAATTTTATGATAAAATTGGAGCAACTTTTCTGCAATAATGATCGACCACAAAAATTACGTCAGTACTTGAGTCATTATCCAAGGTTTGGCCAAGGGCCTCCAACCTCTCAAACGCAATTGAGTCATTATCCAATGTTCTTTCATTGATGGTCCCTCTTGCATGCTGGACTGGGACAGCTTCAATTGGATATCTCATCTATGTGTTTGTCCCTGTGCGTCAAACAATTCCTTCGGGCACAAGAGAATGGATCCAGTATCAAATTTGTAATGTTGACTTTGAAGATCATAAGGCTAGAAGGATACACCTAGTGGTTATTTATGTTACCCACTTATATTAAACGACCTTGACCTCCACGGTTGCATCCAATGTTTTAAAAACCGGGCCCATGATTGAACCGAAAATCTTTGGTATTGGTCGGATCGGGTTCAACCGGGATTCAAATAGACCTATTACGAGAACCAAATCATATAAGATATCCACATTTATTATTTGGTTTGGTTTGGTTCGGTTCTTAGTATCTATGGTTTGGTTTGGTTTTACAATTATAAGGTCTCTCAAAACCAAACCAAGTATCAAATAGTCTAAATCTCACATGATAAATTTTTTTGAGATTTTCTATAAAAAAAATAAAAAAAAATAAAAAAATGGCTGATTAAATTGTGAACATGTTCGACGGGTTCACCGGTTAAACTCCGGCTCAGAGAAAAAACTGTCGATTTTTTAAAAATTTCGGTTCAGGTCGGACCATACCACTTTTTTTTTTGCAAGATTTAGTCCGTCCCGATTCAATCGCCGGTCCGGTCCGATTTTGACAACACTGGTTCTGTGACATGTTCTTGAGGTTTCACTCCATATATCACATCAAATATGTGAGTTTCTCTTTGCGAGATCAATTAACATCATTGCGGAGAGTCGATTCAAGTACGAAAAATTTCACACAGAGCATTATAGTTTACCTTAATTTCATACAGAGCATCAAATTTTAAAAAAATTTATTGAGAGCATCAAAACGCTTATCAGAAGGACATTTTTTTATTTTTTAATATTATTTTTTGGTTTACTTTCTTTACATTTTAACGCTGTTAACTTAAAAAAAAAATTTAGAAAAAGGAAAACGTCTCTTGGAAGGACATTTTTTTTCCAGAGAAAACGTCATTCTCAAGTGCGTTTTCATTCTTCAATTATTTTTAACGTCGCTCTCTCTCTCTCTCTCTCTCTCTCTCTCTCTCTCTCACATCTCTCTCTCACATTCACTCTCTCTCTCTCTCCTGTCACTCTCCCTCACATCTCTCACACTCTCTCTCAACTGTCCGTCTCTCTCTCTCTCTCTCTCTCTCCCTCTCTCTCTCTCTAACAACTCTCTCTCTCTCTCTGTCAACTCCATCTCTCTCAACCCTCTCTCACTCGCATCCCTCTCTGTCACTCACAACCCTCTCTCACTCTCATCCCTCTCTCCCTCTCTTTACTCTCCCTCCGTGTCACTCTTTCCTCTGTCACTCTTTCTCTCTTTTTCTGTAGGCTATCTACACTAAGCTAATACTGTAGCGTCCCGTTCTCCCGGTGCGGAGAGCGCGGCTAAGAAATACAAGACGGTATCGTTCGATCGGAATAGATTGAAATAAGAACTCGTCCTCGTTATGGATTTGTTTCTTCGGAATCGATTCCCATATTCAGTGGACCGCGCCCCAAGGATCGGCTTAGCGGCAGAGTCAGGAGGGACCTCTCCGCTGCTATCTTTTATTGCCTCGAATTTCGATGTCTCTTGTTGCTTTCGTGCTTTGAGTTGGTTTTGGGATTTGCTTGTTTTCCTTGAACGATTTTGATGGTTTTCATTGTTTTCGTTCATTGAACTGCACTTCAATTCCGAGATTGGAAAAGTGGAAGAGGTATTGATCGAGCTGTTCGTGATGCAGGTGAACGAGCAGTAGGCGGCTTGCGAGCGGAGTCGTGAAGCGCCTCTTTCCTTCTCCCTTCCAACCATCCAAGTGAGTGGCTACCAACCCGATTAGCTAGCCCTGCTTCCAAGCTTCACACCCTATAATCTTGCATTCTTCTTTGTCCCGATCAAATGATACCAAGTAATAACTAAAAGATACCAAGATAAAAAGGGAATAAACTTGGTTCATTATGCTTGTCACTAACTTCATGAACGGATACTGAACTGCATGCTTGTTCGTTTGGGAATAAATCATGAATTGTTGCTTGTCTTGTACAATTGCTTGTCTTGTACTCTTGTTGCCTCAAATTGCACTATTGTTGCCTCAACTGCATAAAAATGGTTAACTTGTATATTGTTCGATCATGGACAACTTGTGCACAGGGTCACGGTCTCGCGGACGATGCTGGGGTACTGGCATCGATCCGGTCCGGGCGAGACCTATTGTTCTAGTCTCTTGTTCGGCGAAATAGCTTACAGCGCCTCTTGTACTTTTATTGCAAACCATTCTCGTCAAGACTATATCGTCCATTATGGCAATCAAGCTAGTGATCATCTTGTATATTTAACCTGTTGCAAACTAACTTGTGTCTTCGTGGCAGGGAAGGCATGTTAAGTATTGTACAGGTGATTCAGACGGTCAGGTAAAATCTACCGAACGATGGCAAGTTCATTTCAGTAAATTCTATATGCTGCTTACTTGTAAATGAACTAAGGCAAGATAGAAACCCACAAAAAATGCATGCTTCATTAAAACAACATGTTGATTGGTATAGTTCGGCTAGCTCGCCTTCACCAGTATGTTTTGACATGCTGACCCTCGTTGAAACAGGTTCTCCGCACTAAGGCGAACCGAGCGAGGAGCCGAAGTCGTCTTCCCGGATCCAGTCCAGCTGTAGGCGCATCCTCTGATCGCGCCGCATTTTGAAGTACTTGAAGAAGAAGCTTGCAACTTTATATACAATGCAGCTTCGTGGTAAAGCCGTCCTCCAGCCTGGAGGTCCTTATCATTTTAAAGTTTATAAAGGGATGTAATGTACAGGACTGCTATCTCATTTTGAGTCAACACCTTTGTAAGCCCGTGCGGCAAATTAGCTGACTC
The DNA here is from genome assembly GCA_036927795.1 of Iris macrosiphon. Classification (NCBI taxonomy): domain Eukaryota; kingdom Viridiplantae; phylum Streptophyta; class Magnoliopsida; order Asparagales; family Iridaceae; genus Iris; species Iris macrosiphon. Next base: position 62,964,144 of record JAYESA010000005.1, read on the forward strand.
GTTCTGGAGTTTGTAATAGATATTCATTATAAATAAAGAGAACTTTTCCATGTTTCAAATTCGTGTTTCAATTTATTTTCGTACTCTGAATATGTGCTTGCTATGCAAATCAATAAAGCCTTGTGCGGGCGCAACCCCAGGCCCGTACGGCGGTCACGATTCGGGGGACGCCTCAACGATTTTACGAAATCGGATCGTGAAATCGGATCGTGACATAATGGTATCAGAGCACGGATTCAAGTTCCTTAGACTCTCGCACTGGAAAAGTTCCTTTAACGATCAAATTCCTGTGCGAACTCTTGAACTCTCTAGGCCAAAATGAGATACGTTCATGCAATAAGTCCATAATACATTATGATCCTAATGTAATTTACCTTCTTTTGAAGGAATAGCTCTAGCGCAATCTGCAGCGCAAGCACTGGACGAAACCCGAGGGCAACAAAGTAGTTCGGGCACTTCGGGAAGTTCAAGGAGCCAGCGAGCCACGCCAAGCATCGATCCCATCAAGCAAATATTGTGGATGTTGGAGGCAAACCAACAAAGGGACGAGGCTCGCTATGAACGGGCCGAGAAGCGGGCGGAGAAGAGTCAGCTCAAGTTTCAAGACAATGTAGAAGCACGATTCTCAGTCCAACAGAAGCAGGTAGATGCCCTGCAAAAGATCGTTCAGACTTTGGCTTCCAACCATTCCGCTGCAACAGCAACGACTCCGGTGGAACAACCCGCGCTTGAAGTAGAGATGCCGCAAATTCCAAGGACGAGGGAAGTGACTGCCTTCGACTTTGGCCACTTCAAGAAAGTCTGCAACACCCCATTCAACGAGACTGAGGACGCAGTCGTAGCTCTAGATTGGTTGGCCGAACTTGAATATCACTTCGCTCTGCTAGAGGTCCCCGAAGAAAAGTGCGTCGCCTGCGCGCAACTACAGCTCTGCCTCAACGCGGACGATTGGTGGGACGTGCATCGACGATCTCTCCAATTTGATCCCGGAGAGGAGGCGATCCCGTGGACGACTTTTTGTGCCGCGTTCGAAGAGGAGTTCGTACCCCCTCCAGTACAACGTCAAATGGAGAACGAGTTCGTACAACTGAGGCACGGCAGCATGACAGTTAAAGAGTACTCCACCGAATTCAATCGACTCTCCAAATTCGCTAGGGCCTATTTACCTGATGTAGCGAGTCGAGCTAGAAGGTTTGAAGGTGGACTACGCCCTGCCATCAATCCACACGTAGTCGTTCATCAGTATCGTACAATGCGTGAAGTCATGAATCACGCCCTATCCCTTGAACCACACTATCCTCATGTTCCTGCCGGCGCTGTGCATACATCCAGTCACAAACGCCAAAGCAACGAGAGAGGAAACAACGCTGCAAAGCGTCACAATGACGGCGGAAAACAAAAAGCAAACAATCCTTTTAAATTCTGCAAAAAGCCGGGGCATACAATCGACAAATGTCGTATAAAACTTGGTTTATGCCTAGCCTGTGGTGAATCAAACCATTCAGTTCATGATTGTTCCTTGAGTCATGATCGCCATCCCGAACGCAATAATCCCTAAGGGTAGGTCCCATTCTTAAGTTTTGGGACAAAACTTCCAATTAGTTCGGTAGGATGTAGCGCCCCGTTCTCCCGGTACGGAGAGCGCGGCTAAGAAACACAAGACGGTATCGTTCGATCGGGATAGATTGAAACAAGAACTCGTCCTCGTTATGTATTTGTTTCTTCGGAATCGATTCCCATATTCAGTGGACCGCGCCCCAAGGATCGGCTTAGCGGCAGAGTCAGGAGGGATCTCTCCGCTGCTATCTTTTATTGCCTCGAATTTCGATGTCGCTTGTTGCTTTCGTGTTTTGAGTTGGTTTTAGGATTTGCTTGTTTTCCTTGAACGGTTTTGATGGTTTTTATTGTTTTCGTTCATTGAACTGCACTTCAATTCCGAGATTGGAAAAGTGGAAGAGGTATTGATCGAGCTGTTCGTGATGCAGGTGAACAAGCAGTAGGCGGCTTGCGAGCAGAGTCGTGAAGCGCCTCTTTCCTTCTCCCTTCCAACCATCCAAGTGAGTGGCTACCAACCCAATTAGCTAGCCCTGCTTCCAAGCTTCACACCCTATAATCTTGCATTCTTCTTTGCCCCGATCAAACAATACCAAGTAATAACTAAAAGATACTAAGATAAAAAGGGAATAAACTTGGTTCATTATGCTTGTCATTAACTTCATGAACGGATACTGAACTGCATGCTTGTTCATTTGGGAATAAATTATGAATTGTTGCTTGTCTTGTACAATTGCTTATCTTGTTCTCTTGTTGCCTCAAATTGTACTCTTGTTGCCTCAACTGCATAAAAATGGTTAACTTATATATTGTTCGATCATGGACAACTTGTGCACAGGGTCACGGTCTCGCGGACGATGCTGGGGCACTGGCATCGATCCGGTCCGGGCGAGACCTATTGTTCTAGTCTCTTGTTCGGCGGAATGGCTTGCAGCGCCTCTTGTACTTTCGTTGCAAACCATTCTCATCAAGACTATATCGTCCATTATGGAAATCAAGCCAGTGATCATCTTGTATATTTAACTTGTTGTAAACTAACTTGTGTCTTCGTGGCAGGGAAGGCATGGTAAGTATTGTGCAGGTGATTCAGACAGTCAGGTAAAATCCACCGAACGGTGGCAAGTTTATTTCAGTAAATTCTATATGCTGCTTACTTGTAAATGAACTAAGGCAAGATAGAAACCCACAAAAACATACATGCTTCATTAAAACAACGTGTTGATTGGTATAGTTCGGCTAGCTCTCCATCACCAGTATGTTTCGACATGCTGACCCTCGTTGAAACAGGTTCTCCGTACTAAGGCGAACCGAGCGAGGAGCCGAAGTCGTCTTCCCGGATCCTGTCCAGCTGTAGGCGCATCCTCTGATCGCGCCGCATTTTGAAGTACTTGAAGAAGAAGCTTGCAACTTTAGATACAATACAGCTTCGTGGCAAAGCCGTCCTCCAGCCTGGAGGTCCTTATCATTTTGAAGTTTATAAAGGGATGTAATGTACAGGACTGCTATCTTATTTTGAGTCAACACCGGCAAATTAGCTGACTCGTTCAGGAGTTTGTAATAGATGTACATTATTAATAAAGAAAACTTTTCCATGTTTCAAATTCGTGTTTTAATTTATCTGCGTACTCTGAATATGTGCTTGCTATGCAAATCATTAAAGCCTTGTGCGGGCGCAACCCCGGGCCCGCACGGCGATCACGATTCGGGGGACGCCTCAACGATTTTACGGAATCAGATCGTGACAAATACATGCACACTAGGTAACGTTTATCTGTACTAGCTAATACCTGCACACTAGGTAACGTTTATCTGTACACTAGGTAACGTTCAATTTGTAACATTAAATTTGTAACGTTTAAATTTAATCGGTTAAATTTAGCTAATAACCTCTCTCTCTCTCTCTCTCTCTCTCTCTTTCTCTCTCTCTCTCTCTGTCCCCCCCCCCCCCTCTCTCTCTATCTCAACCTCTCACTCTCACCCTCTCTTTACTCTCTCTGTCACTCTCATCCCTCCCTTTACTCTCTCCCTGTCACTCTTTCCTCTGTCACCCATTTTTTCTGTATGCTAGTATACTAGGTAATACTAGTCTCTGTATAATAGGTAACGTTCAATTTGTAACGTTTATATTTTAACGGTTAAATTTAGCTTATATATATGACTCATGCGTGTTTTGTATTTCTTATTCACTCTTACTCTCTTCACGATATTTTTCTTATACAGGAAATAGCATACAATCGGTGAATTCAAAAGGCAAATTCAAGTCAGAAGATACTTTCATCCATTATCTTCTACCATTTTTGCCTAAGCTATTTTCTGACATACCTTTGTAGGTCTCAATTCAGACGAAAGTTTGTGACTATGGATAAAAATTTAGTAATAATTTATTACCATTGAGGTATACTAGATGGATTATCTTACCATGGGGGTAATACTCATCTTATAACCACTTATCAAAATATCATATTAGCTAGTTTGCGTAATATTATTTGTGATCATTTTTCCATGAGTTATGAATTTACAATAAGATGATTTTATGAAGATGCGTTAATAATAGTAGATTGTGAAGAAACATAGAATTTTATTGGTCAAAGTAATTTAGTTTTATCTTATATTAAAATTTACATCATTCCATCACTAGCAAATAATGACAAAACTATCATTTCAAGTAGTCAATATTTTTGTGATAACCAAAATTTTATTGTTGGTCCTAGTTGTATAAATCACACTAAAATTAACTCTGATATTAAAAATAATGATGTTGATGATGAAAACAGTGATGATTTGGTTAAAAATTTAGATTATTATTTAGATGATAATGATGCTAATGTAGCTGGTTACATTCCCGGGTTAATTGTTGGCGGATAATTTGATTTTCCTCAGGATTTTCAAAATTTTATTACCGACCTAGCAATTACATATAAATTTAGTTGTTCATCTAAACATAAAAATCATCAAAGAATAGTGTATACTTGTGATTCTCCAAACTGTTGTTGGAGAGTATACGCTAAAGCTAATGGTGTTGGTAGTACATTTAAAATGTGTACATTTGAAGGTAGACATTCATGTTTAGGTAGATTTACAGGAGGACATCATCCACTAGCCACCACTGCATGGGTAAAAATTAAATAATTGGTAAAATTAGAGATAACAACTCGTATAATCTGGCACACATTGTACACGATATACTTAGAAAACATCGGATACATATAACATATTTCAAAGCTTGGAGAGCTAGGGAACTTGCATTATCTGATATTGTATTATCTGATATTAACGGCAGTTACGTTGATGCATATGGTAGTCTTGAGAAATATTATTTTATAATTTTGGAAACAAATTTCGGTAGCAAATATTTTTTTTAAAACAGTAGAAAATAATATCTTTCAAAGAATATTTATTTGTTTCAAGGCTTGTATGGATGGCTTCTTAAGTAGTCATTTACCTGTTATTAGTATTGATGCTACTTTTCTTACATCTAGATTCCAAGGTAATTTATTTGTTGCTTGTGCTCACGATACAAACTATTAACTATATCATATTGCTTATTATGTTGCTGAGAATAAAAAAACTGAGTCATAGACATGGTTTTTAAACTGTTTAAAAATGTCTTTCGAAACTTATTTTGAATAGTGGGATAATATTTTATTTATATCTGATAAGCAAAAAAGATTAATTCGTGGAATGCGAACAGTTTTTCCAAACTCTTCCCATTTTTTTGTATTCAATATTTTAAACAAAATTTAGAAAATTAATGTCCTCGTACATCGACATATCTATAATGGTTAGACAAACTTGTCCTGTCTTTTAGTGAGGTTGATCTGAATGGTTGGTTCGAAATAATAAAATCTGTTGATCTAAAAGTTTTCAATTGGATTGTAGGGTCAAACGATAAAAATCGTGATTTTTCTTACTGGATAACAGCTTATTCATCGTGTCCACGATTAGATATTAATACTTCGAACATTGTTGAATGTTTTAATAATTGAATTAAAAGTTTGCGTGATAAACCAATATCAACATTGCTTGATGGTATTAGAGCAAAAATAATAACATTTTACGACAAGCATCGAACAAATGCTGAAAAGATGGAAATAGAGTTTTGTCAAGGATGTTGAACACTATGGCAAGTATTAGGCGAGATTCACACCATTTTCAGTTATTGTGTTTTAATAACAATAAATTTAAAATATGGGATAATGAAACAAGTAGATGTTATGTGGTTGAACTAGACCGTAAATGTTGTATATATGGTCGGTGGTAACATACTCTACTACCATGTGAACATGCTTGCTTTACATATCATTCTTCTAACGTACCAGTTGAAATTTATTATCCTGTTGAATTTTCTATTACAACACTTAGAGATGTATACATGCCATGTATGAAACTGATTTCAGTCCCCTATACTCCTCAAAGTGAACCGGTAAAAGGTCAAATTAGAGTACCACTTCTTGGGCGTAGAGCTAGCAGACCAAAGAAGAATCGTATAATGACAAGAGAACCGATGACAAGAGATCTTCATTGCAGTAATTGTGGTAGGCTGGGACATAACAAAAGGAGTTGTAGAAACCAACCGAGGCAGTGAATATTATGATTGTATCTTTTTAAAGTAATTATGATTCTGATTTTATGTTGTTATAATATTGTAATTGAAGTTGCTGAACTTTTGAATAAAATAAATATCATATTACTGAAATTTAAAGACTAACAAAATATTGTCATACATTTATTTATGGAGACCAATAAAATTACTATCCCCCTCTATCATCCCTTCTATAATCTCTACGATCTACTTGCCTAAGATCTAGCCTTTCTCTCCTTTGCTCTGTACCCTCTGGTGGTGGCAAATATAAATGGGAGTTTGGATCAAGGCTGACTGAGCCAAACAACAAAGTGCCAGTCTCCTGCAAGTAATAATTCCAATTCCAGTCATGAGAAGCAGCATATGGCATGGCATCGTAACTCTTGTATGTGCCCTCGTTGCTCTGGGATGTGCTCTCATAACTCTGGGATGTGTCATTGTCATGCTGTGGTCTACCCTAGTAAGGTTGTGACATGATACCGTAAGGCTGGGAATATCCCTCATAATGTTGTAGTATGCCAACTTAAGGCTGTGACGTGCCAGCGTAAGCTTGGAAATATCCCTCGTAATGCTGTGGTATGCCAACATAAGGCTATGACATGCCAGCGTAAGGCTGCGAAGTGCCCTCATAATGCTGTGGCATGCCCTTGTAAGCTTGGGATGTTCCCTCACCAACTTGTCAGGAACGTGCCTCTGTATTGCTCGAACTAGCTCCTCGATCACGTGTCCTACGAAGATGTGCTTGCCTCTGTCTGACGATGCCTACAGGATGACTGTCTGGTATATCGAGTGGAGTAAAACGGGGACTCAGTGGTGCACATAGATATTGTACAGTCGTCCCTAAAATCCCTTCTGGATCTCTTTTGGGGTCCTTAGCTATATCAGCCAGTGTCTTCGCCTGAATATTTAAATCCACACTCAATGAATTTAAAAGTAACATATATAAAGATGATAGTTTATGTAAAAAAGAACATATACCACTAGAGCATCGCGTGCCCTCTTATCACACAAGCTCAGATCATCTAAAGCTCATGGCTGAAACCGAGGTTCTTTAAATTTATACATCATATTTTGCACAGCGGGCAACCATAACAACGTAGAAAATTGGCACTACCCTCTACTATAAAATTTTAACACAAAAGGATATATAAGATCTAATAACGTATTATTTATTTGAAATATCCTTTAACTTACAACATGTTGCCGATGTCATCAATTCGGACATGTATTTTACGCCATGCGTGGTAAATCTAGAATGCCAACCAAGCATATATGTACGAACCTGCTCTTTCGTATTAGATTAGGTACTGCTAGATGCCAAAGGCTCCAGGGTTATCATTTTTTTTAGTCTGAACTATCGCATAACACGATCAGCTGGATAAAATATGATAGATCCATTGTACATGATATAATACCTATGGAGACTGCGGATACGTTTACCATCTCTCACTTCTTGTGGCACACTAAGTGGTTACCAAACAACCTATTTAACATTCAACAAGTAATAAATGATAGGCACGAAAGTAACAACTAAAAATTTAATTTAATAATTACATACTTACCTCATAGGTGGTTAATGTGTCAAATTGATGCTGGTAAAGAGATACAATCCACATAATCTGTATTTTCAGTAATCTAGCGAATGCCTGCTGGCCATACTGTTTGTTTAGCTCTATATTTACTAACTGGTCTACCAATCTCGAAGTGATCGTAACACCAGAACTACAAAGAAGAACACAAATAAGATCCAAATAAATATTACAGATATTATTTATTTTTATTCATACATGTATTAGTGTTAGACATCCACTTATATTTTTTGTTGTTCTACCCTTTGATACCTTACTCACAAAAGATGTCATAGAGCGGTATAAATATGCTAACACTGATTCACTCCATGCATGATCTGTGTTGGAATGGATGTCCGCAAAAAATAGTAGCAGTCGTACGTTGATCATATTTCTAGTAGCGTTAAAAAATAAAAATGCTCCGCATAGACACAGTAATTAAGCTCTAGTGCAACATATCACCTAAAAACATAATTGACTATTGATATCATCTACATTAAATAAATATTAACAATAATTAATATATGTAAATAAATACCCGCGAAGAATCGACAGGAACTGTTGTAGAGCCGATATGATCAACATGCATGAAAGTAGATCGGAGCCAAGTGAGTTTGACAGTGCTGGTTTCTTCCATGTGAGATGGGAGCTCCACACCGAGGTATTCTCTAACGAGATCTTTTGCTTCCAACTTTTTGTGAAGATATATAGGATTACCCTCGATAGGTAATCCCAAAATCTGTGCCACATCCCCTAATGTGATCGCCATCTTCCCGAAGGTAGCAGATATATGTTACGTGTTAGCCACCATCGCTCAACGATACTTAATATCAGGTCTTTATCATGACGCTTAATTCTTATAGTGTCAACAAAGTAAAAACCAAAAGCCTCCACCAAGACCTTTTGGCCTTCAGTCAACTCCCACGATGACCGCCACTTACCATGCTCTCGTAATTTTATATATGTATAATCATAGCGCTATATAATATATGTATAGATATCGTTAGCATAATATAATATGCTTAACAACAATAATATCAATTATCTGAAATTTATATTACCGGTCCTACGAAAATTAGACTAGAAATGTGAGACTCTCGCTCACGTTCAATGGCCGGAGTTGTAGGTCCACCGGGTATGCGTCCGTCATTTTGAAAAACTATTTGTATTTATGATTTGGACCTCATAAAAAATATACTTAATTAAATTTTGATTGAACTCTTTTCAAACTCTTGAACTCTTTTACCTATTTTTTTTTTGTATCTTCTTCCTCTTTAACTCTTTTCAAACTCTTGCAGCCTCCACCTTCTCCTATTGAACTCTCTTCCTGAAGAAACTCTCACAAATATTGTCTTCTTCTCCTTCTGTAAATTTATAACCGAAATCCTTATTCTTAAACACTCTCTTCTACTACCTATTTTTTTCTTTTTTCGGTCAAAGACTGTATCATGCCATGGCATGGACCATACTTTTTCTCTCTTCCCGTGAAACTTATATCAATTTTTAATGCATTCAAACAAAGCATGCTCATGAGCTTCCAATTGCATGCATGTAATTATGGAAAAAGAAAAAAAGTCAGGAAAGAGTATAAGAAAGGGGGAGAGAGGAGAGGGCCAAAGAGAGAAGAAGAAAGAAACAGATGAATAAGACAAAGAGGGAGGATAAAGATACAGAGAGAGTGATGGAGGACAGAGAAAAAAAAAAAAGAGTGAGATGAGAGAGATTGACAGTAAGAGAGACGAGAGAGTGAGACAGAGAGGGACAGTGAGAGAGACGAGAGACAGAGAGAGAGATGAGCGAGAATGATAAAGTGAGAGAGAGAGTGACAGCAAGAGAGATAGAAATGAGAGGATGAGAGAGGGGTAGAGAGAAAGAGCAGAGAGTGAGTGGCAGAGAGAGAGAGAGAGCACAGGGAGTGAGTGAGAGAGGAGAGCAGAGAGTGAGTGAAAGAGAGAGAGAGAGAGAGAGAGAGAAAGAGAGAGAGAGAGAGAGAGAGAGAGAGAGAGAGAGAACGCAGAGAGTGAGTGAGAGAGAGAGAACGCAGAGAGAAAAAAATATAATAATAGAAAATGCCCTTCTTTTCAGAAAATGCCCTTTCTATGGGCATTTTCTATTATTATTTTTATTATTATTATTATTATATATATATATATATATATATATATATATATATATAAAAGAAAGAGACAGACCCAAACGGAAAAAAAATTGGAAGTTGTGAAACGCCTTTGGATAGGCGTTATGATGCTTTATTTGTAAATTACAAACTTCTGTACTTTGAGTGGGATTTATTATATTTTCGATGCTCTATATGAAACTTTCCAATTCAAGTAATTTGTGCCAGTCAATTTGTTTGTTTCAAGAATATTTTTAGTGAATTATGCAAAGTCATTGTTGTTTGTTAGAAAAGAAACAAATATGATTATATATAAGAAGACTTTCTAACATCTTCTAGTAAGAGGCAATACTTACGTGTATACAATCACCTTGTATGACAGAACAAACCATTGTACCCCATAATAGATAAGGCAACTTACTTTTTGATTCGCATCCCTTGTGACTCGTGTTTCATTCAACCAACTATTTTCATCACATATATGGATTTGTCCCATGACCCTTCACTAGAAAAATACTGTTAAATAGCGACGGATCTCAGCGATGAAAAATATTTTGTCACAAGTCATTGACGGATATTCGACGAATTCATGACTAATTTATTTATGTAAACAATTTTTTTTTGTCACTAGTCCATCGCTAATCCGTCGTTGTTCCTTCACTGACGGAACTATTTCGTCGCTACAAAAACTTAAAATTCCAAAATGCGTTTCATTTTTTCCCATTCTCAATCTCCCATTCTCACTCTCTCTCGATCTCGATCTCTCTCTTACTCCGACGACCCCCTCTCCCTTACTCCGGCGGCCGCCTCTCCCCTCACCTCCTCCTCCTCTTCTCCGACTCTGACATCGTCGGAGCATCCTTTCCCGACCCCCTTCTCTTTCTCCTTAAACCCCTCTCCGTCGCCTCTTCAACCCCCTCTCCGCCCCTCCTCGACCACCCTCTCCTCGATGCCCCTCTCTGCTCCCTGCCGTCTGCCTATGCCCCTCCTCGACCCCCCTCTCCGGCCCCTCTCTCCTCGACGCACCTCTCTGCCCCCCTCCGTCCGCCTCCGGCCCCTTCCTCGAACTCCCTCTCCGGCGACCCCTTCCTGTCATGATTCGCACCCGGATGATCGAGCATGAGTACGTGGGTACATCCAGCCTATGTCGCAGCATCGACAGTAGAACGCTGTCTAGGTCAACAATATTATCTAATAATTTCTTACAATGACGTGTATGAACCTGTCAATAATATCTCAACTCCAAAGAGGAGGACCATATGATAATATCTAAAGATAATCAATCCCAATCATAATAAGCTAGAGGAAGATGATGGCACAAGTACATACAAGGAATTGAGAACTCAAAGTCACAACTAGAATATTACAACCAATAACCAATCTCAGAGACTATCAACATCAACAAAAGTCTAAACAACCACATCGACAAGTATATTATCAATAAATATATCCCAATGTCTAAGTAAAAATAAAAACAAATTCGGTACCAAAATACTAGATAGCGATAACTAATATAACTAGTGTCACCGGCTAGACCTCCCGGTAAGCACTCTTGAACTATGGGGTCCATGGCTGCTACTGCTACCTCCAACGTTCCGTAATACGTCGGACACAAATTTTCCAAATTATTGTCTGAAAAATAATCCAGTCAGCATGGAACGAGTATAACCCAATAGCAGTCCAAGTTAATTGATAATGACTATAAAGAGTAATAGTGAATGTAATACAAGATAAGAAGAAGAATGGATATATATTATAAAATGGTAGAAAGAGAGAGACATGTACTCTAGAGTAATAGGGCAATATTAATACACTATAAAATGGAAATAAAGAGCAGAACTGATACTATACTAAATTTTTTAAAATATCACTCCAATATGTGTTCAATCAATAACCAATAATCAATAAGCAATATTCACAATTGTACGGCTCAATCATACGGGTAACATATGATTGGCTATCCACAATAATCGCAATAGTATGACTCAATCCAATGGATTGGCTATTCACAATAAGACAATAGTATGACTCAATCTAATAGAATTGACTATCCACAATAATACAATCACGATAGTACAGCTCAATCCAATAGAATTGGCTATCCATAATAATACAAGCATAATAGTACGGCACAATCCCTTAGGATTGGCTATCCATAATAATATAATATCACAATCAAGTCACATCACTACACCAGAAACACAATGTGGAGTCAAAATATTACTACTAAAATACAGTGATTTAGCGATGGAATATTGGCGACGGTCAATATTCGTCGCCAAGTAGTGGCGGTTCACCGTCGGTTGGATGACCAATAACCACAATTTATGAATTAAACAACTATTTTTTACTAGGTCATCGCCAATTAGTCGCTAGATCGCCACCAATTTGCATGATCAACCGCAGGAACAACGCAGGTAAACATGGCGACGATCTGGCGATGGATATTGAGTCACGGATACGTCGCCTAGATAGTTTAGTTGTGGCGACGGATTTGGACGCCGCATATCTGTCACCAAGTACTGTGCCCTAGGTTATATTAATTAGGCGGTCGATTGAAAGAAAATTTTTGATCGACCACCTATATCTCCTCTCTCTCCTCTTATCCGGCCCTATGCTCCCCTCATGCCCGTGCTTCCCTCTCCTCCGTTCCCCTCTCGCCAGCGTTACCCTCTTTGGCTGCTCCCCTCTCCTTCGTTCCCCTCTTCTCCATTCCCCTCCACTATAAGTCTTCCTCTTCTCCCCTCTACTCCCTCCGTTCTCCTCTTCGGTTTGCACTGGTATATGCATTTACATATATAAATGGTGTCTAAATTTGTACTATATAACTTGGGGTGCTCTGTAAATCTAAATTGTGTCCAAATCAGAACTGTGTCCAAATCTGAACTGTGTCCAAATTATTTCTAAGCAAAATTATGGAATATTTAACTGTGCAAGTGTCTGTGAGTAGGGGGATTTCCTGTATCAGCAACTTGGGGTGCACCAAATTTGAACTGTGTCCAAATATGTACTCTTTAAACTTCAAGTGTGCAAGTGCCTGTGAGTAAGGGGATTTCCTGTATGCATACTAGAAGAGGAGAAACAAGCCTGGGTTAGATCTATGGTTATTATTATTTTCTTGTCAAGTTTATTTTCATATATGGAGTTTATTGGCTTTGGTATCATTAAGAATTTGGTGAATATCATATTGGTTTGAGTATGATGCGTATGGATACTTCATATTTGTGTATGGGTTTCATAGAATTTAGGGTTTTATAGTATTTCCATGAGTACCATAGGGGTTTGTATGATAGTATCATAGTTAGGATACCAATAGGTAATAGGTATTGGATTTGGGATACCAAGGTATGGGTAAGCAAGGACTTGGCCCAATAACAATGAGGCACAGTCCATACAGCCATTTGACTGGCGAGGTAGAGACCATGCAGCCGTAGATAACATTGACTATCATTTGGTCCCCATCCCTCAGTAATGATGATACCATAACCCATCACTATATTTTATATTGTGAGCTGATGTCTTAGCATTACATTATGTGGGTTCATCTTAATTCTGCTATATCATTCAGATACTATATTTGATAAGAACATATACTACACTGATGTACAAAACTTAGATGATTTACACTAATGTATGCTAGAATAAATTTTGGGTAGTGTTCTGAGCCATCAATAATCAAATTCATGTCGATACTATACGGAAAGGCATCATATTAAACAAATATCGATGTTGTAACTTTCACCTGTTTTTCTACTTTCTGTTATGGTAGAATATGCAAAGTATGAATTATAATGCTTTTAGAATATCCATATAATGTCGTATGTACATCTAATTGTCTCTGTGTATTTTAGCTTACAATACAGAATTTTTTACACCCTCCAAGCAATGGATTGTTACTTGGTTGATCGTACGTGGTTGTATAGGCAACAACACGAGAGCAGAATTGGTCTGAGTGGCAATTTTAAGGCAGGCATTGAAGTATTTCTTAAGTATGCCATGAGCAAACCTGATTACATGTATGGTCCAAAAATTAAGTGTCCATGTGCTTATTATTGTAATAGACATTATGAAGAAGTGGTGATTGTGAGGAAGCATCTGACCCTTAATGGTTTTGTACGTGATTACGATATGTGGACATCGCAAGGTGAACTTTATGCGGAAAGACAATTGGCTTTTGTTGTGGATGTTGCTACGGATATTGCCATCGAAGATGATATAGACTATGTTGAATATGGGGACTACAACTTGGCACGAGATATGGTGTATGATGAGGCAAGACCTAATTTTAATCCAGAAGATCCGAATCCCGATGCTAAGGAGTTTTATGATATATTTAACGATGCAGATACTCCTATATATTCTGGTTGTAAGACTCATTTAGTATTGTCGATAGTGATGCACTTGTTGAACATAAAGTCTGATTTTAACTTACCGCAAGCTTGCTATGATCGGATCACACAATTAGTCAAAGAGGTGTTACCGAAAAAATCGAAAGAGCTTCCTAAAAACTTCTACAAATCAAAGATTATGGTCCGACAGCTCAGACTGGGGTGCGAAAAGATAGATTGTTGTCACAACGGATGCATGCTATACTATAAGGAGAATGAGGACAAAGAAAGATACAGTTTCTGCTACGCAGATCGTTATAAGCCAATTCGGAGAAAAAAAGTCAACTAGAATAAAATGACGTCCGTACAAGTACATGCATTACTTGCCGATCATGAAGCGGTTACAGAAGATGTCTATGTCCCTTAATACAGTAGAACACATGACATGGCATAACGAGGAACGTACAAAGGATAATGGAGAATTGTCACATCCTTCCGATGGAGAAGCGTGGAAGCATGTTGACCGGTGTTATCTGGATTTTGCTGCGGAGCCTAGAAATGTCCGATTGGCACTATGTTCTGATGGCTTCACTCCTTTCGGACAGTCGAGATCTCAATATTCCTATTGGCCGATAATTTTTACCCCTTATAAATTACTACCATGGATGTGTATGAAGACTCCTTATATGTTCTTGATAGTTATCATACCCGATCCCAAAAATTCGATAAAGAATATCGATATATATTTTTAGCCGTTGGTGGATGAACTGAAACAACTGTGGGAGTTAGGCGTTACGACCTGCGATATTTTGAGAAGATAGAACTTTTAGATAAGAGCTTCACTTATGTGGACTATCAATAATTTTCCTGCATATGGTATGTTATCGGGATGGAGTACCCACGGTACTAAGTCTCGTTCGATATGTATGAGAAAGAGTAAGATGTTCCATCTTAAACATGTAGGAAAAGCCTCATTCTTTGACTGTCACCATCAATTTTTACCCGCGTCATATCCTTGGAGAAAGAACAATGAGGCATTTAGAGCTGGAAATCTAGAACTTTCTCATCCACCTACCAGATTGTCAAAATATGATATTTGGAAAGATGTGAAGGATTTGTCGACAATAATAGAAGCCAATATTGAACAATCTTATCGAGGGATTTAGACATAGACATAATTTGACCAAGCGTAGTATCTTTTGGGACTTACCTTATTGGAGAGATAATCTTATAAGACATAATCTTGATGTCATGCATATCGAAAAGAATGTGTTCGATAATGTCTTTAATACCGTTATGGATATTAAAGGAAAGACGAAGGATGATCCCAAAAAAATATAAGACATGGCCGAAATATGCAAGCGTCCTCATTTAAACTTAATACAATAGGGAGCTAGTGGACCTGTGAAGCCAATAGCACCATTCATATTAAACAAAGAAGATAGATTGATATTATGTAACTTGTCATGTCCCAATCTACCACAAGCTCAATAGTCCCACTGAACGTGAATCACCACATTACAACGCTCCCGTAGGACAATCGTTCTCATCGTGACGTGATATCGTACGAGCCTAGAGTTGCGCTCGTACAAGACAATGTTGTCAAACACCAAAGTTATCATCGAAATGAGCAAGTTGCAGCGAAAGTCAAGTATTATGTACCAAGCACACATCAGAGTATACGCAGTGAAGATCTCGATAGGTTCCAAATAAAATGCTACAAAGGCGATTGCCACTCAGGTGATGTAATACTCTTGCTCTTTTCTCTAGCCCACAAAGGTACTTACCGTTCATACATTATGTCCCGTATATCCAAGCAGTGCCACTACACTTGCGTACCTAAAATAATGCCCATAAACGTGGGTCAGTACACAGCCGTACTAGTGAGCGGGGTAACCTACTCGTCTAAGCCGACACTAAGTAAAATAGTGAATGCAAACAATTATATGGTGATCTTTCTAGTTGAATCCTAGATTCGTTTCATGGCATAGGGTATGACATGTTAAGAAAAGCTGTAAATCAAATTAAGTATGCAAGTTATCAACTCAAACCAATCGACAAGCAATATATAACTAACTCGAAGGAAACTAGCATGCAAATCGTCCTACTCAAACCCAAGCAATACGAGAACCTATTGAACCATCATCCAAGCCTCAATATCCATCCTCAATCCAAACCACAATCCAATCTCGATATGCACACTCTTGCCGAAGCAAGGTGGCCGCCGCCTACGCGAAAAGCACCAACCAAACCAAAGATAAAGCAAACCAACTCTTATCTATATGAAGTCATTAGCCAAGCCATAAAGGATATTGATCAGACTGATTAAGTGCAGTTCTACTCAAAATAACGCTAAGTAGCGAGCCCGCCTGAATCACATTAAACCGCCGGCACCGCGCCCGAGGCACATTACCAATTTGTCTTCCCCATGGCCGAATGGTCCCGGTGCCCGGGAGCCTTCCCGTTCGAGGAGACCAAACCTCGTGCAATACAGGTTGTCCGTGACATACAGACACCAAGTAGATATGACGAGAGAATCAAGCATTCTCGTCCCACCAAGCGATCCTAGACTCATCCAACCAAAATTCTACCAAAATATCCATAACCATTCTCCAACATATAGCCCAAGGCACAAATCTCAAGTTATTCCCATAGGCACAATGTCGCTTCTCGATACAATATTCCAATTGGTGCAACACCCCTCTCTCAGAACAATCCCGTGGCACAATGCCCCAACAGTAGCATAATGTCCTTGCCGATGCAGTTGTTATATTTTGAACCACAACTACACGCTTTGCATGACAAAGCATCCAAGTGATACTCGTGTATGGATGCACGCTCGCTCATCCAAATTCTCGATATTCCAACCAAGATTATCATTCCAACTGCTTCTCCAACTGCCCCAAATATAATCCAACTCTAGCTCCAACTAACCCATGCGAAAACCAAATCAAGCCACAAACCTATCCAAGCAAACGACGTATACTCTATGCACGCCACAGTATAGTAATTCCCAAGTTCCAGTCCAAGTATTCAAGCATTTACGTGTGTTTCATATTATTAGGCATAAAAGAGTAAAGGAGAAGGGACAGAGCCCACTCACCAAGTTGATTTCGTTAAGCATCATGTCCTGCCGATACGGCTGATCCCTTAAACCCGCGGTCCGATGCAAAGCATGATCTACTCAATTGGTATGACCATACTAACAGACTGTACTTTCCAACTCATCCGATCGATCAGACTAAGGAAGACGGCATTATCGCTCCAATCTAGCTATCCCAGTACTGCTCTGAATGAACACCTATTTCCCATCGAACTTTATTAGAAATCTGCACAAGAAACTAACTCAAATCAATACTCGTTCCCAAATCTAATAAATCAAAATATAATCAGCTATTGCCTCATTCAATCTGACTCAGTGTAACGTACCTTCCGGTTGCGGGGCGTTACATAATATACCACTTAAAAATTTGGTTCATCCCCGAACCATACTAGTATTTATTCTTTACTAGCATGCCACTTTCCCTATTCATACTCTCTGCTCCAGGCAACTCACATTCTCTTAATCCGGACTCTTCATCTTGTTTGTGCTGAATGCTCGCACAAATTTCATATTCCCACATCCTCCTTGCAGCTAAATACGAATTTCTCATATCGCTTAGTTTTGGATCATACAAATATTTAAGGCGTCCATTAAATACATGTACTTCAGTCGAGCTTAGCGATAGCAAATTTAGACTTCCAAGGGTATCTCTATGCCTGAGGCATACATTTTACTTTACTCCCAATTGAACCAATCCTGACTTTCATTCCAATATATTTGCACAAGCGCTATCCAAAAGTATGCTGATTTTCCACTGACGATCTTTCCACCTGACTCAATCAGTTCATGTTCTAACTCAATCCATCAAACTATTTTTGAATCCAAATTAGCACCATCTCCAAACATTATCTCTTGCACCGAACGATCATCACAACTGAAACTACCCTAGCTAGGCGACCTACCCAAATATCAAACTCTGATATTAGATCATCTCAGCCCAATACCTTTTCCTCAATTTCAATACCTCACTGGGTGAATATCTATATTGAGGTTCATGTAATCTACGAAGATTTTGCCGCCACGCCAAAGGGATAGTGTCACCACAATTTCAACATGGACACACTCGCCATAATTCTTAGATTGCGCATGGAATAGTTCTTCGTACTGCTTCTACTGCCTCGAAGCACAGGATATCACCTTTGCCTTCTGTACGAGCATGTATCCCAGACTAAGTTACGATGCATCTTGTAGATCTGAGGCACATCTGTCCCTTCCAGTATGATAATAATTTGATCTGAACGAGCTGCTGCTTTAACTTCACAAGATAGTTTCACAGTCGTTAATTCATATGAATGATATTTCCTTCCGGGGCACTACGAGTCATAGGCGATGCTATCTTCAAAAATCTGCAACTCTAAATCTCATCAGTTGGCTAGGCCATTTTCACCATCGCTCTGATCTTCTGGCTCCATCTTCAGCTAAAGGCTATCCCAAGGATATCTCAAATCCAACACTCAGTCAATAGGCTAATCTCCAACACACACTACTCATATTCACCCTCGACGCATTCCCAAATGTGCCACCGCAAGAGTCGTTCTATGGGTCTACAATATTCATCTCTGATTTGGCGGGCAAGTCGCTAGGGTCAGCTGTCCCGAAGCTACGCTCGATAATTGTAAGTTATCACGATGTACAGTTACTATGAACCATGCTAAATCTCCTCTGCAAATTTGAGCCATAATCCAACCATTCCATCTGAACAAACTTTTGAATCCTAACACTTCATGCACTACCTTTGACGATCTGTCAACCAAATGCCGCTTAACCACCTAGAGTCTTTCTATCTATCCAAGCCACAATTCGAGAACTGTGCTCATTGAAATCGTCTTCCATTAATCCGTCGTTCTGTCCTGAATCCATCAAATTTTTTGAACTGCCATTTTCGATTTCTCGCACTACCACTTGCAATAATTTTTGAAACAAAAGACTTGCTCTAAATTCTTATCCGTATGCCATGTTTCATAATGCATGTCCAACTTGCTCGAGCAGCACAGTATTTGCTCCAATGTTGCTATTTTATTTAGCTATCTTCAAAAGTCTATTCGCCATAATCCTTCTTTCATTCCATTCCTTTAGCCCGTCTTGATTTCTCTGTGTTCCGATTAGTCCACACACTCTCAATGACTTATGCATAGTTTCAACATAAATCTTAAATTCATATTATCTTTACTCGTTGCCTCAATCCGTCTCAATACTGTACGTGTTATCTTCTAATCTGACTTAACATCAACTAGACTTGCCTTATTCCCCTTTATGTCTTTCTGAGAATCCGTCTACCATTATTGCACCATTTTGCCAAATTTTTACTTTCGCTAAAATTGAGTCCAACTTCTCGAGCAGCAATATCCAAAATCCTTCAAGTCAGTTTGAATCCATCGTATTGCCCCTCCAAGTCAGATTGTGTTTCATTACTCAACCAACATCTCAAATATGTTGCCTAAATTCGTAGTCCGTGCTCGCTATCCTTCGATTCACCATCGCTTCACTCAAGCGTAACCCAACTATTCGTTCCTTAAGCTCAACTCTCTCTTTGCATCCATGAATGTTCCACTGAATTCCTAAATCGTGCAAGTAAAATTCGATATTCATCTTTCCATCTGATTATCTCAACTTGTTTCTAATACTTGGTCTGCCTCAATCCCTCAAATTTCTAAACACTCTTTCGTTTGCTTGTTCCGATCTCTTCCCTCACTCAAGTCCAACGATACTTCCATTTGTATAAGTCTGTTCTCGATATGCTCAACTCAATATTCGTTTGCTCTATTTTTTATTCTTCCCAACTCAGCCTATGTGCACCAACCAACTTATATTCCCATTATCCAAGTCCGTTGAGGTAATTTCCATTAATGTCATTCCAAAATATTTCAATGCCTTGCTTACTATGTGGTATCCCATATACCACTCTGAATCAAGTCGATACTCGCATTACGATTTCTTTGCACAAATCCAAAATCCGTTCGAACCATCCCTTATGCGTGATCTTGCCATCCCTAACTCAAGTCTGACACGAAACTCAGCCAATGCACGAACCATCCAACTCTTTCCATCATTCTCGCTATGCAACTCGTGTCAGGTTCCATATTATTAATACTTCCAACTATTCTCAAATCGCTCGATATTTTTTTTTGCTACACGAGCAACCCGTGCAACGATCTCTCTTCCAAGTAATCCAACCCAATATCCAACTACTCCTCGTATTTGCTGTACGAGCGACTTATGCAATGCTATTGATATTCCTAAGCTAAACTCAAACCCGATCAACCAATACCCTATGTGATATATCCAGCCAAAAATCAAAGTTCCATCCAACACTTTCATAATACGAGCAACTCATGCAACGATCCTTTCTTAATCCAATGCTTCTACTCACAACATACCGCATAGCCAATCTCGTCTGCCAACCAACTGATCCACTGATATAATCAAAAATTCCCCGAACGACAAGCCAAGCCAACTAAAGCAACGACACACCTCTCAACCTGCTGCACCAATACAACAACGCTTAACGATGCTAAGCGATCTACGAAAAACCAACAAACGCAATACAACCAAGAACAACATGCAGCAACAACTAGCAATATATAGACTTATTGCATGAAATATCTAATACGGCATCGAGTAGAGCCAAGAGCTAAACGACACGCAGAAGCTATTTAGAGTTTGTGATGAAGCAAAGGACCAAGTCTGAGAAAATAAACCAGGCGCTCTGATACTAATATGTCATGCCCCAATCTCCCGCAAGCTCAATAGTCCCGCTGAACGTGAATCATCATATTACAGCGCTCCCGCAGGACAATCGTTCTCATCGGGACGTGATGTCATACGAGCCTGGAGTTGCGCTCATACAAGGCGATGTTGTCAAACACTAAAATTATCATCAAAATAACCAAGTTGCAGTGAAAGTCAAGTATTGTGTACCAAGCATACATCAGAGTATACGCAGTGAAGCTCTCGATAGGGTCCAAATAAAATGCCATAAAGACAATTGCCACTCAGGCGATGTAATACTCTTGCTCTTTTCTCTAGCCCATAAAGGTACTTATCGTTCATACATTATGTCCCGTATATCCAAGCAGCGTCACTACACCTGCATACCTGAAATAATGTCCACAAATATGGGTCAATACACAGCCGTACTGGTGAACGAGGTAACCTACTCGTCTAAGCCGATACTTAGTAAAATAGTGAATGTAAACAGTTATATGGTGATCTTTCTAGTTGAATCCTAGATTTATTTCATGGCATAGGGTATGATATGTTAAGGAAAGTTTTAAATCAAGTTAAGCATGCAAGCATTCAACTCAAACCAATCGACAAGCAATATATAACCAACTCGAAGGAAACTAGCATGCAAACTGTCATACTCAAACCCAAGCAACACAAAAATCTATCAAACTATCATCCAAGACTCAATATCCATCCTCAATCCAAACTACAATCCAATCTCGATATGCACACTCTTGCCGAAGCAAGGTGGCCGTCGCCTACGTGAAAAGCACCAACCAAACCAAAGATAAAGCAAACTAACTCTTATCTATATGAAGTCACTGGCCAAGCCATAAAGGACGTTGATCGAACTGATCAAGTGCAGTTCTACTCGAAATAGCACTAAGTAGTGAGCCCACCTGAATCGCATTAAACCGCCAGCACCGCACCCGAGGCACGTTACCAATTTGTCTCCCCTATGGCCGAACGATCCCGGTGCCCTGGAGCCTTTCCGTTCGAGGAGACCAAATCCCGTGCAATACAGGTTGTCCATGACATGCAGACACCAAGTAGGTATTACGAGAGGATCGAGAATTCTTGCCCCACCAAGCGATCCTAGACTCATTCAACCAAAATTCAACCAAAATATCCATAACCATTCTCCAACATATAGCCCAAGGCACAAATCTTAAGTTATTCCCATAGGCACAATTCTGTTTCTCAACACAATGTTTTAATGGGTGCAACACCCCTCGCTCAGAACAATTCTATGGCACAATACCCCAACAGTGGCACAATGCCCTCGCTGATGCTGTTGTTCGGTTTCGAACCACAATTGCACGCTTTGCATGATAAAGCGTCCAAGTGATACTCGTGCACAGATGTAAGCTCGCTCGTCCAAATTCCCGATATTCCAACCAAGATATATCATTCTAACTGCTTCTCCAACTGCCCCAAATATAATCAAACTTTAGCTCAAACTAACCCACGCGAAAACCAAATCAAGCCATAAACCTATCCAAGCAAACGACGTACACTCTATGCATGCCACAGTGTAGTAATTCCTAAGTTCCAGTCCAAGTGTTTAAGACTTTATGTGTGTTCCATATTATTAGGCATGAAGGAGTAGAGAAGAAGGGACAGAGCCCACTCACCAAGTTGATTTCGTTAAGCATCATGTCCTGCCGATACGGTCGATCCCTTGAACTTGTGGTCCGATGCAAAACATGATCTATTTAATTAGTATGATCGTGCGAGCATACCGTGCTCTCCAACTCATCCGACCGATCGGACTAAGGAAGACTGCATTATCGCTCCAATCCAGCTATCCCAGTACTGCTCTGAATGAACACATGTTTCCCATCGAACTCCGCTAGTGATCTGCACAAGAAACCAGCTCAAATTAATACTCATTTCCAAATCCAACAAATCAAAATGTAATCAGCTATTGCCTCATTCAATCCGACTCAGCGTAACGTACCGTGCGGTTGCGGGGTGTTACATAACTCGATATCCAGTTTATGATTTTTCGACGGGTATGTATCAAATTTGTCTAGATGCGTTGATCTCAATGAACGCATGCTAACAAAAATGAAGATTCATAACTGCCACGTGTTCATGGAAAGGTTATTATATATTACTCTTAGAGAGTTATTTCCTCCTGCTATCTATATTCTTTAGGGATATTTGTTCAAGTAAGCTGATGATGCAAAAAAGGTTGAACTTAAGAAGAAAATTGTCTTGACAATTTGCAAATTAGGGAAAGTATTTTCTCCTGGCTTTTCGATAGTATGGAGAATCTGCTGATTCATCTGCCGTATGAAGCACGTGTCGGTGGACCTATTCAGTATCGATGGATATATCTATTTGAAAGGTAAAATATTAATATAAGACGTATTTTGATTAACAAATTAAGTAGATTTTCTACTCTAAATTAATTAAAAGTAATGTGTCTTTCTAGGTATCTACACCATCTTAAGAAGAAAGTTGGAAACAAGGCTCATATAGAGGCTTCGATATGTGAAGCGTATATTATCAAGGAGGTCTCAAACTTTTGCTCAATTTATTTCGATACTTACGTCAAGATAAATCAAAATAAAGCTCCATGGAATGACGAAGATGTAGGAGATACATGCTACAATGGAGGCTTGTCAATATTCAATGCGAGGGGCAAGCCTATTGGGGCTAGTAAAAAAGGGTTGGATGACGATGAGTTAGATGTAGCTCATTGATATATATTATTAAATTATATAAAAAGTGAGAGATTTGGATATGTAAGTGACTAGACTTTGACAGTTATCTCTAATATTATCAATGAAATATACTAACTAATTTTGATTCTATCTCTCAGTGTATTTAGAGATAAAGTTAAAATAAGGACACCCAATATTAATAAGAAGGAACTTCAAAGAGAGATCGATTGTAACTTTACGTCCTGGTTTAGCAAATATGTAAGCAACTTAGATAATATGTTAAATATACTGCCGCTACCATTTCTGTATATATTGCTAATAACATGTCTATTATCGACGTGTATTTACAAGTTTTCTTGCCTGGAACAACACTCATAAATGAGAGCCTTCGTTATTTGGCATTGGGGTCGATTAAGGAACCAAGAACTTGGCTAGGCTATGTCATTAATGACTTCAAGTTTAAAGCAACTAAAATTCCTATAAATAATGAATTTTTTACTGACGGCTTGAATACAAAGGATTTTGATGTTTGTATAAGAGGGACCATCTACGATGACGAACCAGACTTTGACTATTATGGAGTAATTCGGAATATTGTAGAGTTACAATATTTGGCCCCATATGACATGAATATTGTGATGTTCAAATGTGATTGGTTTGACACAACACCAAATCAAGGATAGAAAATTAATAAACAATTTAGATTTGTTGATATAAACCATCATCCGACTTGTTTGTGATAGGAAATTAAGCTGTTCAAGTCTACTATATAAGTTACCCAAGGGGTCGTAGAGATCGATTTGACTGGTGGACCGTATGTAAGACTAAAGCTAAAAATATATTCAATGTTGGAGACCCAGCATACCAGGAGGACCAGGTCGAAGAGCCTCAATATTTTGGACAGCAGTCGGAAGATGTCGTGGATAATATTGATGTTGAAGCTATTATCAAAGAAAATAGAGGGAAGGAAGAGGTTGACATACAATACTTAGCTCACAATCAGATAATTGGTCTTTCCACAACCAGGAAGATGTCTCTGAAGAAGAAAAAGAAGAAGAAGAAGATGAAGAAGAAGAGCTAGATGAGGATGACGACGACAATGACGATGATGATGATGATGACGACGATGACGATGACGATAGAAATGATTAGATTACCTATGTTGTCTACATTATGTACCCAGATATGGAGTTTGATTTTGTTACTAAAAACACTTCTATCTCTTACTGAAAATACTTTTATCTCAGTTTTCATAGCTGTTTTATTGGTTAATTCTATTTATTAGATATCTATCTTCTTGCTTAGTTCTATTTATTAGATGTCTATTATGTTACTTAGTTCTATTTATTAGATGTTTATATATATGAATCATGATCATAGATGGCTAGTGGTCGTGATCGTGATCGTGGTGATCATGGTAGTGATTTTATACTACCCGGGGATGGATTATCTCCATGATCACGTAATCCTAATGCCACCTCGTCGGTCGTATGTACCTCCACTCTACCATCGGCTACAGGCACAGACACTCCGCCATTTGTCGCATACGTCCCTGGTGCTCCATCATCAACATCTATGCCCCCGTCATCATCTGATGAAGATCTTGGTACCCCATTGTCAGTTCGTCCACCAGATACTCCAGCAGCTGTACGATCGGTCCCGGAGTATCCGGACTTGAGTATGATGCTAGTGGTCAGTATATCCCCCGACCAGGTGGTCCACTGACACAACCAAAGAGACCGGAGGGGTAGTTCAGAAAGGAGCTTTGGCCCGCGACCAAAGAGATATAAGTAAATTTATATATTTTATCTGATGTAGTTAATTTTATGTATTTTATTTATTTATTCAACTAAATAATCTGTTGTTATTTCTTTGTAGGTTTTTTCCCAACAGTGCTACTCTAGCACTTGGGAAAATTATTAGGGGCAACTTCCATGGCCCCTACCTTAGATTCTCCGATGTGCCGTTTGACATGCAGTATATATGGCTTGACAAGATGAAGGTATATGCGATCTTTTCTGTTATTCTAGTTATTAATTATTTTTAATCAATTTATATTAATTGTTAATTAAATTTGTATATCAAAAAACCTACTGGTGGCCCGAGCATCGCGATACGGAGATTAGGAAGACATATCACGACGCCTGTAGCAAGAAGATGCGGGATGCGAATGATGATTTGTAAGAAGGGGTAAATGTTGGAAAGAGCAAAAAACCCTGGATCCGTGATAATTGTTGAAAGAAGATGTAGAAGGATCTCGATACTCTTGAGTTAAAGAAAAGGTCCGATCAAGGTATGTCACTGCCACATTCTAAAACTAGGGATAATTTTGTCATTTTATTTATTATAAGTATTGTGTATATTTATTTTAAATAATTGCATGATATGTGTATATATATATAGTGTTCTTTAATGCATAAGTTAGTAGACTAGACCTAGAAGCCCACTAGATGAACCCCTGACCAAATTATAGGATTATGGATTTTAATTAATATTTTTAGGATTAATTATTTAGATTATAATTTATTATTATGATTTTATTTAATTGGTGTGCCTTACCATTGTTTCGATATTGGGAGCGCTACATTAGCTTTTGCCTTTCAATAAATTTTATACCCTTGTCCTAGACATGCCAGTCTTGCATTCTGACTTTTGTGTAACTCATAAATATGCTCTCTTGTACTTCATTTTAGTCGCACAATATTCATCGCAGGCGTTATTTTTAAATTTCAAATAAATCCAACTTTGTGCCCTTGTCCGTTCCAATCAAAATTGGAGACACAATCTTGACCCATTTTGTGCAACCCAAATTATGATAATATTCTATTCTGAGTCTTCTACGTCCATGAAACTTGTGTCCTACCTAATTTTAACCCTATGTACTTCCAATTAATTTTAGAACACTATTTATATTAATTTTAATTAAATTGGTGTAAGGACCCAACTTGACTAAAAACTAGATCCAACACCAACCTCAAGGCTTATACTAAATATCACACACCCCTTTTTAGACACTACATCACACTAAACATGGTATTTTTCCTTAATAAATCCTAATTCCCACTTTTGTGTAATTTTTTAATTGTTGAGGACTTTTACGCAAAAGTGCAATGAGGTGTCCACCTCCCATTGGACCCAACACATGAAGAACCAACCCTCTCCCTCTTTGACCGGTCCAATCACTATACTCTCTCTACTTTGTTTGTACACTCTCCTTCATGTTAAATCTTTGCCCTTCATTCAAAATGAAGCACCATCCTCACCACACACACTTTCCTATATATAATCCCTCATACTAACCCCTTTCCCAATGAACCAACCCTATCCCAAGGAACACATGTTCGGCCCTAATCCCTAGGTTGTTATCACCCTCTTCTTTCCCATGCAAAACTCTTCCACATTATTTTCTACATCACCATCCCCACCATCCTTCTTCAAAAGCTACAAACCCTAAACCTAAACCTAATCTTTATCTCCTTCCTCCGGTCACCTTCCCCGACTCTCCGCCGAAGCCCGAGCGTCGAACTCCTCAGCAGCACCTCCAACCACCCTCCGCCCCTCACAGCCGACTGCATACCGTCTATACCTAGACGTCGGCATCACCTCCATCCCCGACTCCACCCTCTTCGGTCGATGACACTGCTGTCTCCATTATCATCCTCAACCTCACCACCACCTATCCTCCCCGTTCTTCTCCATAACCCGACTGTACCTTCTCTTTTTCCCCTTCGCCTGGATCACCACCACCGTCGACCTCCTCCCATCTCCGTCAACCTCTGCACCTCGCCTGAGACTCCCCGCACCCACCGTCTTCACCATCTTCACCACCACCTTCCCATGTCCTCGACCCAACGACAGTCATCAGCACTGTCAACCCCGACCGCTCGTCCCTGACCCCCGCTCACAGCAGCCATCGACAGTGCCACCACCACCTCACCCCGACATCATCGACTCCTCCTCGCCATCTCGACTTCCCCATGATCTCTGCCACCATCTACATCATCACCACCGTTCCCATCACTATTAACATCATCACCCGCACCATCGCATCTTTTTGGCCGTCCTCGAGCACCACAACACCACCACAACGACTCCTTACCATCCCGACTACACCACTTCACCGTCACCTACACTCCGACCATCCACCAAAAAATCATAACCACCACCATCATCATCATTATCGTCAATATCATCATCATCATCACCATCATCATCATCCCGTCGATCACCCCGACGATACGACACCATCACCCGATCCCGTCGACCTCGTGTACAGCCGAATCACCCTCGCCGGAGATGACCCCCAGTAGCATCACCCATCGTTCACGTGCACGCGCAGGTTTGATCTTGCCTTCCTTTCAGATTGTGTTTATGTGCATGTGTGAATAGTAATTAGGGCTAGCGTGTTATTTCATAAAAGTTTGGTTGATTTCAAGACCCTGTATTGGTGAACCTAATAACTAGTTGCGTGTATGCGTATAATAATTAGTTGATATATATATATATATATATATATATATATATATATATATATATTCTATGAAAATTGATTGCTAGTACTAGGTATGATTGTAATATATATGTCTTGTAGGACCATGGGTATTAGCTGTGGATATCCCGTATTCGCATATGACTATGTGACCCTGAGTATTAGTGAATTGACTGCCTTGTGTACACTAATGTACTAGCTTTAGATACTGTGTTAGTGTTAGTTGACTGTCTTGTTATGCACAGTATTTGAGGACATGATACCTATGTGTTTAGACACGCACACTTGACCCTACTAGTTGACCAGATATTACACCCTTGCGTAGTTCGGAGCGTAGTATAATTATATTTGTGTATGTGCTAGTGTAATGGATGATGTTATTGTATTATATTATATATATTTAGGACCATTAGATCGTCTTGTGAGACTTCGGGAGTAGGATATTGGTATTGCCCGCTCAGGACCACAGGCGAGTACATTCCCTGATAATTTCTATTATTTAATTATTTCTATAATTTAAGCATTTAAAAATGTTAGATCTGATTCTGACAGTGTGCTACATGGACTAGTATATAGATTGGATCTGCAGTCATGAGATGTTACATTGACTATCATATTGATATTGTATACGCCATTGATACTAGACATCGTACATGATATATTAGACATTGATCGTGTATCATAACGTGTTATGCTTGGATCCACTGTACTAGTTGGGGCGGAGAAAATATTAGTAGATTATGTGATCATACCCAAGTCTACATGCATCATAGCTCATCCTATACATCACGTCGGGTGTAGCCTGATCATTACATGCCTCATAGCCTATTATATATGATAAGCCTGACCATTACTCGCATCATAGCTAACCAGATGGTTAGCCTAACCTTACATGAATCATAGCTAATCATATGTAACAAGCCTGATCTTGTCCCAAGCCGATCATAAGATAGACTGATATTTCAAACACTTAAAATAGTTACAGTTCTTTATTTTAGTTTCATATACTATATCACCCGTATATGATATTGTAGCTCTTTCTCTTTATTTCATATATGTATTGACTATGCCATATTGTCTATTGCCTATTCTCTTTACTATTTGCCACTGCATCTATTTATTATTTCTTGTAGTATATAGCATCATCTATTTATTATTTTATAGTCCTTGTCAATTAACTGAAACTGTTATTTGGGTTGTACTTCGCTCCATCCTGACTGAAAATATTTTTCTAGACTGCGACTTAGAGGACTCGTTTCCGGCATACTTGAAGATTTGGATGTTATTGTTGCAGGTTAGACTATTTTTGTTGTTTAGACTTGTGTTGTATTTTATTTATTTTCTTCGATATCTTATCGTGTTTTAGTTCTGTGATTGAGTATTTACATATTATATTGTGATATATGTGTCTCCTTATGAAGTTGGATATTCATATGAGATTGATTAGCTAGTATTATGACCTGGACAGTATTCTACCGTCGATGTTGCTACGTATGCTGGACGTACCCACGTACTCGTATCCCAATATCGGGTGCGAGTCATGACACATTTTTAATGGCGGCCCATTCGGGTCAGGCTTCGTAAGTTGTGCGATGTCATGGTAGTACGACGTCTTAGTTTTACTACTGTGTGCCTGCGATAGGATATAAGACATAGGATACTAAGATGAGAGAGGATACTCAATCACAAATTATTTGAGAGATTCTTGGGACGACCCTTAAGAATCTTATTATAATTTCCAATTTATATCTTTTCCCTTGTTTCTGTCCGTCTCACTTGTTGTTATTGAATTTGATTCTTGTTGATCAGTTGTTAAATTTAATTCTTGGTATCATTGTTGAGTTTGATTTCTTATCGAGATAAACGTTACGGACTAAAAATTTATGGTATCATCTGATGACATATGTTGATGAGGACAGCGAGAAAGGTAAAACGTTTGCTTTGGTTATGGAGCCTAGAATTTATCGCAGCCATGTTAGCTGGCGTATCAAAAATATAGGTACCTGACTTCGAATGTATATATCTTGGTTATGAGATTTAGAATTTCTCACAGCTATACTAGTCGACACAGCAAGGATTCTAGATGACATGATTATAGAGTTGCATACCTGAGTTATGGAATCTATCGTTTACCACAGCTACGGTCACTGGCGTGGCGAGAATTCTGAGTCTCATGATTTTGAACAGACGTGTATGATTATCAGATTGTATCTTAAATTAGTTCTTAAAGTATCATCTCAATACTTATCTATTTATATTAATATAGGACCTTATTCCATCAATTTTGCTAGCAGTAGAGATACCTTCAGTCCTTAGTGCAGTTCCTTTTTGAGCTTTATTTCTTTAAGGATTCCTTGTTAGTGTGATAATTGGTGACTTACAACTAGGTCTGTGTCTTATATCAGTGTTGACTGTTGACTGAGTATGGCTTGTGAGTCTATAAGTGTTTCTTTGTTGGATATGTGAGCAGTAGGCATCAATCTAGAGTTAACCCATAGCGTAGTACCTTGTAGCAATAGTTCTATTATAGGTGTCGTTATAGTTAGTATTGGTACTATAGGTAGAAGGAGGAGTGAAGAGTATTAGTGATGGTTCCAGGAGTTAGTATCAGAGTCAGCACGCTAGTCCTGGATAGTCATAAATTTATGTAGTTGGGTGATCCATGTAAACAATTAAGTATTAAGAAAATTATATAAAAAATTAATGGAGCATGATGTACAATTTAGTGATTGATACTTGGGTGTGTCAAGAGTAAAAAAATATATATGCATACAGGATATTAATGAGTGTGTCATAGTAGGAGGGTACCCCTAAGTGTATAAGAGAGTGTGAGAGAATAAGAATACATTGTGCTAAGTAGTGAGACTTGTGTTACAGATAAAAGTAGGACCCTGATGTGAGTAGATATGAGTGTACTAGTATATGACTAGTGATAGGTATATTACCTGATATTGAGGCAAGTGATGTATTGGAAGAAATAGGTGAAAGAAGTGTCTAGAAATTGTGTGCAGTATGCACAGTGGGTATTGAGTGTCAGTATAGAAGTTCATGAAAGTGGAAGCATGAGTATTAGAAAATTTTAATAGTGTGCCATGGGTTAAGAAATATCAAGATTAATCATGGAATGTATGAAGTGTATCACAGATTAGTATATCAGCCTGTAAAAGGTTAAAGGGAGATACTTAAACATCAATCGAGATATAGAACCATATACCTGCCTTTGAGAGTGAAGTAAAATATGTGTATTATAGAAAGTGCAAGTGATCATGAGTTCTAGTAAGTGTGATGAGGTGATCTAATAAGGAAGCTAGTGTTACTATACCAAGAGTGTTAGTATTTCTATTTCAAGGATCAGTTGAGCAATGTGCTAGTAACAGTAAGTACCCCGTGTGATAATATTAGATTGGTGTATCAGTTAATATGGATAAAAAATTATTGGGAGTAATAGTACAAGTAATCCGGGCAGTGCAAATTTTAGTACACAGTTGAGGGTTGTAGACAATTGATGTATTTGTGTGTACCTTGAGTATTAGAGACTGTGAGTATATATATGTATACTTAGATAGATGTGGGTAAAAGATGTATATCAGGATATGAGTAGATGATGTGCATGTGTAAGCATCTGTTGGCTTGAGCATGCTTGAGATGGCACTGTAAACTGATTTGGGTGTCCATCTAGAGTTGTATTAGAGGGAGTAGTACTTAGTGTGTTGTGTTATACTTGGTATGCGCTTGAGTAATAAGAACAACTAGTATAAACAATTGTAATAGGTAAGAGAGCTAGCAGTGGGTGTGCTTGTAGTAGAAACAGTGGTACCAAAGGGATAAGAGTATCAAACTTTGGATGCATCATTTAACCAATTCTTGTGTTAAAGGTTCTTGGTATCAAATTTTGGTATCAATAAACAGGTGTGTGTAATGTAGATGTATCCATGGATATCTTGTAGATTAATGATTAGTTGATATGGGTATCCGTGTATGGTAATAGGAATTAGTGAGTGAATGTGCCAGAGTTGAGTGTATATTAGAGGATGAAGATGCCCGGGTGATGGGTTAGCAGGCTCTGTTCTTTTTCTTCTGTTCCTTTTCCGTCCGTTTGATTGATTGATTGAATTCTTAGTACCATATCTTGTATCAGTAATTTTCAACAAATTTTATACCATTGTCTTAGATATGCCAGTCTTCCATTCTGACCTTTGTGTAACTCATAAATATGGTCTCTTGTGCTTCATTTTAGTCGCACAATATTCGTCGTAGACGTTAGTTTTAAATTCCAAATAAATCCAACTTTATACCCTTGTCCGTTCCAATCAAAATTGGAGACACAATCTCGACCCATTTTGTGCAACCCAAATTATGACAATATTCTATTCTGAGTCTTCTATGTCCATGACACTTGTGTTCCACCTAATTTTAATCCTATATACTTTTAATTAATTTTAGAACACCTTTTATATTAATTTTAATTAAATTGGTGTAAGGACCAAACTTGACCCAAAACTAGATACAACACCAAACCAAACCCCCACTCACACCCTCAAGGCTTACACTAAATACCACACTCCCATTTTTAGCCACTAAATCATACCAAACATGGTATTTTCCCTCATTAAATTCTAATTTCCACTTTTTGTGTAATTTTCCAATTGTTGAGGACTTTTACGCAAAAGTGCAATGAGGTGTCCACCTTCCATTGGACCCAACACATGAAGAACCAACCCCTACCTCTTTGACCAGTCCAATCACCATACTCTCTCTCTCCTTTGTTTGTACACTCCCCTTCATGTTAAATCTTGGTCCTTCACTCAAAATGAAGCACCATCCTCACTACACACACTTCCCTATATATAATCCCTCATACTAACCCCTTTCCCAATGAGCCAACCCCATCCCAAGAAATACATGGCCGGCCCTAATCCCTAGGTTGTCATCACCCTCTTCTTTCCTACGCAAAACTCTTCCTCATTATTTTTTACATCACCATCCCCACCATCCCTCTTCAAAAGCTATAAACCCTAAACCTAAACCTAATCTTCATCTCCTTCCTTCGGTCACCTTCCCCGACTCTCCGTCGGAGCCCGAGCGTCGA
Source organism: Iris macrosiphon (assembly GCA_036927795.1). Taxonomy (NCBI): domain Eukaryota; kingdom Viridiplantae; phylum Streptophyta; class Magnoliopsida; order Asparagales; family Iridaceae; genus Iris; species Iris macrosiphon. The sequence goes on from JAYESA010000005.1 coordinate 62,997,371, forward strand.
CCTCCTCAGCAACACCTCCAACCACCCTCCACCCCTCACAGCCGATCGCATACCGTCTCCACTTTGACGTCGGCATCACCTCCATCCCTGATTCTACCCTCTCCGGTCGTCGATACCGCCGTCTCCATTATCATCCTCAACCTCACCACCACCTCTCCTCCCCGTTCTTCTCCACAACCCAACTGCACCTCCTCCTTTTCCCCTCTGCCTGGACCACCACCACCGCCGACCTCTGCCTGAGCGCCTGGACTCCACCGCCGGAGCAGCGACTCATCCCACAGACCTCACCTTCCCGACCGACTTCTCCCCCATGACCTCATCCCATCTCCGTCAACATCTGCACCTCGCTTGAGACTCCCTATACCACCGTCTTCACCATCGTCACCACCACCTTCCCACATCCCCGACTCGACGATAATCATTAGCACCATCAACCCCGACCGCTCGTCCCTAACCCCCGCTCACAGCAACCATCGGCAGCGCCACCACCACCTCCCCCCGATATCCCCGACTCCTCTTCTCCATCTCGACTTCCCCACGATCTCCGCCGCTATCTATACCATCACCACCGTTTCCATCACTATTAACATCATCACCCATACCACCACATCTTCCCGGCCATCCCCGAGCACCACAACATCACTACAAGGACTCTTCACCATCCCGACTATACCACTTTACCGTTACCTACACTTTGACCATCCACTGGAACATCATCACCACCACCATCATTATCATCATCGTCAGCATCATTATCATCACCACCACCATCATCATTATCATTGTTAGCATCATCATCATCACCACCATCATCATCATCATCATCCCGTCGATCACCCCGATGATACGACGCTATCACCCGATCTCGTCGACCTCGTGCACAGCAGAATCACCCTCGTCGGAGATGACCCACAGCAGCGTCACCACCTATTTCACGTGCACGCGCAGGTTCGACCTTGCCTTCCTTTATATTGTGTATATATGAATGTGTGAATAGTAATTAGGGCTAGCATGTTATTTTATGAAAGTTTGGTTGATTTCAAGACCATGTGTTCGTGAACCTAATAACTAGTTGCGTGTACGCGTATAATAATTAGTTGATATATATATATTCCTTGAAAATTGATTGCTAGTACTAGGTATAACTGTAATATATATGTGTTGTAGGACCATGGGTATTAGTTATGGATATCCCATATTCGCATATGACTATGTGACCCTGAGTATTAGTGAATTAACTGCCTTGTGTACAGTAACGTACTGGCTTTAGACACTGTGTTAGTGTTAGTTGACTGTCTTGTTATGTATAGTATTTGAGGACATGACACATATGTGTTTAGACATGCACACTTGACCCTGCTAGTTGACCAGATATCACACCCTTGCGTAGTTTCGAGCATAGTGTAATTGTGTTTGTATATGTGCTAGTATAATGGCTGATGTTATTGTATTATATTATATATATATAAGACTATTGGATCGTCCTGCGAGACTTCGGGATCATGATATTGGTATTGCCCGCTCAGGACCATAGGCGAGTACATTCTCTGATAATTTTTGTTATTTGATAATTTCTATAATTCAAGCATTTAGAAATATTATATCTGATTTTGACACTGTGCTACACGGACTAGTATATAGATTGGGTCTGCAGTAATAAGATATTATATTGACTATCGTATTGACATTATACACAACATTGATATTAGACATCGTATATAATTTATTGGACATTGATCGTTTATCATAACGTATCATGGTTGGATCCACTATACTAGTTGGGGACGGGGAAAGTATTAGTAGATTATATGATCATACCCAACTCTACATGCATCATAGCTCACCCCACACATCATGTCGGGTATAGCCTGACTATTATATGTCTCATAGCCTGTTATATATGATTAGCCTGACCATTACTCGCATCATTGTTAACCAGATTATTAGCCTAACTTTACATAAATTATAGCTAATCATATGTAACAAGCCTGATCTTGTCCCAAGACGATCACATGCTAGACTGATATTTCAAACACTTAGAATAGTTACAGTTCTTCATTTCAGTTTCATATACTATATCACCGGTATATAATATTTTAGCTCTTTCTCTTCGTTTCATATATGCATTGACTATGCCATATTGTCTATTGCCTGTTCGTTTTACTATTTTCCACTACATCTATTTATTATTTCTTTCAGTATATAGCATCATCTATTTATTGTTTTATAGTCCTTGTCAATTAATTGGAACTGTTATTTGGGTTGTACTTTGCTCCATCCTGACTGGAAATATTTTTTCAGACTGCGACTTAGAGGACTTATTTTTGGCATACTTGGAGATTTGGATGTAATTGTTGCAGGTTAGACAATTTTTATTGTTTAGACTTGTGTTCCATTTTATTTATTTTTTTCGATATCTTATCATGCTTTAGTTCTGTGATTGAGTATTTACATATTATATTGTGATATTTGTGTCTCCTTATAGAGTTAGATATTCGTGTGAGTATTGTGACCTAGACAACGTTCTACCGCCGATGTTGCGACATAGGCTGGACGTACCCACTTACTCGTACCCTTATATCGGGTACGGTTCGTGACAAGGGTAGAAGGCACAATCTCATGGGAGTCTGCATACTGGTGGATCGATCCCCATCGTTATACACCATCGAAACCTGGTAAGATAACGCAAAATACTTAAATATTTTCATTATATTGTTAAATAACATTAATTATCAAGCTAATATATTTTCCTAATATTTTGTACATAGGAGAAGAAGCTGGCGAAGGAGGGAGAAGATCCCTCTAGTATCAGTTTTGTCGATATTTTTGAGTATATGCACAATAAGAGGAAGGACGGGAGCTACGTGGACGAGAAGGCCAGCAAGACTGTTGTAAGTATTTAAATTTATATTAAAAGTTAGAATAATATGAGGTATTAGAATTTATATTATAATTTAGAAGTCCATTAGAAAATTAAGCACGGGTCATTGGATAGGCAATGTTCCAGTCTTTGCAGACTGAGAGTGCCTCTCGGGCTACTCGGGATGGGGTAGAAGATAGTGTCGCTGAGTCTTAGCCCACCACAACGTCCTCTTCTATTGCCGCTCAGATAAACGACCTTTTTGTACAAGCCACTAGCGGAAGAGGGAAAGGCGAACGTATCTACGGCACCGGCTCCTTGGCATCGCAGATATCTGTATACTCGAGACCTCCACCGCCGGCGTCTTCTGTTGTTGCACAATCCGATAGGATAGAGAAAATTGTTATGGCGATGACCACATTGCAGACCACAGTGGTGGATATACAGGAGTCGATCAGCAGCATGCAGGCCTCTATGGAGCATGGTTCTTTCAATGTTCATGCTTCTTCCGTTGTTATCCCTAGTGCCACGATATCTGGTCCTTCTGGTGCCTCTGCTCCTCCCGCTGCTGCTTCTGTCCCTATTTTATCTGTTGACGCAGTGATGAGACTCCTAAGTTTATTATCGTTGGAGGCGTTAGGTTCATTACCATCTGAATTAGTGAATAAAATTTTTTGGACGTCTTTGAAAGTTTGCCTTACCAGGGAACACAGCCAGATCGGTAATTTTCTTTATATTTGATATTTATTTGTGTTTTAGTAATCGCGGACTTATGGATATTATTTATTTGTGTTATCGTGGTTGTGGACTTGTGGATGTTGTTCATATATGCGTTTAATTTTATTATGTTAATTATATGTCTTTCCTGAATTATGTCTCGTGTGTGTTTCCAGCATGCTTTTGTGTCGTTGAAGGTCCGATTGGACGAGAATTCTACAGTGGGTTGTGCCGAATTTTTGATATATTGATAGTGTTTAACAGGTTTTATATAAACCAAACATGATGGGATATCTGTATTTAAAAGTTTTTTTTGTAATTATGTGCAAATTAGCGATGGGCATCCGTCGACTTAGCGTCTACCTACGACATACTTGCGACACGCTAGCGATGGATACAACCGTCGCCAAGCAAATTTATGTTCTTGGGCGACGGATTACCGACACAAGTCGACGGACAGGCGACTTCCTCCCGACAGTAAGTAATGTCATTATTCCGTCGCCAACTGGAGTATCAGACTTTTTTTCAGTATCAAGAAAATAAATAATGTCACTATAACGTCGCTAACCCGACGCTATTTTTGACACAAATCCTTCGCTATCTAAATATTATTATAAACTAAATTACTGTCACATATTCGTTGCTAAAGTGCCGCTTATTGAATCCATCGCTGAAATGTCGCATAGACGTCAACTAAATCGATGTCGCAATTACGCCAGTTTGTAGTCAAAAATTCGACTGATTGGCGACAAAATTTTTAGCGACGTGACATTTATCGACGGATGTTTTTTGTCTAAATATCATCGTCAGATAGTCTCTAATAGTGAATAGCGACATTTTGGCGACGAAAAATGATGTCTCTATTCCTCCATATTTTAGTAGTATATGAACAGGGTGATCGAGGTGTACAATGAATGTGAGAACAATATATATCAGAACTGAAATTCATATAACTAGCCCGTGCAACCATCATATCGAGAATCAGGTAAAATATTACCAAATACTTGTATTATAGTAATTATCAAATAATAAAAACTATCAGAGAATGTACTCGTCGGCGGTCCAGAGCAATGAATGTCAAACTGTGTCCGAGCTGGTGTCACACTGACCTATATATAAAATTCCATGTCAATATAGTATTGGTAATCAAAACTAAGTCTTAATAGGTTAAAACTACATTTCTAGGTCAAAAGTAGGTCATACTAGTCAAACTAGGTCAATACCTTGCTTCTAGGTTCAACTAGCTTCTACATGGGTTAACAAGGCTAAACTAGTTAATACTAGGTGTTATTAGGCTATGACTAGGTTTCTAGGTCCAAACCTTACTAATACTAACTTTCTAAGTTATACTAGTTAATTATAATATACTAGTATCCTATATACTCTTTATAGGTTCGTAATTATCTTAATAATACCTCATTCTCAAATATACCTTAGTATATCCTTAGATCTAATACTTATTACCTAGCCCAAATTCATTTACCTTAACTTGGTACCGACATGAACACCTGGATATCAGTCACTAGCTCAAGTATCTCATGATACTCAACTACACTAAGCACATTCCCTAGTCTAACAATGCATTAACACCACTATATCAATATATCAAATACCAAGTCTCAGTGATACCCCATCACCACTAGGATACACCCTCACAACTTATACCTCAGCACCTAATACCTTAACTTTAAGATAGCTACTAACTCATGTACAGCAATATGCACAACCTACACTGATACTCTACACAGGCTTCCCCTTACCTATACATTATCTTAAGCTTTACAAATCACACACTCACTGATACACCCTATTACGTATATTCCTACATACATAACACATATTCTCACCCACACTCACATTACCCTCAACACTTGATACACCTCTCCCACAACCAACCTAGACTACACTCTAGGTATACTCCCTGATACTCAACATCTATGCACACAAGATACATGGATATACCATCTCACCTAGGACATGTGAACACTTGGTTCACCTGGACACCTATAGACCCCCAAAATAATGTTACCTGATACTAGATATTAGACCTCTGAACTAAACCTTAACTCAAACACTAACTGATACATACACAAACACACCCTGGACTGATGCTCAAACCCTCACTGGTACCATCCTTCATGATACCCGAGCCTCTTCTTGCCTATTGCTACTACTAATACTCCTAATCATACTGACATATTTCCCTCTCCTCACCTTTATTGTAGACTTCTCAAGGCCTCACTAATACTCCAACTAATCCCTATAAATAGGTACACTCTAGCACCACAACAGCTCTAACACACACTACCCTCACACAAGATACACTCGAAACAGACACACACACGTGTATGCACACAATATCCCTCGTATTCATACACACAACTCCTCACAATACTAACCCTACACAATTATCAACCCATGCCCTTTACCTACTGATACACAAGCTCTAACCAAAGCCTCAAAGTCCCACACTAAAATGACATGCTAAAACTGAACACCCACATACCCAGTTTGCTGACTACACACATTATCTTGAGCTATGGAGTACACCCCATGTTGGACTGCAACTTAGGCCTACTGCCAACTTCCTACTGCATCCTTCCTATAAATTTTAATTGATCTAACTTCCTTTACATGCCTGCAAGCTTCCTATTTCTAGACCACAGTCCCTCATTCTCTCTTACCTGCTGGTACCCGAGCCTTCTACTTGCTACCCACTATAAGTAATCACTCAAGACCATACTGCACATTACCTGCAGTCGCCCACATTACTATGTTTGATGTATATCCTACAAAATCATCTATAACTCATTCTAACACCTAGAAGTTCTGCACCAATACTTACACCATTGTTACACAAAACCCCTTCCTCATATCCCTGCACCAATGTTTCACTACAAAATATCATTGCAGTAAAGCCTGCACAAGTGTGCACCCCCTTCTAGCACTCCCTCCTGTTATACCGTTGTTGCTGCATTATATCCTTATTGCCACACACAAAAGCCCCCAACTGACACACATGAGCACCCTCACAGATACACCACAACACCTAATCTTATGAAACCAAGTATCAACACAACCACACATGACACTCCCAACACACAACACACCACCAATACGCTAGCACTAATATATATATATATATATATATATATATATAATAACACACACATCAAGTATTCAACACCTTGACACAATATCAACTCTAACACACACACACTAATACACTAGTGGCAATCAAGCAAACACCTTATGTGCACCCTATATCACACTAGGATACCTTATGATACACTCTCCAAAATCTCACACCACTATGATAGAACCTCCAATACATAATATAATATAATCTATTATATAAAAACATCTTCAATAACTAGTTACAATACAAATAATAGATAATGTCATAATAGGATGCCAAATGCATGGGAATACCCAAATCTCACCCATGTATCATGACGTATCATGATAAGGTCTATACGTATCCAATTATGGACACATATTTAGCCTCACACAACTAATTTAGTATCAATTTAGCCTAATTCATCAAATGATAAATACTTGGTGCACCAATCTCATATTTTTCCTAAATTGGGCACAAAACTCTATATAACTTTCACTATAGGCCTCATATGAACCTAGTTTCTCTTCCTATAGGTAGTCCTTAGCCAAGGAAGGGTTCCTAAGGGTCAAATACAATAATTATAATATAAATTACTAGGAAAATAAGGATTATACCTATTGGGAGATGGTCCTCAATGAAAACTCCTTCGGGTGGACACAAAATAGAAAAAAACTGCTCAAATCTCCACTCCAATAGTGCTCCTTGCAATCCAAACTCCTAGGTTTCCTAGATGATAAAAGTGAGTAGGAAAATAAGAGAAAATTGATTGAGAATGGTAGGATTTGGTCTTAATTTGGAAAGAACACTTTAGGAATGAAATATAATGTCAAATAAAGAGGAGAGAGACTCTCCCCCTTTCTTTTAAGGGTCGGCCACCATCCCTAGGTCTTGGCTATAAAAAATTTCTAGTTTGCCCCTTATTAGTGTCATAAAGGATTTAATTGGTCAAGGGCTAACTAAGGAAAGGTTCTAATATTAAAGAAAATAGATTTTCTAATCATTATCTCTAATTAATAGGTCAACCATGACTAAACTAATTTATTGAACCAATGGTCATGTCAAGTCTATTTGGGTCCACTTGGTCTCACTAGCACTAAGACTAATCAATAGGCTAAACACTAACCAACTAATCCCCTAATCTATTCTAATTAGCTAGCACTCAAATAATATAATAATAAATATTTTTATCACCAATATATATAATTATTAAGAAATTATTGAAATGACAAAAATATTCCTCTCTTAGAATTAGGTGGTTACAATCCTACCCCACTTAAAAAAATTTGTTCTTAAAATTTAAAGATGGTCGTGCTCCCTTCTAGGTTAAACCTCCAACCCGTCTAAAATCATACAAGCTTGCAAATTTAAAGAAATAACTAATTATGGTCATATACATTGTTATAGTCTCTACCTATCATGGTATTGCAGTCTCTATCAGGGTATACTAATAACTACACTCACTATATAACACAAACAACTATAAGGTACTAAGGAAGCAATTAAACCAATAGATAGAAATAGGACAGGAAGGAAGAACAAAACTTTCTAACCCATCACCTGTAGCATTGGCCTCCTCGACCGCCATCGCAAATGTCCCGCCCTACTAGGGTGGCTCCCTCCATGGATGATGAGTAATATGTGGTGCCACAGGTGACCTAACTCCACCTCTCTGGTCTAGTGCTGCATACCGACTGGACTGTCTATGAGATAATCCCTCACTCGATGTCCAGCAACTCCACAGTTCAAACATAGTCTGAGTCTTTTCGTGCAGATCTGCCAAGTATGTCCAGACTTCCTATAGAAGACACATGTGGGAGTCCGCTGAGTCTGCCTCTGAGGATGTTGCTGATCTTGTTGTACTGGAGCACTAAACGGCACCTGAATCTACTATTGTTGCTGAATATGGGGACGCTTAGTTGTTCCTGTACTGCTGCTAGATCCACCTGATACATCTCTCTCCCTCTTGGACTAAGCTCCAAGTCATCCTCTGCTATCTGAACGTCTGCCAGAATCTTCTCGAACGTCGCAGTATGGCACCCAGTGGTATACAATTTTATCTCCATGATCAAACCCTTACTGAACTTTTTTACTCTCACTATTGGGTTCTATACCTCCACGAATCTTCTTAGTCGACAAAACTCAGTGGCGTACTCATCCACCGACATATTCCCCTAGACAAGGTTCAGAAATAGGCTCTCCAGGGCACTCAGAGACACATCGAAGAAGAACTTTTCCTTGAAAAGCTCTTTGAAAGCTCTCCAAGTTAATCCAGGCGCCGCAATCCTCAGCTTTGTGTGATACCATGCAAGGGGTATGTCAAATAACTGGCTGTCAGTCGCCTTAACCTATAAGCTATCCGGGATTTGTGCCAACCGTAAGATCCTCTCTATATCCTCTAACCAGTCATCTGTGTAGAGTATCCCTTTCATGCCCTTGAAATCATTAGGTAGTATCCTCTTGAAATCTACTATAGTGTCTGGCTTCGACTGCTCTGAAGCAGGATGAGGCGGTACAATCTATGACTAAACAAGCGCTACTCTCTCCATGGCTGCTAGTGTTATCTGGTGGGCATTCTCGATACCCTGTCGATGTTGTGCCTCGGCCTGGACCCTCTGGGCCTCTATTATCTTCCTGAATAGAATAAATATTTATGCGGCATCTACTGGTGTTGGAGGGGATATAAGTCCCTCAGAAGCGACTGGGACAGTCCTCTGAACAGGTGGAGGAGGACCTCTGAAAGCAGCTGAGGCTCCCACCTGAACTGGTGAGGCAACCCCCTGAGCTGGAGGATGCAGAACAGTATCAGCTGTTGCCCGTGCTGGAAGTGGAGAAGTCACCGACCTCCCAGAAGCTGCCAGAATGCCGCGACCTAGCCTTCGGTGGAATCCTGAAGATAGATCAAAACAAAAAAGTCAATAATGAACAAGATACGATATCATCAAAGAAGGACAACAATATTCGAAGAAATAATATTTAGAATTTTAAGGATAGCAAAATCAGTATATTAGAAGTTTTCTAGTAGTGATTGAGTATCCTCTCTCATCCTAGTATCCTATATCCTATCGCAGGCTCGTAGTAGTACAACTAAGTCATTGTACCACCACGATATTGTACTAATTACGAAGCCTGGCCAGTATAGACTACTACAAAAATGTGTCATGACCCGTATCCGGATGATCGTGCATGAGTACGTGGGTACGTCCAGCCTACGCCACAGCATCGATGGTATAATGATGTCTAGGTCAACAATACTATCTAATCATTTCACACAATGACGTATATGAACCAGTCAATAATATCTCAACTCCAAAGAGGAGAACAATATGATAATATCTAATGATAATCAATACTCAATCCCAATAAGCCAGAGGAAGATAATGGCACAATTACATACAAGGAATAGAGTACTCAAAGTCAAAACTAAAATATTACAACCAATAACCAATCTCAGAGACTATCAACATCAACAAAAGTCTAAACAACCACATCGACAAGTATAGTATCAATAAATACATCCTAATGTCAAAGTAAAAGCCGAAAACATATTCGGTACCAAAATACTATATAGAGATAACTAATATAACTAGTATTATCGGTTAGACCTACCGATAATCACACCAGAACTATAGGGTCCATGGCTACTACTGCTACCTCCTGCAGTCCGTAGTACGTCGGATACAAATCCTCCAAATAATCGTTTAAAAAATATATCCAGTCAGGATGGAATGAGTACAACCCTATAGCAGTTCCAGATTAATTGATAATGACTATAAACAGTAATAATGAATGTAATACAAGACGAGAAGAGGAATTGACAGATATTATAATATGGCAGAAAGAGAAAGACAGGTACTCTAGAGCAATAAGGCAATGTCAATATACTGTAAAATGGAAATAAAGAGTAGAACCGATACTACACTAAGTGTTTTGAAATATCACTCCAATATGTGTTCAATCAATAACCAATAATCAATAAGCAATATCCTTAATAGTACTGCTCTATCATACGGATAACATATGATTGGTTATCTACAATAATCGCAATAGTACAGCTCAATCCAATAGAATTGGCTATCCATAATAAGATAATAGTATGGCTCAATCCAATTGGATTAACTATCCATAATAATACAAGCACTATAGTATGGCTCAATCCAATAGAATTGGCTATCCACAATAATACAAGCACAATAGTACGGTACAATTCCTTAGGATTGGCAATCTACAATAATATAATATCCCAATCAAGTCACATCACTACACCAGAAACACAATATGGAGTCAACATATGAACAGGGTGATTGAGGTGTACAATGAATATAAGAACAATATATATCAGAACTAAAATCCATACGACTAGCCCGTATAAACATCGTATCGAAAATTAGGTAAAATATTACCAAATACTTGTATTATAGTAATTATCAAATAATGAAAATTATCATAGAATTTACTTGCCCGCGATCCAGAGCAATGAATGTCAAACTGTGTCCCAGCTGGTGTCACACTGACCTATATATGAAATTCCATGTCAATATAGTGTTGAGAATCAAAAATATGTTTTAATAGGTTAAAACTATATTTTTTGGTCAAAACTAGGTCATACAAGTCAAACAAGGTCAACAACTTGCTTCTAGTTTCAACTAGCTTCTACATGGGTTAACAAGGCTAAACTAGTTAATACTATGTGTTATTAGGCTATGATTAGGTTTCTAGGTCCAAACCTTGCTAATACTAACTTTCTAAGTTATACTAGTTAATTATAATATACTAGTATCCTATATACTCTTTATAGGTTCGTAATTATCTTAATAATACCTCATTCTCAACTATATCTTAGTATACCCTTAGCTCTAATACTTATTACCTAGTCCAAAGTCATTTACCTTAACTTGGTACCCACATGAACACCTGGATATCAGTCACTAGCTCAAGTATCTCCTAATACTCAACTACACCAAGCACACTCCCTAGTCTAACAAAGCACTAACACCACTCTATCAATATCTCAAATAACAAGTATCAGTGATACCCCATCACCACTAGGATACACCCTCCCAACTTATACCTCAATACCTAATACCTTAACTTTAAAATAGATACTAACTCATGTACACCAATGTGCACAACCTACACTGATAATCTACACAGGCTTTTCCTTACCAGTACATTGTCCTAAGCTTTATAAATCACACACTCATTGACATACCCTATTACTTCTATTCCTACACACATAACACACATTCTCACCCACACTCACATTACCCTCAACACCTGATACACCTCTCACACAACCAACCTAAACCATACTCTAGGTACACTCTCTGATAGTCAATATCTATGCATACAAGATATATGGATATACTATCTCACCTAGGACATGTGAACACTTGGTTCACCTAGACACCTATAGTCCCCCAAAATACTGCTACCTGATACTAGATATCAGACCTCCGAACTAAACCTTCACTCAAACACTAACTGATACACTTACATACCCTGGATCGATGCTCAAACCCTCACTGGTACCATCCTTCATAATACCCGAGCTTCTTCTTGCCTATTGCTACTATTAATACTCCTAATCATACTGACATGTTTCCCTCGCCTTACCTTTAGAGCAGACTTCATAAAACCTCACTGATACTCCAACTAACCCCCATACACAGGTACACTTTAGCACCATAATAGCTCTAACACACACTACCCTCCTACAAGACACACTAGAAGCACACACACACGTATAAAAATACAATATCCCTCACACTCTTACACACAACTCCTCATAACACTAACCCCACACAATTTTCAACCCATGCACTTTATCTGCTGATACACAAGCTCTAACCCGAGCCTCAAAGTCCTACACTAAAATGACAAGCTAAAATTGAACACCTACATACCCAGTTTTCTCACAACACACATTCACTCTTGATCAATGAAGCATACCCCATATTGGATTGCAACTTATGCCTAATGCCTGCTTCCTACTGCCTCCTTCCTAAAATTTTAATTGATCTAATTTCCTTTACATAACCGCAAGCTTCCCATTTCCAGACCACAGTCCCTCATTCTTCCTTACCTGCTGGTACCCGAACCTTCTACTTGCTACCCACTATAGGTAATCACTCAAGACCATACTGCACATTACTTGCAGTCACCCACATCATTGTGTTTGATATGTGGCCTACAATATCCTCTGTAACTCATTCTAACAACTAGAAGTTCTACACCAATACTTACACCACAGTTACATAAAACCCCTTCCTCACATCCCTGCACCACTATGGGTAATCACTCAAGACCACACAGCACATTACCTGCAATCACCCACATCACTATTTTAATGTGTGGCCTATAAAATCCTTTGTAACTCATTCTAACAACTAAAAGTTCTACACCAATACTTACACCACTGTTATACTGACATTGCAGTATAGTCTGCGCAAGTGCGCACCCCCTTATAGCAGTCCCTCTGTTATACTATTGTTGCTATTACTGTTATATCCTTGTTGCCACTCACAAAAGCCACCAACTGACACACATGAGCACCCTCACTGATACACCACAACACCTAATCTTATGAAACCAAGTATTAACACAACCACACATGACACTTCCAACACACAACACACCACCAATACGCTAGCACTAATATATACATATATATACATATATATATATATATATATATATATATATATATATATATATATATATATATATAATAACACACACATATCAAGTATTCAACACCTTGACACAATATCAACTCTAACACACAAACTAATACACACTAATGACAATCTAGCAAACACCTAGTGTGCACCCTAGTTTCACACTAGGATACCTTATGATACACTCTCCAAAATCTTACACCACTATGATACAACCCCAATACACTTGTAATACATAATATAATATAATCTATTATATAAAAACATCTAAAATAACTAGTTATAATATAAATAATAGAAAATGACAAAATAAGATGCCAAATGTATGGGAATACCAAAATCTCACCCGCGTATCATGTCGTATCACAATACAGTCTACACATATCCAATATGGATACGTATCTGGCTTCACATAACCAATTTAGTATCAATTTAGCTTAATTGACCAAATGACAAATACTTGGTGCACCAATCTTAGATTTTTCCCAAATTGGACACAAAACTTCATGTAACTTTCACCATAGGCCTCCTATGAACCTAGTTCCTCTTCCTATAGGTAGTCTTTAGCCAAGGAAGGGTTCTTAAGTGTCAATAAAATAATTAGAATAGAAATTACAAAGAAAATAGGGATTATACCTATTGGAAGATGAATTTTCAATAAAAACTCCTTCGAGTGGACACGAAATGGACACAAGCTCCTCAAATATTCACTCCAAGTAGTGATTCTTGCAATTTAAGCTCCTAGGTTTTGAAATGAGTAGAAAAATAAAAAGAAATGGATTATGAATGGTGGAGTTTGGTCTTAATTTGGGAAAGAACACTTTGGGAATGAAATCGAATGTCAAATGAAGAGGAGAGAGACTCTCCCCCTTCCTTTTTAGGGCCGACCACTATCCCTAGGTCTTGGCTATGCAAAATGCCTAGTTTTCCCCTTTTTATTGTCATAAAGGATTTAATTGGTTAAGGGCTAACTAAGGAAATGTTATAATATTAAAAAAAATGGATTTTCTAATCATTCTCTCTAATTAATGAGTCAACCATGACTAAACTAATTTATTGAATGAATGGTCATATCAAGTCTAGTTGGGTCCACTAGGGCTCACTAGCACTAAGACTAATCAATAGGCTAACCACTAACCAACTAATCTCCTAATTTATTCCAATTATCTATCCCTCAAATAATATAATAATTATTATCACCAATTCATATAATTATCAAGAAATTATTAAAATAACAAAAATATCCCTCTCCCGGAATAGGTGGTTACACCTCCGTTCACCTCCATGCTCCGTCAGATCCCCTCCTCCTCCTCCGTCGAAAGTAAACTCTAACCTAACCCTCATTAGTATTTTGGTTAATTATTAAGCATACGGGATTTAGGGTGCTGGACACGAAGACAAGAGACACTGGACACAGACGCGAGAAAATAGACATGGACACGAATACGCTTTATGTCAAGTAGAGAGGAATAAAGAGTTAGGAAAAGGATGAGAGAAAAAAGAGTCAAAGTAAAAGATTTGCTTTATGTTTTTTTAGCTATTGCTGTCTAGGGTGGAGGAAAGGATGATGTTGTTGATGATGATGATATGCATGGTGGTGGGAAGAGTAGGAGAATATTAGGGGATGATGGTTAGATTTTCTATAATATATATTTAAAAAAAATATTATCACATACTAGAGACTAAAGTATAATTGGTGTAAAAGAAATACATTATTATATGCTTTTACAACCTTATTGTTTACACCCTTGCTAATTGCTCTTTTTTATCAATTTTATTTTTTGAATTGACCAAAAAAGAGACTCTAAATGCAGGAATCGTCGATATCGGGTATTGGTCTGTGTCGGATCGGTATTGCCGATACTGCAAACTATGTTATATTCATGTAAGTTTAACTCAATTTATTGAATCTTTTTGGTAATGGAAACAAATAACTATTAGAAAGTTTAACTCAATAGTAGGTATTCACCCTTGTCGATTGATTTATATATCTATAGATAAGTTTTCCTCTTCCATATGCTTTTACAATCTTACTATATGATTTTAGACCCTTGCCACTACATGCTAATTTGGGGAAGGAAATAGGTCAGTAGAATTTGATAAATATAAATTTTTACCATTTAGTTATATAGAATTTAAATGTGTAGTATGTATATGAGTAGAATATGTATTTAGATTATTTAGGATTTTCTTGTTTATTTAAAGAATCTAATAGCTCCTTTATATTATTTATTTTATGTTTTCTTTTGACACTTGTATACAATCCAAATATTTGAATATAAAGGGTACTTGCATAAGCATTCACGTAAAAGATAGCAATGAGTTGATACTTAGTTGACCGATCGTGGATGTACAATCGGCGATATAAGAGTAGGATTGGTTTGAGAGATAATTTCAAGACGGACTTTGAGGAATTTCTCAAATACGCCAGTAGGCAACCTTATTTCATGGATGGGAGGCTCATCAAGTGACCTTGTGTCAAATGTCATAATATACAATTCAAAGAGGTGGATCTCGTGAGGGAACATCTCTACAAGAAGGGTTTTGTACCAAACTACAAGGAGGGGATGGCTCAAGAAAAACCATTGTTTTCACAATATCATCATTCCTCCTTCAATACAGAGGTAGAAGAGTGCACTATCGGAGATAACTTTGAATATCGACCATGAAACCTGATGCGTAAGTTGGTATTTGATGCGGCCGGTCCAAGTTTTGATCCGGAGGATCCGAATCCTGATGCGAAAAAATTCTATGATATGTTCAAGAATAACAATACTCTGTTATCCTCAAGTTATGATTCTTATTTTTTCTTGTCGATGGTGATGCAGTTGTTGAAGCTGAAGTCTAATTTTAACTTGCTGCAGGAATGCTACGACCGAATAATTCAGTTTTTAGAGAGTTATTGGCAAAAGGATCGAAGGAGTTGCCTGAGAACTTCTACAAGTCAAAGATGATGATGCTGAAACTCGGATTAAGCTACGAAAAGATATATTATTATCGAAATGGTTACATATTGTACTACAAGAAGAACAATAATAAAGATAGATGCATTTTCTGTCACGAGGACCAGTACAAGCCAATTCAGGACAAAGAAAAGTCAACTGTCCGAGCAAGGTTGCATCCCTATAAGTACATACAGTTTTTGTCGATCACAAAGAGGCTGCAGAGGATGAATATTTTAACAAATATAGTACAACATGACATGGCATAGCAAGGAACAAAAGATGGATGATGGAAAATTATCTCATTCTTTCGATGGAGAGGCATGGAAGCATTTTGATCGATGTCATCCTGAATTTGCTGCAGAGCCTAGGCATGTCCGGTTGGGTTTAGGTTCTGAAGGATTCACTCCTTTCGGATAGTCGGGATCTCAATACTCATGTTGGATGGTAATTTTAACTCCTTATAATCTACCACCGTGGATGTGCATAAAGACTCCTTACATGTTCTTGACATTTATCATACTCGGTCAAAAAAATCCAAAGAAGAACTTTGATATCTACTTGCAGCCGTTGGTGGATGAGTTGAAACAATTATGATGATTTGACGTTCAAACATATGATATATTGTAGGAGTAGAACTTTCATATGCGAGCGTCACTCATGTTAACCATCAATTATTTTCCAGCATATATGATGTTATCGGGTTAGAGTACTCATGGTACTTTATCTTGTCCATTATGTATGAGAAAGAGTAAAGCATTCTGTCTCTAGAATGGAGGAAAAACATACATTTTTTATTCTCACCGTCAGTTCCTTCCTACGTCGCATCTGTGGAGAAGGAACAAAGATGACTTTAGAACAGGTAAACAGGAACCATATCCTCCCCCGTTGAGACTGACACGAGATAAAGTTTGGAAAGAGGTAGATGGGTTGCCGACTGTGATGGAAGATCCGATATCGGCTCTTCACTTTGAAGGGTTCAAAAATAGACATAATTAGATAAAGTAGATTATTTTTTGGGTCTTAACTTATTGGAAGGACAATCTCATAAGACACAATCTTGATGTCATATATATCAAAAATAATGTATTCAACAACATCTTCAATACGATGATAGATATCAAACGAAAAATGAAAGACAATTTCAAAGTAAGAAAGGACATAAAAATTATTTGTGGGCGTTCAGATTTGCACCTAAAACGAAGTGGCAATGGTAATTGGGTCAAGCCTCCAGTGCCACTTACATTGAGTAGGGAGAAAAATTGATAATATACAACTGGATTTCAAAGTTGAGATTTTCTGATGGCTATGTGTCAAATATGGCAAGATATATCGATCTCAATGAACGCAAGCTAATAGGGTTGAAGAGTCATGATTGCCATATGTTTATGAAGAGGTTACTACATATTCCTCTGAGAGAGATGTTGCCTCATCAAGTAAGGACTCCGCTTGCGAAATTATCTATATTCTTTAGAGATTTGTATTCAAGCAAGTTGAGTGTGCAATATTTAATAGAACTTGAAAATATTGTATTGACATTGTGCAAGTTATAAAGGGTGCCCCCCCCCCAAATTTTTTTATAGTATGGAGCATTTGCCGAGTCATCTTACATACGAAGCACGTGTCGGTACTCCCGTTCATTATCGATGGATGTATCAATTTGGGAGGTATAAATTGATTAGTTTGTACTATTAATTTTTTTACTCAAATAATTATAATATTCAATATATTATCTATAGGTATCTACATCACTTAAAGAAGAAGGTGGGTAATAAGGCTCATGTAGAATCTTTGATATATGAAGCATATATCATTGAGGAGGTTTCAAACTTCTTCTCCATCTACTTTGTTACTCATGTCATAATAAATTATAATAGAGCCCCAAGGAATAATGAAGTTAGGGTTGATGCACTAAAAAGTGTAATCCGTACTATCTTCAATGTGGGAGACAAGCCTACAAGTGCTACTAAAGTACGATTGTTGGAAGACGATGAGTTTGAAGCTGCCCATTGGTATATATTGTTAAATAGTGGTCTTAAGGAGATGCAAAATATTGGGAAGTAAGGGACACATCTTTGCTAGATATTTTAATTTTGTATATGCTTGGAAAAAAGTGGTATAACTGTTCTCCTTATTATCACAGTACTTTTAGAGCTGAGGAAAAAATGGAGAGACCTAGTATTAATGATGATAATATTTCTATAGAGGTTGATAGAAAATTTTCATCATGGTTCCATAATTATGTTCACAAGCTTGTGTTAGGAACACAAATGTGAAAACTATTCTCCCAAACCAAGAAGCTACTAGATAACCAAGCAATAACAACGCACAAAATCAAACGCCAATTCGCACAGAAAAATCACACGTATACTGACCAATTTTTTACGTAAAATATTCTTGCAAAAAAAATCACAGGATGATCGGAGTCTAACCATGAAAAGCCCCACTAATTGAATAAGAAATACACCGACTCCTTACAAACTTCTTACCGATCCAAACGGATCACCACAACTCTTTGGAATAGAAAATAGATCACAGACACACGAAGAACGGAGACGACGAGAAAAGAGTTAGCCGAAACCGATCTCCACTTCGAAATAGCTATCAATCTCTTCCTCTCTCCTTCCAATGTTGTAAAAGCACTTTGCCTCCTTTTGTAATATTTTTAAGATATATTTAGGATTAGGAAACACCTAATATACATAGCCTCAAACCCACAAATAGCAATCCTATTATATATATAAATACCCATTCCAAATCTAAATCCATTGAGATATTCCTATTATATGTAGGAATATCTAATCCAAATCTATTAAGGTATTCCTATATGTAGGAATACCCAATCCAAATCTATTGAGGTATTTATATTATATATAGGAATACTCAATCCAACTCTAAGGTATTTTTTACATAGGTTGGAAATCTCACCCACTCCAACAAATTTCTCCCTTCCTAAATAGGTGGAGGAGATTGTCATACCGATGATCAGCCTGTAGTACTCGAACTTCCCCCTTGGTAGAATCTTCGTGAATATGTTTGCTCCATTATAATCTGTATGAACCTTCTCAAGCGTCTCGTCCTTCTTCAAAACTATATCTCATATCCAATGATACCAAGTCTCAATGTTCTTGGATCGACTATGAAATATCTGGTTCTTCACAAGGTGGATCGCACTCTGGCTATCGCAAAGCAAAGTGTAAAGCTCTTGCTTTAGCCTCATTTACTACAACAGCTTATTCATCTACAATAGCTCCTTGCAAGCCTCCGTCATAGCAATGTACTCTGCCTCTGTCTTCGATAAGGTAACACACTTCTACAGTTGTGACTGTCACGATACCGCTCCACCACCAAATATTATCACATAGCCTGAAATCGATCGTCTCATGTCTACATCTCCAGCCATGTCAAAGTTATTATATTCGACCACCTTTTGCTCATCACCACCAAAAGAAAGTCTCCAATCAGCAGTGCACTGAGGGTATCATAAAATCCATATGATCGCACTCCAATATATCCTTCCAGGATTGGAGAGATATATGCTAACCCTGCTAACTATGTGAGCAATATCTGGCCTTGTACACACCATGGCATATATGAGACTCCCCACTGCTGAAGCATACAGAGCCCGCTCCATATATTCTTTTCCATCTTTGGTCGATGGATACTGCCCATCAGTAAGCTTAAAGTGAGCCACAAGTGGGTTGCTCAATTTCTTTGATCCATCCATTGCGAAAGGATGAAGTATCTGGTGAATGTGCTACTTTTGGGACAAATAAAGCAGCTTAGACTCTCTCTCTCTCTCTCTCTCTCTCTCTCTCTCTCGGTTGATCTCTATCCTAAGATTATCCTTTGTTGCACCCAAATCCTTCATATAGAAGATTGCGCCTAATTGGCGCTTCAACTCTGCTATCCTGGTGACATTCTGATCTACTAATAGTATATCATCTACATAGAGCAAAAGTATAATAAAATTATCATTAGCAAAGTATCTCACAAAAATACAGTGGTCCGACGTCGTCCGTGTATAACTATGCACCCCCATAAATGACTCAAACTTTCAGTACTACTGCCTTGGAGCCTGCTTCAAACCATACAGACTCTTCTTCAACCAGCAAACTAGGTGCGACTTGCCCTGCTCACAGAATCTCTCTGGATTCTCCATGTACAACTCCTCCTCTAAATCACCATGGAGAAATATAGTCTTCACATCCATCTGCTCGACCTCCAAGTCGAAACTTGCTAACAATGCTAGCAATACCCGAATAGGCGATTGTTTAACGACTGACGAAAAGATCTCATCGTAATCCACTCCTTTCTACTGACCGTAGCCTTTAATTACCAGCCTCACTTTGTATTAAAGGTGAGTAGCATCATCTGAACATATATCGATTCTTCAAAGCCTTCTTGTCCTTTGGTAACTGCACCAGTTCATAAGTATAATTGGCATGTTGGAAACTAATCTTCTCCTGTATAGCCTCCATCCACTCCTACATGTGTTCGTCTTTCATATAGCCTCTACAAAACTTTTGGGTTCTCCCTGTTAGTCAGTAACATATACTCATCTGGTAAGTATCCAGTAGATGGTCGACGATCTCTTATGCTCCTTCTCAATGGAAGTTCTGGAGCTGGCTGTATATAAACAGCCTCCTCGGCATGCTCATCCTACTCAGGGTCATCCTAACCATCATCAGTAGGCTGATGATCAAGGTTGGGAGCATCTCCAGGTACTTGTCTCCCTTATAACTGGATCCTCTGTAGTGTCCTCTGGAAATGGCTCAAAATAAAATGACTCTAATTCAGGCAATTCGTCAGCCTCAGAAGGCATCTCTGAATCCTAAGTATTAGTCATGGTTTGATACTCGATAAATACCATATCCTTGCTTCTGTAGAGCTTTCTTCCCACTGGATCATAGATTCTATAGCCAAACTCATCCCGACCATTGCTGACAAAGACGTACTATCTCATATTCGACTCAAGTTTGGATCTCTCGTCCTTCGGTACATGCATGAAGGCCTTACAACCAAATACTTGCAAGTGATTGTATGATGGCACTTTGTCATACCATACTTTGTTAGGCACATCATCCTGCAAAGGAGAACTATGAGACAAATTAATAACATAAGCATCAGTGTAAAGAGCCTTACCCTAATAATTGTTCGATAAATTTGCTTCAGACAGCAAATATCGTACCCTCTCCATCAATGTCATGTTCATGTACTCCGCTACACCATTGAGCTGAGGTATCTTTGGCGGACTCTTCTGGTGTCGTATCCCTTGCTCTCTATAATATGTATCAAATGGACCAATTTATTCGTCGCTATTGTTGGACCGAACACATAGCAACTTCTTGCCCATCTTTCTTTCAATAGAGTCCTGGAACTCTTTAAAAGTGGACAACACCCGATCCTTTGTCTTTTAGGCATAGACCCAAACCTTCTTGGAACAATCATCAATAAAAGTCATAAAGTAAGAAGCACAACCAATAGATTTTACCTTCATAGGATAACAGATATTCGAGTGAATTAACTCGAGCAATATTGACTTTCTTCAACTTGGGTGACTTTGAAAGATATCCTATTTTGCTTCCCCGCTAAACAGTATGTACTTTTCTCCAACTTTGTAGACTTGAGCCCCGAAATTACATTCCTGTTTACCAAGTAGCGCATTCCCTTCTCGCTGATATGGCTGAGCTGCCTATGCCACAACTCGGTAGATGCATCAGTAGCTGCGTACACTTCATGTGCCCCATGTGCGCTCACTTCCATATAATATAGTCTAACCTCTTGCTTTCTCTGGCAATCACCATCGAACCTCTGGAAAGCTTTTACTGATTGTTCCCGAAGAGATTGAAGAACCTCTTATCATCTAATCTTCTAACCGACACCAGGTTGAAACGGATATCGCGGATATGATAAACATTCATGAGAATAAGAACTGCATCCATCTTGGTTCTCAAATGCATATCTCCAATAGCAACAGCCTTCGACATATTTTCTTTGCCCATCTTCAACACTCTTTAGTCTTCCGTTGTGTAAGTAGCAAATAGTGCCCTGTTGTGAGATACGTGCACTCAAGCCTCTAAGTCCACCAGCCAAGAATTATCATCACAGGTGAGGTTCATGACTACCTCATCATCTATAATGATCACGTTGCCTCTATGTATCGAGGATGTTGCTGTAGTATTCTCGCTCTACTTCCCCTTGTTGCCCTTCTTCTTCCTCTTCCAAGCGAAACAATTTTGCTTGATTTGGACCTTCTTGCCACAATAATAGCACTCCTAGTCCTCGTACCAACCCTTGGACTTACCTCTGCTCTTGTCTCTGTCACCGCCTAGACCCTTGCTTTTGCCCCTTCTACGGTTCTCTAAAACTAAAACCTCTTATTTGGATAAATAAGACATGCCCTGAGATTTCCTTTGCATCTCCTTATTCAATATCCCGATCTTGGCGAACTCCAGACTGACCACTTCTTCTGTAGAAGAAGCGATCATAGACACGCATACGGTCTTCCACGAGTCTGGCAAAGTACATAGCAACAACAGTCCCTGAACTTCATTGTCGAACTTGACTCCCATCGAGGATAGCTGGTTAACCATGCCTTGGAACTCAGTTAAGTGATCCATGATAGACGTAACATCTTTGTACCATAGACCCATCATCGTTCAGATCAGGAACAACTTATTTACCCCACTCTTCTTCGCATACAAAGATTCTAGCTTCTCCCAAAGTATCTTTGCGTGGTCTATACTAGCAACATGATTGTACATGTTCTCGTCAATAAACTGTCGTATGTACCCAAACACTTATATGTGCTCGAAATTCCAGTCCTCTTCAAATTTATCACTGGGCCTCTTAGATGCGAATACCGGAAGATGCAGCTTGTTAAAAAATAGGAAATCTTTTATCTTGCTCCGCCAGTAGTGGTAGTTGGAACTATTTAGGCTCACCATGCGCATCGGCTTCGTGTTCATATCTTCTCCTTGGTTTGATTGTATTGGTTTGATTGTCAACTCCTGATGCCTCTCTACACCCAAACTCTGATACCATATGTTGATAATGCAAATAAGAAAACCGTTACCCCAAACTAAGAAGCTACAAGAAAACCAAGCAATAATAATGCACAAAACTAAATGCCAAACCACACAAAAAAATCACATGCAGACAAGAGAAATTTTATATGGAAAACCCTTGCGAGAAAAACCATGGGACGATCAGAGTCCAATCCTGAAAAGCCTCCACTAATGGAATAAGAAATACACTGACTCCTTACAAACTTCTCACGGATCCAAACGAATCACCATAACTCTTTGGAATAATAGATCACATAAACTCGAAGAACGGAGACGATAAGAAATAAATTATCCGAAACCGATCTCCACTTTGAAATTTCCTTCAATCTCTTCCTCTTTTCTTCTAATGTTGTAAAAGCACTTTTGTCTCCTTTTATAATAATTTTAAGATATATTTTTGGGTTAGAAAACACCTAATATATATAGCCTCAAATCCACAACTAGCATTCTTATTATATATAAGAATACGCAATCCAAATCCAAATCCAAATCCATTGAGATATTCATATTATAAGTAGGAATACCCAATCCAAATCCATTGAGGTATTCCTATTATATGTAGGAATACCCAAATCCAAATCCATTGAGATATTCCTATTAGGAATATTCAATCCAACTCCGGGATATTTTTCACATAGGTTGGAAATCTCACCCACTCCAACACCTTGAGTGACTCAACAATATCATAGGGTTAGTCCACCCCATGAACTCTCATGTGAGTGTAATACATAATCACTTCAAGTATACAACATTGTGTGACACAACAAATTGTGCATCTAATGATTGGAACATATTACCTAAACGGTAGAAGTCTAGACAATTATCATTCTCAATAATTTATGTCATTTATAACTCAATATTAATTAAAGATGGTTTATATTTTAATAAATCTCATTAGAAGATAAAAATTTGAATCATGGATAGGTAATATTAATCATAATCATGTCAATCAATCCCTATGTTACATCATTAATGTAAACCTTATCCTTCTTATCAAATTTATTTTGACCTGTATTATTCATTTCATTAGGAAAATTAGGTTCTTGAATAATCAGAGGGATTGAATATTAATGTGATCGAGTTATTTAACCATCAAACAAATGCTGACAGAATTTTTGTCAAATTTTGATTAAAATTCAAATCTGAGTTACTTGATAGAACTTGAGCAAAACGTCAATCAAACTAATATTTTCTGACAGGATATATACAATAAAATATTTGTAGTTTGAACTCGAACTATACAGTTTAATTCAAGTTTTTGAAATCCCTCAGTCAATTCAGTTTTGAATCATCGCCATGATTCTTGTATTTATTACCATATTTTCTTATCATCTTATGACTCCAAAGTTTCTCGTTGTCCCAATCTAACTCTTGATTCACGAGTCACAAATTATTATAATTTTTTCATATGCAATCAAAAGTTCTTTATTCTAAAAATTAAATGTCAAGCGTATATATCTAAGATTATGCAAGAAGAAGAAAAAAGTTTATCATAATGTGTACTATATAAATCTACAACATGATAAGTTAGTTTCTATGACACCACTGTTAATAAATAGCACATACTAGTGGCATAAACAATATTTAAAAAAATTGATACACTACGATAGGTCTCCAATACGAATCTTTTCATGTTTATACTACAGATTCATTGTACATATCTATTGTACATGTACCCCTTCTTATACATGATCAAGATTTATTTACTTTGAATGATATAAGAATTAATCTAGGTTCATGATAGATCTGATCTATCGATGAGTGTAGATCACAATTCCCATCTCATGGCTGATGATTGAATATATTGCCTCGACTCGAATTCTTATCACATTGATTTATCTCATGAACCAATATGATCTCTATTTGATAACTAAGAGCATGTCATACATAAGTAATCTAACCATTACAAATATGCTACAAGTAGAATAAGTAATCTACTTAGTTCAGGCTCTATCTGTATACCTTGTCAATGTATTAATCGCATATGCACCTTATCGCTAATAGTATCCACACGAGTGTGTCGTCTACCGAGTAATATAATTAAGTCACGAACTATTCGCGTACACCGAAATTAACAACCTAAAAGATTTTTGAGAACACGAAGCAAGTCTGAAGCATAATGCTTGTGTTGCTCTATTGTTACTCTTGTTGGTTCCTGGCATGTTGAAAAGGTCTAGACTTACAAATTGCCAGATATCCTATTTAAGGTTTGATTACGAATCCCTATTCCATATCAATCTTAGATTCTCCTATACTCTTCTTGAACACTCTAGATGTACTCTAATTCCAAAATACATTTTCTAACATATAAATTATCCTATATGATCAATTAGAAGTTGACATAGTCAACATCGAATTGACTCATGTGCTAAGACAAGCCAACATGGTTGACATCGACTAATTGATCATGGGCCAATTATTATTGGACGGTTGACAACGACCAATTGATCATGGGCCAATTACTATTGGACTTAATATGAACCTGACATGCTCTACATGACTGATCAACCCTTATGTTTGACTTATTAGGCTCAACACCAAGATTGACACGTTGAATTAAACTTGATCTAACATTGTTATTACCAGGATAAAAAATATGGAAAAAAAATTGATCAAAGATTCGGTTGAATTTTCGGGTATCAAGTTCATAAAACTTTTTGTCGAGCATTTTATGCAAGCAAAGATTAATACCTAGTAGTATGTCATATGCTCTATATGGTGTAAGAATGTTTAGAGGCATCTACTCAAGAACCTATCCATGTCAGTTACCATGCAATTCAAATATTTTGTTAGTCTACTCTGACTAAACTTACAACACGAATAATATATCAATTCGCATTCATCGTAGTAACTATGTATCTCGATCTTGTGTACTCAACACTCACGTGTATCAACTAGGATTCATCTACTCAAACATTAATTGTATATGTATTTCTTGAGATTAACATGTCAGACCGAGTTACTCTCCTTATCATATGCAAGGAGGGAAATATGTATTATTGGTCATGTACTACCTTCATGAGTGATTCGTTACACCCAATTTATAACTATCTCAACCTTGGGTTAGCTATATGTACACAATCTGTCAGAACTATACATTAGAATACAGTATCCGTAATTGCGACTGATCTCATAGATACAAATACAAATATATTTATGTATTCGAACAATTTTTTTATTTACACTATATTATAATCCTATTCTCTTTAGAAATATTATTTTCCAAATGGACTATTATGTGCAATTTTCCAAAGTTCAAAGGACCCTTTCAAAAAAAACCTTCATTCATCGGGAGAGAGGCACCGCTTCTCTCTCCCGAAACCTACCCTCTTCCTGACTCAGTAGAAGCAACAACAATTGTTGTCTTCTTCTTCTTCTTCTTCCTCTTCAAATACCCATACATTACATGTCCTTCCCTCCTTGCTTATTCAAGTTTCCATACTCCCTAGCCATCATTAGGGACCATCCCATATATCCCTTACTACAACTTAAATAGCATCTTCTTCTTCTTCAACTTCTGTAATTTCCTCCTTCTTGTCAAAAAAAAGAAAATAAGAACAACACACCCATAACCACCACTACCAACCGTAAACACCATCATCAACTCTCCTCTTTCTCTCCAACTGTTGTTCCCGCAGTTGTTATGCTGCCGGCTGCAACACCCGAGCCGCCGGCCACCGCGCACAATCATCAACCGGACTGCCCTCCTCCGATGACAACCTCCACCACCACCTCCTCCTCCTTCTCCTTCCATTCTAGGTATAACCACTTATTCTCCATATTTTATTTCAAATCCAAATCTAGGTCAAGTTTAATTCTTAAATTTTTTGAAAAGGAAAGGATACAAGGATAACTTGGGGGATTTGGGGAAAGAAAATTCTAAGTTTTGCTTAAAATCCAAAGGCAAGTCCTCACCCTTGTTTTCTTTCAATTTTCTTAAATTTAACTTTATTATTTTGGTTAAATTATTTAGGAATTATACCCTGATGATGTTATAGAAAATGGAATAAAGTTTAGAACATGAAAGAATGTGTATATATATATACACACATCTTAGACACAACTCGCTGACACATGTACCTTGACACATTATATATAAGACACAAAGTGGACACTTCGATTTGAGAATTATATTATGATGATTGATGTTTGTTAGGAATTTAAGGATAGATGATGTTATATATATATATATATATATATATATATATATATATATATATATATATATATATATATGTGTGTGTGTGTGTGTGTGTGTGTGTGTGTGTACACGCGCATGCGTACGTATAAGTATAGAATGAGTACTTTAATGATTGTGTGTTCTTATATATAGTTATCAATGTATAGTAGTCAAAAAAGCGGGAAGGCTGTGTTATAAAATTGATACTTTAAGAACTATATAGGTCCATGTAAATACTTAATAAACTTTAATTTGGGTTAGTATTAAAATAGGGAAAAAATACCTAAACTTTCCCTAGATAACTTTAATGGCATAAACTAGTTCATATTCCTTGTCTTCCCTTAATTTTGATGTCTGTTGTTGTCTATAACCACAAATTGAAGTGTATAGGGGTAGAATTTCATCAAGTTAGTTAAATAACTGATCCAAATTGCTCTAGAAAAGCAATTAGGCCACTCTGATATCAGTATATTTGAGGTGTATATTTGTCTAGCAGGATACTATTTGTTTCAAGAAATATCAATCATTTTTTATATAGATAACATATAGCTTGGTTTTTAATGCAATTGCAGCAAATTTCTCAGCAAGTTGATTTCACCAACAACATAATATGTAAATGATATGATTGCATATAGATAATATATATAGCTTGAGTTACCTACTCACTGCACACTTTTGATCTAAAGCTTTTCGTAGGCTAAAATTAAGGCCTAGGTATATTTTGAAAAAAAAGAGTAGATACTAATGTACCAAAATCTATCTTCTTAAGTTTTTAAACAACCCCAAACATCATAATTTTACTAATGACCTGAGTCAGATTTTAGGATTGTAAAAGCATTAATATTAATAAAAATATTCAAAAGATACTTGACTTTAATTGAAAAAACTTGTAGTATATATTGAACGACTTTCTAATTTGGTATTACTCTAAGTAGAAGACTAGACTTACCTAGAACGAAGGAATCTAGATTTTTGAAATTTTCAAGGAAATCAACTTTTCCATTTTCTCATAAATTTGATCAACTCAAATTTATAATAATGGAATAATTGAATTATATCTTCAATGATAAATACCTTATGAATCATTTCCAAATTTTGTGAATGTAGTTTACACATGTAGATTTTGAACTTGGATTTAGCTATTGACATACTACTAACAAAATTATGATTCTTTGACTTGACATAGCATTGTAAATATCAAATACAAATTAGCTAGCTTCCTAAGGTGAAAAGAAAGCTTTCCCATTTGTTATTTCCATATATAATGTACTTGTGTGTGATTCGGTGTTGAGTTGTTCCATCGAAGGGGTCGGCATATCTAGGAAAATACTACGGAGGGTTGCTCCGGGTCTCGTATATAAATTGTTAAAAAAATTCTGGATCTCAAAATACGAAAGAGATTCTACCAAAAAATTTAAGAATTTTGAGAGTTAACCAAATTTTTGAATTCTAGAAATTACTGTTTATACTGAACCTAAATTCTAGGATACTCTATTTAAACTTATGACGGGCTCTCAACAATAAATATGTTTAGGGGACGAATAGTAAGAGTCTAGGATACGTAGGACATTGACACCAGTCACATAAGCGAAATTTGTCACGACCCGCACCCGAAATGGGGCACGAGTACGTGGGTACGTCCAGCCTACGCCGCAGCATCGATGGTAGAACATTGTTCTAGGTCAAGATTATCTAACTAGCAATCTCACATAAATATCTAACTCCATAAGGAGACAATAATATAACAATATAATATGAAATACTCAATCACAGAACTAAAGCATGATAAGATATCAAAGAATAATCCAAACGCAACCACAAATTCTAAACAACAATATAATCTAAACTTCAAACAATAACATCCAAGTCTCAATATATGCCGAAAACAAATCTAGTACCAAAATCTGCAAAAAGAAACTAACTAATATAACTAGTGATTACGGCTAGACCTTTCGGCGATCACACCTGAGCTACAAGGTCCAAGGTTACAGCTACTCTTCCTGTGGTCCATAATATGTTGGACACTAGTCTTCTAAGACATCGTCTAAAAAATATATCCAGTCAGAATTAGAGCGAAGTACAACCAATAGCAGTTCCAACTAATTGACAAGGACTATAAAATAATAAATAGAGGATGCTATATACAGTGAAAAAATAATAAACTGATATAATGGCAAATAGTAAAGAGAATAGGGAATATAAGCAATAAGATAATGCCAGTGCATATATGAAATAAAAGAGAAGGGAACTACAATATCAGATTTGAGGCAATATAATCTATGAAACTGAATATGAAGAACTGCAAAATATTCTAAGTGTTTGAAATACTAAGTTCGATATATGATCGACTTGGGAACTTGTACGATATCTAAATGGCCTGGCTAATCATACGTGAGGTGTATGATTAATACTAACAATGTTTTATAATTTATAATAGGAAATATGATCACATTTCTTACTAGCATTTTTCTTGCCCCGACTAGTATAGTAGATCCAACTATGACATGTTACGATACACAATCAATGTCCAATAATAATACCATGTACAATATCTAATGTCAATATCGTATACGATGTCAATATAATAACCAATGTAACATCTCATGACTGAAGATCTAAGCTATATACCAGTCCGTGTACCATAGTGTCAAGAATCATATGTAACATTTCTAAATACTTAAAATATAGTAATTATCAATTAAAAGAAACTATCAGAGAATGTACTCGCCTGAGGTCCAGAGCAATGAAAATCAAACAATGTCTGTCTCAGTGTCTCAAAGACCTAAATATGAATTACAAGTCAAAATAGTGTTTTAGAATTATAAATATGCTAAACTAGCTTTAAACTAGGTCTCTAGGTCAACACTAGTCAAACTAGGTCCACACCTTGATTCTAAGTTCAAACTACCTATTAAGTTGACTTTTAGAGTCAAAGTAGTCAACACTAGTCAATACTAGGTCAAACCTTGGTTTCTAGATTCATTACACCTATAAAGTTGACTTTCAAGGCCAAACAAATCAACTTTAGTCAAAACTCGGTTGAACCTAAGCTTTTAAGTCAAACTGTATAATATGTACTATATATATATATATATATATATATATATATATATATATATATATATATATATATATATATATATATATATATACTAATACCTATAGTATATACCAATACCTTGGTCTATAAGCAATACCTTGGCCCGTATCAACATCTACCCATTACCTTGAGATACCCCGTATCTCAATATCTTCTTAATATTACAACTCTACTCTAATATCTCAACATTGCCTATTACCTCCAATACTTAATACCTATTATATATGATACTAAGGTATCAATACCTTAATATAAATTCATAACTTAACTCATAATTAGTACTAACTCTATTACTTACGATATTAACTATAAACCCTCATACTCCAACTCTTATACTGGGTATACCTATACACACTCTGGTTGGCACTTACACGCAGATATCAACTGATATACTACATCCTAGTTGATACCCAACCTATCATAAATACTCCACACACCCATCTATACTACATAACCTATCTACACAATCTCATACACATGGCTTCTAGATACTAACATTCTTATGAATACCCATAACAAACTTGATACACTAGAACACTTAAACACATACCCCTCTCACTAGAGTTTATACTCTTATTAATATCACACTTTCACCCACATATCACTCCAATTTTTTTATTCATAAACTCGACATGGCTTGTTACATAACCTACCTAAACACCCAATTTCCTTTACCTCCCTTATGCAGGTCAACACAACCCACCACTCAGGTATTCTCTGCTCCTGTTTACTCAGTATTCTGCTACAAGGAGCACTGTATCACCCAGTGCACTCGATACACAATTATCCATTCTATCACAGATCTGCACACACCCCTTATATGTCCAGATACATCCAAGCCTATTACTCATAACCCATCACACTACACATGATCACTGCTATGATACTTAACTCAGTATCCAACACTTGATATCATGAGATATCTTTACTTAATTTATACTCCAGGATGTCACAACCACACAGGCGCCTTGCTTATAACTCTTATCTTAGAATTCAATCTCTCATTGCTGTGCTAACTTGAACATTATCACCCTACCTGTGCACATGCATTTTCGTGCACTGTCTTTTGCCTTACACTTGAACACTCTAATACACCTACCTGGACACACTGCCACTGCCACCCTTGTACCATTGCAGACACTACCACTGCATTACAGTTAGCTCCCCCTCTTATTGCACAGCAAGTATCCATATGTGCACAGCACAGAGCACCCCAAACTATCACTACTCTACTGTACCTCAACCCTCTCTAGCTGCTAACAGGTTTCACACCCATCTAATGGGTACTCACTGCTATGGAACACACATGAACTACCTGCAATCCTTCCTCCAATCCACATATCATGACACAGCTCCCTCATATTCACTACCCTCACGACTACTCATGCCCTTCATAACTGTTCTGCTGCTGCCCCTAAATCCATATTGTTACACCCACATATCTGAACACCTATCCATAAATCCTTTGATCTACACTCTACACTGTAGTTCCCTCCACACTTACCATTTGAACTGTGCACACATCACACTATTACTAACCCACGCTCATGCATAGCTGATAGTCGCATAGACACTCCCACTGACACATTATTCACACATATACCAAACCAGCACACACACTAATAATCTATTGCAACACTTGCACAATACTCACCACTGATACATTAGAGTAACTTATACTGATACGCACACGACGACTCCACAATGCACTATAGTGCTACTACTAATTACTAAGTCTACCTGCTAAAACCGAGTATCGCAACACCCCAACTCCAATACTAGATCCCCCTTGTACTTGACCAACTGCTCACCTACCCAAGCCTAACCAAATCACTATCTCAGATGTATACATACACACATGATTGTATTATTGCACCCCTCGAGCAATGCTCTGCCCCCACACCTGTTGTTGTATTATACTAGAACCCTCAAATCTGATGCTTGTATGACCTGACCACCTTCTGTTGCAATATAGGATCTGCACAAAGAATGGTGTGCTGGTCCACACAGGTTGATCACTACTGCATTGGTTTACACATCATAGTGACACTCCAACACTTGGCACTTATACTAAGGACCACACTCACACACTGTGATACTTCCTATTTCACTGCCTATGCTGAACCTACCCCAATGAAACCTCTATACCTCCTTACACCCTTTATCTAAAGTGATTGATTCCTGGAACCCTCACACTTGAACTCAAATACTTGCTACTATTGATGATATCCGCTACTTCCTTGTTGGTCTGAACACATCCAACTGCCATTTAGGAACTTCCAAATTCTGATGCCACACTCTCAAAATACTAAACCAAGTCCAAATCTATGATACACTCAAATCATCCTATATTTTCATGTATTCCCAACATATTACAATACACCAACACATGCACATTGAACACATCATCCTCATGAACACCCAATCTAAAGTATCTCAAGATCCAACCATGCATGTCATAAAATATTATGACACCACACTACGTATCCGATTTTTGACACAGAGACACAAGCACAAGCAAAATAGACCCCAAAATTCTCTTTGGGAACTCGTGTCGAACACTTGAAGGGCATAATTCGTAACTTCCCCAATTTTGAGGCACAAATCAATATTCCACAAGAGAAAAACCTAGATCCAGCAAATAAAAGCTTCTAACATTTAGATCTAGCCAAATAAAGTTAATTTCACCTATGGGAGGGTCCTATAGGTCTAATGGATGTTCTTAACCATAAATAGAGTAAAAATAGAGAATTATCTAGGTTTTGAGTGACCTCCTTAAAAACTCTGAATTTGGATACGAGAAAGATAAAGCAGACACGATCCTCAATACTTGGACTCATCTTCAAGCTTTCTCTAGCAATATAAGCTTCTTAGCCTCATTGAAAAATAAAAATGAGAGGGGTGAGATATGGGAATGGTGAATT
Source organism: Iris macrosiphon (assembly GCA_036927795.1). Taxonomy (NCBI): domain Eukaryota; kingdom Viridiplantae; phylum Streptophyta; class Magnoliopsida; order Asparagales; family Iridaceae; genus Iris; species Iris macrosiphon. The sequence goes on from JAYESA010000005.1 coordinate 63,030,962, forward strand.
TGGTTGGGAAGGGATTATGGTTTGCCTCTAATTTTGGGGATGAACTAATTAGGAATGAAATGGAGGTTATTCATGAATGAAGAGGCTTATATAGCCTCATATTAAGGTTAGAGTTAGGGTTAGGTTGAGGAATATTTTAATTAACACAAAGGCCCCTCTCATTCTCTCATTAATAGGACCAACTAAAACATAGAATAAAATATTCTATTCTTGAGTCTAAATAGGTTTAATAGACTTAGTCTAGTCATGACTAACTAATAACTCAAGTCAAATAGTCTAAATTTAATACTAACTCATTCTCCTAAACTAATGAGTCAAACCATGACTAACTAATTAATTGAATCAATGGGTCAAGTCAAGTCTAGTTAGGTCCACTAATGTCATGTCTAATTATAATAGACTAATCAACTAACCAATAATAAAATTATTCATAATATCTATATCATACACATTATATATTTAAATAAAAATATAAACATAATATTTATAATAATACAAAATTATAAAAAATATCCCTATTCTAGAAATATGGTAGTTACAAAATCTAATTCAAGTTCCAATACTTTCTACTCTGTGCCAATTGAAAGAGTATTTCTTGAATTTTATTCTCATAATTATTCTGAGATCGAGATGGAATACCTATTTGAACTTGAAAATTAATACGTACTTGATTTATGGAATTATAAATAAGATGTATTCTTGTGTCCTGGAAATTCTAAAATATATACTCGCATATTAAGAATTGGCATGAGACACCGAGAAGAACTAATAAAGATAATAGAGTAGGAATTGTTTGTAGCTTTATGTTAGAGCATTGGACGGGGGAGAACAACTTGAATACCACCTAAGAAATTCTTGTAATATAATAACAACAACAAAAATGATCAGTAATCAGCTCTTTCGCAAGGTCCTACGAATTGAGTGTGTGAGGCTTAGCTCACTTACCTGCCCTGAATTCGTACCTATTTCGATAAAAAAGATCGATTAGGTGATGTAAACCCTCATTTTTTTCTTCTTTATTTTTTTAATTAAGTAATTGATCTTAAATCAATGTAAATGATTTTTTATTTTTTAGTAATTAGTATTGTTGTGGGAATTAGAATTTATAATTTTCTCTACGGGAGAAAACTATTATTTATCAGATAGATTGCACCTAAGACATGTTTAACCCAACCAAGGAAGACCACTCAGCCTAGCCTAAATATTTTTATTTTTCTCCTTTTTTTCCTTTCTTTCCCTAGTAATACATTTTATAGACCCAAGTGTAGTATCCACACAAAATACCAACCTGTAGCTAACGTAGACCCATGTGTGCGAGAGTGTGGCAATAGGATGCCATTGTGCAGTTCCATGCATCAACCCATAGGTTACGCCACCTCTTACGTGTAAAGCCTAACCCAACTTTTAGTTTCCTCTATACTGTAACAAACCTCACCCAAACCACATATGTTCCCTAACCAAAATCTAAACCATCAAAACCAAACCTAGGCCTAGTACCGAACCCTAAGAATCCCTTGTAACCCGCCAATGCCAACAAGCGGTTCACTTCAACCCATGGAAAGCCCTAGCGTAAACCTAGCCAAAACCCTAACGGCTACTTCCTCTCCATTGGAGGGGAACGCTGCAGCTCTGTGACGCTCCAGTATGGCAGGAGCACGCCCCGTACGACCTAGGGCCTCCCCAGGTCACGACAATAACTTTTCCTTCTTTATTCAGCCGTCCAGTTTTATCAACCCCCTTCTGAACCCTAATCCCATCCCCCTATTTAATCGTCTATTCATTTTCCTCTTCTTGATATCAAGCCCTAGCCGCCACCCTTCTAAAATTCACCACCAAACCCTATACTTTGTCTTCCTCCACCGTGCTCTATTCTGACCATCGGAGCAATTTTGATGTCCCACCGTCGAGTATCGCCATGGGGCTTCAGTACGGGCCAACTGACTACCGCGGGACTAATTGCAACGCACAACGACTTCTTGACTTCGCTTGAGTGGATCAGCTGAAGGCGACGGAGTTGGACGTCTCCAATTGTCCACGATTTGTCCAGAGCCGCGTGGTTGCAGTTAGTCGACAACTAGAACTCGAAAAGCTTCATCAAGGTGTCATCGGGTCAGTTTTTGTGCCTTTGTTCCCTTGTGTGCATCCACCTTCTAGCATATTTTTCCAGCATCTTACTATCCCTGCATCCCAAGTGCTATGTACTTAGTAACGTACTTCATTCTAATAAATAACAAATTGGTAGAGGTGTTCTTAAATCATGGTAAGAGTCTTGCTCTAGTTGTTAGCCAAAGAAGGATGGTATAATGTTGTGGAGTACTGCATGAGTAAGGTGTGTATATATGTTTTGATTAAAGCTAATAGGAATATGAGGGAATGTAAGAGATGAATAGCCTAGGGTCTGTTGTTGAGGAAGAGACCCACGTGAACTTGGGTTGGTTTTTTTCATACACTATAGTGGATATAACGAGTATGTAGGGAAGAAACGGGAAAGAGAAGGCATGCATACTGAAATATACAAAAGATATATAGAAGTATGTGTTCACCTTGAGTTTTTATTGAGGAAGGTAAATAGTATAATGTGGTTGAGTGTTTGTTTCACTTGTTGTTCGGGTATGTGAAGTTGAAAGAAGGAATGAGGATATGAGGAATAACTAGGGAAAGAACTAAACTATGGAGTCTAGCATATCTTTGAATAGGATGGATACTGTAGGGTGTGATCGAATATTACTTGTATAGGTGGGTTATTAAAGAAAAGAAATATTGTGCCATACAAGATATTATTGGAGGATTGAAATTGAAATGAAAACACAGTATGAAGGTTTCACTGTTAGAAGGATGTATTTTTATTTGGAGAGAATGGTGAACATATATTATGTATGTACATGGAGTTGTTGTCCTTATAGAGTGAAGGATAGTGGTAAACAGTAAATAGATTGTTATATGGCTGAGAATGCACACCTTTTTGCATATATTATTATTGGGAACATTTAAAACTTTAAGTTGGGTTATACCACCCCTTATGGGATTCTCTATACTTTGTCAGTCTATGGTCACTATAGAAATGCACGCAATTAGATAGGCTTTCAAACTGCTATGGAAAGTATGAGTGTAGTACAGCTCGTGGTTACCTATTGGCTTTGAGGATTATCTAGGGCCTATTGTTAATAAGAACATGAATGCAGCTGAATATCATTATTATATAGGCTCCTGTAATAAATAAATAAAATGCATGTTTATATAAATAATTAGTTAAACCATAAATTCAATAATCTCTTTCTATAAGATGGAATCCTAGTTAAATAACTAATATCTACTAAATTACACAGATTCTTTGGATACTTCGGACGTGGGTGTTGAACCAGATTCTTATCCTTATATTCAGCATTCATAATCAGGCAAGTGTACCTTGCCATATGTATTTTAGTTTACTCGTATTCTTTTTATCTTGTGATCGTATCATTGCCCTTTGGACCATTAGCCGGTGCCTTGCGTCCTTGTCAAATTCGGGTGCATGGAAGCACCATTCTAGAAATAGATTTTTGTTTCGAGTTTTTTGTGATTTAAAATAAAATTCCAAATTTTAATATTTTATTTCAAACTTATTTTGATAATTATATGCATGATTTAGAGGTCTAATAATCGTTTAGTTGATGTACAAGTACCGGGTAAGTTTCAACCTTAGTTTCGTGTGACATTGTATATACATACCTACGTGTATATATAAACGTATAAATATAAGTATATGCATATATATATATATATATATATATATATATATATATATATATATATATATATATATATATATATATATATATATATATATATAAAACCTTATGTATATGATTATTGCGTAGCGTAGGACGCAATATTTGTATTTGCAAGTTGTGTTCACCACTCTGCATGTATTAGGAATAGTTGTCGCGAATATCATGAATTCATCTATTACGTTTTCACGTGAGGATTTCCTGATCTTCACGTAAGGATTTTCTGATATGCATCTTCGAACGTGGACGTTAGACATGCATCTTTGTAGAAATCAAAAATAGGCAAGTGTACCTTGCCGTAACATATTACAATTTCTTCTTGCTATATATATTATATTATTTGCCTCTTGTGTATAGTATTGTTACCCTAGGACCGTTAGTTGATACTTAGCATTCGAGTCAGATTCGGATGACGATGTCTGTCAGTGGAGTCGAATATCGATATTTAGAGTTGTCATCACCATACTATAGACGTGCTTATATTTTTGGACGTCAGACCTTAGGACACATTGACACGGCACTTCATATGACAGATTCTGAAGTCGATATTTTCTTAGAAACCGGAATCTGTGTTTGGTGTTAGGACTCATGACTTGTTATACTACACTATTATTACTTATTATGAATCGATGTACTAGTTATAGGTTCTGACCTAGCGTGTCGCGGACACGAAATACAAGACACATGGGAGGGGAAAGCATACACAGTACGTTGGGCTACTTTTCTCATAGTTGTTATTGTCTTATTACCAAAGCTTTGGGTATTTCATAGTTCCTGCATGTCCCTTGATGGGATCTATGGATATTTTATAGTTGCTGGAGTGTCTATCGAGATCTCCAGGTTTACACCATAGCAGCCAAGCGTATGAGTGTTGTTCTCAAGTGTATATCACTTAGTCAGTTATAATAGATTTTCCCCACTGAGCACACTTGTACCTATTATATTTTTTTACTTTTGGCATGTTTTTATGTACCTTTTTATGTCTCCTGAGGACCTGGTTCCTTTCCAGGTTTAGACGAGGAGGTTTATCCTGAGGTATACGGTCCAAGTGTTTACACAGGAGCAGGACGAGTAGTGGAGGACGAGATCTTTCCAAATGAGTTCACTTGATCCATGTAGGGTCTTCACTCTTGGGTTTGATCTCATTACTTAGTTAGCAGATATTCGGACCTATTTATCTTACTGCTTTTCTTTTCTATTCAGTACTTGTATTAGCGGGTTGTTCCCCATGAGACTCTTTTCATTATTGTACTTTGTCACCTTTTCAGACTTTATTTTTTTTACGAGCATTAGTGGACTTGATTATCTCTATGTGCTTTTTCCTTTTTGTGGATGAGATTAGTTTCATTAGCTGTGATTAGAAAGAAGAATTTCTCTAAATCACTTCGGGTCAGCTCCGCCTTCAAGCATCCGAAATACGCATGTTTAGACTGTTGTTTATATTATACAGCTTAAATGCACTCTAATGGGTCCATTAGTTGGAATGCCCATTGGAGTCGTACTGCTGGCCATTGCAACATGGCTCGATACCGTACTTTTTGTCACGACCCGCACTCGAAAAATCGGGCATGAGTCGTGGGTACGTCCAGCCTACGCCGCAGCATCGGCGGTAGAACGCTGTCTAGGTCAACTAACTAAATAATAATCTCACACAAAAATCGGCCATGACCTCTCCAAAAGGAGAGCAACCACACAAACAATATAAACCTGTCAAGATCTCAACTCCAAACGGAGGAGCAAATATCTCAATGATAATCAAGTACTCAATCACGAATCTAAGCACGATAAGATAACACAGAGATCTAACAACAATAAAGTCTAACCAACAACAACTACTACAACAACCACAACATCAAATAATAATACAACAATATCCAAAATAATATACAAACAAGGTCTCAATCTAAAACCGGAGATAAATCCGGTGCTAAAAGCTAATAAAAACAACAACAAAGTCCCAGTGATCCCGGCTACCAACCCGGAAATCACCCCTAAACTAGAGGGTCCCTGTCTGCACCATCGACAGGCTCAGGTCCATAAAACGTCGGACACCAATCCTCCGGATACTCTGAAAAATATGTCCAGTCAGGACTGGAGCAAGTACATCTCTAACAGCAGTTCCATTTAAATGATAAAAACTATAAAACAGTTATAGCAAGTAGCAAGAAGAATGAAGCAAGTATGAAACAAGAAAATATGTATAACTGGTGCATAAAGGTAAAGATGCATGGATATCAGAGCAAGATAGTAATAACTGCAAGATACAAGAAATCTAAGCTAAGATCAAGTCCGTGCACATGAACGTGTAGTGAGTCCAGCATGAAAAACATGTAGTGAGTCAAGTCCAGAAACATGTAAGTGAGACAAGTCAAGAAATGCATGAGAGTCCAGACTATAAAGAATGAACTCGGTGTCTTTGAAATACTTGTTTCGACATGTAAACGGCTAGGGGTAAGTACGGCTCACCGCGCACTGGGTGCGCAGCTGCTATCATTCCAGATTAGACCAGAGGAAGTGATGTCTGATGATTCCAGATGGGAATGTTTACATGTCTACTCGAGTATTTCTCCGCCCCGACTAATACAAGTGGATCCAAGACCCGACACGCAAATCAAGATGAGTCCAGCCTGAACATGAATGATGCCTGTAGGTGATGCCTGTAGTGATTCCAGAATAGAGGCCAGAAACATGAAATGTACGTGTCGCAAGTAAATAAATCCAGAAATATCAATCAGTGCCGTGTTGTGCCAGAATAATCAGATGATACTATACTAGAAGCTGAATCATAATAATCATCAAATAATGAAAACTATCAGAGAATGTACTCGCCTGACGTCCTGAGCAACTAGCGATCCGAACTGGTGTCGCAAGGACCTAATACGAAAAGCAAGGTTAAACATGGTTCTAATGAGTTAAACAGATAAAAAATAACTAAAAATAGGCTTCTAGGGTCGTTCTAGGTCAAACGAGTCAAACCGGTGAAATCCGGGTCAAAAAGTCAACTCTGGGTCCAAAAAGTCAACTCTAGGTCAAAACTAGGTCAAAAGTTGACTTTGGCGGTCAACCGAGTCAACTACGGTCAAGTCTGGGTCAAACTAGGGTGCTCCTGAATTTCTAGGTCAAACCGAGCTCATTAAGCTAGAAAACTCTCAAACTCGCCTCCTAGAGATACCGGGATACCCTCGGTATCCGATACCTCAACCTAGGCTACGCACCCCGCCTATACCCTCTAAAACCTATGCTAGCACGCATAAATATATACACATATACATATAAAAATTACTCCAATACTATTCCTAGGCTATTGCTCAAAAACCCCGTTCGAAACCCAATACCTTGGTTATCTTAAGGTATTGAGATACCAAGGTATCTCAAGGTATTGAGATACCGCTCTAAAACTCCTCTAACTAGCTATCTAGCTACTAATTTTGCACCTAGTTATTAATCTAGGCTAGGTAGTATAGATATCTACCATATTTATATATATCTAAGTATGTATATACCTATATATATAGATATCCACACACATATATACTAATACCCATTTACCTTACCCATAAACACATATATATATATATATATATATATATATATATATATATATATATATATATATCTAACTATAATATATATCTAGCTCTAGGTATATATATATATATATATCTATGCATATAGATATAGGTATCCCATATATCTACCTATCTAATTATCTATAGGTATACCTATCTATCTATGCATCTACTTATCTATATATCTATCTAAGTAACTATCTATCTATTTATCTATCTATCATACTATCTATAAATCTAGCTAGCTATCTATCTATTAGTTCTAACTATTTACCTATCTAATCTATTCATATAACTATTTAATTATCTACCTATCTAACTAACTAAGCAATTAACTATATATCTAACTATCTCTATAACTATCTATCTAAGTAATTATCTACCTAGATAACTATCTAGATATATGTATCTATATATATACTTATCTATTGATTCTAACTATATATCAATCTATCTATATCTATATATATATAGATATATATACCTCTCTCTCTCCCTCGCATACTGCTAGCTGTTGCTGCTGCTGCTGCTTTTCACTGCTGCTGCTGCTGCTGCTTTTCATTGCTGCTGCTGCTGCTGCTGTTCAGTCCACCCCCCTCTCACTCTCACACACACACACACAACCACATACAGACACACATATATATACATATATCTATATATATATATACAACCATATATATATATATATATATATATATATATATATATATATATATATATATATATATATATATATATATATATATATATATACACACACAAGCACACTTACACATACATATATATATATACACATAGACATGTACACACACAAGCACATAGATATAAATACACACATATATATACAAATATGTATACATAAACACACATACATATAATTATATACATATATATATATAGACACATATACACTAACACAACACAACACACAACAACACACAAACAACACGCCCCACTCACGCCCAACGACCCCGACACTCACCGACACCCTAAAATATATAAAATATAACTCGAAAACTCTAGCACACACTCTCCGATACTAACCCAACGTGCGCACAAGTCCGAAACTAGGAACCCACGCCGAAATGGCCGTTCGGTCATTTCGACGAACACGTGGTGCGCGGCTCGGAAAACCTCCTGAAACTAACACCAAAGCTTCTCGTGTCCGAACGGAGACACGCACTCACCCTCAAGACACCCGACAACGTCTACCTAGGTCCATCTAACCTAGGGCCTCACCCAAAATTGGGCCAAATTCGGATTTCACCCGAAATTGACACAAAACCTAGTGTTAAAGTCTCCAAACACTACCCAACTAGTTCCAACTTCCTCCCACGGGTAGCCTAAGGGTCTAGGAAGGTTCTACAACACTAATTACACTACACAAAAATAATTAGCAAGGGAAAAGTTAGGTTTTACCTCTTGGGAGTTGGAATCCCAAGGCCAAAGTCTCACAACCCCTAGAAATCACCTCCCTCAAGCTCCAAGCCACCAACTCTAGCTTCCACACTAGATCTAAGCTCCTCACACCTAGGTTAGGGAAAAGCAAGGTTAGGGCTAGCATAAGGAGAAGGAATGGAAGAAGAAAGAAGAAAAATGGAAGAGGGAACTCACCTTGGAGAAGAAGGAAGAAGGAAGAAGAAGTGGAGAAGAAGAAATGAAGAAGAAGAAGTGAAGAAGAAGAAGAATACAAAGTGGGGGAGCTGCTGCTGGTTTTTGCACGGGAATGGGTAGGTAGGGGGGCCGGCCACACATAAAAATGGGGGTTTACATGTACAAAGGTCCAAAATGCCCTCCCGTAACTCGGTTTTGGGTTTCGGGTTCCAAAAACACTCAAACTAACTCCAAATCTCTCCCACTAACCTTCTAAAAATAAAATAAATATTTCTAAGCCCCAAAATAATTCTCACAAGGGTACGGGCTGGGTCGGACATAGGTCCACTAAGGTCTGACATGGGTCCAGGCTAGCCAAAATCCTAAAATAATCAATAATAATATAATACAATCATTAATTAATTATAAATACAATTAATAAAAAATAATGCACAATTAACTAAATTAAAAATAAAAAAATACCCGGCTCTGGAAATAGGGTGGTGACACTTTTGGTACTGGAGCATGACAGTTTTTGTGGTGGCTCATATAGGTACCAATTAAATCTTCTTGGTTACCTAACTGTGCCAACCGAGCCTGCAAATAAGATTAGATATTAGGATCTCATCCACATTGCTTGACTACCTCTCTTTTAAAGCCTCTAATTTGGTTTTATTTGCAAATTTGCATCCTATTTGTTCTTCTAGATCGCTAATTTAATCATAACTCCGTTTCAAAGTTATGAATCTTCATAATGGGCATGTTGCACAGCCGGGAGATGTCCCATGGGATACTAGATCGTTGGAGGATCCAACACCAAGGCATTTTCTTATGTTGCCCCTTGCTACTTACGGACAGTCCTCTGGGCAACATCAACTGCCACCGGACGAGCGCCGATCCCCACACCAGGCATAGCAGGAAGGCCAACGGATCTCTGGGCAGGAGGAGGAACAGTTGCCCGTACTACCTCCATTTCTACCGCAAATGCCCTTTTTGCCTTTTTCCAGCCTGGGCAACCGATGGATGGCCAACAGATGTTCCAGATGTTCTACGACATGATGCAGGCTCGACAGCAAGTCTAGCAGCAGGCCCAACACCGCCAGGCTGACAGTTTGATAGAGAGCATCGTGACGGCCTTGGAGCAGGTGACACCACCAGCACATCAGCCAACAACAAAGTCTATTAAGAATTTTCGTCAACTGAAGCCCCTACCATTCTCTAGCACAGAGGAGCCTACTGAGGTACATTGCATGGCTGACCAATATTCAGCACCAATTGGAAGCTTCTGAGCTCCCACGCGGAAGATGGATGACCGCCATCAAGATACAGTTGACTGGAAATGCCTACCACTGGTGGCTTTCTGAGGAGCAGCATCTAGGACCAGATCATGTCACTTGGGATGTGTTCTCTAGACTCTTCCAGGAGATGTTCATTCCGTATGCTGCCTGCATAGAGATTTGGGATAATTTCCTATACCTCACTCAAGGTAGCATATTTGTGAAGGAGTACAAGGAAGAGTTTCTTCGCTTGACCCATTTTGCCCCTACTTTGATCCAGACTAAAGAGGCAAAAGTAGAAAAGTTCTACGATGGCTTGAGTTTCTAGTTGCAAAGTTTGATCGAATCTGTTGCCCTTACTTCCTACTTTGCAGTTCTTACAGCAGCTCTACGCCTGGAGTACGTCAACAAGTGAGTGGCCAGCCAAAAGCGCCCAAATATACCAACAGTACCAGTTCGAGCACCACAGGGGGACCAATGAAGCACCCCCGAATGTACCAGCCTTAGAGAGAAGCTCTACCAACAGAACCAGGACTCCCTACTTGCTATTTATGTGTCAAGGTAGGCTATCATATGAGGGATTGTCGACACAAACTGGGATTCTATTTGATTTTCGGGTATGGTCAGCATTCTGCCTAGGATTGCATGGAGCATCGAGAAGGAGCACCGATGATTCACCAATCAGCTTTACCAGTATCGAGGTCAGTTCAGCAACCACCTAGGCCAGTTATTCTAGCACCGAGGGTGCCGTACGCAAGAGCTGGAGGGATGCGACCATTAACACCCGAAGGATATCAATAGCGGCCACCTTTAGCTCCACAGGCAGCACTCTTCTAACAAGCCCAGCAGCAACAGAGGGTACCAGCACAGGGTCATGGTCAGGCTTTTGCGATGACCATTGAGGATACAGAGACAACAGGAGAAGTGAACGCAGGTACTATAATAGTAGCTTCATTACCAACAGTAGCATTATTAGATTCTGGTGCCACACATTCTTTCATAGCTGCTAATTTCGTAGCCACCCATAGAGTAGCAACTTCACCTCTTCTGAAGACCATGAAGATTCTTACGGGAGGTGGAATAATACCAATTAGCGATACATGTAGATCGTGTTCAGTAGTTGTGTGTGGTCGAGAGATGGGAGCCCAATTTTTAGTCTTTTCTATGCCGGACTATGATGTTGTTCTTGGCATGGATTGGTTGACCCAGTACCATGTGACCCTAGATTGACGAAGTTAATGCATCATCTTTATACCACCAGGTCACCCAGAGTTCGAGTTCCTTAGGGGAGCCCAAGAGCAAGGTGCCTAACATACCCTTAAGGAACACATTATGGAGGGTGAAGCCGTATACCCGAAGATTATATCAGAGTTTGAGGATGTATTTCTCGAGGACCTTCTAGGCCAGCCACCTGATCAAAAGATAGAGTTTTTTATAGAGTTAATTCCAGGAGCCGAGCCAGTTACTTCCCCTATGTAGAGACTAGCACCGAAGGAGTTGGTTGAACTGAAGATACAAGTAGATGACCTCTTAGACAAGGAGGTCAAGTGTTTCTCCGTAGAGAGCCCCAATCTTATTTGTTCCGAAGAAGGACGGGTTGGTACGCTTATGCATCGATTACAGAGCACTGAATGCTGTAACAATAAAGAACAAGTATCAATTATCGCGTATCGATAATTTATTTGATCAGCTAAGTGGATCATGTGTATTATCGAAGATCGATTTCATATCCGATTACCATCAGATCAAGGTGCGGAATGAGGACATTCTGAAGATAGCTTCTGGACGAAGTACGGGCACTATGAGTTTTTAGTTATGTCGTTTGGTTTAACCAACGTGCCAACTGTATTTATAATCCTGATGAATAAGGTTTTCTATCAGTACTTGGATAAATTTATGGTGGTATTTATTAACGATATCTTCGTATACTCCAAAAGCCACAAGGAGCATCTCAGGATCGTGCTGGAGATGCTGAGGCAGGAGAGGCTGTATGCCAAGCTCAGCAAGTGCAAGTTATATTTGGATAGGGTACCTTTCCTTGGTCATATAATCACTGGAGAAGGACTATCTGTCAACCCAGAGAAGACTGACGTACTAGAGACAAGGCCTACCCCTACATCAATTACGGAGGTTAGGAGTTCCCTCAGACTTACCGAATATTATCGAAGGTTCATGGAAAAAAATTGAGGATTGCGGAGACTAAGACACCTTTAACGCGTAAGTATCAGGAGTTTATCTGGACTTAGGAGTGTCAGACGGCTTTCAAAGAGTTGAAGAAGCGTTTGATGACAACACCAGTCTTGACCCATCCTTCTAGATCTGGAGGATTTGTGGTATACAGCGATGAATCTGGAAGCAGAGTAGGGTGTGTTTTGATGTAGTATGGCAAGGTTGTAGCTTACGCATCAAGATAGTTGGGGGTTCATGAGAAGAACTACCTGACGCATGATCTAAAGCTAACTGCGATGATATTTGCCTTAAAGCTTTGGAGGTACTACCTTTATGGAGAGAGGGTCAATATTTATTTTCATCACAAGAGTATAAAGTATGCCTTCACTCAGAAGGAGCTCAATATGAGGCAGAGACATTGGCTGGAGTTGATAACAAACATTGATATCGAGTTGCAATACCATCCTGGCAAGACGAATATTATGGTAGATGCCTTAAGCAGGAAGCCCATGGCATACTTCTTGATGACTCAATACCACTTGTTAGAGGATCTTCAGAAGCTTGGGATAGAGGTTATTTTGCCAAGTATGGATATATAATTGGCAAATCTTGAAGTTCAATCTAAATTGGTCAAGAGGATTAAGGCTGCCTTGCCTACCGATGCGAGTTTTGGAGACTACGAGAGAGGAAATAGGATGGATGCAGACGGGACTCCAAATTCATAAGGATGGAATATTGAGGTATGGAGATCTCCTATGCATTCTGAGTGGCGAGCTACGCCAGGAGTTACTGACTGAGGCGCATAATTTGATTAATTATATTCATCTCAGAGGTACGAAGTTGTACCGAGATTTGAGATAGCATTAATGGTGGCATGGGATAAACAGAGAGGATTGCACAATTTTTGGCGAGATATTTGGTCTTTCAGCAAGTCAAGGCCAAACATCAGCTAACTGCAGGACTGTTACAGTTGCTTCCTATTTTTAATTGGAAGTGGGAACACATAACCATAGACTTCTTCACAAGATTCGAGGAGCCCCAATAGGAAGGATAAAGTATGGGTTATCGTGGACTGACTCACCAAGTCAGCACATTTCTTGCCCTTCAGACTTGGACAATCCACGGAGATACTAGCTGACATGTATATGCGACATATTATAAAATTGTATGGAGTACCTATCAATATAGTATCAGATCAAGATTCCAAATTTATATCTTATTTCTGGCAGAGTATGCAGGATAGTTTGGGAACTCGTCTCAAGTTCAGCACTTCCTATCACCCGCAGACCGATGGCCAGTCAGAGCGCAAGATTCAGATACTTGATGATATATTGAGAGCTTGTATGCTAGATTTTGGAGGATCTTAGGAAGATCACTTACATTTGGTAAAATTTTCCTATAATAATAGCTACCAAGCAAGCATATAGATGGCACCTTTTGTGGCATTGTACGACAGAAAGTGCAGGTCTCCAGTATGTTGGAGTGACGTGGGAGAGCGTCAGATACTTGGTCTAGAATTGCTGACACAGGCAGTAGAGAAGGTAAAGCAAATACAGAGCTGTCTCCGTACAGCACATGACAGAAGCTTTGGGCAAATATGGACCTTTTGTGTTCAATAAAGGTGATCATGTATTTTTGAGGAAATTCCCTACTTGTGGTACTATTTTTTGGAAGCATAGGCAAGCTGATTCTGAGGTATATTGGGTCTTTTGACATCTTAAAGCGAGTTGGTGACGTGATGTATCATCTTGCATTGCCTCCATCATTAGAAGGCGTGAATGAAGTATTCTATGTATCGCAGTTGAGGAGATACGTGACTGATCATAGTCACATAACGATCATTCAGAGATCTTAGTGGGGCCAAGTCTTTCTTACAAAGAACAACCAGTTGGGATTTTGGACAACAGTGAGAAGGTATTGTGAGGGCAGACTATTCGACTAGTCTGGGTTATATAAAAGCATCATTCACCGGGTGAATATACTTTGGAGCACGAGGATTCTATGCGAAAGCTTTTTCCTTACTTGTTTAATGATTCAGGTATGAACTTACGTACCGTATTTTATTACTGTTACATTATCTTTTTTAGTTGTGTTTTTATTCTTAATTTTGAGGACAAAACTTTCTAAGATGGGTAGTTTCTAATCCCTCAAGATTTAGTGTAGGGTTATACTTAGAATTTCAAAAAAATTGGATTATTTTGGTATTAATTAAGTTTATTTGCAAGCAATTAAATTATCTCTTAGATTTTTTGTAGCCCTTGATAACCTTCACCATGACTTCAATATCTTGAGAAACAACACCAGCATTTTCCTTCCAACCAACTTTGCATAATTAATTTAGTCGAGCCAAATTATGCTCATGTCATTACTGTTACTGACAAACTTACCTTCACATCCTTCAATTTAGTCACACAACTTTCGTGACGCTTTTTACACAAAAATGACACTTATACCCCTTTCTTATTGCGGGCAATTTTAATACGAAACACCGATTCAATGCTTCCGACAAATTTGATATTCTTGAGCCTAACGGGACCTACTACACACATGATATTTCTGTTCCATTTATTTGAGCCCCCACATGCTCCCTACGCATTATTAATCACCCAGGCTATTTTTATTGCCATAAGATATACCTATCATTAAATCGCCCTCAACCGAGCCCAAACACCTAACCCAAACCCTTAAACCAACTTCTATGACTCATGCACAATACTCCTCACCTATCTACCTCTCTACAACACACCAAATACCTATTTTCACACACAAGATCACATATTGCAATCCTATGGAATTTAAATTTAACATCTTCCCAATTTAGTATTAATCCTATGAACTTTCCATCTATGTATACCAATTAAACCATATAATATTTAATTAAATAGTAGCCCCTATTGTTTATGGCAGCCCTTACATGCCATTTTAAGCCCTATTTACTCTTAGCCCTAGGATTCAAATACCCTAAACATCTAGCCATCCATATACCTATCTATCAACCTACCTATATTTAAATCCCCCTACTAAACCTAATACCCGACCCCCTCTCCTATTCCAACTAAGGACAACACCCCTCCCTTACTTATCTCTTTCTCTTCCTCTTCTCCATCTTCTCCTCCTTCCTTCTCCTTCTTCTTTTCTTCCTTGTACCCGGTCGGCCAAACAAGGGCAACAGTCAGCCGACTGCTACTACTGCTGAGCACACGCACTGCACAACACTGTGTAACCCTTCCCCAAGCTGCGAACACCTGCCCCTCTAGGCTAAGTCATCCCCCTTCGAGTCCCAAGTAGTTTGGAGGCCATCTAAATTTCCTAGAGTTCGTAAATACGACGTGAACACTAACCGTAATCAACCTAGGTATATTTTCTATCACCTTTAAATCATTCTACTTTGTTTATGATAAAATGTGTGTGTGTGTGTGTGTGTGTGTGTATTTGGAAAGGGGAATAGTATAAATGAGGCTGAGCCCAAAACAGGAGACCCACGGAATGGAAAGAAGCCCAAACCCGAAGTCCAAAATGCTATACAACAGACACAAAAGAAAAGTATACCTCCTAGCCCAATCTATACAACCAAGGACAGAGAAAACAAAAAATTGGACACCCCATATAATAAACCGAAAGCTAACAAGAAGAACCTATCCAAAGCCAAGCCAGCAACCCCACCCGCAAACCAAAAGGAGACGCTAAAGGCGGCACAGGACCCACACTTTCTCCACCTGCCGCGAAGCTTCTACGATCAATTGATCGACCAAAAAAGAATAACCTTCATACTGATGCTTGTTCCTATTCTTCCAGAGGACCCACATACTAGCAGCTAAGAATTTGAGCTTTGCGTGTTCGAGGGACGAAGCAATCCACTGAAATAATTGGGCTGGAATGAACCAGAGATGCTTCCCGATCCGAAAGAAAGCTCAAAATGAAACCATACACCCTTCGACTGGCCCCCGTCAGCAAAGATATGATCGAGTGATTACTCTTGAGGCAATGTATAACAATGACATCTCGATGCCAGAGGCAACTTACCCTTGAAGGCCCGCCAGAGAAGAATCGACCACTTCACAGTGATGCAAGGGTGCCAAATCAAATGAAGGGTTGGGTGAACTGAAGAGTCATACTGGAGACCTTTTATGCCCAAGCAGAAGAGAATAAGCTGACCGGGGAGTGGTGCCAGACAAAAATTTTAGGATCCGTGGATAAAACCAAATTGCCCGCGTAAATCGAAGAGGAAGCCAACTCCCCAAATAACCTCCGGATGATTACCGTATCCCACCCACAAGATTCCTTCCAAAGGTCCTGGATCCTAACGAGATTCCTTTCTGAACATAGTAGAATTAGCCTGTCCAGGCCGGACTAGTTCTCAGCAGATGCAATTAAAAGCCCATTTCCTACCCTAATCTGGATGTACTGCTCCTTGAGCTCCCTACCCCGGAGCAACCTCCTCCACACATGCAAAGAGTCACTATTAGCATTAGCAAGAGACGAGTGCCATCGAGGAAAGTAGCGAGCATGCATGCAATCACTCCAAAGGGATGATCAAGTCTGCAGCTTCTACCAAATCTTGACAGAAAATGCATCAATAGTTTCAGACAAGCTCCAAATCCCCAACCCTCCCTCCTCCGTGGGTTATGTGATGATCTTCTAACTAGCCCAGCGTCATCGCTATTGTCCCATCTTATGGCCCCAAAAGAAACTCTTGAAGAGCTTCTCCTAGATGTTGACGACACTTTTTAGAGGGCAATACGCGGATAAAGTGTAAATCGTAATCAAACTCAGAATGTGCTTCAGAAGCACCAGTTTTCCTCCAGGACAGAGAAGGTTTTTATGCCATCCTTTAATCTTCCTTTTTACTTTTTTATGAGAGGCTCAAACATCACAGCATTATTTCTCCTATATGTTAGGGGCAGCCGGCGCTTCGGGTGCTGCTGGGAGTCGACGAGGCTGAGGAGGGCCGAGCTCGGGCTGAGGGTGAGGGGGTAGAACTTGTCGGAGGCTTCTGCGAGGTCGGGCTGGGCACGGCGCTGAGGGTGGCTAGGGCAGTGGATTAGGGTTCAGGCGGCCGGCCGAGGCGATTATATAGGGGGCCGGAACAGTAGTACCGGTCGGATTAGGTTTCAGATTAGGTTTAGGGTTCAGATTGGGTAACGGGTTCGGGTCCGGGTCGGGTTCAATCTGAATCCGGCCCGATCCGCTAGGAGGTGAGGCGGGTTTCGGGTAGGCGGGTTTCGGGTCGAGGTTTCGTGTCCGACCCGACCCGCTAGGGATTAGATTTAAAATTAAACCTGGTCGGGTTCAGTCGGGTTGGTTCGGTTTATTTAGAAATAAACCGAGTTTATTTCTAGGGTTTAATTCGGTTTAATTAAACTTAGTTTTTAGGGCTTTAAAAAATGTTTTCGGGGTCCAATAAATTCCCGAAAAATTACCATATGTCTAATTTTTTATTTTACACCTAAAAATATTATTTTCATAATATTTTAATATTAATTAAAAAAATTAAAAAAAATTACTTAAAATCAAATACCTTAGTTTTAATTAGTTAAAAATCCCAGAAAAATCCAGAAAATTGTGAAAATCCATTTAAAAAAAATTCCTGAAAAATTAAGAGGTCTACAATCAACCCCCTTAAGAGGATTGCGTCCTCGCAATCAAAGAATAAACTACTAAAGGAAAGGACTATGGGTATATCTAATACTATCTGCGTATCAACTTATGCTAAGCACGAGGTTTCGTCTTTCCGAAATAAGGGAAGACGAAAAACAATAATAAAGAGTTCAAGGAGGAGGTAATCGATTAGGAATATGGGGGTCAAGGCATTTAAAAATTCAATAGGAATTGTCAAGGCAGTTTGTGGATTGAATTCCTATTTTGGGTAATTCCTATTCACATGCTCGCATCGGTACAGTCATGTAACAGATACGATATGCTCAGACATATCTAGAGGGCAAGTACATTTCGTCTACTAATCACTATATCTCTCAATCCACGTACAATAGTTTTGCGAAGGGCGAACCAAGCGCACTATGGTTGATCAGACCGTAGTACACTGATTCTGAAATGTATTAGTGTACGCGTCCAATAATATATATGTCATGAACAAGCTTGATAAATGGATGAGCTTATAAAGCTAGTCTGTAATAGCAGCATAAGTCGAGGTAGTACAAAATATAAGCACGCTAGATTATGATGAGAGAAATTACAAAATAATTTAAGTTCACAAAACCAAACAAGATACAAAATTAAGATTCTAAAATCTCTACAGTTGTCATATTCACTCCTTATCTAAGTCGTTAGTTGACCCAATAGGGGTTTGGGCCTATAATTTCTACAGACTGCATAAACACTATCTTCTTACGCAAGTCCAAAGTTGTGTCATCCTATTATACTTCATCAATGGGTCAATAGGGCTATGTGATACTATGTTGTGAGGCATACTACCCGACTTAAAATAATAAACTAATATTGTGATAGTCTTAAGGGGATCCTGCAAAAATAATTTGGTCCTTGTAGTTAAAGTAGAACTATGGTTAGGGCATACAAGTGGAAGATCTTGGTACAGATCAGGGTATCTGATTGCCTTATATAGATAATGGTCATTTAAGTCTTAATCATAGTGTTCCTAGAATACAAGTATCAATAGTATGAATTGGAGGAGTTACTGGTCTTCAAGGGAAAGAGGATATAATCTATACTGAGGTGGGGTACATGTTACGTGATTTAAAACTAAGAATAATCAGCTCACAATCTAAGGGAACAACTCAAGCTATCAAATCCTAACTACCACGCACAAAATTCAAAGTCAAATCACCAAACTATAACCCTAACAAACTATATATCCTAACAGTATCTTACTATGCACATTAGGTTCAGTCCAAACATTCGATCTCGGATTTCTATTGGTTCCTCAACACTGGGGTCAAACATTAGGGTCAAATCTCTAACTATCTCTTAGTAGTGCCTATACTACTCTTAGATCATTCATGACTATAACCAGAATAATGGTAAATTATTCTATAGGTGAGGGACGCTAGGGTTCATTAAGCGTTCTAATTAGGGGTGCGCAATATCCTAGTTTTACTCTTAATAGGAAGGTTACCCTACTTATCATTCTATCAACAGGGACTTCTATATTCTAGGAGAAGGCTACCCTCAAGGAACTAATGAGAAGGCACATGAATCAAGCAAGATGCATTTATTCAGCGGAATGGATTGAAAGAAGGAGGAGAAGAAGTCATAGTCAGTTGTGGATGAGATCCTATACTCTAATCCTATTTGCGGGCTTGCTCGGTCCCTAAGTTAAAACCAAAGCAATTTAGTCATTGACCTGCTTGGGCCACCACAAAAATCATGTCACGCCTCAGTCCCAAAATATCGAGGGACTAGACACGTGGCAATGGCCAGCAGCATACACCGATGGACAAACCCAATTTAATGGATCCATCGGGGCGTACTTAAGCTGTAGTACAACAATAAGGGTCTGAATATACTAATCTCATCCACATATATAAATACAACAATATCAGAATCATAAAGTAAGATCATTCTCAATAAAACATAAACTCGGGAAATAACCCGATAATGAGTCTGATACAATAGTCAAGATACAAAAATAAAGATAACCACAGAAAATACTGAGTATGGATAAAGCATATACTCAGAAGATATCCTCGGTGATCACTCGTCTACTGGATGTGGTACTGCTCCAGTGCCTGCTCTTGATAATGCTCCTGCTCCGTATACCTCGGGGTAGATCTCATCTGCTAATCCTAGGGACATAATCCGGATCCAGGTCCTCAGGGGACATAGCAAGGTACAAAATAACTCAAACCAAAATAAATGCAGTAAAATAGTCAATAAAATTAACAGGGTAAATATGTAACCATCTATGTGAAATACAAGTGAGAGCATCACTAGTACTCAGGCTGAGACTACTACAAGCTCTGTGTCTGGGAGCCTGTAGCAGAGTTTACTATGTATTTTACTATGTATTTTACTATGTAGTATATGTATATAAAATCAGCCTGTAGCCTGTGTCTCTTCCCACCCAATGTAATCTCATATCTTATGTCCACGATGCCTCATGTCCATGTCACGTAAGATCATATCTAATACAGCAAGTCATATAATGTCTATGAATATAATGTCTATGTCATAAAACCTGTATCCTATACAGAATCACCATGAATATCTCAGGAAGATTCTATCTCATGAATAGTGTCAAGTGTCCTGGGTTATGATGTATTTGATAAGACAAGTACGAGAATGTATAGGGTCTCGGTATCCATGTCTAGTGATGTTACACAACTCCACGTACGGTGTTGGCACCCGACTATTAATCGGACGCTAAGTAAGTCACACGGTCCTAGGTCAAGCATGTACAATAATATATAAATAGGTCAAGAAAATATGTAACATGAACTGCAATGTTGGCAAGGTACACTTGTTTGTGGTTTTGGCTCCAACTGTAGCTTTGGTCTCAGTGTGATTTGCTGGTACTCCTCCGGTTGCTAAAATAAATATCACCATCAGACTCAAAAAATATCAAATAGCTAGAAACGCCTGTCCTTAAGTCCAATTTGGACACAGGAGGCAAAAATGACAGTTTCTAGTCAAAGCGGGGTCCAGATGTAGGCCGCTTTGTACCGAAAAACTTGTTAGGAGCAAAGGTCTCCAAATTTGTCAAACTTAGTGTCAACAAGTTCAGAACAATGATACAAACTCAATGGAACTTCTAGAAATGGATTCCGATGAGCCGATCACAAAATCGGCCGTCAAGTGGAGCCGTGGGGCCCACGATATACGATTTTGTCAACGATCTCAGAATTGAACCAAACTTGGGTCACAGGACCAGCGTATTGCTACGAGTCCGATGGCGCAAGTATCGTTTCGATCTGATATGTGTACACAAAGTTACGACGTGTTCCAAATCAGGCAGATATGGGGCATTGTCGGCGGATACGCGTTGATTCCGGTGTGCACGCACACCCAAATCAACTTCTGCGAAATCCCGCACGTCCGTATCAACGGCGCACACCTTTCGATGAAGACCGCGTGCGACTAAGTCGTCCCGTTTGGCGGGGCGTACTCAGTTTTGGGTGAAAATAGGGCATTATTTTTCCTGTTTTTGGATCGCGGTACGCGATCGCCACAGGACGCGATGCACCGAGCGGGTTTTACGGGCATCGAGAGGGTTATGCAACCTACGCGTCACAACTGACGGAATGGAAAATGAGACAACGAGGAGAGAGAACGGGTTACCTGAACAGGGCTCCGTGGAACGAGATTTATCGTCCGTGGGTCATCTTGACATGACATGACACAGTGTCCGGGCTGTGTAGCTAGGGTTTCGATGCTGGGGTTGGGGGAATCGCCAGAGGACGGCGGCTCGGGGCGGAGGTGACTACGGCAGAGGCGAAGGGGGTTGGTGCTCAGGCGGCCGGCGCTTCGGGTGCTGTTGGGAGTCGACGAGGCTGAGGAGGGCCGAGCTCGGGCTGAGGGTGAGGTGGTGGAGCTTGCCGTAGGCTGCTGTGGGCTCGGGCTGGGCACGGCGCAAGGGTGGCTAGGGCAGTGGATTATGGTTTAGGCGGCAGGCCGAGGCGATTATATAGGGAGCCGGAACAGTAATACCGGTCAGATTAGGTTTAGGGTTCAGATTGGGTAACGGGTCCGGGTCCGGGTTGGGTTCAATCAGAATCCGGCCCGATCCGCTAGGAGGTAGGGCGGGTTTCGGGTAGGCGGGTTTCGGGTCGAGGTTTCGGGTCTGACCCGACCCGCTAGGGATTAGGTTTAAAATTAAACCGGGTCGGATTCAGTCGGGTTGGTTCGGTTTATTTAGAAATAAACCGGGTTTATTTCTAGGGTTTAATTCGGCTTAATTAAACTTAGTTTTTAGGGCTTTAAAAATATTTTCGGGGTCCAATAAATTCTCGGAAAATTACCATATGTCTAATTTTCATTTTACACTTGAAAATATTATTTTTATAATATTTTAGTATTAATTAACAACAATTAAAAAAATAACTTAAAATCAAATACCTCAGTTTTAATTAGTAAAAAATTCTAGAAAAATCCAGAAAATTGTGAAAATCCATTTTAAAAAAATTCCTGAAAACTCAGGGGGTTTACAATCTACCCCCCTTAAGAGGATTGCGTCATCGCAATCAAAGAATAAACTACTAAAGGAAAGGACTATGGGTATATCTAATACTATCCGCGTATCAACTTATGCTAAGCACGAGGTTTCGTCTTTCCGAAATAAGGGAAGACGGAAAAAAATAATAAAGAGTTCAAGGAGGAGGTAATCGATTAGGAATATGGGGGTCAAGGCATTTAAAAATTCAATGGGAATTGTCAAGGCAGTTTGTGGATTGAAGTCCTATTTTGGGTAATTGCTATTCGCATCCTCGCATCGGTACAGTCATGTAACAGATACGATATGCTCAGACATATCTAGAGGGCAAGTACATTTCGTCTACTAATCACTATATCTCTCAATCCACGTACAATAGTTTTGCGAAGGGCGAACCAAGCACACTATGGTTGATCAGACCGTAGTACACTGATTCTGAAATGTATTAGTGTACGCGTCCAATAATACATATGTCATGAACAAGCTTGATAAAAAGATGAGCTTGCAAAGCTAGGCTGTAACAGCAGCATAAGACGAGGTAGTACAAAATATAAGCACGCTAGATTATGATGAGAGAAATTACAAAATAATTTAAGTTCACAAAACAAACAAGATACAAAATTAAGATTCTACAACAAGATACAAAATTAAGATTCTACAATCTCTACAGTTATCATATTCACTCCTTATCTAAGTTGCTAGTTGACCCAATAGGGGTTTGGGCCTATAATTTCTACAGTCTGCATATACACTATCTTCTTACGCAAGTCCAAAGTTGTGTCATCCTATTATACTTCATCAATGGGTCAATAGGGCTATGTGATACTATGTCGTGAGACATACTACCTAACTTAAAATAATAAACTAATATTGTGATAGTCTTAAGGTGATCCTGCAAAAATAATTTGGTCCTTGTAGTTAAAGTAGAACTATGGTTAGGGCATACAAGTAGAAGATCTTGGTACAGATCAGGGTATCTGATTGCCTTATATAGGTAATGGTCATCTTAAGTCTTAATTATAGTGTTCCTAGAATATAAGTATCAATAGTATGAATTGGAGGAGTTACTGGTCTTCAAGGGAAAGAGGATATAATCTATACTGAGGTGGGGTACATGTTACGTGATTTAAAACTAAGAATAATCAGCTCACAATCTAAGGAAATAACTCAAACTATCAAATCCTAACTACCACGCACAAAATTCAAAGTCAAATCACCAAACTATAACCCTAGCAAACTATATATCCTAACAGTATCTCACTATGCACATTAGGTTCAGTCCTAACATTCGATCTCGGATTTCTATTGGTTCCTCAAGACTGGGGTCAAACATTAGGGTCAAATCTCTAACTAGCTCTTAGTAGTGGCTATACTACTCTTAGGTCATTCATGACTATAACCAGAATAATGGTAAATTATTCTATAGGTGAGGGACGCTAGGGTTCATTAAGCGTTCTAATTAGGGGTGCATCAATATGCTAGTTGTACTCTTAATAGGAAGGTTACCCTACTTATCATTCTATCAACAGGGACTTCTATATTCTAGGAGAAGGCTACCGTCAAGGAACTAATGATAAGGCACATAAATCAAGCAGGATGTATTTATTCAGCGGAATGGATTGGAAGGAGGAGGAGGAGAAGTCATAGTCAGTTGTGGATGAGATCCTATACTCTAATCCTATTTGTAGGCTTGCTCGGTCCCTAAGTTGAAACCAAAGAAATTTAGTCGTTGACCTGCATAGGCCACCACAAAAACTATGTCACGCCCAGTCCCAAAATATCGAGGGACTAGACACGTGGCAATGGCCAGCAGCACACACCGATGGACAAACCCAATTTAATGGATCCATCGGGGCGTACTTATGCTGTAGTACAATAATAAGGGTCCGAATATAATAATCTTATCCACAGATATGAATACAATAATATTAGAATCATAAAGCAAGATCAATCTCAATAAAATATAAACTCAGAAAATAACCCAATAATGAGTCTGATACAATAGTCAAGATACAGAAATAAAGATAACCACAGCAAATACTGAGTATGGATAAAGCATATACTCAGAAGATATCCTCGGTGATCACTCGTCTACTGGATCTGGTACTGCTCCAGTGCCTGCTCCTGATAATGCTCCTGCTCCGTATACCTCGGGGTAGATCTCGTCTGCTAATCCTGGGGACATAATCCTAATCTAGGTCCTCAGGGGACATAGCAAGGTACAAAATAACTCATGCCAAAATAAATGCAGTGAAATAGTCAATGAAATAAACAGGATAAATATGTAACCATCTATGTGAAATGCAAGTGAGAGCATCACTAGTACTCAGGCTGAGACCACTACAAGCTCTGTGTCTAGAAGCCTGTAGCAGAGTTTACTATATATTTTACTATGTAGTATATATATATGAAATCAGCTTGTAGCCTGTGTCTCTCCCCACCTAATGTAATCTTATGTCGCATGTCCACGATTCCTCATGTCCATGTCACGTAAGATCATATCTAATACAACAAGTCATATAATGTCTATGAATATAATGTCTATGTCATAAAATATGTATCCTATACAGAATCACCATGAATATCTCAGAAAGATTCTGTCTCATGAATAGTGTCAAATAGTGTCAAGTATCCTAGGTTATGATTTACTTGATAAGACAAGTACGAGAATGTATAGGGTCTCGGTATCCATGTCTAGTGACGTTACACAACTCCACGTACGGTGTTGGCACCCGACTATTAATCGGACGCTAAGTAAGTCACACGGTCCTAGGTCAAGCATGTACAACAATATATAAATAGGTCAAGAAAATATGTAACAAGAACTGCAATATTGGCAAGGTACACTTGCGTGTGGTTCTGGCTCCAACTGTAGCTCTGGTCTCAGTGTGATTTGCTGATACTCCTCCGGTTGCTGAATAAATATCACCATCAGACTCAGAAAATATCAAATAGCTAGAAACGCCTGTCCTTAAGTCCAATTTGGACACAGGGGGCAAAAATGACAGTTTTTAGTCAAAGCGGGGTCCAGATATGGGCCGCTTTGCACCAAAAAATGTGTCAGGGGCAAAGGTCTCCAAATTCGTCAAACTTAGTGTCAACAAGTCCAGAACGATGATACGAACTCAACGGAACTTCGAAAACTGGATTCCGATGAGCCGATCACAAAATTGCCCGTCAAGTGGAGCCGTGGGGCCACGATACGCGATTTTGTCAACGTTCTCAGAATCGAACCAAACTTGGGTCACAGGACCAGCGTATTGCTATGAGTCCGATGGCGTAAGTTTTATTTCGATCCGACGTGTGTACACAAGTTACAACGTATTCCAGATCAGGGGGATACGGGGCATTGTCGGCGGATACGAGTTGATTCCTGTGTGCACGCACACCCAAATTAACTTCTACGAAATTCTGTACGTCCGTATCAACGGTATGCGACCAAGTCGTCCCGTTTGGTGGGGCGTACTCAGTTTCGGGTAAAAATAGGGCATTATTTTTCCTATTTTTGGATCGCGGTTCGTGATCGCCACAGGACGTGATACACCGAGCGGGTTGCATGGACATCGAGAGGGTTACGCAGCCTACGCGTCACAACTGACGGAATAGAAAACGGGGCAACAAGGAGAAAGAACGGGTTACCAGAACAGGGCTCCGTGGAACGGGGTTTCTCGTCCGTGGGTCGTCTTGACACGACACGACACAGTGTCCGGGCTGTGTCCGGGCTGTGTAGCTAGGGTTTCGATGCTAGGGTTGGGGGATTCGCCAGAGGACGACGGCTCGGGGCGGAGGTGACTACGGCGGAGGCGAAGGGGTTGGTGCTCAGGCGGCCGACGCTTCGGGTGCTGTTGGGAGTCGACGAGGCTGAGGAGGGCCGAGCTCGGGCTGAGGGTGAGGTGGTGGAGCTTGCCGGAGGCTGCTGCGGGGTCGGGCTGGGCACGTTGCTGAGGGTGGCTAGGGCAGTGGATTAGGGTTCAGGCGGCCGGCCAAGGCGATTATATAGGGGGCCGGAACAGTAGTACCGGTCGGATTATGTTTCAGATTAGGTTTAGGGTTCAAATTGGGTAACGGGTCCGGGTCCGGGTCAGATTTAATCTGAATCCGGCCCGATCCGCTAGCAGGTGGGGCAGGTTTTAGGTAGGCGGATTTCGGGTCAAGGTTTCGGGTCCGACCCGACCCGCTAGGGATTAGGTTTAAAATTAAACCGGGTCGGGTTCAGTCGGGTTGGTTTGGTTTATTTAGAAATAAACTGGGTTTATTTCTAGGATTTAATTCGGTTTAATTAAACTTAGTTTTTAGGGCTTTAAAAATGTTTCCGGGTCCAATAAATTCTCGAAAAATTACCATATGTCTAATTTTTCATTTTACACCTAAAAATATTATTTTCATAATATTTTAATATTAATTAGCAATAATTAAAAAAATAACTTAAAATCAAATACCTTAGTTTTAATTAGTTAAAAATCCCAGAAAAATCAAGAAAATTGTGAAAATCCATTTGAAAAAAATTCCTAAAAATCAGGGGGTTTACAGGTGAAAATGTTAGAAAAATGGGATATTACTGCTGCATGAATGTCTGCCTGGGATTCCAGAATTCTGCCATCATGGTCGAATATCTTGTGAATAAAAAGCATGCTCCTCTTGTTGTGAATGCAGGCATAGACGCAGTACGAGTTCAGGTATCCATGAAAATCCTACCTCAACCCCACCTTCTGCCTCCAAAAGGCAGTCTCTACATCGGTCTTCATCTTAAGATTAGCTTGGGCCTCCATCAATGCCGAACGATTAGCAGGAGAATCGCATGCATCCAAGGTCTTTTCCGCCTCGGCAGCGGCTCTCTCCGCCTCCCGGGCCGCATAGGACAAGTTGTCGAAGGTAGCTCTACTCCAAGAATACAGGGCCATACTAACGGACTTGAGACGAGATGTTATCGAAGCCAGCGGGTCTGGGTGATAAGAGGATCCTTACTGTCATGACCCGCACCCGTAATATGGTTACGAGTAGTGAACAACGTCCAGCCTATGCTGCAACATAATATCTCACCAAATAAATATAATATACCTGTCAATGTTATCTCAACTCCAAAAGGAGGAACAATATGATAAAAGATAAATGCTATCCAATACTCAATCATAATATAAAACTAAAGGAGGATAAAAATACTATATGGAATAGAATGGATAAATAAGGAGTCACAATATATCCACAAGTCCAAACTATAGTCTAGGAACAAAACAACTCCCAAATAATATATACATGTCATGAGTCTATAAATGAGATAAATACAATGTCCAAAAAAAATATAACTAGGCCTCCTCGGTTACTGGCACAAGATTCTCCTGCTCTAGGGGAGTATCCTCTAATGGCTCATCGTCCCGCTGTCCATAATGAGTGGGACACAGCTCCTCTAGCTAATCATTTGAAAAAATATCCTATCAGGATTGGAGCGAAGTACAAAACTCTGCAAGCAGTTCCAAATACATGGTAGAGAATATATGATAAGCAATAGAAAGAATACAAGGTACACAAGTAACTAAAAATGGAAATATAGCTGAAACAGGAAGATAAGTACAATATAACTAGAAAGATAATTACGACACTATAAAAATAACTACAAGTAGAGAAAATAGAATACTAGCTATGTGGTTTATAGCGCAAGTTCGTTATGTGACCGGATTAGGTTGCACATAAGGTAAATAGGGTAACTCGATTATACGTGAGGTGTATAATCTATATATACATGAGATAAATAGGGCTTGATCACATAACCAACTTCTACTCCCCCTCCCCAACCAATACTCATGGATCCAATCACGATACGTTATGCACATGAATACAATATAGTCACACTAGCACATGAAATAGTAGATGCACAAGAAGCACATGAAACAATATCCGATGCACACGATAAAATACATATGTAAGGAGTACCCGCTGAACACGGTAGGGGATAATATCTCCTGACAGGATCCATATAGTACCAGTCCGTGTAATAATGTGTCAGGATCAAGTATATCAGTTCTGGAACAAGTGATATATACACTATCATAAAATAAAAACTAACAGAGAGATGTACTCGCCTCTGGTCCAGAGCAAAAAAGGGCAACTCGATGTCCAAGCTGGTGTCAAATAACCCTACATAGGAATATCATGTCATTTGAGTGTAATGAGATGATAAATATGCTAAAATATGCTTTCTAGGTCATTTCTAGGTCCACACTAAGTTAATTGGTCTATATTGGTTACTAACTACTTAATAGTAGCTTATTATAGCTATACTAAGTCATACTAAGGTTATTACCATAAGTATCAGCTATATATGTCAATACCTATATGTGTAGTTAATACCTTGGCTAATATTTACTTTATCTAATATAATTATCCAACTAACAGATGCTAACAGACATTTACTAAAAATAGATAACTAATTTTACACTAACTGATACACTAGATATAACTTCTAACATAACTAACTAACATGTATATATATATATATATATATATATATATATATATATATATATATATATATATATATGATATGATATGATATGAACTAGCTTATACCAACCAATCTAACTGACCAACTAACCGACACTAATTGGTAACACTGACTTACTAATATTACTCAACTGATATTAGTATATCTGATACTCACCAATTAATTTCCCCAAATCTCTGATATTCAAATGAGCAACTGACACTTGAGTCAACACACTTAGAAATCAAAACTGAATACTCCTGATACTTGCACATTTAATGCCATAACCTTATACTTATATAGTCCTAAATACTTCTGATGCTCTATCTTAGACTAACATCTGACTGGCACCTTACCAAAACCAACAGCAGCAAATAACATCCCTCTCTACCTTGCTACAGATTTTTTTTATAACTAACTAATATTAGCTAATAACTAATTTATTACTGATACTCGAGCTCCTACCAAGGGTGTTACTGCTACTGCAGTAATCTCAAATGAGAACAACACAACTCCACTTATCTTATGTAACTACTACTAATTACACAACAACTTAGTTGTTGATCAACTATTGTTGATCCTCACTGTTAATGCAACTACTAATATTATCTAACTCCAGGTCTGTCCTAACTTAAGGTTTGTTGCTGATGGCAATATCCACTTACTGGCCTCCAAACTCGACCCCAAATGCACTACTGATCCAATGAGTTTCTCACTGTTGTCATTCATTCCTACTTATACACCATGATACCTGTATGAAATATCATAATTGCTGCAGACAATACTCTAATACTCTTGTATCAGAGTTCTCTCACCCTCACAAGCCACTACAACATCAGTATAATGAAAAATGATGTCAAGTTCTACACTTGCATCATACATCTCCTTCCCCTCCCCCCCCCCCCCCCTCACACAGTCACTTTACCACAGTCTCAATTGAAACTCTTATCTGGAACCACTTTCCCCCCAAACTCACAGTATATAGATTTACATAGGGTCACTTATGCTCAGATAAAATTACACCTATATGCATTAACTCGAGTATCTATGTACTGTACTCCTTATTCACTGTTGCATCAGTGCATTGCACCACAACTCTGCCACACTTCTTAATACACACACACAAACTGGTGTGTTCATAAGTATATATATATATATATATATATATATAAGACACTCATACCTCATATCTACATACATGTGCACTAGTGTCAATTAATCAAACACCTAGAGCATAAATTAGGATACCCATGATATACATCTAAATAAGATGCCAAAACTCCCAATTCCCACTAATTATCAATAATACATATCCAACACATATATAAATAACTAATGTAACTATTTATAATAGAAATTAAAGAGATTATACTAATATGCATAAATCACCCAAAATGAGTCCCTGTATCATAGTGTATCCCAAAATACCAGGATATGTAATGACCCATTCCGCTCAAGCGGACTGCCGATTCAAACGGCAAAAGTGCAACGTTCTGACCCGCTTTGCTCAGCGAGATAGACTCGTTTGAGGTGAAGAATTTCCAGACTTGGCCCTACAGGAGTTTCGGCTTAGGCTTTCAGAGGCTCGCTCGGAGTATCGCTCGACTGAGGCGAATCATCGCTAAGGTGGGTGGCTACGATAAACTTGTCTTTGCTTGGCCAGCACACTTAAAATATGGACGTTTCATGCTAGTCGCTAGGTGAATCACCCCCTGCATGCTAATAAGATTACAACGCACCTAGATAAGGGAATAATCCCAACTTGTATTGCTTGTGTTAGAACATAGAAATGAAACTTTACTCATATTCAGACCTGCATGCTATCTTTGTCTAGTGCAACTAGACCCACTATGCCTCGAGTGGGATGATATATATGCTCTTCTTAGTGCATTGTTCACTTTTTTACACTATACGACCCTAGATTATGTCGCTCGGTAAGTCCTTTTACGGTTTTACTCCTCGGCTTACCTTCGGGCTCGAGCCAACGTGATTGCTTAAGTTTTCTTATGAATACAATGCTTGCCCGCGTATATGTTAACTTGTGCTTGTTGCCTCATTTTAATGCTCTTTGCATAAACTATGCCTCAATCGTATAACACTATGCATTTTATGCATTCATCTAGTTTTCCTTGGAAGATAATCTAATAGTCGTTCTGTGCAAGTATGAACCTGAAAGTATCCGGGACTGTTAGGTCACCAAGGCAGTCCCCGAACCAAGGGAATGCATTAAGGCAAGTGGATCACTGGTCGAGGATTATATCAAGTTTATATCAGAATGATAACCATATCAAGTTTACCTCTGAACGAGAATCATGTCAAGCAAATCAAGAATCACAGCTCGTGGAGCAAATTGCTCATTTCAGAACAAGAATCATGGATTATCATGTCAAGATAGAAATTGATAGACCCAAGTCTTGCATGGTCACGGACAACTCGTGCACGAGGTAATAACATGGATTCCTCGGATGATCACCGGGGCACTGGGATCGTACCGTCCTAGGGAGAATATGGTATTGCGTGGCCAATCGGAAGGGTGCCCTCCGGTTGGGGTACGCAATATACAGCAGCCAGACCCTCAGTAGGGCATCCTACCCACGGATAATCCGACTGACTCCATAAAAATGGTAGTCTCACATGTTTGGTCGGAATGATGGCTAATGCCCAATGACTCTTTTGTTATGCCTCATCTCCGTTCGAGACTATGCGGCATCCTATATGGCTATGCCAGTGACCTCATGTTCATATAGATAAGTCATCCTCGCTTAGCGACAATCTGCGTGCGAGTCATTGCATCACATCCAAGACATCAGAATCACCTGAACAAAATAAGTATAAGTCATCTATACAAATGGAGCAACCCGAGCAAATCTATTAAAATACTTAAGCATCCATTGCAACACTTTTGGATAACCTGTATACTCGTGCACCGAAACATAGGCTCGCTCATAACACTTGTGTTTGCATATGCTATTGCTCCTAAATTTATTATATATGCTGCTTGTGCTTGAATTCACTTGGTTTGCCTTGGACAGGGAAGGACATATAGTAAGTTGGTAAGTCTCGTCATGTTTTCTCTTATATCGTACGGCGCACTACCACACGAGTTAGGCTTTTTATATATGCCATAAAACTGATCCTAAGGCAACTAGAAAGATAACATAATAGATGGTGCACAAAATAATATTACGTATTTGGATTTGTCGAACGGGCGAGTAGCCTCCCCATTAGTGCATTCATGTATTGATAACCCACCAGATTACTTTCAGGGTGTGGGAGAACCTCGTTCGGTGCGGATGCCTCCTTCGTGCGTGCTAAGGCATGGAGTTCACTCTGGAGCCTTGGAGTGCTGCATCCGGAACTGAAGCACATATACGAGATATAATGTTAGAATATCGCCTATACATCATTCCATAAATGTAGCCACTTGGCACGCTTTTACTGTTTTAGAGAGAGAGGCTTGAGCGATTTATAATCTCGGCTAAGCACCGCCTGTAACACTTGTTAATATCAATAAAGAGTTTGCTTTACTTCTATACTTGTATTATTCAATGCTTCCACTATTGACGACTCTGTGAACTTGTTACCAATCGCTTATGTGTTTATATTCTGCTATACTGGGATAATCTGTGCGACTCTGTAGCGTAGACCTCTTACCGCCAGCCAGAACCTCGGCCTTGCACGGTCGCAGCTTATGCTCGTGCGGCATCATGCCCAGAAGGGTCAAGCGATCGTTCCGCGGGAGCGCTGGCATGGTGATTCTCGCCTAGCGGGGATGGCCGATTAGCTTGCGGGAGATCAGGGCGTGACAGGATACGGGCTACTCGTATCCATTTGTGGACATGTATCTAGTCCTCCACTATCAATCTAAGTCTAATTAGACCTAATTGGTCTCCTGACACATAATTGATGTGTCAATTTCGTAGTTCTCCCTAATTTGACACAAATTATCCTGTAACTTTCTCAATACAAGTCATATATACTCAATTCTTGATCCTATGGGTAACCCTAAGCCATGGGATGATTCCTAATAGTTAGATGCATGATTTAGAATCTAAATTGAAAGGGTATTCAGATCTATATCTATTGGAAGATGGATTCCCAATGAATTACTCAATGGACTCGATCCGGATACGATCTCCTTGCCACAAGCTCCTCTTTCTAGTGCTTCTTGCACATCCAATCTTCAATGCTCCTTTCTAATAAAATTGAGAGAAAAATAAAAGTGAATTGAGGGAATTTAGGGGTAGGATGAGTCAATTAGGGAAGAACACAATTGGGGATCAAAATAAAATAAAGAATGAAGAGGAGACAGAATATCTCCCCCTCCTATAGATGGTTGGCCCTTGCCTCCTTTCCCAAGCAACACTCAAAGACCCATATGCCCCTCACTACTACTTATATAGGTAATTAATTTGGAGGGCTAAATTAGGGAGCATCTAATCCTAATAAAAGTTTAACTAAATTACCTAATTAATGAAGAGGGTTGAGTCTATGGGCCTAGCCCAAAATATTGGGTTTAATATTGTCATGAAAAATCTAATTGGTCAACTAGGATCAAGTCTAAAAATAGTTGACCAATTAGATAAATAATATAAACACAAATTTAAATAAATAATACTATGATAATTATTAATCACTAGAAATAAAATAACTATGCCAAATGACTAAATTACCCTCATTTGGAAAAGTGGGGGTGACAAACGTACCCTCTTTAAAAAAAATTTATCCTCGAAATTTAAGGAAGGAACTAACTACAAAAGTAATTACAACAAGCAAGAAAGAATTATACCTCACAGTTCCAACAGATAAGGGTAACGCTCGCGCATATCGGATTCTCTCTCCCAAGTAGACTCTCTTGGAGAGTGATGCCTCCACGCGATGCGTACCAAAGGAATTGTCTAGTTCTGCATCACCTTCTTCCTCTAATCCAGAATCTCCACAGGCTGCTCTGGATAACTGAGAGTTAGACCCACCTCGATCTTCGAGTGATCCAATACATGGCTAGGATCTTCTACGTACCATCTCAGCTATGACACGTGGAACACGTTGTGCACTCCCTCTAGTTCAGGTGAAAAGTATAGTCTGTAAGCCACTGCATTGACCCTCACAAAAATACCGAAGGATCCGATATACCGTGGACTAAGCTTCCCGCCTCCACCCAAAGCAAATCGTGTCCCGTATCGGAGAAATCCGTAAGAACACCAGATCGCCAACCTAGAACAAATACAGCCTTAACACTCAATCTAAAATAAGCAATTATAATCAAAACAAAGATAAACCTATACCTCAAACTCCAATGGTCTCCGGTGGCTATCGGCCAAATGTTGATGTCTGTCCTGCACCACCCGAAGTCTATCCCTGATAAGCTTCATCTTCTCAACTGCATCCATGACCATCTTCGATCCCAATAAGGCTCTCTCACCAACATCATTCCATGACAACAGAGTACGATATCTCCATCCATACAGTGTCTTAAATGGTAATATCTCGATACTGGCCAGATAGCTGTTGTTATAGGCAAACTCTACAAGGTAAAGATGATCCTCCCAAGAGCCTCTAAAATCCAAAACACAAGTGCGAAGTATATCCTCAAGAGTCTGAATAGTCCTCTCCGACTTTCTGTCTGTCTGAGGGTGATATGCGGTACTAAACTTGAGTTGGGTGCCCAAGCTAGCCTGCAAACTCCTCCAAAAGTGGGATGTGAAGCGACTATTCTGATCCGAGACTATGCTCATAGGAACTCCATGTAATCTAACTATCTGTCGCACATACATCTCCTCAAGCTTCTCCTTAGACGTACCCACTTTAAATGACAAGAAGTAGGCCGATTTGGTCAACCTGTCAACGACGACCCAAATCACGTCTTTACCTCCTGGAGAACGCGGAAGCCCTGAAACAAAATCCATCATCACATGCTCCCACTTTCACTCTTGAATGGATAAAGGCTGAAGCAATCCACCTGGCCTCTTTCTTTCTGCCTTTACCAGGTAGCATACCAAGCATCTGGATACGAAGCTTGCTACCTCCCGCTTTATACTATACCACTAAATATGCTCTCCCATGTCTTTATACATCTTGTTGGCACGTAGATGCATAAAGTACTGAGATCGATGCACCTCATGAAGAACCTCTTTGCGCAATACTTTACTCGGCACATATAATATGGTACAATGTCGCAATGATCCATTTTATGCAATACTGAAGTCCTCCGCCAATCCCATCTGAGCCTGCGCTCTGATACTCCTCAGAGATTCATCATCGAACTATGCGGCTCTGATCTAGTCTATCAATTCTGACTGTATCTGTAATCTCCACTCCCGGAACTAACACCTCCATACCCAATCTATCAAGATCGACAAATAAGTGTTTATCCCTCATCAAGTACATAGCTACTGGATACCTGCTCAAGGCATCAGCGACTACGTTGGCCTTTTCTGCATGGTACTGCAAGAAAATGTCGAAGTCCTTCATCAACTCCAACTATCGTCGCTGCCTCATCTTGAGCTCTTTCTGTGCAAATACATACTTCAACCTCTTATGGTCTATGAAGATCTCCACACGCTCTCCGTACAAATAGTGTTTCCACAGCCTTAGAACAAAGATGACTACTGCCAACTCCAAGTCATTGGTAGGGTAATTCTTCTTATGCGGGCGTAATTGCCTGAAAGCATAGGCAATTAACTTCCCGTTTTGCTTCAACACACATCCCAAACCCTTACCCGAAGCATCACTGTATATGGAAAATTCTCATATCCCCGATGGCAACGTCAACACTGGAACTGTAGTCAGCCTCTTCTTCAGCTCCTTAAAGGTGACCTGACACTCCTCTGTCCAGACAAACTCTATGTCCTTCTGGGTCAGCCTAGTTATCGGCTCCACAATCCTAGAGAAGTCTTGAACAAATCTCCGATAATAGTCTGCCAATCCAAGAAAGTTTCTGATCTCTGCCACTGAACTCGGGGTAGGCCATGACTTAGCTGTTGAAATCTTTTTTGGGTCCACTGAGATCCCGTCTTCTGTAATCACATGCCCGAGGAATTCAACCTTATCGAGGAAGAACTCACACTTTGAAAGCTTTCCAAACAGCTTCTCCTTTCTAAGGGCCTTCGGAACTACCCTCAGGTGCTTCTCATGCTCCTTCAGGATCTTCGAATATATCAATATATCATCAATGAAAAATACAACAAACTGATTCAGGTACTGATGAAATACCTTATTCATCAGGTTCATGAATACTACCGGGGATTGGTCAACCCAAACGATATCATCAATAACTCAAACTGCACATATCGAGTCCTGAAAGTTGTCTTCGGAATGTCTTCCTTCTTCACTTTCACCTGGTGGTACCCCGACCTCAAGTCTATCTTCGAGAATACCTTCGCTCTACTCAACTGATCAAACAGATCATCAATCTGCGACAATGGGTATTTGTTCTTGATAGTGAGGTTGTTCAAAGCTCTGTAGTCGATACACATATGTACCGACCCATCCTTCTTTGGTATAAACAATATCGGAGCACCCCATGGTGATGAACTGGAGCAGATGAAGCCCTTGTCCTGTAACTCATCCACATGCTTCTTCAGTTCTGCCAGTTCGTGTTATTCACCCTATAGACATGCTGTGATATTAGCTCTACACCTAGCACCAACTCTATAGAGAACTCCATATCTCTTTCTGGCGGTAACCCTGGCAACTCCTCCGGAAAGATCCATGAACTCTGCTATCAACGGATATAACAGTTCCTTCTCTTCCACCATAGCTCCATATGAAGCACCCTTGCTCTGCTCTGCTGCTCCTTTGGCGATCTCAAACTCTGGCTCTCCTAGCGGTCAAAATAATACCCTGTCTCCACGATCATCGCTACTAGCATGGTGCTTACTTAACCAATCTATCCCGAGTATAATATCGTAGCCCGGAAGTGGTATTACGAGTAAGCATGCACTCAACTCCCGGCCTCCCCGTGTAACTCTTCGATCCTTACAAATATCACTGACCAGGATAATGCCACCCCCAGTCGTGATCATGCAAGTCCTAGCCAAAGGTTCAGCCTCAAAACGATGCTTAAGAGCAAAATATACATATACAAAGCTATGGGAAGCACCAGAATCAAATAAAGCATAAGCTGGAAAAGAATCAAGAAGAACTGAACCTGAAATGACATCTCCGACTGGCTCAGCCTCCTCAACTGTCAAAGCAAAAACTCTCCCCTGTTGTGCACCTCTCTGTTGGTGCTGGTATTGTACAAACCTATGATGTTGTTTCTGTAATGAAGGTCCTCTCTGCTGGTACTGTGCCTCAGCCTGGGACCTCTGGGCCTCCATTATCTCTCTGAAAAGTGCGAATAACTGGGTGCATCGACTGGCACTTAAGGTGGTGGGGGAAGTCCCTCAAAAATAGCTGGAACTATCCTCAAAACTGGAGGAGGAGCACCCCCAAAGGCTGCTACTGAAACCTCTACCTGGACCGGTAAGGCGACCCTCTCAACTGGAAAAGAAGAAGGAGTAGATGCCCTCTCCGCAGCAGGCCGAAAAGTAGCTGAGGAAGCTGCCGCTACTCCCGAGCGAATGAATCTGATCTTCGAAGGCATCCTGAAGATAGATTAAAAAAAGTCAATGCTGCGTAAGATATGATATCATCAAAGAAGGACAGTAATATTTCAAAGAAATCAATATTCAGAATGATAAAGATTGCAAAATTGATAAATTAGAAATATTTCCTAGTTATGATTGATTATAATCTCTTCCTAGATCCTAAGTCCTATATCCTATAGCAGGCTTGCAGTAATACTCTAAGTCTGAGTATTACTACCTAGACCTGCATGGGCTACCACAAAAATATATCACGACCTGCACCCGGCATATGGACACGAGTACTGAAAAACGTCCAGCCTACGCTGCAGCATCGGCGGTAGAACGCTGTCTTGGTCAACAATACTAACTAAATATCTCACACAATAAATATAATATACATATCAATGATATCTTAACTCCAAAAGGAGGAACAATATGATATAAGATAAATATTATGCAATACTCAATCACAGTATAAAACTAGAGGAGGATAAAAACACGATATGGAATAGAATGGAGAAATAAGGAGTCACAATATATCCACAAGTCCAAACTATAGTCTAGGCACAAAACAACTTTTAAATAATAAATACATGTCGAGTCTAGAAATGAGACTAATACAATATCCAAAAATATATATAACTAGGCCTCATCGGTCACTGGCACTAGGTCATCCTGCTTTAGGGGAGTATCCTCTAATGGCTCATCGTCCCGCAGCCCGTAATGAGTAGGACACAGCTCCTCTAGCCAATCATCTGAAAAATATACCCAATCAAGATTAGAGCGAAGTATAAAACTCTGCAAGCAGTTCTAAATATATGATAAAGAATATATGGCAAGCTATAGAAAGAATACACGGTGCACAAGTAGCTAAAAATGGAAATATAGCTGGAATAGGCAGATAGGTAAAATATGAACTGGAAAGATTAATATGGAAATATGAAAATAATCATAAGTAGAGAAACTGGAATACTAGCTATGTGGTTTAGAGAGCAAGTTCGTTATGTGATCGGCTTAGGTTGCACATGAGGTAAATAGGGTAACTCGATTATACGTGAGGTGTATAATCGACATATACATGAGGTAAATAGGACTTAATCACATAATCAACTTCTACTCCCCCTCTCCAACCAATACTCATGGATCCAATCATGATACATTACGCACATGAATACGATATAGTCACATTAGCACACAAAATAGTGGATGCACAAGAAGCACATAAAATAATACCCGATGCACACGATAAAATATATGTGTAAGGAGTACCCGTTGAATACGGTAGGGGATAACATCTCCTGACAGGATCCATATAGTATTAGTCTATGGAATAATATGTCAAGATTAAGTATATCAGTTCTAGAACAAGTGATATATACAATATCATGAAATAAAAACTAACAGAGAGATGTACTCGCCTCTGGTCCAAGCAAAAAAGGCAACTCGGTGTCCAAGCTGGTGTCACACAACCCTACATAGGAATATTATTTCATTTGAGTGTAATGAGATGATAAATATGCTAAAATATGCTTTCTAGGTCATTTTTAGGTCCACACTAAGTTAATTGGTCTATATTGGTTACTAACTAGCTAATACTAGCTTATTATAGCTATACTAGGTCATACTAAGGTTATTACCATAAGAATCCGCTATATAAGTCAATAACTATATGTGTAGTTAATACCTTGGCTAATATTTACTTTATCTAATATAATTATCTAACTAACTGATGCTAACAGACATTTACTAATAACTTATAACTAATTTTAAACTAATTGATACATTAGATACTAACTTCTAACTTAACTAACTAACAGGTATATACACACACATACACACACATACATACTGATATGAACTAGCTTATACCAACCAATCTAACTGATCAACTAAACGACACTAATTAGTAACACTGACTTACTAATATTACTCAACTGATATCAGTATATCTGATACTCACCAATTAATTTCTCCAAATCTCTGATTTTAAAATAAACAACTGACACTTGAGTCAACACACTTAGAAATCAAAACTGAACACTCCTGATACTTGCACATTTAATTCCACAACCCCATACTTATATAGTCCTAAATACTTCTGATGCTCTATCTTAGACTAACATCTGACTGGCACCTTGCCAACACCAACAGCAGCAAATAACATTCCTCTCTACCTTAATGCAGGTCATTTATTTTTATAACTAACTAATATTAGCTACTAACTGATCTATTACTGATACTCGAGCTCCTACCAAGGGTGTTACCACTACTACAGTTATCTCAAATGAGAATACCACAACTCCACTTATCTTATGTAACTACTACTAATTACACAGCAACTTAGTTGCTAAGCAACTATTGCTGATACTCTATGCTAATGCAACTACTAATATTATCTAACTCCAGGTATGTCCTAACTTAAGGTTTGTTGCAGATGGCAACATCCACTTACTGGCCTCCTAACTCGACCCTAAATGCACTACTGATCCTATGAGTTTCTCACTGATGTCCTTCATTCCTACTTATACACCATGATACCGGTGTGAAACATCACAATTGCTGCAAACAATACTCTGATACTCTTGTATCATAGTTCTTTCACCCTCATAAGCCACTACAATATCAGTGTAATGAACACTGATGCCAAGTTCTATACTTGCATCAGACATATTCTTCCCCCCCCTCTACACAGTCACTTTACCACAGTCTCAAATGAAACTCTTACTTGGAACCACTTTTCCCCCAAACTCACAGTACATAGATACACATAGGGTCGCTTATGCTCAGATATAATATCACCTATATGCATTCACTCGAGTATCTATGTACTGCACTCCTTATTCACTGCTGCATCAGTGCATTGCACTACAACTCTCCTACACTTCTTAATACACACACACACACACACGGGTGTGTGTGTGTGTGTGTGTGTGTGTATATATATATATATATATATATATATATATATATATATATATATATATATATATATATATATAAGATACTCATATCTATATACATGTGCACTAGTGTCAATTAATCAAACACCTGCAGTGTAAATTAGGATACCCATGATACACATCTAAATAAGAAGCCAAAACTCTCGATTCCCACTAATTATCAATAATACACATCCAACACATATATAAATAACTAAAGTAACTATTTACAATAGAAATTGAAGAGAGATTATACTAATATGCATAAATCACCCAAAAATAGTCTGTGTATCATAGCGTATCCCAAAATACCATGATACGACCTACTCGCATCTATTTGTGGACATATATCTACCTAATTGGTCTCCTGACACATAATTGATTTGTCAATTTCGTAATTTCCCCTAATTTGACACAAATTACCATGTAATTTTCTCAATACAAGTCATATAGACTCAATTCTTGATCCTATGGGTAGCCCTATGCCAAGGGGTAATTCCTAATAGTTAGATCCATAATTTAGAATCTAAATTGAAAGAGAATTCAGATCTATACCTATTAGGAGATAGATTCCCAATGAATTGTTCAATAGACTCGATCCGGATACGATCTCCTTGCCACAAGCTCCTTTTTCTAGTGCTTCTTGCAAATCCAAGCTCCAATGCTCCTTACTAATAAAATTGAGAGGAAAATGAAAGTGAATTGAGGGAATTTGGTGGAGGGATGAGTCAATTTGGGAAAGAACACAATTGGAGATCTAAATAAAATGAAGAATGAAGAGGAGAGAGAATGTCTCCCCCTCCTATAGATGGTCTGCCCTTGCCTCCTTCCCCAAGCAACATTCAAAGACCCATATGCCCCTCACTAATACTCATGTAGGTAATTAATTAGGAGGGCTAAATTAGAGAGCATCTAATCCTAACAAAAGTTTAACTAAATTACCTAATTAATGAAGAGGGTTAAGTCTATGGGCCTAGTCCAAAATATTGGGTTCAATATTGTCATGACAAGTCTAATTGGTCCACTAGGATCAAGTCTAAAAATAGGCTAGCCCACTATCTATAAATAAATAATACAAACACAAATTTAAATAAATAGCACTATGATAATTATTTATCACTAGAAATAAAATAATTATGCCAAATGACTAAATTATCCTCATTTGAAAAAGTGGGGGTGACACCCACACCTGCCTCACCACGGGTTAAAAATCCACCTGATTAGTATAGAAAGATTGAAATTTGAATACCTTGAAGGCATGTGGGGCATTGGCAACAAAGTCCAATATCAGCGGGGAGTGGTCAGACT
This sequence comes from Iris macrosiphon, assembly GCA_036927795.1. Classification (NCBI taxonomy): domain Eukaryota; kingdom Viridiplantae; phylum Streptophyta; class Magnoliopsida; order Asparagales; family Iridaceae; genus Iris; species Iris macrosiphon. The sequence goes on from JAYESA010000005.1 coordinate 63,072,758, forward strand.
CCGATCTACAAAGGTGGCTCACGGATAACCGGTGAGTGGAATCCAACAGAGCAAAGGCAAGAAAAAACTTGCCCTCACGCATGTTGGACCAGGTATATTCATTGTCGGAGTATGACGCATGAATCAGATGGCCTTTAAATATGAATTGATTGAAGTCTATCATGGAGCCCAGATCTGGGGTGTTACCTCCTAATTTTTTGTAGGTGAAGTGATGGCATTAAAATCCCCCACACAAATCCATGGACGGTCCGCAATGTCTTTCAATAGATGGAGAAGGTGTTCCCAAAGATCCCGACATTTCTTTTTGGTGCTGCCCCCGTGAACAATGGATAACATCATAATCTGGTATATATCTAGATGAGAGAGCTCCACCGAAAAGGATTGGACATCTGCCTCTATGGTATATGCCTTGTAGTCTCTTTTAAAGAATAACCAAATGTCTTTCCCGTGTGATAATACAAAATTGAAGCCCAACTTGTTCATGTACTCGTCGATCTTGTTTGTTGCGACTTTAGCTTCAATCATTGCCAATACATCGATGTTGTGAATCTTTTTTAGATACATCAGCCTTTTCATTGTATTCGCCGACGTGAAACCCTTCGCATTCCAGATAAGAAATCTGGATATAGGGAAGATGGGGGGAATTTTGAGACTGCTTCGCCTCTGAACCCAAGGTCCTCAGCGTCAAACTGTTAGTTTTTTTCCTTCCTTTGCCTTTCTTTTGATTACTGGCGGATGGGTTGCCTAAGAGCCCTGTTTTGCTAGTGGGAATCTGACCCTCCCCATCGATAGGGAAGACATGCAAAGCTTCTCAAACGGTTGAACAAGTGAAGTTTGGAGGCTCAATGGAGATCTCTCCCTCTTCCTATTATACCTAGGTGTTGTCACCCTTATACAGCCAGTTTTGTGAAGGAAGCCGATCTTCTATATCCCTGACTTCAACAATCAGCTTACGTCTCTACTTTCTAGCTACCTCATTGCTAACTTTGGTTATGTTCTGCTTATACGGCACCGTTGGGACTGCTACAGTAACTTGCCCGGACCTGGGGAAAATCTTCGTTGCCAAGGGCCCTGGCCTGATTGGTGGAATATGATCCTCCCTTTTAGAAAGAATATCCTACAATGCATCCTAGATGGATGCACTAATGTATTCCGGCACGTAGAAGGTGATCTCTCCCTCTTCTGGTTGTGTCCTGATGCCGTCGAGCTTTGAATGCGAGTTGGCAGGAACAATCCTCTCCCCCTTGTCTCCAGTAGCCGATGTCAGCTTGTGACTCTGCTTTTTATCTGCTCTGTTAATGTATGTGCCCATATTCGGCTTCGACGGGGCCGTTGACGCTGCTATCGATTCTCTCTCATGCCTCGAGGGAATTGAAATAGGCCTAGAAGAGGAAGGGGCAGTATGCGATATATGAGTAACCGTTGTAATACCCTATGCACTCTTAGAATCCCTTCCTCTATCAAAAGGTAGGCGATAAGATACGAAATCCAGAGGCTCCAGAGGGACATGGGCTCTATCCCTTTCACCTCTGTAGGAGTTTAGGTCCGAGTCAAGAAGCCCAGCCTCCGACATCGGAGCAGGACCTTTGACTTTATGATGTTTCTTCCCTTTCTTTGCAGCCAAATGACACTTTAAGGAGATCGATGCATGGCCTTGATGGAGACACATCGAGCAGAAATGAGGATGGTTTTCTTATTCAATCGGTTGCCCCATACTGTTACCTAGAGGGAGGACGATCTTGATGTGATCCGGTAGAGGTTTGCTAATGTCCAGCTCCATCAACACTCTTGCTCAGATAGGGCGGGAGATTGATTCTGTGGCAGAGTCTAGCATTAGGGGGACACCAATACTACCTGCGAGCGTAGATATAGTTGCTCGCTCGAAGAAGAAGGAAGAGAGAAAGGGGAAATACACACACACTGGGGAAATCAGATTTTCTCGCGATGATGAAAAGTCAGACGTCCAATTGAAGATTCACATTGAAGCTCTCGCGACAAACCAGGTGTCCTTGGAACGCAGTCTCAACAAAATCTTTGTCCGAGCCTGGGCGAAGGAGAAGAAGCTTCACATCTAAAACTCCTACCGAGATTTTTGAAGAAAAGCCAAATTCCTCCAAGCTGACCGGATGACATCGATAGAAGGCCTAAAGTGGGAGAATTTTCTAATTAAAGTAAATCGGAATGGTGCGACCAAAGCATTGACCTCTTCTACAGAAAACTCCACCAAAGGGCAACCTTTGAAGACCCCATAGGGCCTCGAAGGGAAAGGGGGAAAGAGAGGGGGTGGCGCTTGCCTACTACAGCTGGCGGCGGCCTCTGCACCACCTCCACAAAGGAGCCGATATCTGGACGAACAGCGCTGAAAAGAGGGAGTAAGGAGGAAGGGGAAAGTTGGGAAGGTAACAGAAGAAGCAGGAGGGGAGAAGGATTCGGGAAGCACCGGGGAGGGCTACCTCGGGCCGGCGGCCGCGCCCAAGAGAGGAGCGCCCAAAATTTCCTCTGCCCTAGATCGGGAGGCGGAAAGCATTTTTATAGCGACCGAAATCTGTGTTTGGTGTTAGGACTCGTGACTTGTTATACTATACTATTATTACTTATTATGACTTGATGTACTAGTTGGAGGTTTTGACCTAGCGTATCGCAGGCGCGAAATGAGAGGTCACATGGGAGGGGAGAGCATACATAGTGCGTTGGGCTACTTTCCTAATAGTTGTCGTTATCTCATTACCAGAGCTTCAGGTATTTCATAGTTTTTGCAGGTCCCTTGATAAGGTATATGGATTTTTGATAGTTGTTGGAGTGTCTATCGTGATCTCCAGGTTTACACCATAGGAGCCTAGCATGCGAGTATTGTTCTTAAGTGTATATCACTTAGTCGGTTATGTTAGATTCTTCTCACTGAGTACACTTGTACCTATCATATTGTTTTACTTTTGGCATATTTCTATGTACCTTGTTATGTCTCCTAAGGACCTGGTTCTTTTCCAGGTTTAGACGAGAAGGTTTATCCTGAGGTGTACGGCCCAGGTGTTTACACAGGAGCAGGACGAGTAGTCGAGGACGAGATCCTTCCAGAGGAATTTACTTGATCCATGCAGGGTCTTCACTCTTGGGTTTGATCTCATTACTTAGTTAGCAGATTTTTAGACTATTTATCTTACTGCTTTTCTTTTCTATTCAGTACTTGTATTAGTGGGTTATTCCCCGTGAGACTCTTTTCATTAATGCACTTTGTCACCTTTTCAGACTTACTTTTTTTATGTGCATTAGTGGACTTTATTATCTTTATGTGCTTTATATTTCCTTTTTGTGGATGAGAGTAGTTTCATTAGAATAGATTAGATGTTTAGACTGTTGTTTATATTATACAGCTTAAGTGCACCCTAACGGGTCCATTAAGTTGGAATGTCCATTAGAGTTATACTGCTAGCCATTTCCACATGGTTTGGTACTGTACTTTTGGTACTAGAGCGTGACAACTCGAAGAAGCAACAACAATATTTTGTAGCTGGATAATCTATGTAAATTAATAGTTTTGATATAATGACAAGTACAGTTGTACCTTTAACAGTTTATGTATAATAGTTATAGTTTATGGAAATGAAAGTGTGTTTAGTATGACTTATATTCCATCCTAAAACTTTACGGGCGACAATCAAAAATATGGGTACTAGGTATTCGTAAGTCACGTAGCATGGGAATGTGTTACGTACTTGGCTTACCGTATTCCGGGAGTAGGACGTGACACGTCTTTTAGTGGTGGCCCATGCAAGTCTAGAGAATTAAGAACCTAGGATAGGATGCAGGTATAGCAGTCTAGGTTTCTTGGAATCATATATAGGAATGATCCAAGGATAGAATACAAACCTTAGGATGGGAATATATATATATATATATATATATATATATATATATATATATATATATATATGTGTGTGTGTGTGTGTGTGTGTGTGTGTGTGTGTGTGTAAGATATCTTATACCCTTAGCAGCATATTTGTATTTTATTTTGATATATTGAATGAAATATGCTCGTTCTTTATTCTTGTGTTTACATTTCCTGCAAGTCTTTCTTCATTCAATGTCCCTAGGATTTGCAAGATCTTTTCATTATCCCTGAACATGAATACTTATACCTTCTCGATTTATATACCAAAAATTGAATCATTCTTGAAAATTTGTATATTCAAAATTTCCAGGAACTGTCTAACCTAGACCAGTCCCATACCTCATCTTCACAAGGTCATTCCAAACCATCCATTGCGGACATGTACCGACTGTTCCAACAAGTTCTAGAATCTAATAGCCAGCATGCGAATGCGGCTCAAGCTACTACTGCTAAAGTATTAGAACAAATGCGAATGTCCACAAATTCAAAGGATGTAATAATAATGGATTTCAAAAACCTTAGGGAACCTAAGTTTAGTGAAACAAAGAGCCCAATAGAAGCTGGGCAGTAGGTAAAAAAAATTTGAAGGACTGCTCAAGGCTGCAATAATTAGCCCTGAAGATATGGTATCTATGATCCGCATCAAATTGGAAGACGTTGCTGAACACTGGTGGAGTTTGGAATATCCGAAAGAATCAAATAAAATAATCATATGGGAAGAATTTAGAAGAAAATTTAAGGAACGATTCTTTCCAAAAATCAGCAAGAATGGAGTTGGAACAACAGTTTATTCACCTAAACCAAGAAAAGCTTATGGTAGACGAATATGCTGCAGAATTTGCGAGACTAAGTCATTTTGCTCCTTATATGGCTGATAAAGAAACAAAAATATTTAGATTTCTAGAAGTTCAACTAAAAAGTAAAGTAGCACCATATCGATGCCAAACTTATTCTGAAGTAACAGAAGTTGCAAGGGATAGGAGAGAATATTGAAGGAAGAACAATTATCACAATCTGGAACTCAGAAAGGACTTTAGAAGTAGGAGCCTCATTTTCAAAAAATCAAGGGCAAGGACCACCTAAACGTCCTCAGGTTGAAAAGTTAGAAGGACTACCTACTTGTAAATATCGTCTAAAGCCTAGACATATGAAGAATAACTGTAGAAAACTTAATGAACTCTGTTTAAGATGTGGATCAACAAGACCTCAAGTTGGTCAGTGCCCACAACAGTTAATAGTGAGACTGGTAATACAATATCCACAACAAGGGCCACGACCAATATTTCAAGTAAATATCCCTAGGCCCATATTTCAAGGAAATAGCCCTCGACGAATGATACAAGCAGGACCGACATTTCAAGTTAGGATAACTTCTGGATATCAACAAAGACTGCCCCAAACGTCCCAAGTCTGCCAGTTTTATCAAGTACAGGAGACAAAACAACCTTATGTTGGAAAAAAGAGGAAATATGGGCAAGTATTTATGATGGATATATAATGATGAAGCGGAACTCGCTAGAGAAGTCGTAGCAGGCACCGTACCTATTTTCTTTGTCCAGCATCGATATTATTTTACTCGGGAGTAACAAATTCCTTTACAGTATTTATAATTGCACTTCTATATGGAGATGAATTTCTAATTCTACCTAAGACATCAAAAATCCTTACGAGTATAATAAGGAGTAGTCAAGTATGTAGGGAATGTCCAGTTAAATTAAGAGGTCAAGTATTTTGAGTAAGATTATTAGTTTTCATAATTATAATATAGTATTTGAAATAGATTATTGATTTTGACATTAGCTGACATAGATGGTGGTCAAAGAGAAGTTTATTTCACCAAGTATTTCATCCTGGACCTTCCTGATTAAACAATATACTTGGATGATTCTTTGATAAGAGAAAATAAACATGCATTAAACTGGGCTAAAAAACACTTGGATAATTCTTTAAGGATTGGAAATCAATTTTATGTACCATTAGAGAACTAAAAGTTAGAACGATATCAAAAATCATATATCAAGCAATAATCAGTGGAAACCCTAGATCGTAAAGGGAAGAGGCTCAAGAATTAGATCATTCTTAATCAAGAAATTGGAATTAAGATTCATATGGAAAAGATCTACTTGAAGAGAAAGAAAAGGATATGCGGAACCAATATCTGTATTTGCTTATTGATCAAGGATAACTATGTTTTGGATTCATATATTTTCTTATGTTAATTCAAACTCCGAGGACAAAATTTTTCTAAGGAGGGTAGAGTGTCAGAACTGCATATTATAATACCATATCCGTAATTGGGACTGATTTCATATATAAAAATATAAATATATTTATGTATTCGAACAATTTTTTTTCTATTTACAATATATTATAATCATATTCTCCTTACAATTTTTTTTCCAAATGGACTATTATGTGCAATTACCCAAATTTCAAATGACCCTTTCAAAAAAAAGAAAAAGAAACCCTTCATTGGTCGGGAGAGAGGCACCGCTTCTCTCTCCTGAAACCTACCCTCTTCTTGACTCAACAGAAGCAGCAACAATTGATGTCTTCTTCTCCTTCGTCTTCAAATACCCATACATTACAAGTTCTTCCCTCCTTGCTTCTTCAAGTTCCATACTCCCTAGCCATCATTAGGGACCATCCCATATATCCCGTACTACTCCAACTTCAACAACATATTCTTCTTCATCTTCTTTAATTTCCTTCTTCCTTTCAAAAAAAAGAGAAGAAAACCACAACCCATCACCACCACTACCCACCCCAAACACCATCACCAACTCTCCTCTTCCTCTTTTACTGATGTTTTTGTGATAAGTTTGCCGCCTGTTGTCGCACCAGAGCCGCCGGCGACCGCGCCCGACCACCGACCTAACGGCCCTCCCTCCGACGACAACCTCCAACACCACCTCCTCCTCCTTCTCCTTTCATTCTAACTATAACCCCTTCTTCTCCATGTTTTCTTTAAAATTTAAATCTGAAGGACCGTAAGGTAACTCTAGAGGGGGGTGAATAGAGTGCAGCAAAATAATCTACCCAATTAAAATTAAGCAGAGTGAAGGCAGTAAATAACTAGCAGTGTATATGCAATATAATAAAGTAAGAGAAAGAGAGCAAACGCAAACACTGTGTGACACCCCGTTCCGCTCAAGCGGACTGCCGATTCAAACGACAAAAGTGCAATATTCTGACCTGCTTCGCTCAGCGAGGATACTCATTTGAGGCAACAGGATTTCCAGACTTGTCCCTTCAGGAGCTCCGGCTTAGGCTTTCAGAGGCTCGCTCGGAGTATCGCTCGACCGAGGCGAATCATCGCTAAGGTGGGTGGTTACGATAAACTTGTCTTTGCTTAGCCAGCACACTTAAAATATGGAATGATACATGCTAGTTGCTAGGTGAATCATCCCCTACAAGCTAATAAGAATACAACGCACTTAGCAAAGGGAATAATCCCAACTTGTATTGCTTATATTAGAACATGAAAATGAAACATTGCTATTATTCAGACCCTCGCATGCTACCTTTGCCTTGTGCAACTAGACCCCGCTTTGCCTCGAGTAAGAACGATATGTGTATGCTCTTCTTAGTGCAAGGTTCACTTGATACACTGTACGATCCTAGATTATGTCGCTCGGTAAGTCTCTTGACGGTTTCACTCCTCGGCTTACCTTCGGACCGAGCCAAAATGAATGCTTAAGTTTTCTTATGAATGCAATGCTTGCCTGCTTATATGTTAACTTGTAATATTGTCACACAAAACTAATACCACAATCAAGAAAATGCTACCCTTATCGTGCATGCATTTAGTGAGCCAGGAGACTATCAAATAGTTATTCTGTGCAATATAAACCTGCAAGTATCCGGGACCATTAGGTCACTAAGATAGTCCCCGCACTAGGGGAATACATCAAGGTAAGTTGTTCATTGAGAAAGAATCCTGTCAAGTTTATACCTGAATGATAATCACATCAAGTTTACCTCTGAACGAGAACCCCTGTCAAGCAGATCAAGAATCACAGTTCGTGAAGCAAAATGCTCGGTTCAGAACAAAGAATCATGGATTATCATGTCAAGTTATGGATTTAGAAAGACCCTGACATGCATGTCATGGACAACTTAAAAAAGTTGATGTTTAGATCTCAAGTTCCACGAGCGGTCTCCGGGGCACCTGGGCTGATCCGATCCGGATGGAGCTTCCTGTGTAGTCTTCCTGTGCAAGGATGAGATGGTCTGCAGCGCATCCTGTACTCTCGTTGCATTCCATCCTCATTATTGGCTACGTTCCTTTATGTCTATGCCAGTGATAATTATTCATATAGATAAGTCATCCTCGTTTAGCGGCTATCCGCGTGCGAGTCATTGCATCACATCCAGTGAAACGGAATCACCAGAACGATCATGGATATAAGATACTTGTACATCAATTGAACACTTTAACATCTTTTACAACACATATGATATTTTGTGTAACTCGTGCACCCGTAGCGTAATCTCACTCACAACACAGTATTTGCATATGTTATTGCCCCTGAATTTTTGTACATGCTCTTTCTTGAATTAACTTGGTTTGCCTTGGACAAGGAAGGACAAATGGTAAGTTGGTAAGTCTTGCCGTGTTTCCTCTGTATCACACGGCACACTGCCACACGAGTTAGGATATTCTATCTTTGCCAAGAAACTGATCCTAAGGCAACTAGAAAGTTAACCTAATAGATGGTGAACGGAACCTATATTACGTGTTTGGATTTGTCGAGCGGGCGAGTAGCCGCCCCACCAGTGCATTCATGTACTGATAATCCACCAGGTTGCTTGTAGGGTGTGGGAGAATCTCGTTCGGTGCGGATGCCTCCTTCGTACGTGCTAAGGCGTGGAGTTCACTCTGAAGCCTTGGAGCGCTATGTCCAGAACTGAAGCACATATACAAGACATAATGTTGGAACATCGCCTATACATCATTCCATAAATATAGCCACTTGGCATGCTTTTACTGTATCAGAGAGACAGAGGCTTGAGCGACTTATAATCTCGGTTATGCGCCGCTTGTAACACTTATTCAATATCAATAAAGGGTTTATTTTACTTCTATACTTGTGTTATAAAATGCTTTCGCTATTGACGACTCAGTAAACTTGTTACCAATCGCCTATGCGTTTATAATTCTGTTGCACTCGGACAATATGTGCGACTCTAAGGCTTAGACCTCTTACCACCAGCCAATAAACCACGGTCTTTCACGGGCGTGGCTCACGCTCTTACGGCATCACGCCCAGATGGGCCAAAGCGATCGTCCCCAGGAGCGCTGGTGCGATAATTCTTGCCTAGCGGGGATGGCCGATTAGCCTGCGGGAGATCGGGGCATGACAGATTGGTATCAGAGCTTGGCTATACGTCTTTGGACTTTATTTCAATTTTCTTGGTTTTGAAAGCTCGTTCGTGGGTTATGTGCACACACTCTCTCAATGTCCTAAATAAAATATTCCAACAATGAGTCTAAATACTTTCGAAAAGTACATATAAATGATGTGATTGCTTATACAAAATTGAAATGCTAGGGCCTTTGTGTCGACCTGTGTTAGACCCTTTGGGAATAGAGTCATGCTAGAATCGCAACTTGTGTGTAAAGCCTAAATGCCTATACATGTTTTCCTAACTGGTTAGCTATGCACACAGCCTTTCAGCTAAGTTGTGTAGAGTATCGCGCGCCAAGACCCTTTGGTGTAAGCTAAGTTGCAAACGAGATTTGGATACCGTTCAGGAATAAGGCAAGTCAGACTTAGAACGACAACCGATAAAAATATTCTCGAATTTATCGCTTAGGCGAATATTAAGAATTGTGCTTGAATTTTGGGAATAGCTCGAATGGTATTTGTGTCGGAAGATACAAATCGAATATAGTTGCTTGGATGATTATCGAATATGGATTTAATGGGATGACTCAATTCTGAGTAGTGTATCGATCATTTAGAAATATCCAAATGGATTCATAGGTTTCGTGCGATAGTCGGACTGAACAATTAGAGAATGTCTTGAATAAATGATAAGGCTTATATCAAATTGGGATTCATGGAAATGGAAATCGATATCTTGGTTAAAGAAAACTTGTTGGAAACTTGAAGGATTGTACGAGCAATTTTGGATTGAAACAAACGAATTAAATTTGAATATAATATCGCTCAAATAGAAGTTAGCACAAAATGAATATTGTAGTTCGATGAAAGAGATAAGCGATAATAGATTTGGCTTAGAGTTTGGAAGAACAATCTTGAAATCAAGTTTAAAATGATAACTCTCAAAATCAGTCCCAACGAGAACAGTTATCCTGCGGGAGCGCCGGCGTGGTGATTTCACGTACGGCAGGGATGATCGAACTCATGGGAACATGTTTGGTGATTATTCCAAACAGACTTGATGAATGGAATGTATCAAAAAGATGGAATAGACTTTGGCTTGAATATTTAAAACTAGTTGCTTGAGGAATGTTAGAAATAAGACTATAGAAGTTACCGAACGATAACATTGAATTTGGATGATTTTGCTAGACAAATTATAATCACTGCATGAACGGACTTGACTCGATAGATTTTATAAATTGGATGGAGCAAAAGTGAAATATAAGGTGTCTCGATCGTGTCGAAGATAACCATAACGTTCAAACATTTTTGTCTTGTGCGAGCATAACTCTGTGCCCGTACATGCGTCACGACCGGATTAGGACGATTATCCAGCGGGAGCATTGGCGTGATGATCTCACGTCCAACGAGGGTGATCGAACTTACGCGAGACCGGAGCGTGATAACTTATGAATCGTCTTGACTTTTGGTTCAACACAATAAGACAAATTTGGAATACAAATGATCAAAAATGTTTCGAGGATAAGTTAGCCTAGAACCTGAAATAAATCACATTTGATGGTTTCGTGAACGAATACGTGAATCAGGTTGGACGACTTGGATTATAATCTAAGGTTTAGAATTGAATCTTGGCTTGATGGTCTAGACTTGGAATAGATATGGACTCAATCGAAACATGTTTGGAGAGATAGACTATGCAAATCACTAGACTTGTCCTGCAACTTGGATATATTATGGATTTTACTGAATGAACTCGATCCCCCGTACAAACGAACATGTTATTGAGAGTAGGATGATCCATGCTCAATGTTTATAAATCTGAATAAAACAATCTTGGGTAGAATACCCCGTACAAATGAATAATGGTTTGACCCTAAGAATTGGGACGAGCATCGTGCGATAAATTTGCACGATGTATCGTGTGCTTGAATTTGTACCTATGACCTTGTGAGCTGACCTAGCAATTAGGCAGATGACCCTATGCTGAGTGAAAGAACCTGTGTAACCGAATTTAACATATTTCTTGAACAAGCTATAAAAATGGGGCAACAAGACTTAGGGTTAGACTTGGAATAGTGAACGTATGCTATGTTTGACCCAAAAGGATGGACGCTAGTCGGTAAACCGAATAGATCGTTCTTAGCAGTAGTACAAATACTTGATTGAGTTGGAATTAAAAAATGATATGGAATTGGATTGACCCTATCGGAAGTGTCCCTGTGATTCATAAAATAAGACCCTTGAGATTTTCGCAAATAGCTTGTCTGATTTTACTATCTCTAAGTTTGGTTGAATGCATATGTTTGAGGGATGCCTTGAATGTGTGCAATGATCCAAGACTCAATGAGATATGAAACTCGAGTGCTAAGACTTCGCTATCGCTAAGTTGGTTGACATGCATATGTTTGAAGGACGCTTTGAATATGTGCACGATCCAGACTTGCGATATGCTGATCTCAAATGCTAGTACAAGTGAATATCCATATGAACAAGTATAACGACTTGTATAGGTTTGCCTCAGCCTTAGATCGTTAATCAAGTTCAATTGAAACGTACTTCGTGTTAAGAAATATGTCAAGCGCTAAGGCACAAATGAGCCTGACTCAGCATACACGCGATACGGCATAAGGAACGAGTAGGAGACTATGTCCAAATAAATTTAGTGGTACCGATTGCTATGCTTGGAATAGATTCGATAATGCGGTAGAATGACCTGCGCTCAGTAAGTCTCGAGGATGAGACTTTTTTTGACTGGTGTATGATGTGACACCCTGTTCCGCTCAAGCGGACTGCCAATTCAAACGGCAAAAGTGCAACTTTCCGACCCTCTTCGCTCAGGGAGGATACTCTTTTGAGGAAACAGGATTTCCATACTTGTCCCTTCAGGAATTTCGGCTTAGGCTTTCAGAGGCTCGCTCGGAGTATTGCTCGACCGAGGCGAATCATCGCTAAGATGGGTGGCTACGATAAACTTGTCTTTCCTTAGCCAGCACACTTAAAATATGGAAGATACATGCTAGTCGCTAGGTGAATCACCCCCTGCATGCTAATAAGAATACAACGCACCTAGCTAAGGGAATAATCCTAACTCGTATTGCTTATGTTAGAATATGGAAATGAAACATTGCTATATTCAGACCCTCGCATGCTACCTTTGCCTTGTGCAACTAGACCCTGCTTTGCCTCGAGTAAGAATGATACGTGTATGCTCTTCTTAGTGCACTGTTCACTTGCTACACTGCAAGACCCTAGATTATGTCGCTCGGTATATCTCTTGACAGTTTCACTCCTCGACTTACCTTCGGGCCCCCGAGCCAACGTGAATGCTTAAGTTTTCTTATTAATGCAATGCTTGCCTGCTTATAAGTTGACTTGTAATGTTTCCACACGAAACTAATGCCACAATCGAGAAAATGCTACCCCTATCGTGTATGCATCTAGTGAGCCAAAAGACTATCAAATAGTGTCACGCCCCGGTTCTAAAATATGTAGGGACATGAATACACAATATGCCAGCTACGCATTCGACCAGACTCTGGTCCAACTCGAATACGTATAAGCTGTATAATAAGGGTCACTATCTAAATAATCCAGTAAATAGAAATATCTATGTCTCAATCCACAATGAACAGAAAATACACAAGAATGAGCTATATGTGCTAAAGTCTGCCGCCCAATAACACACAAACTCGAATAGACTCGAGAATAAATATGAGTCTATAAAAACTAGGCTACAACAGCGGATGAATAAACAATATGAATAGCCATAACTCTTATAGAAATGATATAAGTACCTGGTACCAATGCCTGCAAGACGAGCAACTCTAAGGGCTCCTTAATCGTCTATGCTGCAAAACTGGTAGGAGACCAGGTCCTTAGAGGGACGTAACAAGATACAAAAATACAACATGCCAAAGTATAATAGAAAGAACAAGTGCAACGATGGTGTAGTCTAGCATAACCACCTAAGTGAAACACAGTTTGAAGAAAATATTCGACGCATGGGCTGTCCAAAATAAAACTGTAGCTCCGAACACAGATACACACGGGGCGTACCGTAGCTCCGAGCACAGAGTCACACGGGTGATACTACTACTCCGGATACAGGAACACGACATAAAAGGACATATACATATATATATATAGTGCGTGCAGAGTAGCCCAAACGTCTAGTAACTGTCTTTACCTTTCCAAGCAGTCAACGAGTGTGAGCTGAACCTGAACCTCTATCTAGCAGTCTCGTCCTACTGAAGTAACTATCAACAAGCGCGACCCTAAGGTCGTCCAAGTTTCCAGTCACGCTGACAGTATCAGGAAACAAAAAATCTGGCAAGATGACAGTGTCTAGATGTGTCCTAGGGTTATGATGTAACCAAGTGTGTACATCAAGGTGTTGCCAACATCTATCACTCGTTACCAGACGTTACCGACGAACGTCTGCACCCGGTTGTGACCCAGACATGAAGTAACAATTCTAATCCAAAACGCGCACAATGTATATAATAAATAAATAAATATCTAGTAATCTGAAATACAGGGTGGCAAGGTACACTTGACTGGATCCGGATGCTGAAGATGAGGCTCCGGTACAACGTCCAAGTCCGCGGGTCCCGCAGTACCTAGAGACGAGATACAAGCTCAATCAATAAACTATTTCGATGCTAAAATAAGAGGTGACACACATCTAGCATAGGCTACAATCTTTGTTACAGGCTCACTTAGTCACTAAGCTAGAGGGTTGACCACGGTTGACTAAAGGTACGTTATACCCAACACGATCAATCACAGTATATTATCATCAGAAAAATCCTCAATTATATAAAACCGTCCTTTAATTTTTTGAACATCATTTTCATATATACACAGCTACTCCTCCAATAACTTCATTATTAATATCAATTTTTAATAATAACCAATTGGTTGATATCACTCTACCATTTCCCCAACATTTAAAACTGCTCCTCAATAATATTCAATATTTATATAATAAATGAATAAACCCTAAAATCCCATACCTAGCATTCATAAACCCTAAACTTAATATGTATCATTCACAACCATCAAATGCATATTACACATAATATCAAACCCTAACTCAATGCATTATGAACAACCATAAAACTAACTAAGTTATATTTAACCATAAATAATATTTAACTACTCATGGAGAGGGGGGAAGAGTTCACCTCAGTGGCGGTGTGGTGGCACGCCGTGGTGGTTGCAGTGATCGACGGTGGGTTGCCGGAGTGAGGGTGGAGATGTAGGCCGGTCAATGGGAGGGTGCTGACGATGATGATGAAGATGATGACCGGAGGGGGGAGTGATGGCCGGAGGGTGATATAATAACCGGAGGGGGTGTTGGCAGTGGTTCGTGGTGGTGGAGTCTCGTAGAGACGGCGGGGGTGTTGGTTGGCCGAGGGTGGGGTGCAGGCGGTTGATGCTGGTGATAGTGGTGATGGTATCGTCGGGGAGGTCGGGTGCAGTCGGCTCGAGGTGCTGGCGGCGTGGAGTTTGCTGGACGTGGTGAGGTCGGGGTATCAGTCGAGATGCAGGAGGAGCTCGACGGCGGGATGAAGGAGGAAATAATAGAGACGATGCGGTGGACGCAGTCGGCTCGAGGTGGTCGATAAAGCAGTAGTGGATGCAGCAGCGGGTTCGTGGTCGGTCGACGAGTGTAGCAGGATGGATAGGTGGAGTCAAGGTGGAGGTTGGCCGGTTCGTGGGGGTGCTAGAGATCCTCACCGGAGTTGCAGGACCGGCCGGGCTTCGGTTCATTTGAAGAAGACAGAGAAGTAAAAAAGAAGAAGAAGAAGAAGAAGAAGAAGAAGAAGAAGAAGAAGAAGAAGAAGAAGAAGAAGAGAAAGGGAAGAGGAGAGGTTGGCTGTGGATGTAGGTAAAGGGAGGAGAGAGAGAGAGGGGGTGGGGTTTTCAATGCTCTTAGGATTAGGGCCGGCATGGGAAAGAGGTAAGTGAAGAGGGATTAAATAGGAGAGTGTGTGGTGTGTGTGTGGTGAGGATGAGTCCCAATTTTGAATGGATGGCTCAGATTTCTCATGGAGGAATTGTGCATCCCAAGGGGGAGTGAGAAATTGTTAGGACCGGTCAATGAGTTGAGGGTGAGGTTTCTTCATTGGCTTGGACCAATGAGGAGATGACACCTAAAACCATATTTGCAAATAAGTCCCTAAACTTTTGGGTATTTGCACAAACATGTAAAATGATGGGAAAATGGTGTGGGTAGTGGTGTTTGGTATTTTGTAGGGTGAGGGAGTGTTGTGTGTTTTTCATGGGCTTAATGAATAAGGGATTGGGTTAAATTGGGGTTAAGTTAGGATTACTAAAAGTTGGTATCCCCAATTTAATTAAAATAAAATATCATGTACTCTTAAATTAAATGGGGGCACATGGGGTCTCAATTTAATTAAAATAAAATATCATTGTGACACAAAGGTCATGAAAGGTGTAGGCTTGGTGTCAGTCTTGGGCCCTTTAATTGGCCTGGCTAAACGGGTTGACTTTGTGTCTCAAAATTGATGGCAACGACAAAGGTATGCGACACAGGATTAAAGAATAGATTTTGGATACGGAAAATTGTGCAATTAAATTAGAGCACAAGAGATTGTGATTGTGAGTGACAGAAAAGTCCAGTGCCTAGGTTGGCTTGTCAAGTCAAGAGTGCAACAATTTATTGGGAATTATGGGCTATTATTGGGCTCCGAATATTGTAACAACGGTAGGGTGCACCAAGGGTTAAAATAAATAACCAGACAACTGTAACACAAATTCTAAACCTCAAATACCAGATGCTAAACTAAAATTTCTAACCCAAAATTAGTCTATCTATAAAAATAAATGAGGGGATTTACAAATAGTTTTTATGTGCATTGTAAACCTGCAAGTATCCGGAACCGTTAGGTCACTAAGGTAGTCCCCGCACCAGGGGAATGCATCAAGGCAAGTTGTTCATTGAGAAAGAATCCTGTCAAGTTTACACCTGAATGATAATCACATCAAGTTTACCTATTAACGAGAACCCCTGTCAAGCAGATCAAGAATCACAGCTCATGGAGCAAAATACTCCATTCAGAACAAAGAATCGTGGATTATCATGTCAGGTTATGGATTTGGAAAGACCCTGACCTGCATATCATGGACAACTTAAAAAAGGTGATCTTCGGATCTCAAGTTTCACGGGCGATCTTTGGGGCACCGGGGCTGATCCGATCCAGATAGAGCTTCATGTGTAATCTTTCTGTGCAAGGATGAGATGGTCTGTAGCGCATCATGTACTCTCGTTGTATTCCATCCTCATCATTGACTACATTCCTTTATGGCTATGCCAGCAACAATTATTCATATAGATAAGTCATCCTCGCTTAGCGGCTATCTGCTTGCGAGTCATTACAACACATCCAGTGAAACAGAATTACCTAAACGATCATAGATATAAGATACTTATACATCAATTGAATACTTCAATATCTTATGAAACAAACCTGATATTTTGTGTAACTCGTGTACCCATAGCGTAATCTCACTCACAACGCAATGTTTGCATATGTTATTGCCCCTGAATGTTTATATATGCTCGTACTTGAATTAACTTGGTTTGCCTTAGACAGGGAAGGACAAATGGTAAGTCGGTAAGTCTCGCCGAATTTTCTCTGTATCGCACAGCGTACTGCCACACGAATTAGGCTATTCAATCTTGCCATGAAACTGATCCTAAGGCAACTAGAAAGTTAACCTAATAGATGGTGAACGGAACCTATATTACGTGTTTGAATTTGTCGAGTGGGCGAGTAGCCTCCCCACTAGTGCATTCATGTACTGATAATCCACCAGGTTGCTTGCAGGGTGCGGGAGAACCTCGTTCGGTACGGATGCCTCCTTCGTGCGTGCTAAGGCGTGTAGTTCACTCTAAAACCTTGGAGCGTTACCGGAAGTGAAGCACATATACAAGACATAATGTTGGAACATCGCCTATACATCATCCCACAAATATAGCCACTTGGCATGCTTTTACTATATCAGAGAGAGAGAGAGGCTTGAGTGATTTGTAATCTCGGCTATGCGCCACCTGTAACACCTATTCAATATCAATAAAAGGTTTGTTATACTTCTGTACTTGTGTTCTTCAATGCTTCCGCTATTGACGACTCAGTGAACTTGTTACCAATCGCCTATGCATTTATAATTTTGTTGCACTCGGACAATATGTGCGACTCTATGGCTTAGACCTCTTACCACCAGCCAATGAACCACGGCCTTGCACGGGCGTGGCTCACGCTCGTGCGGCATCACGCCCAGATGGGCCAAAAAGATCGTCCCACGGAAGCGCTGGCACGGTAATTCTCACATAGCGGGGACGACCGATTAGCCTACGGAAGATCCGGGCATGATACACTGTGATGTGTACTGCTTTTCCTCTGAGAGAACTAGTACAGTCCCGATAACTCAAGCTCAGAGTTTTATCTACTATAATCACCAATAGTTAATCACAAGCTTTGATCCGAAGGTTTGCCAACTTATTTACACTACGAGGTTTGATCCGAAGTCTCGCAACTTCATACATCATGAGTTTTGATCTGAAGGCTCACAACTTCACACAGAACAGGGGCCTGATGAACCAAGCTCTTTAAAACTTTGTAGACTTCTAGACCAAGATCGCACTTGAAACTAGAAGGCTGGGAGTTGATCTTGGAGATAAAAAAGTTTAGGCTCTGAAGGTTTACTCACTATAGGATAGAAAGATTGAGAATTGTTGAGTGTGTAGGAATGTGGAAATCCAATCATAGGGTATTTGGCAAACCGAATTCGGCCAGAGTTCGGTCAGGTATTAATTCAAAATTCGAACGTTGGGCCAAGAAATTAGGGATTGTGCAACTGGAT
This sequence comes from Iris macrosiphon, assembly GCA_036927795.1. Classification (NCBI taxonomy): domain Eukaryota; kingdom Viridiplantae; phylum Streptophyta; class Magnoliopsida; order Asparagales; family Iridaceae; genus Iris; species Iris macrosiphon. Next base: position 63,090,893 of record JAYESA010000005.1, read on the forward strand.
ATATTCTACTAAAAAGGGTGACCGAGTTCTGTGTGAATTCGGGGCAAATTTGGTCCAAGTTTGGTTTACCTATTTTAGGTAGATCCAAGTTTGTATGTGGACTAGTTTGGATGATAGGTTCAAGATATATTTGGCCTAATTTCTGGGTAGATGGATTTTAGGCTATTTGAGTGGACTGAGTTGCTTTCTACTTGCTAGTGCAACTCGACTTACATAAGTCCTAGACTCAAATAAAATATAAGATTACATATGAAAACCAAGAGCACTGATGACGCCAAACTTCTGAAATATCTACGGACTTGAAGATGCATTTTCCATTGACGGCAGTTATCCAAAGATAACCAGATCTGGAAAACTGAATACCTTTCAGGGGCTTCTTCCCCGAATCCCCACGAGGGGCGCCACCCCCTCGACCCCCGTCTGCCGATCGGGCAGAGGAACCCCCGGGTGCGAGGCTCCAGATAAGTCGTAGGCAGTTGGACGAAATCTTCTGGTATAACGTCTTCTTTGGCTCATCGTCATATAGCATATGTCCATTGCTTATCTTGCATATTGCTTTCTGCAAGTACATGTTAGAGGAACAAGAAAATATACAGAAGCAAATATTATATATCTGGACAATGCTGAGATTAAGTAGAAGATACTATAGTGATTGATCGATTATCATAATGCTAAAATTAATCGATTAGCCATATTCAAAAACTAAATATAAACATTGTGCCAACAAAATCTAGGTCAAGCTTGATTCTTAAATTTTGGAATAAAAAAGGATACAAGGATAACTTTGGGGATTTAGGGAAAGGAAATTCTAGGTTTTGTTCAAAACCCAAAGGCAAGTCCTCACCCTTATTTTCTTACAATTTTCTTAAATTTAACTTCATTATTTTGGTTAAATTATTTAGGAATTATACTATGATATTGTTTTAGAAAATGGAATAAAGTTTAGAAAATGAAAGAATATATAACACACATCTTGGACATAACTCGTGGACACATGTACTTTGACACAATATATATAAGACACAAAGTGGATGCTTCAATTTGAGAATTATATTATGATGATTGATATATACATATATAATGGTTTCATGCTTAACTAGTTCCTATATATATATATATATATATATATATATATATATATATATATATATATATGTGTGTGTGTGTGTGTGTGTGTGTGTGTGTGTGTGTGTGTGTGTGTGTGTGCATACGTATAAGTATAGAATGAATACTTCAATGATAGTGTGTTCTTAAATATAGTTATCAATGTACAGTAGTTAAAAAGGGGGGTTGTGTCATGAAATTGATAATTTAAGAACTATATAGGTCCATGTAAATACTTAATAAACTTTAATTTGGGTTAGTATTGAAATAAGAAAAATTTACCTGAACATTCCCTAGATAACTTTAATGGAGAAACTAGTCCATATTCCTTGTCTTCCCTCAATTTTGATGTCTCTTGTTGTCTATAACCACAAATTGAAGTGTACAGGGGTGGCATTTCATAAAGTTAGTTAAATAGCTGATCCAAATTGCTCTAGAAAAGCAATTAGGCCACTCTGATATCAGTATATTTGCGATGTATATTTGTCTAGCAGGATACTATTTGTTTCAAGCAATATTAATCATTTTTCATATAGATAATATATATAGCTTGGTTTTTAAAGCAATTGAAGCACACTTCTCAGCAAGTTGAATTCACCAATAGCTTAATATGTAAATGAAATTATTTCATATAGATAATATATATTGCTTGAGTTACCTACTCACTGCATACTTTTGAGCTAAAGCTTCTCGCAGGCTAAAAATTAGGCCTAGGTATATTTTGAGAAAAAAAGTAGATAGTGTTGTACCAAAATATATCTCCTTAAGCTTCTAAATAACTCCAAACGTCATACTTTTACTAACGACTTGAGTCAGATTTCATGATTGTAAAAGAATTAATATTAATAAAAATATTCAAAAGATACTTGACTTTGATTGCAAAAACTTGTAGTACATAATGAACGACTTTCTAATTTGGTATTACTCTAAGCAGAAGACTAGACTTACCTTGAACGAAGGACTCTAGATTTTAAAAATTATCAAGGAAATAAAATTTTCCATTTTCTCAGAAATTTGATCAACTCAAATTTATAATAATGGAATAATTGAATTATATCTTCAATGATAAATACCTTATGAATCATTTCCAAATTTTGTGAATGTAGTTTACACATGTAGATTTTGAACTTGGATTTAGCTATTGCCATACTACTAAAAAAATTATGATGACTTGACATAGCTCTTGTAAATAGCAAATGCAAAATAGCTAGCTTGCTACGATATGAAGAAACTTTCTTATTTGTGATTTCCATATATATTGTACTTGCGTGTGATCCGGTGTTGAGTTGTTCCACCGAAGGGGTTGGCGTACCTAGGGAAATGCTGCAGAGGGTTGCTCCGGGTCTCGTATAAAAATTGTTAAAAATATTCTGGAGCTCGAAAAACAAAGAAGATTCTGCCAAAAATTTTAAGAATTTCGAGAGTTAACCAAATTTTTGAATTCCAAAAATTATCGTTTATACTGAAGCCTAAATTCTAGGATACTATATTTAAATTTGTGACGGGTGCTCTACAATAAATATGTTTAGGGAACGAATAGTAAGAGTCTACTCTGTGCCAATTGAAAGAGTACTTCCTGAATTATATTTTCCTGGTTATTCCGAGATCAAGATGGAATACCTATTTGAACTTGGAAAATAATACGTACTTGATTTATGGAATTATAAACAAGATGTATTATTGTGTCCTGAAAATTCTAAAATACATACTCGCATATTAAGAATTGGCATGAGACGCAGAGTAGAACTAACAAAGATAATATAATAGGAATTGTTTGTAGCTTTAGGTTAGAGCATTTGGTGGGAGAGAACAACTTAAATACCACCTACAAAATCCTTACAATATAATAACAACAACAAAACTGATCAGTAGTCAGCTCTTTTGCAAGGCCTTACGAATTGAGTATGTGAGGCTTAGCTCACTTACCTGTCCTGAATCCGTATCTATTTCAATTAAAAAGATTGATTAGGTAAATTAATGATTATACAATTTTTCCATACTTGATGTGTGGGGCCGGTCTCTCACCCTGCTACCCTGCCACAACATTATCCATGGTCACGGGATTATTGCCGGAATACTAGGCAAAGTAGAAATTTAAAGAGTTATTCTCTAAATTACATCATTACATACGAAATTTGTTTGTGACTATGGTAGTGAATTAAGATTGTATTGATTGATTTGATTAGACACTAAGAGATCATTAGAATAGGAGTTAGATAGAGTCATATTTTATGTTAAAACTATAATACATCTATGGAGTTTAACTATACCAAATTCTTATCCAAGAGTACAAAAATATCTTTCAACTATTCCACATTTTATCATATCTTCAGTTTTTTTATCGTTCTTGACCGAGGACTTGCATGTCGTTTTGACGACATATTGTTCACTAGGGAAATATGAGGTTCCAGAAGAAATGTTGCCTTTATATAGCGTAGACGAAGCTGAGGAGTGATCACCAACAACTTGAGGAAGCAGCAACAACATTTTGTAGCTGGATAATCTATATAAATTAATAGTTTTGATGTGATGACTAGTATAGTTGTACCTTTAGCAGTTTATGTATAATAGTTATAGTTGTGGAAATAAAAGTGTGTTTAGTATGAATTGTATTCCATCCTAAAACTTTATGGGCGATAATCGCGAATATGGGTATTGGGTATTCGTATGTCGCGTAGCCTGAGGATGTGTTATGTACTTAGCTCACTGTAATACGGGAGCGGGGCGTGACACAATCAATGTATGTTTAAAACTCATAAGGTACCATAATGACCTCAAGTCCGAAGACCACTTGCACCACTAACATTAAAGGCATCCTTGTTGACATTAGCATAGATTATTTATTAAAGACTTCTTTATGATGTTATGTTCAGGGAACTCATTCAATTAACTGGCTATTCATAATCTTGTTATGATATTAACTAACATTAGCAACTTATGAGACTAGTTGCTCGATACATAACACAATGATCTATCCGGTTTCACCAATGTCCCTCTTGGAAAACCTAAGGCAAAGAGCATATGTTCATAGTAAAGTTTATAAGATATTTATATCTCATCCAAGCACTATATAATAGTACAAGACCTAACTACATGGGGCTTGCAAGCAAAGTATTGCTCATGTTTAACTTCTAAGTTGTAACAGCTTTTTAAATAGGACAATAATATTAAAAATGATTGAGATATATGGTTTGAGAGTAGAGAAACCATTAGTAGATAACTAGCAATCATAGAGAAACTTGTTTATTATGAAAATTTGGAACTACAATATTCTTGGTTCCTTATGAAACAATGGTTTTAGGATATACATAAGTCACTCGAATCTTGCGCATTTTCAACACAAGTACTACAAATCTTATTATTTAGGAAGTTAGAAAGAAACCCCATATTGAAAAACATATTCACAAGACTAACGAGAACTAGAATCTAACACTCCAATGGACAAATTTTAAACATGTTAGCCTGGCACCAATCATCTCTCCTCTAATTGAAAAATATTTTTAAAGCATTAGAAGATACACGAAAATAAGAAATAGGAATTGGAAGTAAAGAATTCGAAGCATATTACAGACTCTGTCGTTGGAATAGATTTTCATCTCCCGCGAACAGTACAACAGGACACCACGATCTATCCCAAGATAGAAAAAATGTCTAGGATTTATGTAACTAATAAACGTGCATCCGCTCGCAGGTGTCCGTTCTCCACAAAATCTACTAATTTAATAAATGAACTTATTACATTAAACAAATGAGGGCGCTCTCTCCTATCCATCGAACTAAAATTATCTTCTCGCTGAATCACATAGCAACTGTATGTAACCAACGTAATCTCTGTCTCCTCTTGTATCATATTACACAAATCATCATCATATGAATTTCTCCTTCCTTCATTATGATACTCGCCATCTGTGTCGCCTCTTTAATTAGCTCTCTTTCTCCTCCCCTTTGCTTCCTCTTTGCTCCCCATAACCTCTTGTACTGCCATATTCACTTATTGTCCAATCACAATCGTTCTTTTCTCTACATGATCAATACTATCTGTAGCACTTCCACCAATAACCTATTGCCACAGAATTCATCCGCAAAGAGGTGCCAAATGATCATGGGCACACCAGTGCATGCTAGCTCGACTTCCATCTGTATTGTGTCATGAACCCTCATATCGGCAGCTTGATGGTTCAGAATTACCATTATCTTATGATCAGAGTACCCCTCTCCTCTAACCCTTTGGGCATCCAATGTTCCTCACCAAACAAATGGATCAACAACCAGAATAATTAGTCCTGTCACAATCTCTCCAAGTTTGTTAATGGTGAACTCACCAAACTGCTCCTAAAATAAAGTAAAGAACTGAACCCAGCCTATTATTGTGTCACGACCCACACCAGAATACTCAGGCACGAGTACGTGGGTACATTCAGCCTGGTTCGTAGCATCGGCGGTAGAACGTTGTCTAGACCTCAATGAAAATATTCTCAACTATTATACGAACAACTAGTATCTTCATAACTGAATTATAGTATACTAAAGAGAACATGATAAGGAGAGCAATCTAAACAACTAACTAAGAGAAGTAAAACTAAAGCATGATACGGAAAGAAGAAATACTAGTCTAGATCTCTATAGAGGTCACCTCATGATCCATAGTGCAAGAGCAGACTCGATTATAGCATCGCTCTGAGTCCATGAACGTAGGGCACAATAACTCCTAAAAATGTTATCAAGTTATGATATAACGAGTACAACTCAAACAGTAGTTTTAATACATGATAAAGAATATAAAACAGAATGAATGATGAACAAGTAAGCATAGAATCATAGTACAAAAAGTAGAGTAAAACAGATAAGTATAGAATCATGGTAAAGTTGTAACCACCACACTTCTATATCAAGGGTAATTTTTGTCATTTGACCATTATTTGAATATTATATATATTAATTATATGACTATCTGGTTAGCTAATGAGTTTAGACTAGTTGGATTAAATTTATTTGAGTTATTAGTTGTTCATGACTAGATTAGGTCCATTAAACCCAATTGACTCAAGAATAGAATATTTCATCTTATGGTTTAGTTGGATCCTATTCGTGATAGAATGGAGAGGGGCTTTTGAGTCGTATAAAACTATTCATAAACCTAACCCTAACCCTAAGAGGAAGCCTATATAAGCCTTCATTATTCATTATAGCCCTATTTGCCTTCCTAATTAGTTTATCCCAAATTAAGAAGAAAACCATAATCAATCCATTCCAAATCTTATCTCATCCCTCTTATTTTTATTTCCCAAGGAGGGTAAGGCCCATGTCATTGTTAGAGGAAGCTTGAAGAGGAGTCCAAGTATTGAGGATCGTGTCCGCTTCATCTTTCTCGTGTCCAAATTCAGAGTTCTTCAAGGAGATCACTCAAAACCTAGGTAATTCTCTATTTTTTACTCTATTTATGGTTAAGAACACCCATTGGACCTATAGGAACCCGCTCATAGGTGGAATTGACTCTATTTGGCTAGATCTAGGTGTTAGGAGCCCTCATTTTGCTAGATCTATGATTTTTTTCTTGTGGAATATTGATTTGTGCCTCAAAATTGGGGAAATGTAAGTTTAGACCACCAAGTGTTTGATGGAATATGGTTTGTGCTATTTATACTCTATTGACTATTTTAGTTGTGTTATAATAGTTTTAGTGGTGTTTGGTGATGTTAGAAGGAGTATCTTGAGTGTATAATGAAGTATCTCATTGGAGCACTACAAGTGTGTGTGTGTGTGTGTATATGTGTGTGTGTGTGTGTGTGTGTGTGTGTGTGTGTGTGTGTGTGTGTGTATATATATATATATATATATATATATATATGTGTGTGGGGGGGGGGGGGGGGGGATTAGATGAATGTTTGCATATGTGTGTGAGGGGTGTCTGTATATCTATATATACAAGTAATTGTGGGATTGAATGAGGAATATCTGATACATTTGTGTGAGTATATCAGGTGCATTATAGGCAGTGGGTTCAAAGAGTGTTTGTGCACATTGTTATGTAAATGGATGTGTGCAGCAAGCTTGTGGTAAAAGGGAGCTCGGGTATCAGACCTGGGCAGTAGGAGATGCATGGTGTATAATTGGGAGAGAGAGCTCAGATATGAGCAGCAGTAGGAGCTTGGGCTTTAAGACTGTACATCATGATGAGGACTTTGTCTGAGTGCACAATAATATAGGAGTGTAGTGTGTGTGTTATAAGTTGAGGGATGTGTTCACTTTAGTTGAGGAAGGAGTGTGTTGGACTTGTTCAATTAAAAGAAGGGGGAAAGTTTATCTGCATACTGCAACAATAGCAGTGTGCTGCAACAACAGATGAAGAGGGAGTGTGGGGCATCAGTTCATGCAGGATGATAGCTTTAATGGGGAGAGTCGGGTTAGTGTGTGTCAGGTTGATGGGGTATGAGGGGTCGGGTATAGTTCAGTATGAAACTGAATGTATCAGTGATCTATAGTAGATATTACTATAGTAGTAATGTGTACTTTAGTGTATGTGTGTGTGTGTGTGTGTACACTGTGAGAGGACTGATGCTTGTGTGTGTGTGATTAGTGAGGTATCTATTAGTGTTCACTTGACTCTAAGGGGAGTAACATTATTAAGTTTGTACAGGACAGTTGTGGGGAAGCAATGCACTACCAGTGCACTGGAGCTATATGCAGTGTTTGAGGCCTGAGTTTACCATGAGTTAGAGGGGTTAGAGCAGTACTGGGAGCAGGAAGTGGACCGCTAATAGTAGCATCATACACTGGCAACAGAGGGCAGCAGTCATCCTTTGCGCTACAGAATTTTGGGTGGTATGTGTGATGTTGTACAATGTGGTGTAGATAGGGTGCACCATAATGCTGCCTGCAGAGCAGTCTTCGATGGGACTGATACAAGCAACTAATAACTGCAACTTGAAGATAACTACAGTTAGAAGAGGTACCTAAGGGCAGTTATTATAAGGACTTGGGGCACCACCAGTAATGTGAAGCTTGGACATTCAAAAGAGTTGGCAGCACCAATACCTGGGCAAAACAGGTGATGAAGGAGTGTGTAGTCTAAAAATTACAGGGGGTAAATTACCCCAGGACTAAGACAATATAGGGATTGATACTGGATATTATAGGTAATGGTTGTGTTTAAGAGGAGTGAAGGATGTGGGGACAGGTATTGCCTAATGGGTGTGTGGATGTGGTATTAGTAAGGGAGGGTTAGTGATACCTAGTATCAAGGTATCCCACCACTAGGATACCAAGATATTGGGGTAGAGTATAGTATAGGGTATTATCAAGATATTGGGTAACTAGTTAGTTACTAAAGTAATTCTAGATACTAGCTAATACTAGTATATAGTAAGTTATATAAGATACTTAGTTATATTAACTAGTATATATAAGCTATATATATAATACTTAGTAATATTAGCTAGTATAACCAATACCTTCAAGGTATTGAACCTAGAAACCTAGGTATGACCTAGTATCACCTAGTATCTACTAGTTTAGACTTGTAATCAACCTAAAAGCTAGGTATGGACTTAAAATCAAGGTAATGACCTAGTTTGACCTGTCTTGACCTAGTCTTGACCTAGAGAATCCTATTTAAGTTTATTTAAGCTTATTTATCACTTCATTATACCCAAATGACGTGAAATGTTATATATAGGTCTGGGTGGTACAAGTTTGGACACCAAGTCTCATTCATTGCTTTGAACCACAGGCGAGTACATTCTCTGATAGTTTTCATTATTTGATATTTATTATGATTCATGTTTTAGCGATGATATATTTGATTTTTGACACGATGGTACACGTATATGTATATAGCTTGGAACTTCAGTCATGAGATGTTATATGGTTCATTGTATTGATATTGGACCTCGTACACGATATTGACATCAGACATCGTACATGGTATTGTTAATGGACATTGATCGTGTATCGTAATGTGTCATGATTGGATCCATTGTACTAGTCGGGGCAGAGAAAATGCTAGTGAGATATGTGATCATATTCCTATTGTAGAAGAGTAAAACATTGTTAGTGTTAATCATACACCTCACGTATGATTAACCAGACCATTTATCTATCGTACAAGTTCCCAAGCAGATCACGTATAGAAACTAGTATTTCAAAACACATATTTAGTTATAGTACTTCCATTTTATTTTATTCTTATTGAATTATACTTCCCTTACCCTGTCTAGTAAATTCTTATTGCATGTATGCTACATATTCAGTGTTCATTTATTCCTTATATTGCCATTGCCTGGATATGCTGATAGTTCTACTTTTATTCATCATTTATTTTATTCACTATTACTGTTTTATAGTCTTTGTTAATTAATTAGAACTGATATTGGGTTTTACTTTGCTCCAATCCTGATTGGATAACATTTTTCATATGACTTGGAGGATTGGTGTCCGCTATATTATGAACCATAGGTGGATGAGGGTGCGGCCTAGGACCCAGTAGATTAGGAGTGACTGCTGATACTGTCCCACCCCCACCTGTTCAGAGGGTTGCTTCACCAGTTCAGGTGGGAGCCTCAGCTCTTTTTGGGGGTCCTCCTCCCCTACCTGTTCAGAGGGTTGTTCTAGCAGTATTATAGGGTCTTCCACCCACACCACCGATGCCAGCTGATGGGGCACAGATGTTCGCCATATTCTGGGAGGATGGAATACAACAGTGACAGGTGGATGTTCTATGCCAGGGCATTGAGAATGCCCTCCAGGTTGCATTGGTTGTAGTGGAGAAGGTAGCGTCACCCCAGCCACAAGTTGCTCAACCCAAACTGGACAACATTCAGGACTTCAAGAAGTTGGGTCCCCGAGACTTCAAGGGGACAGAAGGCATTATTTATGTTGATAATTGGCTTGAGAGCATCGAGCATATCATACGCCTATCCCACCTAGCATAGGACTTGAAGATAGAGGCGGCTAGATTACAGATGTTAGATATTGCACGCACCTGATTTCGGAATGAACTGTAGCGCCCTGTTCCTCCTATTCGAGGAGCACAGCTAAGAAACACAAGATGGTATCGTTCGATCGGGATAGATTGAAACAAGAACTCATCCTCGTTATGGATTTGTTTCTTTGGAATCGATTTCCATATTCAGTGGACCGTGCCCCCAGGATCGACTTAGCGACAGAGTCAGGAGGGACCTCTCCGCTGTTATCTTTTATTGCCTCGGATTTCGATGTCGCTTGTTACTTTCGTGCTTTGAGTTGGTTTTCGAATTTGCTTGTCTTTCTTGAACGGTTTCGATAGATTTCATTATTTGTGTTCATTGAATTGCACTTCAATTCCGAGATTGAAAAGAGAGAAAGAAGTATTGATCGAGTTGTTCGTACAATGCAGGTGAACGAGCAGTAGGCGGCTTACGAGCGGAGTCGTGAAGTACCTCTTTCCTTTTCCTTCCAACCATCTAAGTGAGTGGCTACCATCCCGATTATCTAGCCCTGCTTCCAAGTCTTCAGATCTAAAACTCTTGCATTCTTGTTGTCCCGATCAAACGATACCAAATTAATAACTAAAAGATGCTAAGATAAAAGGGGGAATAGACTTGGAAAATATTGCTTGTCAACTAAACTGTGAATGGTTATCATATTGTATGCTAGTTCATTTATAAATATTCTATGAATTGTGCTAAGTATGGAACATATTGTATGCGCTTAACTGTTCAGAGAGGCTATGTAAAATGAATCATGCAATACTGTTTGTCCTGTACTCGTGTTGCCTCAACTGCATGAACTGTTAACTTAGTAAACATACCGTTCGATCATGGACAACTTGTGCACAGGGTAACTGGTTCCTGCGGACGGTCGCTGGGACTGGCACCGATCCGGCCCGGACGAAACTCTACTATATAGTTTACTGTACTGAACGAGATGGCTTGTAGCGCCCACTGTACTTTCACTGCAAACCATTCTCCTCTAAGACTATTATCCTTCATGGCATCATGCTAGTGATCCATATTGTATATTTAAACCTGTTGCAACTAACTTGTGTCTTCGTGGAAGGGAAGGCATGGTAAGTATTGTACAGGTGATTCAGACGGGCAGGTAAAATCCACCGAACGGTGGCAAGTTCATTTCAATAAATTCTATATGTTGCTTACTTGTAAATGAACTAAGGCAAGATAGAAACCTACAAAAATATGCATGCTTTATTAAAACAACGTGTTGATTGGTATAGTTGGGTTAGCTCGCCTTCACCAGTATGTTTTGACATGCTGACCCTCGTTGAAACAGGTTCTCCGCACTAAGGCGAACCGAGCGAGGAGCCGAAGTCGTCTTCCCGATCCAGTCCAGCTGTAGGCGCATCCTGATCGTGCCGCATTTTGAAGTACTTGAAGGAAGGAGCTTGCAACTCTATATACACAATGTAGCTCCGTGGCAAAGCTGTCCTCCAGCCCGGAGGTCTATACATTTTGAAATTTAGTAAAAGGATATAATGTACAGGACTGCTATCTCATTTTGAGTCAACACTTTTGTAAGCCCGTGCGGCATATTAGCTGACTCGTTCAAGAGTTTGTAATAGATGTTCATTATCAATAAAGAGAACTTTTCTATGTTTCAAATCTGTGTTTTAATTTATCTGCGTACTCTGAATATATGCTCGTTATGCAAAATATTTTAGCCTTGTGCGGGCGCAACCCCAGGCCCGCACGGCATCATGATTCGGTGGACGCCCCAACGATTCTACGGAATCGGGTCGTGACATAATGGTATCAGAGCACAGATTTAAGTTTCTTAGACTCTCGTACTGGAAAATTCCTTTAACGATCAAATTCATGTACGAACTCTTGAACTTGTTAGGCCAAAATAAGATACGTTCATGCAATAAGTCCATAATACATTATGATCCTAATGTAATTTACCTTCTTTTGAAGGAATGGCTCTAGCGTAATCTGCAGCGCTAGCACCGGACGAAACGTAAGGCCAAGAAAGTAGTTCGGGCACTTCGAGAAGTTCAAGGAGCTAGCGAGCCGTGCCAAGCATCGATCCCGTCCAGCAAATATTGCGGATGTTGGAGGCAAACCAACAAAGGGACGAGGCTCGCTACGAACGGGCCGAGAAGCGGGCGGAGGAGAGTCAGCTCAAGTTTCAAGACAATATAGAAGCTCGATTCTCAGTCCAACAGAAGCAGGTAGATGTCCTGCAACAGATCGTTCAGACTTTTGCTTCCAACCATTCCACTACAATAGCAACGACTCCGGTGGAACAGCCCGTGCTTGAAGTAGAGACGCCACAAATTCCAAGGCCGAGGGACGTGACTTCCTTCGACTTTGGCCACTTCAAGAAAGTCTGCAACACTCCATTCAACGGGACTGAGGACCCAATCATTGCTCTAGATTGGTTGGCCAAACTTGAAGACCACTTCGTTTTGCTAGAGGTCCCCGAAGAGAAGTGCGTCGTATGCGCGCAGCTACAGCTCCGCCTCAACACACACGATTGGTGGGATATGCATCGACGATCTCTTCAATTTGATCATGGAGAGGAGGCGATCTCGCGGATAACTTTTTGTGCCGCATTTGAAGAGGAGTTTATATCCCCTCTAGTACAACGTCAGATGGAGAACGAGTTCGTGCAACTGAGGCAAGGCAGCATGACAGTTAAACAGTACTCCGCCGAATTCAACCAACTCTCCAAATTCGCTAGGGCCTATTTACCTGATGCAGCGAGTCGAGCTAGAAGGTTTGAAGGTGGTCTACGCCCTGCCATCCATGCTCACGTAGTCGTTCATCAGTACGAGACCATGCGGGGAGTCATGAATCACGCTCTATCTCTTGAACCGCATTATCCTCACATTCTTGCCGGCGCTGTGCATACCTATAATCACAAACGCCAAAGAAACGAGAGAGGAAACAACGCTGCAAAGCATCCGAGTAACGGTGGCAGGCATGGAGAAAAGTTGGATAGACTGTAAAACCCCCCTTCCTAGAAAATCGTATATACCCTTTATTTATTAATTATTAATTAAAATTGTAGTAATTAGGTCTAAATAGGAGAAATAGATTTTTAATAATTTTTATGTTAGGTGTTCGGGCACTTAGAGGACTTGTGGGACCATCAGGAATTTTTCGGAATTTATTCCATGTAGGAGACCCCTTGAGCTGTTGCTAGCCTAACGATGTGCAATACCCTAATATATAAATTTTTTTATGTGTGAATATATATATATATATATATATATATATATATATATATATATATATATATATATGTGTGTGTATATATATATTTAAAAAGAAAGAAAGCAAAAGAAGAAGTATTAAATAAGTATATAATAATAATACTAATTATAATACTAATAATAATAGTATAATAATAACTCCTATTCAAACCTACTATTCCTTCTCAGCCAACTTGCTTTTCCTTTGCAACTTGTTTTTCCTTTGCAAATTCCCTTCAGCGAACATACAAAGAAGCCGCCCCTATTTGCCAGAAGCCCACTTCACCCGACCTTTCATCCCTCTTCACCCGCGGAAACCCGCTCCTATACCCCCTCTCTCTCCTAATATGTTTTACATATATATATAATAAACTCTCTAAAACCCTAACCTAAATTCCCAGACTTCCTCTTCCCATCTAGAGCCGTCACTGCAGCCAGAGAAGCCCCACCAAGCCATCCAACCATCCCGTCGACGCCGACCTCGCATCCTGCAGTTTCCCACTCGAGGCACCTTCGCTCCAGCGTGATTTTCCGTCGACTCGCTCGACCAAACGCTGTTCCATTTTCATAGGTATGATCTCCCATCAACCCTCTCCAATATTCATTTTATAGCCAATCTCAGAAAACGTGTGCCCCTAGGTGTAAATCAGCGTCCAAAATGGACGGACAGACAGAATTCTGGAATCGCAGAATTCCAGAATGACCACCCATATTGCCGAGTTCGTATCTCCCACCACAGAGATCCAAATTCGGTGATTCTTTTTTATACCCGTAGAATTCTTAACCTAGTTTAATTTCTGTAAAATAACCCTAGGCTAATAGTTGCTGTGGACATAGTTATATTAGTCACAAAACTGCGCGCACCCATTTTTTCCGGTTTTCCAAAAGTTGGAAAACGGAGCGCGCCCCGCCAAACGGGACCGCCCCGCCGTGTGCCAAGTGTACCCGATGGTGCATGCAGCATAACCGGACACGTAAAAATTTGTGGGGACTGATTCGGATGCGTGTACGCGCCGAAATCAGGCCGTATCCGCGGACACATTTCGTGTCACAACTTTTGTGGAACTCGCACGTATTTTGTGCACGCTTGTCAGTTTGCGACGAAACTTGCGCCACTGGACTCGTGGTAACGCGCTGGTCCTGTGACCCAAATTTCACGCGATTCTGAGACGGTTGACCAAATCGCCAATTGGCGGGTCCCACCGTTGACTTTTTGGACAAAATAGTGTTCGGCTCATCGGAATCCACATTTGGACATACCGTTGGGTTCGTATTGACTTCTAGAGTTGTTTGACCTATAGTTTACCATTTAGAGACTGTTACCCTTGGCACGCTTTTTGATGCAAAATGGGCCACACGTGGACCCCACTTTTATCCGAAATTACCGTTTTGCCCCTGTGTCCAAATTGGACGAAAGAGATGTGATTTTTAGCTATTTTGCTCATTCCGGAAACGTTGGTGATATTTATTTCAGCATCCGGAGATGTTTGTTCGGAGTCCTTAGTTCCAGGTTCAGTGTCCTTGACATTTGGGCGCGTACACTTTACAGATTTTTTGCCAGGCAAGTATACCTTACCATTGTACTGTATTTACATTCCATATGAGGCATGCATATTTATTTTCTATTTATTTAGTTCATTTATTTTAACTGCTATATAAACTGCGCATCCAAGGAAACTTGGGTGCAACGACGGTGTCGTCGTACTATATTTTTATTTATGTATATGCATTGGACCTATTTTATGAGACTACCCCATTTTCATGAGGCATTTATGTTTCATTGGCCATGACACTTTTCTTACACGAGTGTGAGTCACATGTAGGACACGGACTTGCGTACTCGGCTGGCCTCCGGTACGTATAGGTCGTGCGACGGATAGGGATAACTGCCAATAGAAACTTTGCATGCTAGTAGACCTGGCGGTTATTAGAGGTTTATCGTGTCATGGACATGACATGCTTAGAGCATTGGATGGGGAGAACAACAAGTACCGCATTTGAGCTCCTTTACACTTTTTCTCCTGTACGCCCGGATTCTCCGCTGGAGATACGGGTCATGATGACCACTATATATTATGTACTATCAGGCGGGCCACCGGCGTTCAAAAGATGACGTGCCTTTTAGGCCCCTGGATCTTCAAAAGAGAACCATGCCAAATCCCAGTTTTCAGCCAGATAGCTCACTTGTGGGGAAAGGTGTTCTTAACTGCATTCACATAGATGGTTAGGCGACCCCAATGGATGTTCCAGACTCCGCTTGGGCGTTGCCTACACGATCACTTGCACGCACTAACAGATGATCAATATCTCATATCTCGGTCTCCAATGGTTCGATACGAAATACAAAATTCAAAGAACGAAGGCAATAAAATCCATCAAAACCGTTCAAGAAAATGCAAGTCACAAAACCAACAAGAAAGGAACCAAACGGCATCAAAAACGGGCAAAGAAACCAGTACAACGGAAAGGCCCCTCTCGACTCTGTCGTATCGAGCCATTATTTTTCTTCACAAATAATACAGGCGCGCCCCATGGAGACACGTTTGGACGAATATACCCATGATCTAACAATTCTTGTAACTGGACCTTTAACTCTTTTAGTTCTGCCGAGGCCATTCGATATAGAGCTTTAGAAATTGGCCGAGTCTCTAGAAATGTATCAATTGTGAACTCTATCTCTCGGTCGGGCAACATATCGGGCAACTCATCTGTAAACACATCAGGAAAATTTGCCACAACGGAAGTAGACTCTCTGTTTGTGCAATCTCGTTGAGTGTCTCGAACGGACGTCAAGTACCCTTCACAGCCGGAATGTATCATCCGCCGAGCAGACATTGCAGAGATCACCATGCATGCATTCGATGCTCTCGACGGTGGACTGTACGCATAGCAAAATTCGATCTCGCTAGTTAGACGAAACACGACTTTCTTTTTCGCACAATTAATGGTAGCCGAGCAAGCGCTGAGTCAATCCATCCCCAGAATGATGTCGTAGTCCCTAATGTCTAAGACTATCGCATCAAGTGATAATTTCTTTCCTCCGATACAAATTTTACCTTCACGATAAAGTAAGTAAGCTGGAAAATCTACGCCTGACGGAGTACTGACGCTAAGGTTTAGGCCTAGAGGTATCATAGGAAATGTGTTCTCGACGGCAAAATTTGTCGCAATGAAACTATATGTTGCACCAGAATCAAACAATACTCGAGCAGGTACATTATTGAAAAGTAATATACCTGATACCACCGTATTTGATGCAATATATTCCTACTTCCATTCTGGTATAGGAAGCGGCTGTAACATACCTGCAGTCCTCTGATGCTCGACCTTTACTTGTTGACAGACTAAACATTTAGCCACAAATCTTGCAATCTCCCTTTTTATTCTATGCCACCAGTAATACTGCCTCAAGTCTCGGTACATCTTGGTTCCTCCTGGGTGAACAGAGTACATAGAGCTATGTGCTTCAGTCATTAACTCATGTCTCAATTCTCCATTTGGAACATACAGGCGATTCCCAAACCTTAATGTCCCGTCTTCATGTATGCGAAGTCCTGTCTGCATGCCTGCTTCTGTCCTCTCTTTGAGTCTTCGGAATCTAGCATCGGTGGGCAATGCCTCTTTAATTCTTTCCACAAGTGACGACTTAACTTCGAGATTAGCCAGCAAGCCACTCTGTCATGGTAAAACAACCTCTATCTGAAGCTCCTGTAGATCCCTCAATAACTCGGGCTACATCGTCAAGAAATAAGCCGTAGGCTTCCTGCTAAGTGCGTCTGCTACGACATTACGGGCGGTTCCCTTGAGTTTAGCTCTGGCAAAGCTTCTCGAACAAGTCCTTCGTTCAATGATCGTACACCGAGATCAGGCGCTCCCTACTTTCCCGGATAATACTGCAGATCTATATTAAAGTCTATCATCAATTCCAGCCAACGTCTCTGCCTCATGTTGAGCTCCTTCTGAATATATACATACTTTAGACAAATCCTAACTCTAAGTCTCGTTGCCCCAGTTCTAACATTTTTCTCGAACGATACTCTGAATTTAGTCACTCCATTTCAACTCATGGCATATGGTCGTCTGCCTATTCGCTAGGTCAACTAACAAGGTCATAGGTACATTTTAAGTCCATAATTCTTATTGAGCAAATTTGTTGCACGATACTCACCCCAAATTCCTAAGGTCAAATCATTATTCTTTCGTACGGGGTATTCTAACCAAGCTCGTTTCACTCAAATTTCTAAACATCGAGCATAGATCATTCTATCTACATCAACATGTTCATTTGCACAAGATCCAGGTTCGTTAGCAAAACCTTTCCTAAGACACGTTCGTTCAATCAAATCTATGATATATCCACGTCGTAGGTCCAATCCATCAATTTGTAAAGTCTATCTCCTCCCTTACGTTTGATAGAATCCACTTATCCATTCTTTTCTAAGTCTGGACCACCAAGTCACGATCCCATTCTAAAACATCGATGTATATCACAAACTCTAAGTCGTCCAACACGATCTACATATCCGTTCATGAAATCATCCAGCATATCTTACTGCACATTCTAGTCTAACTTCTCCTCAAAAATACTGAGATTCCTTTGTATCCAGAAATACGTCTTATCGTGTCGAACCACAAGTCAAGACGATCCTTTAATTATCACGCTCCGGTCTCCTGCAAATTCAATCATCTCCGTTGGATGTGAAATCACCACGCCAATGCTCCCGCGGGATAACTATCCTAATCCGGGCGTGACACATGTACGAGCATCGAGTTATGCTAGAACAAGACAAGAACATCGAACAATATGGTTATCACAGAAAAGATCGAGACACCTTATCGTTTCATCTTGCTCCATCCAAGTTATATATACTTATCCATCAAGTCATGTCCGTTCATGCCGTGATTATAATTTGTCTAGCAAAATCATCCAACTTTAACGTTTCTGTTTGATATATCCATAGTCTACTTCTAGCATTCCTCAAACAACTAAGTTTCCAATATTCAAAGCCCAAGTCTATTCATTTTTAATACATTCCATTTTATCGAGTTCGTTTGTAAAATCTGTCACTACCACCTTCTAAAAACAGGGATATTTTCGACTTTTTATATATTATTAATATTGTGGTAGTTATTTTAAATGATTGCATGATAAGTGTATTTAATTTAAATAATTGTATGAGATGTGTATTTATAATATTATATATATACAGTGTTCATTAATGTTTGAGCTGGTAGACTTGACCTAGAAGCCCACTAGATGAACACCTGACCGAATTATAGGATTATGTATTAATCTGTATTAATAAGAATTTAATTATTTGGGATTATGATTAATTATCAAAATTTTATTTAATTGTTGCGCCTTACCGTTGCTTTGATATTTGGAGCGCTAACCTAGCTTTTGCCTTCCAATATATTTTACAACCTTGCCCTAGACATGCCCGCCTTCCATTCTAACCTTTTTGTAACTCATAATTATGCTCTCTTGTGCTTTATTTTAGCCGCACAATATTCATCGCATACATTTATTTAATTTCTAAATAAAATCCGACTTTGTATCGTTGTGTTCCAATCGAAATTGGAGGTAATCTCGACCCAATTTTCATGCAACCCAAATTAGGATAATATTCTGTTATGAGTCTTCTTCACTAATGATATTTGTGTCCCAACCTAATTTTAGCCCCATGTATTTCTAATTAATTTTAGAACACCGCTTGCATTTGTTTCTAATTAAATTGGGGATACCAACTTTGACTAATCCTGTTTAATCCCAATTTAATTCAAGTACCCCATTAATTAAGCCCATACAAAACACACAACACCCCCTCACCCTACAAAACACCAAACACCAATTTTCCCATAAATTTTCCATTATTTTATGTGTTTGTGCAATTACCCAAACTTAAGGGGCTAAATTACAAATATTGCAACATGTGGCACACCCTCATTGGTCAAGGCCAAATGGAGAAGCCATCCTCTTCTTTGACCGTAGTCAACTTTTCTCCTCCCCTTATTTTTTATGAAGAAACCTATTCCCTTCATGTAAAATCCTAACCCTCCATTTGAATTGGGAGCATCACCACCATCCATCCTCCACACAACCCCATATATAATATCATTTCCCCCTCTCCCCAATGCAGGCCCTAATCCCTAGGCACATTGGAAACCACCCTCTCCTCTCTCTCCTCCCTCCACCACCTAGAAAACTGAGCTACCCCTACATACATATTAATTTTTCCTCCTTCTTCTTCTTCCTTTCTTCTTCCAGGAAAGAAGCTCCGGCCGAGCAGGCAGCACCCCCCGCTGTCCTCCGACGGCTGATCTCCCCTACTGCCACGTCGACGAGATCCGACGGCCCACAGCGTAGCCACTGCTCCACTGCACCCTCCAACCCGCGTCGATCCCGCACCCCCGTAGCTCCGGCGCTGTCCCCTCATCGAGCCGCAACCGCGGTTCTCCGACGAACCAGTCCGGCGTCGATCCCCATCCGATCTCCATCACCACTCCGGCACTGTCCAACCTGCTGCTTCCAGCGTCGAGCCCGCAACCCGCTCCTTCCCCACCTCTCCAGCCTGGCCAAGCTCCCCTCGACTCCACAGTCCGGCGTCAAGCTCCCCTCGACTCCACTGCTCTGGCACAGCTCCGCCCACTTTTGCTCTCTCTTCCCCGACCACTCTCTCTTCTCCGGCAAGCATCCCCCGACACCACCGGCCACGAGCTATCACCACCACCACCACGAGCTATCACCACCACCACCACCATGAACTATCGCCACCACCACCATGAGCTATCACCACCACCACCATCAGAACTATCACCACCACCAGGCCCCTCCACGCCGAGCCGACCACCTCCCCCTCGAGTTCCCCGCGAGAACCAGCACCACCACCATCGTCAGTCCAGTCCGTCCAAACCACTCCCCCACCTGCCTCTTTTTCCCGGCGAGTCGTTCATCGCCAGCAACTCCCTCCAGCATCCGGCCATCCCAGCTCCGGCCACCATCGTCACCAGGACCACCACCCTCGTCGTCATCGTCTTCGCCGTCGTCGTACACGCGCACAGGTACGGTTTCTCTCCCCTCGCGTACATGTACGCGTGTACATACGTACGTACGTATGTATGTATGTATATATGTATGTAGTATACACATTGAATGTGTAGGATTCGTATATGTATACGCATATACATATATATATATATATATATATATATATATATATATATATATTGTATTTCTCTATTTATATATATGTATTCAATATATATATATTAGTATATCCGTATTCATAATATATGTTAGTGTATATATATATACGTATATGGTATGAGTATTTAATTGGTATATGTATAAATGTAGTATACGTATATTATTACTTGGTAAATATATATGTATATATTTTTAGCATACGCATTCTTTTGTATATATAAATATTGGTCGTTATATATTTATATAAATATGTGGCATGTATATTTTTAAAACATATATATATATATATATATATATATATATATATATATATATATATATATATATATATATATATATATATATATACATATATATATATATATAGTATATTATTCTATTTAGTATATATACATATATATACGTATTGTATATATCTCTCCCTAATATATGTTATATACATACAAGTATTAATTTTTATTTTATATATATACACATATCTATTATTTGTACCATATGGATAGTAATGTATATTTTAGTTAGGGATGTGTATAATATATATAGGTACTAGAGGACCCAAGTGTAACCAACGGATACCCCGTAGTTACATTGACCTGTGACCATATAAATGTTAGTTGACTGCCATATGTACACCAACGTACTGGCGAGACCCGTATCACCGACTGTCTGAATTCACAGCAATTACAGATACGACACCCGCGCAATTAGACGCGCACTTGACCCTAGTTGACTAGTGCCATACCTGGCATAGCCCCTGACTTCAATGTATTATGATTGTGTGTTAGTGTAGCATCTGATGCAAATGTTATATTTATGATATATCTATAGGACTGTTGGATCATCCAGGAGATACTCTGGAACAGGACATTGGTATTACCAGCTAAGGACCCAAGGCGAGTACATTCTCTGATAATTTCCAATTATTTGATAATTTCTATAATTCCAGTATCTAGAAATATTACATCTGATTCTTGACACTGTGCTACATGGACTAGTATATAGATTGGATCTGCAGTCATGAGATGTTACATTGATTATCATATTGACATTGTACATGACAATGATATTTAGACCTTATACATGATATATTGGATAATGCTCGTGTATCGTGGCGTGTCATGGTTGGATCCACTGTACTAGTTGGGGCAGGAAAGTAGTTAGTGAGAAATATGATCAAATCCATATTGTACAAGTATAGAATAATGTTAGTGTTAATCATACTCCATACATATAATTAGCCAGGCCATATAGCTTTCGTACATGTTCCCAAGCCGATCACATATCGAAGCTACTATTTAAAACACTTAGAATAGTTACAGTTCTCTATTTTAGATTATATACTAGATCACCCGTATATGATATTGTAACTTGTTCTCTTTATTTTATATATGCACTGACTGTATCATATTGCCTGTCTCTTTACATTGTCTGTCTCTTTATTTTGCCATTGCATTTATTCACTGTCTTCTCTCAGTATATAGCATCATCTGCTTATTGTTTTATAGTCCTTATCAATTAAATGGAACTGTTATTTGAGATGTACTTTGCTCCTTCCTGACTGGAAATATTTTTTCAGACTATGCCTTAGAGGACTGGTGTCCGACATTTTATGGACCACAGGGTGAGTAGCTGCAGACTTGGTAGTTCAGTTATGATTCCGGGAGGTCTAGCCAGAATCACTAATTATCTAGTTAGTTTCTTAGCAGATTATTTTGGTACCGGATTTGTCTCTGGCATACTTTGGTGAGATTTGGATTTTATTGTTGAGTTAGACTATTTATATTTAGACTTGTGTTGCATTTTATTTTATTCTTCGATATATTATCGTGCTGTAGTTATGTGATTGAGTATGTTGTTCGTATTATATTGTGTCATCCGTGCCTCCTTATAGAGATTGGATATTCGTGTGAGATTGCTTAGATAGTATCATGACCTTGACAGTGTTCTACCGCCGATGCTGCGGCGTAGGCTGGACGTACCCACGTACTCGTGCCCCAATTTCGGGTGCGGGTCATGACAAAATCTTTGAACATGACCCTGCGAGTTCGATCATCCTCGCCTGACTTGAAATCACCATGCCAGCGCTCCTGCGGAATAATCGATCTCGTCTGGGCCTAATGTCGAGTGTTACCTTTGAACTCGACTCCAGATCGTTCATCCAAGTGAAGATTAAATCCGTTATCGCCCGCCTTAATCATTGAACCAAGATTTTTCTAACTTGCATCAATACATGATATCTTCCAACCATTGATATGATATAAGATCTCCCAAATTTGAAACTGTAGCATTTGTACTCAGACCAAACTCTATCGAGCGATATCCTACTCAAATCCAAATTTTTCATGTGCGCTATCATTCGTTCGCGCCATTATTTTCAATAGTCCTAACTCCGATCGCATCCCTGATTATTCCATCTTAACTCAAATTTTAATTCGTTTGATTCAATTCAAACCGCTCGTACGATCCACTAAGTTTTCCCGACCATGGTATCAATTACAAGTACTCATTATTCCTATTCGATGTAAGCCTTATCCCATGTTCAAGTCATTCTAACTTGCTCGAATTAAATCATGCATGATGCATTTGAATTCGCTTACTTGCTAGGCATTATTTATACTAAGGCTTCGCACAATTACGTCGCTTGCTGCTAGACCCGTTTAATACCTCGAAACCTACGATTCATTCGAACATTTCTAAGTCGACCAATACACCACTCAGGATTCGAGCTATATCTATGAATCTTTATAGCTTATTTTTTATTCTCAATTCGCTTACTCGATCCTGAGACAATCGAATACACCACTCAGAAATTGAGTCATCTTATTAACTCCTGAATTGCATTCGCGTCGTTCACTCATATATCCAATTTGTTCCTTAGAACTCCAGCACAACCCCTATCCGCTGCCTTAATGATCTTAGTCTCGTATGTACCTCTATCGATAGTCCTCCATACAAACTATGTTCTGAATCGTAACTTATCGCAACGAATAACCGTTCAACTATGTCTCAAAAATCCAAACACGATTTCCATTATTCGCCTTGGCGGTACTCCGATAATATTTCTATCGATTTTCATTCTAAGTTCGAATTTATTTTTATCCAAATGATACCCAACTTTTATTGCAACCCACTAGCATCAAGGGTCATGGCGCACGATACTCAACTTAACTTAGCCAAAAGGCTGTGTGCATAGGAAACTGTCCGAACGATATTCTGTCTCGCACACTAACCTGCTTGGTATTCTCGTATAGGCATTCGGTTTCACATATAATTTATAGATTCTAACAAAAGTCTATTCCCACAAAGTCTGAACACAGATTGGCACAAAGACCTTCTCATCGAAATCTCGATGAAGAAATCATATCACTCACATGCACCTTTCAAAAATATTTAGACTCAATGTATGGAACATCCCGTTGGAACTTTGAGAGAGAGCGTCTGTAACATAACCCACGGACGAGCTATCAAAACTGAGAGAAATGATAAGAAGACCAACGACGTAAAGCCATGCTCTGATACTAATATGTCACGTCCCGATCTTTCGCTGGATCGGCCGTCCGCGCTAGGCGCGAATCACCGCGCCAGCGCTCCCGCGGGACAATCTTTCCATCGGGACGTGATGCCGCACGAGCCTGGAGTTGCGCCCGCGCAAGCCAAATACCGGAACGGCCGTTGATAACTAGTTCACCAAGTCGATATAGCGGAAACATTGAATATCACAAGTATTAAGTAAAGCAAACTCTTTATTATTATTGAATAAGGTTACAAGCGGCGCTAAGCCGAGATTACAAGTCGCTCAAGCTCTCTCTCTCTAAGAATAAAGACGTGCCAAATGGCTTACAACTTAGGATGATACATAGGCAATGTTCCAACATTATGTCCTGTATATGTGCTTCAGCTCCGGATGCAATACTCCAAGGCCCCAGAGCGAACTCTATGCCTTGGCGCGCACGAGGGGACATTCCGCACCTAACGAGGTTCTCCTGCACCATACAAGCAATCTGGTGGGTTATCAGTACATGAATGCACTGGTGGGGAGGCTTCTCGCCCGCTCGACAAATCCAACACATTAATACTAGTTCCGTGTACCAACTATTAAGTTATCTTGCTATTCTTGCTTTAGGATCAATTTCATGCATAAGATACGAAGCCTGGTAGTACGCCGTGCGATATACAAGAAACACGGTGATACTTACCAACTTACCATTTGTCCTTCCCTGCCCATGTATAAAACCAAGTTAAACCCAGCACGAATATAGATATATAAAATCCCAAGATCGCATAACGAACACTTGTATGCTACGAGCGTGTTTCTAAACCAAGTGCACGGTATACACAGTTTACAATACTCTTATCATTCTGTATGACTCAGGATGTGCAGATTACTTAGATGTCTTATACTCATTTTACACCCGCATGTTATACTTGTATAGGCATGTTTTACTCAGACTACTCAATTGTGTTTCAAGCTTCAGGTTACTTTACATCTGTTACTTGCCACAAGTTCCTAACGAGCCCATACGCGGGTTGCCGCCACGTATGCAATATACTAAAGGCACAAACTTGGTCTTATAACCTGATGAGTCGCCATAGACAAGATATAGTCTCAGCACGGGAATGGAATGCAATGTAGGTAGCGAGCCTCGCTATACGCCTTCCCCTCGGAAGCAACGACTATCTGAAATGTTCCTGACCGGTTCGGATCGGCCCTAGCGCGACCGGCGTACCGTCCGCAGGAACCTGAATAATGTGCACAGGTTTCCCATGACCATTGACAATCAACACTAAGCTTTTATTATATGCAACACTTTAAGACCTTGAATGAACATAGCTACTTGACATAGTGTTTACATATTTTACTCGTTTCAAAGATCTTATAATCTGGTGTGTTTCTTATTTCCATACACCGTTTATACTGATATTTTACTTCTTGTTGCAGCTCCCTTTTGGGTGTTGCCTTGTCGACCCAACGGTCACGAAGACTTTCTATGTTTCTATTGTTTGGCTTGGAACGACTATTTTGATAGTCTTCTGTCACATGTAAGTTAACCAGAATCTATGTTGTGCTTTTGTACCGTAGCCGTATCTATGTGACGAGCATTCAAGACATATGGAGCAATGTACTTCAAAGAACATATAAGGAACAAGAGCAACACTATAAAGTGAAATTATAAGAACTGTAAAGCGAGCCTACCATTCCATTCAACCGATCTACTTCTATGTTCTATACAACGATGTATCAGATGGGATTATTCCCTTAGCTAGATGTGTTGTATTCTTTATTAGCATGCAAGGGATGATTCTTCTAGCGACTAGCATATATCAATCGTATTTTAAATGTACTGGCCAAGCAAATACAAGTTCATCGTAGCCACCCACCTTAGTGATGTTTCGCCTCAGTCGAGCGATACTCTGAGCGAGCCTCTGAAAGTCTAAGTCTGAACTCCTGAAGGGCCAAGTCTGGAATTCCTTTGCCTCAAACAAGTCTTCTCGCTGAGCAAAGTGGGTCGGGTTATCGCACTTGTGCTGTTTGAATCGTCTATCTGCATAGATGCGGAGCGGGTCGTTACATTCAGTTGGCTAAGCAAATAGAACAAGGACTGACCCGCTATTAACTTCAGCCTTGCCTCAGACTGATCCTTGTTCATCTGTGCTCGGACATTGACCACTATATGATCAAGCCTAACACCCAGGGCGGTTTGGGCACGTCCAACCAGCACCTCCCCTAACGGAGCCACGGGTAAAGTTACTACAAAATCAGAGGCAGAAAGACGGTTAGATGCTATACGACCAAGTTATGAAGGGTGCATGCGACCAAGTTATGAAGGGTACATGCGGCCAAGTCAATACCTCCAAGCAGCCAAATCATGGAGGTTCCATGCGACCAAGTCATGAAGGGTACATGCGGCCAAGTCAAGACCTCCATGCGGCAAAATCATGGAGGGTCCATGCGACCAAGTCACGAAGGGTGCATGCGACTAAGTCAAGACCCGTGCACGTAGCCAAAAAAGATCCGCGCATAAAGCATACAGCATGGTCATATGGAAGGATCCGCATAGCGGACCACGTGCAAAGTATCCGGGTGTCCAGACTTCTCCTCCAACCCTTACCTTTGATAGGAACTTTATTGTTTGGATGAAAGGTCGACGCCTCATCCTCAACTATAGACGAAGAAGCAGGGCGCTTCCCCTTGTTGAAAACCCTATTGGCCTTTTACGAGGAAGACAGAGCTTTAGAGGCCATGATGAGTAATCGGAGAAGACGGTCAGAAACAGAGGAAGTGGCGGGGACAAAGGGGAAGGCAAATTTTAGCAAAAATAGAAAGTTCTCTCTTCTCCTGCAGACTCCTATTTATAGGCCACTAAAAGACAAGATTAAGTCCTCGAAATTACCTCGCTCCACTGTTATCAAATGACAGCGGCTGATGGTTGAATTTTTGGGACGTCTGCGTTATTTACAGCCGTCATCTTGGGATATGCATGGAGAGGCTGTAGAAGCATAAAAAATACGCTAGGAGGATCTACGCAGCCTCTTGATGCAGAGCAGCGTAAACAGAGGCCTTCAGAGCCATCAAACGTGCAACAGAGCTTTCTCCGCTAAAAAAACACACAGCATGAAGTATAAAGCTCAAAGGACCATCCGCGTAAGTGCAGTACGTCCAGGCCGCTCCAGCGTAAGATAGAGTTCTTCATCGCCTCCATGGCGTAAAACTCAACCGCTCTCAAAGCAGCGTTAATGCGTACGAAGAACGCTTTGTTTTCCCCGAAATGAACCTATCAAGTCACGCAGTGAACCTGGCCTCCGACTCCTGACAAAAAGTGCTGCACAGCTACCCAAATAACGGCTGGAAACGATGGCAGACCCCTCGGGACGCACCACAGTATGATGGCAGATCTCAGCATTTAATGCAGAGGATTTGGTTAAAATATCACCAAACCGTCGGTTACCAAAGTCCCCCCAGCGTAAATCGCTCTTTCGCGTACAAGAGAATACGTCACCTTATTTTACACAGGCAAACATGAGATATTTTACGCTCTGCAGTAGACAAATTGCCTGCCACGTCAAAAGCTACACTTCGTACAGGGCCCGAGGCACGTCTCTACGTCAAATTGCACAGAGCGGTGACAGTTTCCCTCAAGACACGTCTTTGCGACGGATGCACAGAAGGGCTGCAGACCTTCAAAACACGTCTCTGCATTTAATGCACAGGATGGTGGCAAATCTCTGTAAGAGATTTGATTACACCTTCGAAAGCCGTAATTCTGGCGAAGACGTCCACATCAACACTCTGGCACGGTACACAGCGGCTTCTACGCCCATCCAGGATCTGTGCTCATTCGGCTTCAAATGCCCACTCAGTCTCTATGACCATTCGGCTTCTATGCCTGTTCGGCTTCTATGTCTGTTCGGCTTCTATGTCCATTCGGCTTCTACGCCTGTTCGGCTTCTATGCCTATTTTGGCTTCTACGCCAGGGGTGACAGTCATTTGGCTTCTATGCCAACCTCTTCTACACAAGGGATACCTACCTACGTGGATTCTACGCCGTGATCTTCGCAGCAGATATACGCGTTTTGTCCCCTTAGTTGGACACGTGTCACATGCTCACTCAAAAGGTCATTTATGCGCAGGCATTGGTTATTTTAACCGTTGTGTAAAAGGGTATTGTACTGTCCACTCCTCGGTTGTTACACCGACGGAGTGGTCACTGTCACCAAAACTCTATAAATAGAGACCCCTATCAATGGGGAACAAGGTCGACAATTTGGAAGATCGAACCAGGTCGGGGAATTGGTAAAAAAGAGAGAGAGAGAGAGAGAGAGAGAGAGAGAGAAGGAGAAGGAGAGAAGAGTCCGGAGCTCAGGCAAAGAGTAGGGGTCGACGGCTCTGGCACCGTGCATCCACCCTCCTTCGCAGCCATCGAAGCCGCTACCCGTCTTCCACGGCACTTCTTTAACATCGTGTAGTCCAAGGGCTAAAATGATCGACTGCAGATCAGACACCTATAGCAATTTATACCCAGATTAAATAAATTGTACTCCTGCATCCTCGTATAGGATCGAATTGTACAAGTTTGTTTGTAAACCAAAGGGGCACGGGTCTCGTATAAACCCTGTCATTGAAATACACTTTCATTCTTTCGTTTAATACCACAAACAAGATGGCGACTCTGCTGGGGACGTCTTTCTCTTCTGACGAGGAAGTAATTGCTCAACATGATGCGGTATCCGTGGGATCCGTAAAGAAGACACTGGTCGTCCAATTCGACCAGTCTGCCTACGAAGACATGCTTCGGACTGGGGGTAGCTCTCACTCTCTCCGTCCGAGACAACAGGTAGTTGCGCAAAATGTGGATGCCCAAGACATCCTCCGCCGTTCCTGTGGACTCTTCGATCTCTCCGATCTCTCCGACCAATGAGGTAGTAGCATCGCTCCCTCCGTGTCCCGCACGTAAAATTTAGTCTCCCGCTACGCGCGGTACAGACAAAACTTCGGGCAAAGCCTCAGCGCTAACCCAGGAGTATCCACTGCACTTTACGCACAGAAATCAGTCTCCCGCTACGCGCGGTACAGACAAAACTTCGGGCAAAGCCTCAGCGCTAACCCAGGAGTACCCACTGCGCTTTACGCGCAGAAATCAGTCTCCCGCTACGCGCGGTACAGACAAAACTTCGGACAAAGCCTCAGCGCTAACCCAGAAGTATCCGTTGCGCTCTACGTGTAGGAACCAGTCTCCCGCTACGCGCGGTGCAGACCAAACTTCTGGTGATGCCTCAGCGCCAGGACAGACAACATCTGACCTTTATGAGGAACCAGATGAACGCCGTGATTTCCGCGAAGGGAAGCAGGCAGCGGAATACTCGACTCTTCGGCCGTTACGCCAGCGAAGCAGCAATCTGCCTACCCTCCGGATTATGCGGGAAGCCGACGGCCAGCTGAGGACCTCTTCAGCCTTACGCTACTATGAGCGAATCTCCAATTTACGTCGGGCAAAGTCCAACGACGTAAAACAAGCTCAAGTTGCTACTCCCCCTGACCTGCATAAATACTTAATCCAGAAGCGTAAGGAGAGGGGACCTTCCAACATGTCTATTACGCCCCCTAGCGAGCAATATTGTAATAGTCATAAAATTGTGATTGACTGTTGCTGTTCTAAGGCAAAACGGCCGGTTTTCGACCGATTGAGCTACTCTCAGTCTTTCCCGGAAGAAGAGCCCGCGTATGCGTCCGTGAACATGGCTTCTCACATACCTAGAGGAGGGCCGAGCTCAAGACGTCATCCCGCAGGGCCTCCGAGCCGAAGAAGATTTGAAGACCTCCTCAGGAACACTGAAGCTGGGGTGTTCCAAAATACCCGTGCAAGGTCACAGCAATCGGCTTTGTACTCATCTAATTCTGACACTGGGGGTCGCCAATCTCCCAGATCAGATGCTGAGAGTATAGAGTCGACTTCTGCAGCGACCTATACTTATCCTTCGAGGACGCCCAGGGAAATGGGAGTCTACGCCATTGAAGACGAACACGAGGAAGCTTCGCCGTCAGAAAACGCGGAACAACGCATCACTATGCTGGAAACATCTCTGGGACAAATGCAATCCACGATGGAGAACATGCACCGGATGATGCTAGCTCAGCACGCCACTGCCGTGGCTCAAGCATCGGTCCAGCCAACTCAGATACGCGTGGGGGTGGACTTACCACCATCCAACCCGGGCCAAGAGCCTGCGCTAGATCAAGAGTCAGCAGTTCCTCCGCTTCCTCACTCAGGGAATGCCTTACCTCCCGCTGGAGTTACGATACAACCAACTCTACACCACTCCGTAGCCCCGCTTCCGACTAAAAATCCGATGCAGGCAGTACGGAAATTGAAAGCCCAGTTCGACGCCTTGAAGCACAAAGATCAGCTCAAGAAACTGGGAATCAACCAACCCTACCCAGCTATCTGGGAAGAAGTCCCTTTTCCTCCGAAGTACAAGCCCCAGACTATGGCTCTATTCGAAGAAAAAACATCGCCCAGTCAATACATGAACTATTTCAGTATGATGACGGTGTTGCTACAAGGGAACGATGCCCTCCTCACTCGGGTGTTCAAAGGCTGCCTCTTAGGAGTAGCCTATCAGTGGTACCGTAGCTTGGCGAACAACTGCATTACTTCCTTCGAAGACTTCAAAACTTTTTCTTCATGCGATTCTACGAGGGTGGGATGGACATGTCTATGTCCTCTCTTATCGAAGTCAAACAAAGGGAAAAGGAGGACGTTCGCACCTTCGTCGAACATTTTTGTCAGGCCACCTTACAAATGCCTCCAGGAGTTCCGGACTCGGCGTTAGTAGACATTTGCAGGAAAAACCTCCTTCCTGTAGTCTCGGTGTTTACAGGACCATATCAGTTCCATGAGTGGCCTTCGTTCATCGTCTCGGCAGTGGCCGCCGAAGACAACAGTCGCAAGGCGCGCGACAATGGCATCATGATCTCCGCCTCCGATAGAGGCAAAAGGTCATCTCCCAGCAGCGACCATCCTCGCAGCTCCAAGGGAAAAGAAGCTCTGACAGTTAATACGTCTAGACAAAAGACGGCGACGACCACGCAGACGAAGCCCGGGACTTCCAGGCCCGTCGAAGTCTACTCTTTCGACGACGATGATATCCCTAGTATATTCGAATGTCTCGTCAAAAGCGGCAAGATCACCCTTCCAGAGCTAAGGCGGCCCCAAGACACTCGTCTAGCCCTGAGTGAAGCACTGATGCAGGCGGAGGTATACTTGACCCAGCTCAAGTCCCCCGACGAAGAGCCAGTGGCGTGTCCTCAATGCCACAGCGTGATGGAGGTGGTCCCAAATATCACTTTCACTCAAGACAATATGCTATTAAAACACAACAGACATGCTGGGCCACTCTATTACACCGGGTACGTCGGTTCCATGGAGGTCGACCGGATTTACATAGATCCGGGGTCATCGATCAGCATCATCCCTCACAGTCTGCTCAGGCCGCTAAGAATTCCTACCAGCGAACTGGCTTACACTACCACTACAATCGTGGGTTTCAACGCTGGATGAAGTAAGCCATTGGGGAAGATCCGCTTGAGAATCAAGATCGGCAACCTTAGATCGGTGGCCACATGTTACGTCATCGATTCAGAGGTGTCCTACAATATTTTACTGGGAAGACCGTGGATCCACGACCAAAACATCGTTCCTTCAACCCTACATCAATGCCTTAAATATGTAGACGCACAAGGAACCGTACAAACGGAGGTGGCTGACCTAAACCCGTTTAAAGGAATAGAATCCTACTATTCCGATGCCGTGTTGTACTCCCAAGACCACACGGAAGAAGCGCCAAGCGAGGCCAAAGATGGACCACTCGTCCAAGAGCCAGAAGAGCCCTCTACCACACTGCCGCTGTCGATCAAAGTGAAAGGACGAACCATTCGTCCAAGAGCCTTAGAGCCTATGGCTATCCACCTTAACAAGACCAAGTCAGGAGAAGGGAGTGATCCTCTGGTAATCACTTTGAACCGGAAGCCTCCACCCTTGGCCATCAACCTTCGGCACAACAGGTAGCCGACTGATATAAGCGCAACCAGGAACGGAGTTCCAGATGATAATAAACATCCTCTTTTCCGGTACATCGGTGCTCAAATTCCGAAACAGGAATCCACTCCCCATGACGAAGTAGAACCAATAGCACAAAAATTCTTGGAAGCTATAAACTTCTACCATCTGTATGTCTGGGAAGTGGCATCATCGTCCAACGTTGTCACAATATATGGGCCACACGAGGATTCTATCTTCATCGTCCCGCCTACCTACAGCAGCCAGCGTTCGATAGTCTTCGGCCGCATACGCAATCAACCGACTGCCCAGAAAGTTCCTTTCGACAATGATACTGGGAGAATGCAGGTTCACCGATACAGCCCTCAAGCGCTGAAGATCATGCAATACATGGGCTACGACTTAAAGCGGAAGCCAGGCCTCAACTACGGAAGAGGCAGACGAACGTCGCCGTGCAGCAACACCCGCTATCAACAGACCCATTTCGGATTAGGATATGCCACCGCCCTTACGACTTCTAAGTCAGACGAGGACATCTCTTCCTCCTCCCAGAATGGCTCATCGCCCCCCGACTCACTTGATGCTCTCGAACAAACACTATCAGTAAATATGGTGGTGACAGATCCCTCAGGAGCAGATGAGCAGGATTCGGAGCCGTTTGAGAATGACTCTTGGGCTCAGCAAATGGATACACAGTGGGAATTCTGCTTCGAGCAAAGAGAACCTCCCACCGAAGATGAAGTTATCCAGATCGATGTTGGGGGTAAACTTTCGCTGGAGCCAATATTTATCAATAACAACCTTCCCCAAGCTGAAAGGGAAGAAGTTATACAGCTGATAAAGGAATACATCGACGTCTTTGCATAGAATTATGAGGACATGCCAGGCCTAGACCCAAAAGTAGCTACTCACAAGCTCAATATATTGACCGATTCGAAGCCAGTAAAGCAGCACCAACGCCGGTTCCACCCAGATATGATGGACGCCATCGAAGCTGAGTCAAGAAGTTGATAGCCTGCGGTTTCATCCAGGAAGAACAACATCCCGACTGGGTCGCCAATGTTGTCCCAGTCATGAAGAAAAATGGAAAGGTACGTATCTGCATCGATTACTGAGATCTGAATGCGGCCTGCCCCAAGGATGAATTCCCTTTTCCCATCACGGACATCATGATCGACAACACCTACGGCTTTGAACGCATGTCTTTCATGGACGGATTCTCAGGGTACAATCAGATCAAGATGCATCCTGAAGACGAGAAGCACACCGCCTTCAGGACACCATTGGGAGTATATTGCTACACGGTCATGCCCTTCGGATTGAAGAACGCCGGGGCTACATACCAACGAGCTATGAGTAACATATTCTACGAGCATTTACGCAAAATAGTAGAATGTTACATGGACGACATAGCCGTCAAGAGCCGCCTCAAAGGTGATCACATTCGAGACCTGAGGACGGTATTCGAGTTAATGCGCCAACATCAACTCAAGATGAACCCTACGAAGTCCTTTATGGGTGTATCTAGTGGCAAATTCCTGGGATTTGTCATTACCGCCAAAGACATCCAAGTGGACCCTGATAAAGTCCAGGCAATCGTGGAAATACGACCGCCCCGTAATCTGAGGGAACTCAGGGGATTTCAAGGACGTCTGGCTTACATCCGGCGATTCATATCCAACCTCTCGGGGAGATGTCAGCCCTTCTCTCATCTCATGAAGAAAGGTGTATCCTTTGTATGGGACAAAACCTGCCAGCAAGCGTTCGAAGATATCAAGTGCTACCTCACCAGTCTACCAGTTCTGGTGCCTTCCGTTATGGGAAAACCATTCTTGCTGTATGTCCGAGCAATAGATCATTCGCTAGGAGCTCTTCTCGCACAGAAGAACGATGTAGGGCATGAACAGGCTATCTACTACCTCAACAGGATGATGGTCGGAGCCGAACACCGGTACAACCCAGTAGAGAAAGAATACTTGGCTCTGATGTTCGCTATCCAAAAGATGCGGCACTACGTCACCGGCCAGACTATCCACATCATCTCCAGGATTAACCCTCTTCGAGTACTGATGAGCAAGCCGAGCGTTCTTAATTACCGACTCACAACTTGGGCGATGCTGTTAACACCATATGACATGGTATATGTACCGCAGAAGTCCATCAAAGGCCAAGCGCTGGCCGACTTCCTAGCTGCTCACCCGATCTCGGAGGCCTCCAAATTATACGAAGACATTCCCGACGAAGTTGTAGAATATAATTCCGCAATGAAAGGTGACGCATGGCAACTGTTCTTCGACGGCGCCTCCAGAACCGGTCCTAAGGGAAACATCATTTCGGGAGTGGGAGTCGTCCTGGTCGCCCCTAATCAGCTCGTCATCTACCGAGCATATTCTCTTAGCGAGCCCTGCTCCAACAATGTGGCGGAGTACAACGCTCTACTAATAGGGCTCCAAGTTGCTAAAGAGCTGGGAGTAGAGTCCCTGTAAGCTTTTGGTGATTCTCTGCTTATCGTCAATCAAGTCAGGGGAATATATGAAGTCCGGAATCCAGACCTCATCCCCTATCACCAAGCGATGGTCGAGATAGCCATGACATTCAAAGAGTTCTTCCTAGAGCATGTACCTCGATCTCAGAATCTGGAAGCTGATGCCCTAGCCAGTCTAGCGGCAGATTTAGCTACTCCCGTAAGAAGGCAGGATTCGGTAATCCTTTTTAACAGAGGCTTGTTCTGTGTGAAGAACAGCTGTCACATAGAACGCAGCTACGCTGTCAACACCGATCCTCCTACGAGAGCTTGGACAAGTCCCTTCATAGATTTCGTGGCATACGAAATCTTACCGGAGGACCCCAAAGAAGCAGTATCCGTCAAGAGACGATCACTACGCTTCTACTTCGATGCATCTTCACAAAGCCTATATCGCCGGACCTACGACGGATTACTATTGAGATACCTCTCTAACGACGAAGCACAGCAGATTATCCGTGAAGCTCACGATGGCGTGTGCGGAGCGCATCAACCCGGTCCTAAGCTACAGGATCGTATCAGGAGAATGGGCTACTACTGGCCAACTATGATCGCAGATGTAATACGGTATACAAGACATTACAGAGCCTATCAGGTTCATGCAGACTTTATACATCAACCGTCCGAACATCTACATCCCACGGTCGCATCCTGGCCTTTCGAAGCATGGGGTATGGATATCATCGGTCCTATTCACTCGTCTTCTTCCAGGGGTCACCAGTTCATACTGGCCATCACGGATTACTTCTCCAAATGGGCAAAGGCAATCCCTCTCGCTGAGGTAAAGGCATCTAATGTGATCAGCTTCATCAAGCATCACGTCATTTATCGCTTCGGGGTACCCCGGAGGATAATTCACGACAATGGGCCTCAGTTCATCAGCCAAGCATTTTATCGGTTTTGCGATAAAAATCGAATACGCAATATTGCCTCTACGATATACTATCCAGCTGCTAATGGTTTGGCAGAAGCTTTCAACAAAACCATTATCAAACTCTTGAAGAAATTTGTCTCTTCAAACAAAAGAGACTGGAACGAGAAGCTGGACGAATGTCTCTGGGCATATCGTACAACGGTACGGACGCCGACAGGCTGTACCCCATTCTCGCTGGTCTATGGAAGCGAAGCGGTTCTCCCCATTGAAATCCAGATCCCGTCGCTCAGGATAGCCGTAACTAATTAGCTGACTCGAGAAAAGAATGACCTGTTAAGGCTTCAAGAGCTGGAAGGATTAGACGAGAAACGCCTCCAAGCTCAACAGCGCATCGCGCTCTACCAAGCACGTATTTCCAGAGCTTTCAATCATAAAGTGAAGGAAAGGGTGTTCAAAGTCGGCGAGCTAGTTCTAGCCGTAAGAAGGCCGATGATTCTTACTCACAGAAGTAAAGGCAAATTCCAGCCCAAGTGGAAAGGCCCTTATGTGATCGAGACAACGTTCTCGAATGGCGCTTACAGGTTAGCCCAGCCTAATGGAGACCTGTTAATGGCTCCTATCAACGGTAAATTCCTGAAGAGGTACTATGCTTAATCTCCCCCGCTCGAGTGGAATATAGCGAGGGTCTCGATTCTGACAAAACTACTTCCAGAACGCAATTAGGTCGGTTACACTCTATCATGTCCGTAAGGCCTCTGAATAGATGTCCCGCTAAAAGGCTATCGAGAGTTTATCATGTCCATACTATCTCTGATATTACTCTCGCCTAACAACTGTCATTTACATTCCGAAATGATGGGTCCACAAAAGTCAGAAAGGAGTCGCCTTTATTTATTCCCAAAAGGGAGGCAGAATTATATCTAGGCAAGCAAAAAGGGAAAGGATACATCATAATGGCGGAGTAGTCAGATTGCGAATCAGCCGCTCCAGTGCAGCTATCCTCTCATTCCTAAGAGCCAAGGCGTCGGCGCGAGCCTGCTCCAGCCGTGCCTCGGGAGTGTTCGTAAGGGTCAGATCGGCCTTCGCCCGAAGACAGCCCGCACGAGCAGCTTCTGCACGGTCCAAATCCTGTCGCGCTACGCTCAGATGACCAGCTGCTACCTCTAGACCCGCCAGCGACTGAGAAGCCCACTCCTCTGCCCGAGCGAGTTTTTCCTTCAGCTTGGAGACCCTCGCCGCATTCCCTTCATGCTCGGATCGACACTGCGTCTCAACAGCAAGAGCCTCTTCCACGATAGCTTTTCTCCTATCCATCTCCAGCTTATGCTTCTGGATGGAGTTGTCTAGGCCTTCCAGCTTTGTAGCAAGCCGCGCAGTCATGAGGTCGAACCGAGCCTGGATATCAGCATCGAGGCTGCCCCGAGTCAGCTACGAGTATTCGGTAATGGGTTGCTCTAACCCATTAACCACCGCCTCCAGGGCGTCAGCTACCCCAGAATCGCCGAGCTCCCTGATGACCCCGATCGAAGCAAGAGAAGTCTTCTTCAGGCGCTCAAAATCTAGACTCTTCGCTAACACCATTGATATCATCGTTTTTAAACTGGTGTAGAAGAGGCTGGTATGTTGCTCGGTCAACGCAACTAGATCCGACTGGGCGCCGGGAGCGGCCGCAATATCAGCAAGTCCCTCTCCAGGGATAATTGCAGACGAGGTGGCCACAACCGTCGTATCGATGCATGGCACGACCGAAGAAGGTGCGGCAACGGCGGTCGAAGTCATCGCCACACTCACAAGAGGCAAGGTCACGACGACGGGTTCATCCTCCTCTTGAGGTGACGAAACTACTCCAGGCGTACTGGCCCCCGAAGCCACTTCCTCATCGAAGTCGGATGCCTCTGTATCATCGTCAGGAGCCCGAGTGGAGCCAGAATGCGCTTCAACGCTATACTCCCCGTGGGCGCTATCCCCTGAAAAGAGGACAAGAAAGTTAATATCAGTATGATGATAATCTTTCTAAAGGGAGACATAAAGACGATATTTACCCGGAGCCAACGGCATATACGACGCATCTGCACCCGAGGTAGCTAAACCAC
This sequence comes from Iris macrosiphon, assembly GCA_036927795.1. NCBI lineage: Eukaryota > Viridiplantae > Streptophyta > Magnoliopsida > Asparagales > Iridaceae > Iris > Iris macrosiphon. The sequence goes on from JAYESA010000005.1 coordinate 63,128,441, forward strand.
GCCTTAATGATGTAATGCGAACCGTCATACCTGGAGAAGGAGGTGGGCCGGCCGACATCACCAAGAGTTCTGTCAAGCCTCCACCGAGACGCGGTCGAGGTTCATCAGCTGGAATCTCGCCAGACGTGCTCGCTGACACGATGGGAGTTTTTCCCGCTGTTGACCTCGGGAAAGATTCTCCCATCTGCCTTGGCCACACAGGCAACCTCGCTCTGCTACCTGGAGCAGCAGCCACGACAGCTACCTCTAGCGAGGATTCTCCGGCGCCGTCGGCCGGAACTGTAGAAGGTCCTTCTCTAAAAGGCGAGGAACCTTCAGCCAAAGAATCATCCCTGATATGGGGAGAGGCAGGCTCATTCCCGGGAGCCTCAACACCAAGAATGCGGAGAGGACGAGCAACCATCTCCTTCCTCCTCTTACGAAGAGAAACTTCCTTCGGAGCAGAAGCCCGTCGCTTCCCAGAAGAGACTACCAAAGCCCCCGCAGGCGGAGGCACTTCGCACCTTGGCACTGACACCAGAGGCTCATCCGGAGTACTAGACTCCTCGCCCTCGTCCGAAGAAACCGAGGGGACGTCAACTCTTCCCCCAGTCTTGGGAGAAGGCACCCTGAAGCTTCCACGCATGTCAAAATCACGATGGAAGGTGTTAATCGCCACACTGGGCGTAAGAATGAAGAATATGAAGCTCCGTGGAGGTTGTAACGACCGGCACGATAAAGATTGCCCCCGTACAACCCATGAGGAAATACCGCCACCCTCTGGCTCCATCAATGAGTCCGCCCCTGGACCTAAAGCTGGTGACGGCATTGCCTACGTGCAACTGATCGTACCCAAACTGCCGGGCAAACCGACTAGGCAAGTAGGGCTCGAAGAAACAATGGTCTTCGCTCCTATACAGCAGATGGGAGGGTCTAATACAGACCAACCAGTTAAAAGCTTCCGGGAAAAGGTCGGTCTTCTCTCCACCTGAATCCTCAAGCCGCACCCCTGATTGATTGCGATGAACGGAGGGGACAATGCAGAGGATCTTCCAGCCGTGGCTGAGGTTCAACACCAGCCGACAGTCTAAGACTGTGCTCACATTCCAGGAGGAATCCTTGTAATTCAGCAAGAATATACCCCCCGAGCTGCTACCGGAGCCAGGAGATATCACCCGGGGATTATGGAGAATTAACCATCCCATCAAGTGTAGGTATGGTAACTCCACTCTGGGAAAACTCTCACGCCGAGCTTCGTCGACGAGCAACCCATCAGTTATGGCTCTCAAGCCAGCCTGTATACGGCACACCATGGCGGGAAGCAAGCCCAGTCTTGCCCCGAACACCAGGCGCACTGCCGGTCACAGGATGTTCCGGTGAATACGGTCCGCGGACGCTGTGCCGGGCACTACTACTCGACGCAGCCATATGGAGAGGAAACCAGCCAACTGGGCTTCCTTCGACAGAGGCCGGCGATAGCGCCTCAAGTAACTACAGGCCTTAGTGCCTTCGGGGTACTTTTCTACCCCCTCGACGAGAATCTGATCCGGAGCTGCGGCCTCCTCCATAAGACCCTCGACGACCTGGGCGCTAAGCACGCCCAAACAATTCACGGGCTCATTTTTGCCCCCCGAGGCTTTCTCTGACTTGGCAGCCCTAGCTCGGTGAAAGAAGAGGTAGGACATCCACTTGGTGGTATGAGCCAAATCAGAAGGCTCGTTATAAAAAGTGGTGCACGCGAAGTATTGACACATCAGCTCCTGATATACTTCCGCCACCCGAGGGTCCAAATCCCCCAACTCCCGATTGGTGGGAACATACTCTTCATAGGGGGTATCCCCCATCGGCAGTCTCGAGACAACTGCCATCTCTTGGAGCGCCAATCCCAACTCCCCCAGTAGAGTGGCAAAGGTCCCAGTGAGCGGAATGTACCGCTCCATCAACGCCAGGAACAAGTTAGGGTTCGGAGGCAACCCGATGCTCGTCGCACTCACAGCGGCATATAGCCCAATGACCTCCATCTCTCTCCGGAAGTGCTTCAAGGCCCAGCCCACTAGGCATGTCCATCGGGAGTTTGTTGGGGCGATCCACCCATTACATCGAGAATTCTCCTTGGGATATACCCCGCCTCGTCCCATGAAGTCGTTGCAGAAGGTCGACAATTGGACCGGCTGGATCACCGAGCTGTCTTCACTCGGGATACTACCTGGGCACAGTCCCCGGAACAACGTCACAAAGCCGGAAGGGCGACTGACAAACGACCCCCGATCAGCTCCTTTGAGATGAAAGATCTTCCCCGGCTTACCGTGAAGATCAGGAGTCAGCATCCACGACATCTTCCTGGGATGCGTCGCATGGAAGAAGGCCGAGATGGGATAATCCCTCGGCATCGTTGGCAAATACAAAATCAAATTCCCGGTAGAGAAAACCCAGGGCTCCCTCTTGGGCCTCGTCTGGGACTGTTTGTCAATCATGTCCCCAAAGAGGAAAGCTGGCTTTATGTACTGCTCCCCGTCTACGTAGGTCAGGGGCTCACCATTAATCATACTCAGCAGCGTCCGCTCGCCCTGAACCGATATCAGAAACCCCCTTCCCTCAGGATACTGGGGTCCGGAGATAGGAAATGCCATATGGGACAGATCCTCCAGGTTGTTCGAGTGCAGCATCCCAGCAGCGGAGCCCATCACCTCGGCCAGCGGAGAATCGCCCAGATCAACTGCAAAAGTGCAAGGGAAATATGTCATTACAAATCTTGCACAAACATACAGACCAAGGAAACGACAGTCTGTGCTCTACGCAGGATCGTAACCATTTGGTTATTTTACGCCCGAAGTCCCCTCCCCAAGCGTAAAACTCAAATTTTACGATATACGTCAACTTTCGGTAGCCAGAGCTTTTACGCTCAGGGCTACGAAAATATGGAGTCTTTACGCTGGCACATTAGAAATATGGGCGTAAAAGATGAAAATGCCTCCGTGCATCATCTTCCTCCAAAGAGGCTATCAGCACAGAAGACGACCTAGCGCGGTCACGTTCAACGTGTACAAAGGATTTTTTGTCATTTTTGTCACCCCAAAGGCTCTACCTCTAAGGCCGGGTGCGCTACTCGTCGGCGGGATACTTTGCTCGGAAGGAAGCTCGTCTTGCCCGACCAGAGACTCCCTCGCTGGGGCAGAAGAATGAGAGAAAGAACTTATGCTCTTTCCCTTAGCGGAGGGGGTTTGTTTCGGCGCCATTTCTGAAAGACTCGAAGTGCTCGGAGAAGGAACGAAGAAAAACTCGAACAGTCGAAAGCTCTCTTTCGCAGAAGACAGATAAAAAGTTTTTCTCTCAAAAACTTGGGGTATATATAGTCCGGGTCGACTCCTCGAATCCTCGGACAAACTCCTCAAGACCCTAACCAAATCTCGCAGATTGGTTATGATTGGATGCTACGTCAGCCCACTACCCTTGGAAGACGGACAGTCAGCAAATTCGAAAGGTTTTTCGTGCAAAATGGTTCAGCGGGTTCTACGCTAAAAGAGCTTTCTACGCTCGACAGCAACGGATCTACGGTTTTTACGCTCGCAAGCTATAAGTCTATGGTTTTACGCCCGGATGCCTTTGTGCTCGGTAGCTTTTATGCTCGAGAGGCCATAAACCTACGACTTTACGCTCAGCAGATAACAAATCGTCGACCTTACGCTCGGTGGCGCTCAGTTTACGCTCAGAGGCAACAGATCCGCAAACTTCACGCTCGAAGAAACTTTCTTTTCAGGAGCTACAAATCAAACAGTTCTACGCTAAAGGAGCTTTCTACGCTCGACGGCTACGAATCTACAGCTTTATGTTCGATAGCTATAAGTCTATGGTTTTATGCCCGGATGCCTTTGTGCTCGGTAGCTTTTATGCTCGAGAGGCAACAAAACTACGACTTCACGCTCAGAAACCACAAGTCTACGATTTTACGCTCGATGGTGTTCTACGCTCACAAGCTACAGATCTCCAGTCCTATGCTAAAGGAGCTTTCTACGCTCGATGGCTACGAATCTACAGCTTTACGTTCGACAGCTATAAGTCTATGGTTTTATGCCCAGATGCCTTTGTGCTCGGTAGCTTTTATGCTCGAGAGGCAACAAACCTACGACTTCACGCTCAGGAACCACAAGTCTACGATTCCGCGCTCGATGGTGTTTTATGCCCAGAGGTTACAGACTGATGATTTTGCGCTCTACGACTTTCCGTATATTCGAAACAGTCCCCAAAGCGGGCAATTACAAAGAATTCGACACAGAAGATACTCGTTCTTGACCCAAAGCATCCTAAGTACCCGAAGCATACAGAGTTCAAACATTGAGAAATTACTCTTCTCGGGTCCAAAATTGGAGGTTCATCCAGACTCCAGTCTGAATATCTCGTCTATCAAAAGATGGCAACTCAGTTAGACAGCCATTTCTCGACCCTGTTCCAAGGGATTTCTCGGGAAGTCATTCTTGAAGACGAAGTCTGAACAAAAAATTCTGTTTATCAGAAGTTCAGAGCTCTACGCGGTCCCTCAGTCCTAGCAACAGGACAGTTCTAAAAATGTTCAAAATGCTCTACAGCGTTCTATAGACTATTCGCTATGCGTAAAGGACAGGACCTAGCACTCTTTCTACAGAGTCGGCGTAAAGATTCAGACGTGTTGAAGCTACACATATTCAGACTTCACAGCAACATATGGCAAGATGATCATATGAAGAAGCAAGACGATTTTATTAAAAGATCAAAGTCATGATTACATATGAGGGAAATCCAATCTACAAGGATTTTCTTTTTATTTTCATGATTACAACTGAGGGAAACTCCGTCTACAAAGGGGCCCCCTCATCATCGTCTGAAGATTGCCCAGAAGCTGTTCAGACAGGTTCTTGCTGGGCTTTAATTCTTTATCCATCTTCTCCAGCAGTCGGTCAGTTGTCGCAAACTGACTGACAGGGCAATGATCAACGGCGGGCGGATATAGAACTGGGCCTGCATAGATTTTGCAGATCCCATGCTCCGTGCACCGATCAAGCCGGGACAGAGCGAGTCTGTCTGACTCTCGTCACCGGAGGCAACGAGAGAAGGCAGCACTTGCAAGTTGTGTGGTCAAAGATGACCCTTCCTCTCTCCTGGAGCAGCGCCATACAAAGTTGCTGATTATCCTGAGCAAGGGAGGCTAAGATATCCTTCCATGATCCATCGTTGAAGTGGACATTTGCTCGAAGACGCCGTCTTTTTCGGCTTCCTACATGCTGGAAGAACATGATCTCCTTCTTCCTCAGGTCGACCCGACGAACTCCGACGATCATCTCTGCATGGTGATGGGAATGTGGTGAGAACAGGTTCACCCCCCCAGCCTTTTTATAGGCAAAAGAGATCACAGCGGTCCCCAATAAATCCGCCATAAAGTTCGTATCGACCATTTCAGCGCACCATTCAGAAACGTTTTGAGTTACGAGGGGCCGTTCATGCTTCATTCAAAGCGTTTCAAATTCCGAGGAATTTAAAAGCTTTGAAGGGGGTCTTGTAGAAGCATAAAAAATACGCTGGGAGGATCTACGTAGCCTCTTGATGCAGAGCAGCGTAAACAGAGGCCTTCAGAGCCATCAAACGTGCAACAGAGCTTTCTCCGCTAAAAAAACACACAGCATGAAGTATAAAGCTCAAAGGACCATCCGCGTAAGTGCAGTACGTCCAGGCCGCTCCAGCGTAAGATAGAGTTCTTCATCGCCTCCATGGCGTAAAACTCAGCCGCTCTCAAAGCAGCGTTAATGCGTACGAGAAACACTTTATTTTCCCCGAAATGAACCTGTCATGTCACACAGTAAACCTGGCCTCTGACTCCTGACAAAAAGTGCTGCACGGCTACCCAGACGACGACTGGAAACGATGGCAGACCCCTCGGGATGCGCCCACAGTATGATGGAGGATCTCGGCATTTAATGCAGAGGATTTGGTTAAAATATCACCAAACCGTCGGTTACCAAAGTCCCCCCAGCGTAAACCGCTGTTTCGCATACAAGGGAATACACCGTCTTGTTTTACACAGGAAAACATGAGCTGTTTTACGCTCCGCAGTAGACAAACCGCCTGCCACGTCAAAAGCTACACTTCGTACAGGGCTTGAGGCACGTCTCTACGTCAAATTGCACAGAGCGGTGACAGTTTCCCTCAAGACACGTCTCTGCGACAAATGCACAGAAGGGCTGTAGACCTTCAAAACACGTCTCCGTATTTAATGCACAGGATGGTGGCAAATCTCTATAAGAGATTTGATTACACCTTCGAAAGCCGTAATTCCGGCGAAGACGTCCACATCAACACTCTGGCACGGTATGCAGCGGCTTCTACGCCCATCCAGGATCTGTGCTCATTCGGCTTCAAACGCCCACTCAGTCTCTACGACCATTCGGCTTCTATGCCTGTTCGGCTTCTATGTCCATTCAGCTTCTACGCCTTTTCGGCTTCTATGCCTATTTTGGCTTCTACGCCAGGGGTGACAGTCATTTGGCTTCTACGCCAACCTCTTCTACACAAGGGATACCCACCTACGTGGCTTCTACGCCATGATCTTCACAGCAGATATACGCGTTTTGTCCCCTTAGTTGGACACGTGTCACATGCTCACTCAAAAGGTCATTTATGCGCAGGCATTGGTTATTTTAACCGTTGTATAAAAGGGTGCTGTACTGTCCACTCCTCGGTTGTTACACCGACGGAGTGGTCACTGTCACCAAAACTCTATAAATAGAGACCCCTATCAATGGGGAACAAGGTCGACAATTTGGAAGATCGAATCAGGTCGGAGAATTGGTAAAAAAGAGAGAAAGAGAGAGAGAGAGAGAGAGAGAGAGAGAGAAGGAGAAAGAGAGAAGAGTCCGAAGCTCAGGCAAAGAGTAGGGGTCGACGGCTCTGGCACCGTGCATCCACCCTCCTTCGCAGCCTTCGAAGCCGCTACCCGTCTTCCACGGCGCTTCTTCAATATCGTGTAGTCCAAGGGCTAAAGTGATCGACTGCAGATCAGACACCTATAGCAATTTATACCCAGATTAAATAAATTGTACTCCCGCATCCTCGTATAGGATCGAATTATACAAGTTTGTTTGTAAACCAAAGGGGCACGGGTCTCGTATAAACCCTGTCATTGAAATACACTTTCATTCTTTCGTTTAATACCACAAACAGAGGCAGCTCAGAATCCGAATAGAATCCACTCAAGGGTCAGAGAAAATTTGGCAATGAATGACTTGACAGCCTGGCGGCATACGTACATGCGGTACAACGTCCATGCGACCTAAACGTCCATGAGGACCAAATGTACCCCGTCCATGATTCTTATTCAAAGCATTTCAAACTTTTCAGTTTGAAAACTTTGAAGGGGGTCTTGTAGAAGCATAGAAAATACGGATGCATGCGGCCAAAAACCATGCATCCCATGACAAAGCTCAGCAGAAATTGGACCGCATAGTTACCATGCGGCCCAGAAAAGCTATATTTATGCAGCCCAGAAAAGCCACATTCATGCGGTCCAAACAGCAGAAGTAAACCTTAGCCGTAGATGGACCTGACATGACGTCCTTACGACCAGATCAAATCTGACACAGAATCCTGACATGAATGATTCTCTAAACGCCTCGAAATACAAAATCTCACAAAAAGACATAAGTCTCAAGGAGTGTGCAGCACCACGTGTACAACACGATAAAAGATTCCATGCGGCTCTGGCCCATGCGTTCCAGACTCCATGCACCCCATACGTCTCTGGCCGCCATGCAGTCCTTCCATTCCAGACTCCATACATCCCATGTGTCTATGGCCGTCGTGCAGTCCATGTGTCCCAGATTCCATGCATCCCATGCATTTTTGGCCGAATGCATCCTAAACTCCATGCATTCCATGCGTCCGAAACGCTATGCAAACCAAATTTCGTTGTTTCAACTAAGGTGATTCTCTCCAACCAAATAGCGTTCATGCGTCCATTTGACCAACTCGCGCCTACAACAGTTGAGAACCGCCCAGATACTCAACAAATAATAAAATCCCAACAAATGCCCACATGGCAGTGGAGCCCGGATTTGCGTGCATGGCTGTAGCTCCCTTCCGTTAAGAGGGGACACGTGGCAAACCCTCACCATCCATTCGGCCCAAAATTCATGCATCCACAAGTATGACTATAAATAGTAGGGTACCACACCCAAACAAAAGGCTGGATGGCTATCTAAGAATCTACACTCGAGCAAGAGAGAAGAGCTTCCGCATCAGATCGTCCGCGGAGTAAAGAGAGTTGCTACAATCCTAACCCTCCAACTTCACCCCCCAGAACACAAAATTTGTACTTAGATGTCTATTTTTGGACTCCTCACTGTACTCTCTTTAGTTTATTTAATTATATCAAGTTTATTTTCAAACTTTCGCCATTAATGACAAACACTCGTATATAGGATGGATACCTGACTTGGTTCACCCTTTGGACCACATAGCCTAGTTTGGATTGCTAAGATTGCATAAGGATTTATTATGAATAGATTACCCTTTTTCCTTTAGTGTGTATATATATATATATATATATATATATATATATATATATATATATATAAGTGTTTCTCTCTCCTCTTCCATTCTTCTTCATTTTTATTTCTCTTCTTCCTTTCTTTCTTCTTCCTCTCTCCCTTGCCCTAGACCGAACCCTAAACCTAGGGATCTAGGAAGTTGTTGTGATCACTTAGACTATGAGAGGTAGAGGCTAAGAAGCCACTCTAGGCAAGTACATCTTTCTCAATGGTAAAACCATAGATTTTTAAATTCTTGCACATGTGTGTTAATTAAAATATGTTTGATAGAAAATATTCTCCTTGATGTTCTCATTGGTTTTAGTTTGTCACGCCTCAGTCCCAAAATACGTAGGACCAGGACACGTAAGCTTGCCAGCCGTATGAATATGGCACTCCAATATATGGAAACCATAACACACTTACGCTATAATATGAATAACAATTCACAAGTGGTAAACATATATGTCACAGGGCATAACTAAATCTCATCCACTGAAATCATATATATAAATGAATAACCAATATCTATAACTAGATCTCAATATAAAGTATCTACTGATGGTAGTTGGATGGAAAAAAATCCACTACCGAACTAGAATATAAGATAAACACCATAAATGCAATATAAGAGCATCAACTAACAATCAAGACTTGAAGAGAAGACCTCATCGCAATACACGTAGCAAGTCCGGATCTGCGCTCCTGCGAATACTCAAAAATAATACACCTGGAAGGGGCCAGGTCCTCAGGGGGACGTAACAAGATACATAAAAGTATGCCATGAAGTAAATACTGTAAAAACTCCAGGGTGACCTAACCAGCTAAGTGAAATACACTTTGAAGACAACCATGGTACGTATGGGTAGGTGAAAGGTATAAAGCATAGCGTCGAGCCAGAGGCTAAATATCTGGCATTAGCTGTAAACTGGATGCCAGATGTATATGCTGACTACATCCCCGATCATGATAGCGCGCAACTAGAAACCTCTGTCGGATGTATCGACAACATATACTCCCATAACTGGGCAACACTGATCCCATAACCGGGTAACACTGGCCCATAACCGGGTTACACTGATCCCATAATCGGGTAATACTGGCCCATGATCGGGTAACACTGAGGCTCACGGCCTCGCAGTTTACTCTGAAACTACGGCAACCAAATGTCTGTCCCATACGCCTACTAATTGTCTTTCCCACCCAATGATCTATGCATGTTATATCCATAACACGCAGTAGCTACTACACTGAGATGAAGTGCAAGTATCGGTGTCGTATCTCTGGCTCATAGTCTATCGTTAGAACGATAGTCCAACCTCACAACCAAACAAGGACAAGGGTTGTACCTTCGTACCATAATAGTCTATGCTCCGACCACTAATAACTGCTAAGTCTCTAATATGCAACACTATAAGCAGTTATACCCTAACCGTCGCATGACTTACACGTACAGGTGGCCAACTGCATACGCGAGTCTATGCCCTACATGAGACTCACAACACGTGTAAGAAATGTGTCAAGGACTGGGGAGTCATACCAATAACTCCACAGCTTTAGTTGGGTCCACTAGACTCTAGGTCAGACACAAGTCCTAACGTCAACTCCTTCGTTGACTGCACTCGAGTCTCTCTCGGACGCGCACGATTTAAATAATAAATATGCAGCTAACAATACAGAATTAAACAGTACAACAAGGCAAGGTATACTTGCCTGGCGAGAGGGCTGCGTAGTATCAATGACCTGCTCCTAGAGTCGCGCAGATAAATCCAACAGATCTTCGGGGTCAGCATGCACAGGTACGGGAATCGAGGGTGACTGCTACGGGTTGTCTGGCAAGGGTGACGGGTCTATGATGAACACGAGGACGAGGGTGATTAGGTCAATGATGATGATCGTAAAGGGGTTGATGATGATTACCATGGAGATAATTATGATATTGGTGGTGATATGGATGATGACTGGGACGATGGCGATGATGTGGATGATAATAGTAAAGGGGGTGATGATGTGGTGATTGATGGAAAGATGACTAGGACGATGATTGGGCTGATGGTGATGACTAGGATGAGATATTGATAATGGTAATGGTATTTAATGATCGTATTAATGGTGATGAGGTGTTAATGAGATGATGATGGTGATGGGGTGTTAATGATGATACGAATATGATTAGGGTGAGACAACGACGATAAAAATGATGACGATGGCTACGATGATGGTGGTGATGACTATGACGACGATGACGATGGTGATAGGGTGTTGACGACGTTGTTGGCGACGACATTGACGAGGATGATAGTAATGGTGATGGTGATAGCTAGTATGATGACTTGGAGATGATGTTGATAGTGATGATGCTAATGATGACGGTGGTGACTGTTGAACTCTGCCATCGAGCGGGGAAGTCCGGCCAGCAGGAGGAGAAGGACAGGGATTAGAGGAGGCTGTCGTGTGGTGGAGTTCAATGGTGATGGTGACTCGAGGAGAAGGAGATGAGGACGTTGGTGGGGTGATGATTGAACTCCGGGAAGGGGACGTCCGACCAGGGAGGAGTAGGGAGGAGCCTGTGGAGGAGGAGGGGGTTCAGGGAGTCGTGGTGCAGGAGGGTGTGGTCGAGGAGAAGAGCAGGGAGAGATAGAGGAAGGAGGAGGGTATGGCAATAGTGGATGGCCGGAGGCTGCTGGAGGCTCGGTGCTGCTCCGGCCAGACTCAGGTGACCGAGGAGGGCCGAAAAGATGAGAAAGAAGAAGGAGGTGTCACGTCCCAGTCCCAATAATATGCAGGACTAGAACACGTAAGCATGCCAGCCGCATGGATATGGCAACTCCAATATATGGAAACCATAACCCATACGTACGCTGTAATATGAATATAAACTCACATGTGGTATATATAATGTCACAAGTCACAGATATGCTAATCTCATCCATACAACAAGTCATAGAAAAGAAATACTAACTAGAATAAGGAGTCTGAAATATCCAAAATAATAGTCGGGTGGAGACAAATCCACTACCAAAGACTATATCCAAACTAAAATGAGAGAGGAGTATAAAATCTCCAATATAAAATAATGTGAAGACAAAAGTGTATCAGCTAAAAGAATCCATCGCTAGATAATCAACGATGCTCAGAAGGTAAGACCTCCTAGACAGAAAATAATGCGTCAGGTCCAGGCCCGTACTCCTGCAAATACTCAAGAGAAGATACACCTGGCAGAGGACCAGGTCCTCAGAGGGACGTAACAAGATACAGAAAAGTGAGCCAACTTGAATACAGTAAACATGCATATAATTTGAAAATAAATAAGTACGCTGTACAAGACAATCTATATGAATGCAAATGAGGACAACTTTTCGACGTATGGGCAAGGGTAGGCTACTCGATCTAATCCTCACAACCTCACGCTCGTCAGTGGACATCATCAGCCGACATACCTCTGGGGTAGCGACCCTCGGACCCATCAATCGACATACCTCTCGGATAGCGACCATCGGACACGACCCCCCATAGTGCGTGCTAGTGACTACAGTGTTACCAGAGTGGTTAAAAGCCCATACGCCTAATAATTATCCTCTATGATACTAAGTGTCAAGTGTGTGTCAACATATCTAATATATAGTAATGACTGAAAGGAACTACACATGCAATAAATAAATAAAACTAAAATAAATATACAGAAATATACTAAGCATGCAAAATACTGTAAGCAATTTGGCAAGGTATCTTACCTGGTAAGAAAGCTGCAAGGTGTACTGTCCAGAAGTCAAACACACAGGATCAAAAGCTATGGCCGCAGAATAATATCCCCGGATGCTGAAATAAACATCACCAACGTTTCCAGAATAAGCAAAATAGCTAAAAAGCACTTCCCTTTCTTCCAATTTGGACACAGGGGCAAAACAGTAATTTCGGGTAAAAGTGAGGTCCACATGTGGCCCACTTTGCACCAAAAAGTGTGCCAAAGGTAACAGTCTCTAAATGGGACAAACTAAAGGTCAACAACTCTAAATGTCAATACGAACCCAACGGTATGTCCAAATGTGGATTCCGATGGGCCGAACACAATTTTGTTTAAAAAGTCAACTATGGGGCCCGCCAATTGGCGATTTGGTCAACCGTCTCAGAATTGCGTGAAAATTGGATCACAGGACCAGCGCGTTACCACGAGTCCAGTGGCGCAAATTTCGTCGCAATCTGACAAGCGTGCACAAAATATGCACGAGTTCTACAAAATTTGCGATACGGGGTGTGTCCGCGGATACGGCCTGATTCCGGCGTCCACAAATTTTTACGTGTCCGGTTACGCTGTGTGCACCGTTTGGTACACTTGGTACACGGCGGGGCGGTCCCGTTTGGCGGAGCGCGCTCCATTTTCCAACTTTTAGAAATCTGGAAAAAGTGGGTTCGCGGGGTTTTATGACGAATTTAATTCTGTCCATAATAATTAATAATCTAGGGTTATTTAACAGAAAATAAACTAGGTCATGTGTTCTACGCATATCAAAAAGAATCACTGAATTCGGATCTCTGTGGTGGGAGATATGAACTCGGCAACATGGGTGGTCACCGCAGTTTTCTGCGATCCCAGAATTCGGTCTGCTCGTGCCAACTTGGGCACTATTTTTGTCTATGGGTACATGTTGTTCGAGGTCTGCTATTATACAAATATGGAAGAGGGTTAAGGAGTGAGCATACCGGTGAAGACGGAACGGCGTTTGGTTGAGCGAGTCGACGGAAAACTACTCCGGAGCGAAGGTGCCTTGTGTGGGAATCTGCAGTGCGCGATGTCGGGGTCGTCGGGATGGTTTTGACGGCCTGGTGGGATTCTCTGGCTACGGTGGCGGCTCTAGATGAGAAGAGGGAGGGTTTGGATGATTTAGATTTAGGGTTTAATAAATATGTGAAGATATATATATATATATATATATATATATATATATATATATATATATATATATATATATATATATATATATATAAACGGAGGGGGGGGCCCTGTATTCCGCGCGCATGAGGAAGCTGCTGCTTCCATTTCTAAAGGGGGGTTGTTTTCATTTTAGTCCTTTTTTTCTTTTTCTTTTTCTTTTTCTTTTTTTTCCTTTTCCTTTTTTTTTCTCCTTTTTCTTTTCCATTCTTTTCTTTTCTTTTATTCTTTTTCTTTTTCATTTCTTTTTCTTTCTTTTTCCTTAAAAAATATATGTATATATATATATTCATATATATACATATATACGCATAAAAAAAATCTAGAATTACACTAATGCACACCATTAAGCTAGCAACTGCACAAGGGGTCTCCTACATGGAATAAATTTCAAAAAATTCTTGATGGTCCCATAAATCCTCTAAGTGCCCCAAGACCTAAAATAAAAATTAATAAAAATCTATTTCTCCTAATTAGCACATAATTACTATAATTAAATTACTAATTAATATAATAATAAATATGATTTTATTTTTTATTTTTGAAAAATAGGGGTTTTATAGGAGGCCAGGGTGGTGGGCTCGTCGATATAATGAAGACGATGGTGAAGGTGACTGGGGTGGTCGACGAGGGAGGAGAGGACCGGGAAGGGTGGTGGTGTAGTCGTACGGGAGTCGTGACAACGAGGAAGGTCGACGGTTCAGTCGTCGGCGAGGTCGGTGGACTCGGCCGAGGGAGGGAGAGAGGAAGACGAAGTGGAGGTCGAGGAGGTCGTGGCCGTGGGGCTCCGGCGGTGCTCGGGCTGCTCGGTTCAGCGGGTCGAGGATCCTACCGGAAAGGGGAGGAGGAAGAAGAGGGAAAATGGAGGTGGAGAAGGACGGAGGTCGGGGAGGCGGCTCGGGCTGAGCGTGTACAGGGGGAGACGCTGCTCCGGCCGAGGCTCCGGCGGGGTTGGGTTCGGCTTCGGCCAGAGGGAGAAATCGGGAGGAGGAAGAAGGATGAATAGTATAGGGATGGGTTGGTATACGGCTAGGTTAGGTTTTTGGGTTTTGTGAAATAGGAAAAGGAAGAGAAAAATTGTTTCAATACATGTAGGATTTTTGGGTTTGGGTTGACCTAGAATCAGGGCTTGGACAACACCTCTTGGGTTGGGCCTTAGGCTCACATGGGGATGTTAGGAGGGCTAGAAATCACATTAATTAAATGCAAGGATAGGTTTAATATACGAGGGCGATGTGCGCGCTGCACATTCCGAAAATTATAGAAAAATTTCCTATGAAGGGGAAAGTTGCGTTTCTTCATGTATTGTCCAATGGTGGGGACACCTTAATGCGTTTTTGCATAAAAGTGCCCAACAATTGGGAAAATTGTACAAAGATGTAAATTGAATTTTAATAAATTAAAATACCGCGCATGGTGTTCTGGAATTAATTAGAAGTATATGGGATTAAAATTAGGTGGGACACAAGTCTTAGGGACGTAGAGGGTATAGTGTAGAATATTAATAAAATTTGGGCTGTATAAAACAGTCAAGATTGTGTCTCCAAGTTCGATTGGAACGCACAAGGGTACAAAGTCATATTTTATTTAGAATTAAATAAATACGTCCGCGATGTTTATTGTGCGACTAAAATGTAGCACAAGAAAGCATAATTATAAGTTACACAAGGGTCATAATAGTGGGGGGGCACGTCTAGGACAAGGTTGTGAAATTTATAGAAAGGCAATGGCTAGTGAGGTGCTCCAATTATCGAAGCCACGGTAAGGTGCGCTAAGCGATAAAATATTGTACAGTTAAATCAAATGTCGTGTTCTATTTCTAATTGGGTTCAAACTATCCCTAATTTTACTATCTAAGCCAAGTAGGCCTAATTTCGGGTGTGGGGGTTTACATAGTTCTTGGTGTTTTTGGTTTTTATGAATAGATTTGAGTAGACCAGAGTTTCAAAGTTAGAGTGTTTCTTGGTTTCCTTGAGTTTTCTTGGTTTTGATTTATAAAAACTTAATATCTTCGAAAACTAATTGTTCCATGTTGTAGAGAATTTAATTTTGTACTTTTTTTACTTTTATTTTACTGGATTTGGACTTGAAATGGAGATTTTATCTAGAAAACACGTTTTCAAATTTTGGAGCTTTTTCCATGGAGTTTGTGTTATCTTAGGACGAAGGAGTCTCATGCAGCAAGACTTCATGCGGCCCTTCCAGCATGTGCCTATCTTGATTTGGCATATGACTGCCTCTGCCTATGCATATGTGCTCCTAAGCCGAATGCACAGAGTAGTGAACGCATAAGATTTTTTTAAGGCCAAGAGCATATGCGTCCAAGAGCTCATGAGGCGAAGAGTGTCATTCGAGTTAGAAATGACATATGTGTCTTTTTCTTACATGTCTTTCCACACACACCTTTTTATATTTTTTTCTTTTCCTCTGACACGTTTTTAGGGCATGTCACATTGGTCACATCCCTGACATGTATTAATTGCCCGTTAATCAGCACTTGTCCCAAGAAATGGAGTTTGCCTTGACTCATGCGCCATCTTGACTCTGTAGAAGCATGGAAAATCTTAACCATGCCCTAAAGTGATCCAACCCCATGCGCCAAAGTGATCCACAACCATGCGCCATAGTGATCCAGAGTAATGCGCCACCAATAGCCCGAGTAGTGTTCCATGTGCTAGTAGTGTTATGCGCCACTAAGTCTCTAGTGTTCCCATGTGCCAGCAGCATCATGCGCCACTAAGTCTCTAGTTTTCCCATGCGCCAGCAGTGATATGCACCACTACTCCTCTAGTATCCCATGCGCCAACAGTGTCATGCGCCACTACTCCCTCAATGTTCTCAATGCGCCAAGCTGCAGTAGTCCTAAGGTGCAGATCAGAACCATTATAACTAGAGCATGCCACGTGTCATGAGTATTATGGACATCACGAACCCCAGATCTGGGGCAACCACGTGGCTACCTAGTAAAACATGCGCCGCTATATGCCATAAAGTCTTTCCTAAAGGCTATAAATAGTGGACGTCTCCCATACACAAAAAAATAGGAGGAGAGGGACATAGAGTCGTATGTATGCACAAAAGGAAAAAATTCTACCATCGCGAGAAGGAGAAGAAGACAGAAGTGTCTCAAAGCCTGGTCACCCTCCTTGGTCCCGGATTATCAACGGAGTAAAGGAGCCACTGTAGTGTTCGATCTCCACTATCACACTTGCCCTTTTTTTATTGTACTTAGATCCTTCTGTGTTAGGGATTCACTTGTACTATTTGTCAATTTCCAATAAATAAAAATATTCGCACAACTTTACCCAACTTTTATTTTATTTTTTGACGATGTCGACAAAAATGACAACTCTACTAGGGCAGAGGTTCTCCTCCAATGAGAAGCAGGTGGCACAATCTTACGTGACCAAGATGGGTTCGGCACAAAAGATTTTGGTTGTTCGCTTCGACCAACAGGTATTCGAAGACATGCTGGATCAGCCGAGCTCTCTAATGAGGCTTGTAAGACTCCACGAAATCTGCAAGATTCGAGCGGCTAAGGCCGCTGCGCTGTACCCAAGATCGGTGACCGATACATCGTCAACCCCACCGAATATGCACATGCGGTTGACCTGTATCCAACCGACAAGTCGAGTTCCTCAACGAGGCTCGTACAACCTCACAAAGCTCACAAGATTTGGGTTGCCAGGGCCGCTACGCCAAACTCGAATTCTGTCTCAGAAGTGCCACCAACCTTCACCGTGGACGCACATGAGGTTGAAGCGCATCTGTCACGACCCGCACCCGGTATAGGGGCACGAGAGCGTGGGTACGTCCAGCCTATGCCGCAACATCAGCGGTAGAACGCTGTCTAGGTCACAGTAATACTAAATAACTAAACACCTGTCAATAATATATATCTCCATAATCTCACAATATAACTCAATCACAATAACTATAAGGCACGATAAAAAATAAAAGGAAATGACTTAGTTAAACACCATGTCTCAAACATAAAGATAACTCGCAGTCTAGCTGTCCAACACAAATCTCCAATTAAACTTAACATAAGTCTAAACATAAACTGAAATAACTCTCATAAGTCTCAAGCATAAATAAATACTATCTAGATAGCTGTAGGGAAAGCCTCATCTAGAAGCATGGTCTCCTCTAGGATCTCTGGTACATAGTCTGTCTCTATACCTGGTCCATAGTGCATGGTACAGAAATCCTCAAGATTCTTTGGAAAAAATATCCAGTCAGGATTGGAACAAAAATACACCTCTAACAGCAGTTCCACATATATTGACAAAAACTATAATACAGTGTAAAGAAATACAAGACAGAATAAAATACTGGCAATAAAAAATACTGAAATAAAGTACTGGAACATCATTATCAATATGCATCTGACAAGGAATAGAACTATAAGTATACGCAAGTACAAAGAACTGGTATGTAAGTGTGTATAAGAATAACAACTAGAACATGTGGAAATATAAGATCAGTCTATCAAGATACATGTCAAGAATTATCTATCTAAGTGTGTAAAATATCAGTATATCATGTGATCGGCTTGGGCTATATGACTCATTACATTAGTTAGCGGTCATCCCCAACAGGTCAGGCTAACCATATGTAACAGCGATGAGGCATGTAAGGGTAAGGCTGCACCGACGTGAAATGTGGGTGAGCTAATGCTGCATGTAAGTTGGGTATGATCACATAAACTACTAATACTTCCCCGTTTCCCCCAGCTAGCACGATGGATTCCAATCACGACTCCTCGTGACAGGTCTCAATGATGCTAACTCGTGTAAGCAACAGTGTCAGAGTCATGTACGCTATACAATAAGAATTATAGAGATAATCAACATAATGGAAACTGTTAGAGAATGTACTCGCCTGGGGTCCTTAGCTGGTAATACCTCTGTCCGGGTTCCAAGGTATCGTCTGAGTGATCCCACAATCCTATAAATATATCATATATTATAATACTTTATCAGTCATTACTCTAGCATACAATCAACATAATGATCTCAATATGCTACGCTAGGGTCACAGGTCGATGTGCCTACGGGGTATCCGTGGTCACATTCAAGACATCTAGTGCATATATTACATAGTAAATACTATGGCTAACGCATCTCATGGTACTAATTAATTACACAATTAATATATTTCCATATGTTCATATCATAAGATGCACACACATATATATACGTATGGATTATGCTGATTAAGAATTATACGGTTCGTATGTATGTACATAAGTATGCATTAGTTACCATTATAATATGTGCATATACATCATTTAGATGTACTAACAAAACCTTATACCATGTGTATACATAATAACATATATATATATACTAGGGGTATCTAGAATACACATATATGAGTAAGTATATATCTTAGTGAGCATAATATCTACATACCTCTACGTGTATATATGTATATACGTGCATGTACCGATACCTACACGTACTAACGCATGATATCCGGATGTGTACGTATTCGAGTGTAGGTTTACGTCGAACCTGCGTGCAAAAATAAGACGATGACGATAATAATGACGAGGCGATGGTCACGAACAGGGGGAGGTCGGTCGGGTGCACAGTCTGTCATCGAACTCTGGACTTCTCCGATCGGCAGCGTCGTCGATCAGTTGGTCGACAGCGCATAGGCGGGGACTCTCGGTCGGCAGCGTCGTCGAGCAGTCTGTGCGGGGTATCCAGGCGTTCAGCAACGGTCGTCGAACTCCGTCGCGGGGTATAGGCGAGTCTCGATCGATGGTCTCCGGCGCTCTCGGTTCAGACGGTTCAGCGGACAGCGGCCTCTGGTGCAGTCGGTTCGGCGGACTGCGGCCTCTGGTGCAGTCGGTGTCAAGGCGTTCAGCGGTTGGCTCCGGTCGACAAGGGCGGGGGAACAGGCGTCCGACGAAGTACTCGAGGGATCAGCGGGAAAGGTCGGGGCAGTCGGATTTGAGAATAGGGATGGTAACAATTTAATCGGCTGTGTTTGGAAGAAAAGGAAAAGAGGAAAAGAGGTTTATATATATAGTATTTTGTAAGGGGTTGACCTAGGGTTGGGTTGACTGGTCAACCCTCTTGGAATTGGCCTCTTATGGAGATATTTCAAGGGCCAAGATTTAATAGAATTAAAATGGTAGGCTAGGATGCATTAGTTCCAAGGTTTTTGAGACCATGGTTTAATGGAGATTGATGTTGCAATTTCACAGTCCCATAATTATGGAAAAAATATACATGAAAGAAAAATGGATTTATTTGCGTGTCGTGTCCAATGGGATGGTTACCTTAATACGCTTTTGCATAAAAAGTGTCCAACAATAGGGAAAATTGCACAAAATTGAATTTATTGAGGATTAACTACAATGGGTTGCGACATCAGTTGGAAAACAAGGGCTCGCATAGCGTCCTAATTATCGAAGCAACGATAAATTGCAACAATCAAATAATCATCCTCAATTATTTAAATATAATTAAATATCATACAAATCATCTACACATTAATTACGGAAAGATGAAAATACCCCTAATCCAAAAAGTGGTGGTGACAAGTCTACCCTCCTTAAAAGAATTTCGTCCCCGAAATTAAAATAAACTAGCACAAGAGCAAGCAATCAATTTATGAATTATACCTCAAGTCTCGAAGAGATATGGATATCGCTCGCGCATTACGTCCTCTCTCTCCCAAGTTGATTCTCCTGGAGAGTAATTTCTCCATGCGATACGAACCAAAGGAATAGTCTGGTTCCGCAATACCTTCTCGCTACAATCCAAGATCTCCACAGGTTATTCAGGATAGCTGAGTGTCAGTCCAACTTCGATCTTCGAGTGATCTAATACGTGACTAGGATCTGCCACGTACCATCTCAGCTGCGACACGTGGAATACGTCATGCACTCCATCTAGAGCAAGCGGTAAGTCTAGTCTATAGGCCACTGCACCGACCCTTGCAAGAATACTGAAGGGCCCGATGTATCATGGGCTAAGCTTTCCTCCTTCACCGAAATGAATCGTGCCTCGTCTCGAAGAAATCCATAAGAACACCAAATCGCCAACCTAGAACAACAATCTTAATACGCAATCTAAACAAAACAATCATAAACCAAACAAAACAAATCAAAATAATATCTGAAACTCTAGGGGTCTACGGTGGCTATCGGCCCAATGCCGCTGTCTGTCCTGCGCCACTCGCAGTCTGTCTCTGATAAGTTTTACCTTTTCTGCTGCATCCACGACCATTTCTGGTCCTAACAAGGCTCTTTCTCCAACATCATCCCAAGATAAAGGGGTACGACACCTCCGTCCATATAAGACCTCGAATGGTGACATCTCTATGCTGGCCTGGTAGCTGTTGTTGTAGGCAAACTCTACCAAGTGTAGATGATCCTCCCAAGAACCTCCGAGATCCAAGACGCAAGTGCGTAGAATGTCTTCAAGAGTCTGAATAGTCCTTTCAGACTGCCCGTCTGTCTGAGGGTGATATGCGGTACTGAACTTAAGCTGAGTGCCCAAACTAGACTGCAGGCTCCTCCAGAAATGGGAAGTGAAATGACTATCCCGATCTGAGACAATACTTACAGGAACTCCATGTAATCTGACAATCTGCTGTACGTACATCTCTGCTAGCTTCTCCGTCGAAGTACCTACTTTGAAAGGTAAGAAGTGGGCTGATTTGGTCAACCTATCCACGATGACCCAAATTGCGTCCTTTCCTCCTGGGGAACGAGAAAGTCCCGAAATGAAGTCCATAGTCACATGCTCCTACTTCCATTCTGGAATGGGTAAGGGTTAAAGCAATCCCCCTGGCCTCTGTCGATATGCTTTCACCTGTTGGCACACTAAACATCAAGATACGAAGTGTGCTACTTCACGCTTCATACCATACCACCATACATGCTTCCTCAAATCTCGATACATCTTGTTGGCTCCGGGATGCATCGAGTACTGAGAGGAGTTTGCCTCTTGTAAAACTTCTTCGCGCAGCTCTCCGCTTGGCACACACATCCTCGTGCCATGTCGTAAGGATCCATCATCCGCAATAGTGAAATCGTCTATCAATCCTGTATGAACTTGTGCCCTAATATTCCTTAGAGTCTCATCATCATACTGCACAGCTCTAATTTTGTCTATCAGATCTAATTGAATCTACAGTCCCCACATCTGAATCTCAGCTCCTGGAACTAATACCTCAATTTTTAAGCTCTCAAGATCAGCTAATAAGTGTCTAACCGAAGTCAAGCACATAGCCATTGGGTATATGCTCAAGGCATCCGCGACTACATTGGCTTTCCCTGGATGATACTGTAATGAGATAACAAAGTCTTTCATCAATTCTAACCACCTTCTCTGTCTCATATTCAGCTCCTTCTGTGTAAACACGTACATTAAGCTTTTGTGGTCTGTGAAGATCTCCACACGCTCTCCGTACAGATAGTGCTTTCACAGCTTTAGGGCAAAGATAACTGCTGCTAACTCCAGATCGTGAGTGGGGTAGTTCTTTTCATGAGGGCGTAATTGTCTTGAAGCATAGGCAATTACTTTCCCGTGTTGTTGAAGAACGCAACCCAACCCTTTTCCTGAAGCATCACTGTAGATAGTGAATCCACCTGTCCCTGAGGGCAATGTCAAAACTGGTGCTGTCGTCAATCTCCTCTTCAGCTCATCGAATGCGGCTTGACATTCTTCTGTCCAGACAAATTCCATATCCTTCTTGGTCAGCCTAGTCATTGGCTCTGCAATCTTGGAGAAGTCTTGTACAAATCTTCTGTAGTATCCTGCTAGTCCGAGAAAGCTCCTGATTTCAGCTACCGTACCGGGGGTAGCCCATGACTTCACTGCCTCTATCTTCTTTGGGTTAACTGAAATTCCGTCACCCGTTACCATATGTCCAAGGAATTCAACCTTTTCAAGAAAGAACTCACACTTTGAAAGCTTCCCGTACAATTTCTCTCTCCTGAGAGTTTCTAAGACTATTCTCAAGTGCTCTTCATGCTCTTCTGGGGTTTTTGAATATACTAGGATGCCGTCAATAAACACTACTACGAACTTGTCAAGGTACTAGTGGAACACCTTGTTCATCAAGTTCATAAATACTGCTGGTGCATTGGTTAAACCAAATGGCATTACTGTAAATTCAAATTGGCCATATCTGGTTCAAAAGGCGGTCTTCGGTATGTCTTCTTTCTTCACTTTCACCTGGTGATAGCCTGACCTCAAGTCTATTTTTGAAAACACCTTCGCTTCGTTCAATTGATCGAAAAGATCATCTATCCTCGGCAGCGGGTATTTATTTTTGATAGTGAGGTTATTCAAAGCTCTATAATCGATACATATACGTACCGTGCCATCCTTCTTTGGTACAAATAATACTGGAGCTCCCTATGGCGATGAACTGGATCTAATAAAACCTTTGTCTTGCAGCTCCTCAACTTGTTTCTTCAGTTCTACCAACTTGTTGTTGTTAACTCTATAGACATGTTGTGAAATAGGCTCCGCTCCTGGTATCAAGTCTATAGAAAACTCAACATCTCTGTCTGGCGGCAAACCTGGCAACTCCTCTGGAAATACATCCAGGAACTCCGCTATAAGTGGATGTGGTATCTCTTCTTCTTCTACCCTGGCTCCGCAAAAAGTGCCTCTGCTTCGCTCCTCTATTCCTCTGGCAATCTCGAACTCTGGCTCTCCTGGTGGTCAAAATACTACTTTTCCTCTGTGACAATCTATGGAAGCATGGTGTTTACTCAGCCAGTCCATTCCGAGTACAATATCGTATTCCGGGAGTGGCATGACGAGTAAACTCACGCTCAACTCTCGGCCTTCCAATGACACTCTCCGATCCTTGCAATAATCATGGACTAGGATAATGCCTCCTCCTGTCGTGATCTTGCAAGTCCTATCTAATGGTCCCATTTTTAAATGATGTTTAAGAGAATAAGATACAGATACGAAACTATGGGAAGCGCCAGAATCAAATAATGTAAGTGCTGGAATAGAATCGAGTAAAACTGAACCTGAAATTACGTCTCCAGCTGGCTCGGCCTCCTCAGTGGTCATGGCGTAAGCTCGTCCTTGTGGTGCTCCTCTCTGTTACTGCTGTTGCTGAGCAAACCTCTCCTACTGTGATGGAAGTGGAGGTCCTCTCTGCTGGCCTCCTGGTACAATAGGTGCTCTGGCTGGTCCTCTCTGAGCTGCTCCTCCTCCTTGGCGAGTCTGAATAGCTGGGCAGTCCCTCAGCTGATGTTCTGCTGACCCACATGATAAGCAAGTGCCCAATCTTTTTTTGCAGATGTCTCTTGTATGACCCATCTTTCTGCAATACGAACATGGGGTAGCGAGTTGATTATGCCTCTGTGGTTGTTGTTGTTGAGCATGTCCTCGAACTGGTGCCTGTTGCTGGTGTTGCTGCTGGTGTTGTTGCTGGTGTTGTTGCTGGTGCGGCCTATGTTGTTATTGGAAGTGAGGGCGCTTGGCTGGTCCTGTGTTACCTCATGTTGCTCCAGATGTATCGCGTCCTCTCTTGGGCCTGAGGTCTAAGTCGTCTTCGGCAATCTGGGCATCCATCAGAATACCCTCAAATGTAGCAGTACGTCGTCCCGAAGTACGAGACTTGATCTCCCTGTTTAATCTCTTCCTGAACTTCTGAGCTCTGTCTCCTGGGTCTCGAACCATCGATGGTGCAAATCGACTCAATCGGCAAAACTCTGCAGCATATTCGTCGACTGACATGCCTCCTTGGACTAAGTCATGGAACTGACTTTCTAATGCTCCCAAGGCTACGTCAGGAAAGAATTTCTCTTTGAAGAGTTCTTTAAAGTTCTCCCAAGTAAGTCCTTCAGCGGCGAGTCTCGTCTCTGTACGATACCACGTCAGTGCGATATCAAACATCTGACTGCCAGCGGCCTCTATCTGAAGAATCTCTGGAATCTGTGATAAGCGCAAATTCCTTTCTATGTCTTCTAACCATTCGTCAGCATATAGTATTCCTTCTGTGCCTTTGAACTCTCGAGGCATCATCCTCTTAAAGTCCACTATGGTACCGGGCCTCTGTTGTTGCTGACCTTGATGTTGCGGTTGTCGTGCTACTCTCTCCACAGCCTGGAGAGTCATCTGATGAGCATTCTCTATGCTCTCTCTCATCAGTTCGGTCTGCGCCTGGTGTGCTTCTGCTTGCATTCTCTGAGCCTCAGCTTGAACACGCTGAGCTTCTGCTGTTACTCTCTGGGCCTCTAGCATGCCCTACATCAATGCGAACATCTGTGCCCCATCAGCGGGCACTCCTCCGGGAATTGGTGTCAGTGGTGGTGGAAGGTTGTCTGTCATAGCTGGGGCAATCCTCTGTATAGGTGGAAGAGGAATCCCGTTAGTTGCAGGTACTCCCACACGAACAGGAGATGTAGGAGGATCTCCAGGTATTTGTTCGTCAGGTTGAGAGGTGGCAGTCCTCTCTGAATTGGCTGCTCCCATTCTCATGGATCTAGTATTCGGCGACATCCTGAATACAGATCAAAGAATCAATTAAGGTAATAGATATGATATTATCAAGAAAGGACACTAAAGTGCTAAAGGAAGCAATCCATTAGAATAGCAATATGAAGTTCAAAATTTTCTAGTGTGATTGAGCATATTCTCATCCTAGATCCTATTTCCTATATCCTAGCACAGGCTCGTAGCAGTACAACTAAGTTGTCGTACTACAACGATATCGCATAACTTGCGAAACTAGACCTGCATGGGCCACCACTAAAAATGTGTCACGACCCGCATCCGGTATAGGGGCACGAGAGTGTGGGTACGTCCAGCCTACGCCGCAGCATCGGCGGTAGAACGCTGTCTAGGTCACAGTAACACTAAATAACTAAACACCTGTCAATAATATACATCTCCATAATCTCACAATATAACTCAATCACAACAACTATAAGGCACGATAAAAGATAAAAGGAAATAACTTAGTTAAACACTATGTCTCAAACATAAAGATAACTCGCAGTCTAGCTGTCCAACACAAATCTCCAATTAAACTTAACATAAGTCTAAACATAAACTGAAATAACTCCCATAAGTCTCAAGCATAAATAAATACTATCTAGATAGTTGTAGGAAAAGCCTCATCTAAAAGCATGGTCTCCTCTAGGATCTCTGGTACATAGTCTGTCTCTATACCTGGTCCGTAGTGCGTGGTACAGAAATCCTCAAGATTCTCTGGAAAAAATATTCAGTCAGGATTGGAACGAAAATACACCTCTAACAGCAGTTTCACATATATTGCCAAAAACTATAATACAGTGTAAAGAAATACAAGACAGAATAAAATACTGGCAATGAGAAATACTAGAATAAAGTACTGGAACATCATCATCAATATGCATCTGACAAGGAATAGAACTATAAGTATACGCAAGTACAAAGAACTGGTATGTAAGTGTGTATAAGAACAACAACTAGAACATGTGGAAATACAAGATCAGTCTATCAAGATACATGTCAAGAATCATCTATCTAAGTGTGTGAAACATCAGTATATCATGTGATCGGCTTGGGCTATATGACTCATTATATTAGTTAGCGGTCATCCCCAATAGGTCAGGCTAACCAGATGTAACAGCGATGAGGCATGTAAGGGTAAGGCTGCACCGACGTGAAATGTGGGTGAGCTAATGCTGCATGTAAGTTGGGTATGATCACATAAACTACTAATACTTTTCTGTTTCCTCCAGCTAGCACGATGGATTCCAATCACGACTCCTCGTGACAGGTCTCAATGATGCTAACTCGTGTAAGCAAAAGTGTCAGAATCATGTACGCTATACAACAAAAATTATAAAGATAATCAATATAATAGAAACTGTCAGAGAATGTACTCGCCTGGGGTCCTTAGCTGGTAATACCTCTGTCCGGGTTCCAAGGTATCGTCTGAGTGATCCCACAATCCTATAAACATATCATATATTATAATACTTTATCAGTCATTACTCTAGCACACAATCAACATAATGATCTCAACAGGCTACGCTAGGGTCACAGGTCGATGTGCCTACGGGGTATCCGTGGTCACATTCAAGACATCTAGTGCATATATTACATAGTAAATACTATGGCTAACGCATCTCATGGTACTAATTAATTACACAATTAATAGATTTCCATATGTTCATACTTAATTCAATTCATACGATGCACACACATATATATATGCGTATGGATTATGCTGATTGAGAATTATACGGTTCGTATGTATGTACATAAGTATGCATTAGTTACCATTATAATATGTGCATATACATCATTTAGATGTACTAACAAAACCTTATACCGTGTGTATACATAATAACATATATATATATATACTAGGGGTATCTAGAATACACATATATGAGTACGTATATATCTTAGTGAGCATCATATCTACATACCTCTACATGTATATATGTATATACGTGCATGTACCGATACCTACACGTACTAATGCATGATATCCGGATGTGTACGTATTCGAGTGTAGGTTTATGTCGAACCTGCGTGCGGAAACGAGACGATGACGATGATAACGACGAGGCGATGGTCACGAACAGGGGGAGGTCGGTCGGGTGCACGGTCTGTCGTCGAACTCCGGGCTTCTCCGATCGGCAGCGTCGTCGATCAGTCGGTCGACAGCGCACAGGCGGGGACTCTCGGTCGGCAATGTCTGCAGCGTCGGCAGCGTCGAGCAGTCAGCGCAGGGTGTCCAGGCGTTCAGCAGCGGTCGTCGAACTCCCCCGCGGGGTATAGGCGAGTCTCGGTCGATGGTCTCCGGCGCTCTCGATGCAGACGGTTCAGCGGACAGCGGCCTCTGGTGCAGTCGGTCCGACGGACAGCGGCCTCTGGTGCAGTCGGTGTCGAGGCATTCATCGGTTGGCTCCGGTCGACAAGGGCGGGGGAACAGGCGTCCGGTGAAGTGCTCGAGGGATCAGCGGGAAAGGTCGGGGCAGTCGGGTTTGATAATATGGATGGTAACAATTTAATCGGCTGTGGTTGGAAGAAAAGGAAAAGAGGAAAAGAGGTTTATATATATAGTATTTTGTAAGGGGTTGACTGGTCAACCCTCTTGGAATTGGCCTCTTATGGAGATATTTCAAGGGCCAAGATTTAATAGAATTAAAATGGTAGGCTAGGATGCGTTAGTTCCAAGGTTTTTGAGACCATGGTTTAATGGAGATTGATGTTGCAATTTCACAGTCCCAAAATTATGGAAAAAATATACATGAAGGGAAAATAGATTTATTCGCGTGTCGTGTCCAATGGGATGGTCACCTTAATACGCTTTTGCATAAAAAGTGTCCAACAATAGGGAAAATTGCACAAAATTGAATTTATTGAGGATTAACTACAATGGGTTGCGACATCAGTTGGAAAACAAGGGCTCGCATAGCGTCCTAATTATCGAAGCAACGATAAATTGCAACAATCAAATAATCATCCTCAATTATTTAAATATAATTAAATATCATGCAAATCATCTACACATTAATTACGGAAAGACGAAAATATCCCTAATCCAAAAAGTGGGGGTGACAGCATCCTATATCCATCTCTCAAGATGATCGTGCGAAGAACGAGGTCGAACTTCGAGAGATGTGCACACAACGTCGTCTAGACAAGAAAAGATGCATCGTGCCTGAACATAGGCGCAAGAGGCCCGTCACGAGCAAGGCTGCCTCCAATAAGGACTCGTATAGTCCAAGCTTGGATTTCCTGTATTATGCGCCGAGGAGCATTAATGCAAGAGAAACTAAACCAACTCTTACCATGCACGCTCAAGGGGCTGAGCAACTAGCCCCTTAAAAGTATGCGCTGCTACTTGGCATGCGTGTTGCTAATGGAAGACTCTATAAGACGGACCTAGGTGCTCGTGCGCCAAATGTGGATCGACCCTTTGAGACTTTTCGAAACCACTTAGACGTCACAGGTGCACATAAACCAAGTCGGGAAACAACAATATGAAGGCAGACCCTTGCGCCCATAGTGGCTGTGCGCATGTAGTGGGTCTGTCTCACTTCAAGTCTTCCATTAATGATCTGGTTAGAGTTTCTGTAGAAGAACGGGGTCAGGGAGAAAACCCTCCATTCTCATATCCATGCGCAAGGGTTTTTCGAACGAATGAAGTGGGGTGAAAGAGAACCTTCTATCGTCTTATTTACTTAATATGATTAGTCACGAGCGTAAGGCGACAGAAGCAACATCCGTGCATGATGTGTCCCCTCGAAGACACACTTGTGCCAACATCATCATCAATTTCTACTGTACTGAGGCATCTGTCCCTCCAGCCAGATAGTCGGTATTCCAGCGGCTACAACCCGTAACGCCAACCCGACAACGACCCTAATGTTGGAACTCAGAGAAAGCATCGTCCTAGCAAAGCCGTAAGCTCCGGGACGAACGAACCCAGACCAAAGAACCAATGAAGAATCTAGCATACCTGATCTGGCTTCTCATGTTGTAAGCAGCCAGACAATACCTCAATCCTTTGTCCCTCTCCTACCAAACGACATCTAGGAGACTCTTAGGGACTTGCGTAGCCACGTTGATGCTCGAAATAATCAAGACATGCTCCAGAAGCTTGGGATCTGACAACCTTATCCTCCCGAATGTCATAATGTGGTATACCCTCCCAAATACAAGACGTTGTCTCTATCTCCATTCGACGGAAAGACATCACCCCGTTAGTACATGAGATACTTATAGTCTATAATAGACCATTTACCTCGGGATGATGCTTTACAAACCAATTTGTTCATCAGAGCACTATCCGGCGTCGCTTTTGAGTGGCTCTGTAGCCTCCCGGATAAGTGCATTTACCAATCGTAAGATCGCTGGGGGTCTAGGGTTTGCATGAATTAAACAGGCTAAAAAAATAATCTAATAAATTCTGAAAAAATATATAGATTAAAGTACTATGTGTCAGCTTTTCAAAACATCAAAGGGATCATGAATACGATTTCGAGATCTGCCGAACTCTCGAAAGCAGCGTACAAAAAAGGTGTTTAGACAACCGACAGTAAAATAATTCAACATAAATTATGGTTCCTAATTATCAAAATTAAATTATATATTCATGATCCTTAGCTCGATGCGGTTCTAACCAAAAAATAGTGCATAATTCTGACGTCTGGATCGGTCGGTAGGTCTTCGCTAAGGTTGAAGAACTCGAAAGTCTCATACGAAGCAACCCTCTTTCTCTCTCCTCTATTTTAATATTATAGCTGAATAGTTTAGGGTTTATATATATATATATATTTATATATATATATATATATATATATATATATATATATATATATATATAGACGAGCCCTCCGGTGTTGACTGGGCAGCTGACTGAGTTGTTGACTGTGTAATACAGTTTTTAATTAAATAAATTATTTATTAATTCAATTTTGCTCTATTTAACTCAAAATAAATACTTAAAATTATAAAAAAATCCAAAAAAAAATCTAGAAAATATATATAGTCTTTTTACCCCTAAAAAAAAAATTTCACAACAGAATATTTTCTTATGTCCCCAAAATAAATTTGAAAAGGTCATCAATAAATAAATTTTCTAGGTTTTAATTATCCAAAAATTCTTGAAAATTCTAGAAAATTCCTAAAAAATTTAAATGCTATAAATAGATATCTAAAACTATATATGAGTCTTTAAGAGATATATTTAATATAGTGTTCTATGTTTTTAGGTGGTATGACCTAGGTGTAACATGGGTTTATTTATAACTCTCACCATTGCTAGGCGAATATCTCAATAATTTTAATTTCTAAAAAAATTAAAATTAGGAAAGATTACATTCTACCCAACTTATAAAAATTTTGTTCTCAAAATTAAAACTAAACCATATTTAAGAATAAGAGGATGCCATAAGGCTGAAAGGAGTCAAGTACGAGATTCCGTACCTCAAACTCGAAAAGGTGAGACGAATATAATTGCTTTAATTTTTGAAAGGTCGGTTTGGGCAGCGGTAGATGAGATAATATGGCACGAAAAAATTCCAGCACATTTAATACTTACACATGGAATTGAGGTTGAGAGGGAATTCGAAAAGGGATGGATAACCCAAGATGAATACTTATTGATAGAATGAAAGATAAATTGTCACTTCTTGGATATATGAATATTCTTAAGTTTTACATAATCCAATGATCTAAAATGATGCCTTTCTACTCTAGAATTTTTTTTACTTATAAAAATTATCAAATTCTAAATTCTAAAATTTAAAGCTAAATCCAATCTTTCATAAACTTTCTCAAAATTTAAATAACAAGTATTTAAATTGAAATTGGAATTCAATCTATCTTAATCTCTTCTAGAATTTAAATAATCAAAATTCAATAAAATCTTATTCCAAACTAGAAATTTTAAATTTAATTTCAATCCTCAAACTTTAAGTTGTTGATTCAATCCTTAAAATTCAATATTTAATCTGATCCTCAAATTATAAAATTTTAAATTCAATCTATCAACAAAATTTTAAATTTAATCCTTAAGATATTCTTTCCTTAAAGTCAAATCATTATCCTCAAGTTTATTTATTATTATTTTTTCTCACATTATCTCAAATAAATTATTGTTATTCCTCTAATAATTATAACGTCTACCCAACTTAGAATCTACTAATCTTCCACTCAGGACTATACCTTTAAGGTAAATTTTCTCAAATCAACCAATCGTGTCGATCAATCCTCGAAATTTTTAACTTAAATCATATTACATATAATACATCCTTAATCACAAAAGATAACACCTAATAATGCAATTTGACCTATTGGGTATATACATAGTACTACCCATATGTCTAACTTCCATCAAGAACGAGTGTTCCACTGAAGGGGTCGGCGAACCTAAGAAATTCAACAGAGGGTTGCTCCGGGTCTATTTATATAAATTAGGAATTCATAAACTATAGGAAGATTGGTTTGAAAACTATTTTATATTATATATTTTTATTTTTTTACTAGAAATTTAGCGATGTTTATATGTGTCGCTAAATACGTCTTCAAATATGTTGCTAAATATGTCATTAAATACGTCGCTAAATACGTCGCTGAATATCGCTAAATTATTGACATGACAATATTTGCCATGTCAACAAAATATCACTAAATGTGTTACAAAATATTGTTAAATAGAAAAATATTAGCAACGTTTAGCGACACACAATACGTCGCTAATTTAGCTACGTCGTATCGCTAAACATCGCTAATATGAAAAATATTAGCGACGCAAATACGTCGCTAGAAAATGTCGCTATAGCGAAGATTTGTGACATTTTTCATGACAGCGATGAGCTTAACGCGACTTCATTAAAACGTCGCTAAAATTTTTTAGCGACATTTTTATGCCATTTAGCGACGTTTTCAGACGTCGCTAATTTGACTTATTCTGGTAGTGATTTTGCTAGGGAAAAGTGTGTATATGTATATTCATGGAAAGTGTTATACAGTATAATGTTCATTAATCACGTATGTATGTATGTATGTATGTATGTATGTATGGGAGTGTAGGCCTTAACATATTTATATATATATATTATTGACTATATGTAGATACTATCGCATATACTTAACTAATGACCAACTTTAATATATATATATATATATATATATATATATATATATATATATATATATATATATATATATATATATATATATATATATGTACGAAAGAAAGACTATTCTAAGCCAATTAATTATTTAGTATAAATAGTGCATATATACATATGAAGTTACAAGTATTTTCCAAATAATTATATATATTTTTATATGGGACAAATATCTATATAATTATTATTTTTAGTGTATATAAGATAACCATTATAGGCTTTCAAATTTTAAACTATAACCATTATCATATAAATAAATCATAATAAGGATTGTGTCAATAGATAAGTGAATTTAAATACTGTTCATAATTCTTGGTTGTTGTTGGGTTTGGTAGAGTTCATATGGACCATAGCGGCAGTAGCACGTGCCTAGGCTTAAAAACGACTTTTGGTACCACAGTCTCAGCACAGATTAGACAAACTAAGGCAAGTATACCTTGCATATTAATTTATAGTATCAACATGCATGTCTTTTTACCAATCATTTACTTTGGATATACTGCTACATATTTCACCTGGTTCTTACCTATATGGTTATATGATTATTCCTGCTGACACATATGCATGATACACGGATTCACACTGCATAACATGTTAGGCGACCCGTATATGATGTATGATGTTTACTTGATGATGGACTTGTCTCTATACATGTTTGTTTGGACTTATCACTTGTTAGTAGTCAAACTGGTCGTATCGTGGATGCGACATTGGTGGTAGCATGGGAGGGGAGAACATACACTGTGCGCTGGGGCTAATTTTCTATATTGTTACCGTTGTCTCATTCTCAGAGCTTCAGATTCATCATTAGTTGCCACAGTTTTTCTTACAGGAACTGCAGATTAATCATTAGTTACCACAATTATTCTTACCGGGACTGCGGATTACACCGTGATAGTCCACTTGTTCGAGTGTTGATCTCAATTTGCATATCAAATAGATTGGTTAGACTAGTTATGGTTAGTTGTACATAGACCCATGTTTACTTCTTCGCATGTATTTACTAGTTTCATATGACATGTTTATATGTATCTTCTTACGTCTCTCTAAGGACCTAGTTCCTTTCCAAGTGATTGTTGACATAGGACTAATGGGAAATTTTTTGGGATCCAGGTATCTCTTGATGTTACCTTCTTTATTGTTCTTCCATAGTTCGTTTCTAATCCTAGTTTCTTAGCGGTTTAGTTAGAATTGTGGACATATATTTTGGATGATTGGAAATATTATCTGATTAGGACAGCTTATATGTATTCAATTCAGACAAAAGTCTGGTTGAATGCATAGCTAGTCATTGTCATGTAGCCTGGTTCCGCATATTTTGAGACTAGGGCATGACATGGTTTTTTTGGTGGCCCTTGCCGGTCTCGTCATCGTAAAGTGTACGAAGTCATGGTAGTACCTATGATTAATCATCTATTGTGCACCTGTGACCAATTTAGGAATTAAATAATTGAGGATACATCCACAACTAGGACTGTAGGCTTCTCTAAGATCCTTTAAACATGATTATTTTTATGTTATTCTTCTTGACATGATTGCATTCGTGTTTTCTCGTCTTGTGATTTGACTGAACCTCTCTCTATTGACCTTTGGGTCGACTCATATCATTTAAAAAAAAGGGTTTTGAAAATATCTCATGGATTTGGTAAAGGGAAAGTTCGAGAAACTATACTTTATCCTTGAATTATGGAATTAGAAGCTTTTGCCACTGGAGGCATATTGGCCAGATAGAACTTCAAAAAACGGGATCACGAATATATATATTTCTCGGTTTTACCTAGATTATATCCTATGCATCTTGATTGACTCTTCTTTCTTATTTCAAACAAGTTATTATGTAAACATCTCATAGATTTAGTCGAAGACAAATTTAAGAACCTGTATTATCTGGCGTGGCAGTGGTGCACTGCAGTCATCTATCATATTATGAAACAAGAAGTTATTTACAGCCAGATGCACCCAGGCATAGCAGTAACTTTACGTGACATAATCACGGAGGTATATGATTCTCGGGTTTTGCCTATACTACGTCCTATGCATCTTGATTGGCTCAATTATCATTATTAAAAAAATTATTATTATTTCTCTCCTGCTTTGCTTAACCCAAACATTGTTTGATATGGGTATGGATTGCTCGACCTAGCATTAGGTCCTTGCTATTATTCTTGGGGACTGAATTAGATGACCCATGTGGATAGATTATATCGTATAACTAGAGTACATTATGGTGTGATTGTAATACTGTAGTCTGTGATTCCTTAGTGTTTACATGTGTAGAACTTCTGGAAAGTATGATAGATTGACTATATATGAATATAGAGTTACCAAGGATTATTACAGGTAGTAGGATTCAGATTTAATGGTTGACGGTATAGTTCACTATATTGGGTAAGAGATTATTAATATGATAAGACTTAATATTAAAGGTTTGAGTGTCGAACACAAGAAAACTTGGTGATTAGGTATTTGGGATGATACCCCCTCAAGGCTTATTATTTGGGGTTATACATACTCAATGAGTAGTGTAGGATTTTAGATTAGACGGGGGTTCATTAAATCCTCTTCAAAGGATAAATGGTAGAGTTAGAATTGAGGGTGCGGTACTTAATAAGTCATATGAGATAAGCTTTCAGGTAGGGTTTGGTCGGTCATTTTATGTTGGCTATGTAAAATTCATGGGTGATTTGCAAACAGAGGACTTAATTCCATTGTTATAATACTATAAATGAAAATAATACCCGAGGTAAAGGAATCTGGTAGTAACTATAGGAACTAAAATTTAGGGATTTAGATCTTGCGCTTTAAGAATGAGAATTGAGAAATACTTGGCAACGAAGGACTGTGAGTTACGAAGGACTGTGAGTTTTATTGTGCTTGTGACTTAGAGGACAATATAGGAAGATGTCGGCTGATAAAACAATATATGATTTATTGATAAGGAAGTGAGCCAAGTATCGAAGAATCGAGGCATGTGAAATGGGTGATAGTGACTATAAGAAATTTATAATGATAATTTATGACAACAAAATAATAAATTTGTTCAAACCGAAGGTTGAATTGGTTGACTTTGACTCGACTTAGAATTTGGCTTTGATCGTTCAAAATAATTTCATTGAGGGAAATTAAAGGGAATTTTTGTGATTATGTAGGGGTTTGTGAAATGCTTGAACTTGAGTGGCTTATGTTAAAGGTACTAAGAAAGCAAGATTATTTAAGTTTCATGTGAATAACCATGCCAGTGCGAATTAGACCCGGGCAAGGCAGAGACGATTATAGAGATAAGTAATAAGTATTGAAGATTCCAGCTAACCATTAGGACTTCGCACTAAAGTTTAGCAGAATAACATTACGTCTGATCTATGACTGGATGGGTTTAAGTTTAAGATTTGAGGGTCGGTTTTAATTTCTAATTTCGAGGAAAAACTTATTCTAAGGTGGATAGAATGTAAAATCTCTCTCAATTTATTTGTATCTATGAAATAATTGAATCTAGTTACGGTCTCTTAAATACAATGTGGAATCAATTCTAGAGTAGATATTCCTTAAATTGAATTTGTTTATAGTAGCTGTAGAAATAGTAAAATCATTATTGATGATGATTTCTTATTTTTTTAGGGCCCATAACGATGTAGCATATTATATAAATACATATAGTCATTATTGTATAGGTCCTGAAGCCATATATATATATATATATATATATATTGATGCATGATGGAAATTGTTTGGGGCTCAACCATACATTTGCTTATTTGTTGGAACCTTCAGCCATAATACTAGCTAGCTAGAATCGGTCCCAATTGGCATCCCAACCCGACCAATCCAAACCTCTCAACACAATAACTATAAACCAAACACAAAGCAAACAAACGAAGCCCAAGCCCACTACCGCAACCCTAAAAAACATCCATATATAATCCCTCTAAACCGTTCCCCACCAGCAGTCGCTCCCCATTTCATCATGGGTTTTGCTATGACTACAACCAAATGCATACAACCGTCACGTGGCAGCTATGTGGCGTCCACGTGACGGCCTCCCATTGGAGGAGAGGGAAAAGCTGAAATCGGTTGGCTGTTCAGGTGGTCGTCATGTGACAAAAACGCCACATGACAACCAATCATTGGGGGAGAGATGGAACGGGTGTGGCCCATATAGCAGAGGAAAGAGAGGGTTGTAAGCATTTGGTAGTAAAGTTAGCATTAGTACTTCACATGTTTTTCTTCTCCCTCTTTTTTCTTCTTCAATGGAACTATTCCATTGCTCTTCCCATATTATGTTTCATGCGAGCCAATCCAATCACCACCATCAGTAGCATCACCCCTTCTATATCGTGCAACTCCATACCATTCTCCACCACGACGACGCGATCTCGCCTGTCGCTACCTCGGTATAGCCTCTTGCATCACCAGAGCCCGAAGATCTGGGCCGCCCGACCCACTCCATCCGACAGAATCTGGCATGGAGCCTCTTCTCGATAAGGCCTATGCACCTGCATTGGTGCAACGCCGGCTCCGCAAGCACCTTGGACCGTTTACAGTGCCGCAGGTCCCCAACCGTACGCGTCAGAGAACCGCGCCCAAGCCCCGAGCATGCCCACGCATGGCACAATTAGCCAGTGTACGGTGCACTGGTGCCATGCTGTTGAGCTGACTCCACCATAACCAGGGGCGGAGGGACACTATGTCTGCACTGGGCTACAGCCCAGTGCAAGAAAAAATAAAGCTAATAATTTTTTTTTATTTTATAAAGTAGTCTGCCTAGTACAATGAAGTCAGTTCAGTGCAACTGTACAAAGAAATCCAACCAGATGTTTAAGTCAGCAAATAACAACTGTATGTTCAAAACAAAATTTTAAAGTGAGCAACTAGGGCTCGACCTCTCCAATCTAAGACTCCATCTCTCTTCCTCTCTTTTCAGACTCCCTCTTCTCTCTTCAGTGTTCTCCAATACGACAATATTCCGATCCCGAGTGATCGAGTCCCGTCGTCCCAACTTCCAGAATCTTGGCTGTAGGGCAGCAGCGGGCCAGCTGATACTTCCCCTTTCCAGTCCGACCGCCAGGCTGCAGCGACACAGCTCCTCCTGCTCTCGATATCGACTCTAGTCTCTCCCAATCTCCCTCTTGGCTCTTCAGACTTCAGCTTCTTTATCTCCTCTGGACCTCTGGTAAAACCCTAACTAACCCCTAATTTTTTTTAAAAATCATAACCCTAATTTTTTGTTGTTTAATTATTTTGATCTTAATTCATTTTTTCTTGTGTATTGCTGTTAGTAGTTCCCATTAGTAGTTAGAATTCCATCCTGGATGGCTTTATAATATATTATGATAGTTATATGTCAATGTATGTTGTAAAGGTCCATTTCATTCCCATAATCAGATGGTATTCTTATATGCAATATATTCTTTCTAATGTATGATTTTTACCCGTTTATGCTTTCCAGCATTTTACAAATATTTGTTCGTTTTAATAGATTGGAGACTCCATGTGTCAAACTTTTAAGCATCATATTGGTCATCTTTGTTAGGGTTCTTTTAACAGATATTTTCTTATATGACAACATCTAGTTTGTGTTTGAAAATTTCTTATTGTAAAGATATTTGTGTTGCTTAATAGTGTAATATGTCTAAGAATTTAGATCAACACTAATTGTATGGTCTGGTTTTCAAAAATTTTATTTTAATTGTGCCTGCTAATTAAAGAGTTCTTTGTTGCATATCAAGTCTCTATAAGTCATAATAAGTTTCAAATTTTTTTAGAGCTAATACAGATTTAGGAAGTAAAAAATGCACTAACCAGCACTTTTGTTATTAAAAGTTTTTCTACGTGTCTATGACACTTGATGCACCCATAACTGGTTCAAAAAAATTAACATGTGTGGTTATGAGATGGTTCAATAAAAGATTATCAGTCAAACTAGCAAGTTATTTCTAAGTGGAGCACCCTTTCTTAAGTTTATTGTCTATGATAGATTTCGAATCATCGAATTTACAAAGAAAACTTTGTCGAATTTTTGACATAAATTTTTAGAACCTTAAGTAATTATTAGCTAGCCCACCCTATTATGAAATCCTGCCTCCGCCCCTGACCATAACGTTATCGTACCAGAGAAGAAATCGCGCCTGTTGTAACGGTGATTAAGCTAGCGGCACCACCGACATACTTCACGTCGTTCCCATCAAGTCGTACACCCCAGGTGTTCCCTACCGACGCTGCAAGAGTCATCCCCAGCTGCTTCCATTCTCTTCAGCACTGCAGAACCATTGCCCCGTGTGACCTTTCCGTTCACCTCGTCCTTGGTAGCGTGAACTCCTCGTTGTCGTGGTACTCAGTCTCTCCCGATGCAGTGATCCACGACGAGTCGGCCACGAACGCGACCCCTAGATCAAGTGAGTGAGCTCTCGCGCTCTCCTTGCCGATGTATAGAGGAATCGAACCACGAATCAAACCACAACAGTAGCAAGGAAGTGGTTTAATCTGAGATTAGGTAAATGTCCTTTTTACCTTTTCCCCTTGTCTTTTTGTTCGTTTAGCTATATACGATATGCTCTTGAATAGTAATATGTTTATTTGTAAAGGATATAAGTATGTATGTATGTATGTATGTATGTATATATCGGTGTTTAGCCCTTAACTTATTTACTTTTATATATATTATTGACTATAAACATATAGATAGTATCACATATACTTAACTAACGACCAGGTTTAATTAAAATATAGTATCCCAGTGAGTATCTTGTACACATGACCAGTGTCAGACTTATGTAATATTTGTAATAACCTATTTTATATATATATATATATATATATATATATATATATATATATATACACACACACCAAAGAAGGACTATTCTAAGCCAATTAAATATTTAGTATAAATAGTGCATATATACATATGAAATAACAATTATTTTTTAAATAATTATATATATATTTATATATGGGATGAATATCTATATTATTATTATTATTAGTGTATATAAGATGACCATTATAGTCTTTCAAATTTTAAACCATAAGGGTAAACTATTATCATAAATAAACTATAATAAGGATTGTGTCAATAGATAAGTGAATTTAAATATCGTTGATAATTCTTAGTTGTCGTTGGGTTTGGTAGAGTTCATATGGACCATAGCGACAGTAGCACGTGCCTAGGCCTGGATACGAATTTTGGTACCACAGTCTTAGTACAGATTGGATAAACTGAAGCAAGTATACCTTACCTATTGATTTACAATATCTACATTCATGTCTTTTTACTAGTTATTTACTTTGGATATACTATATTCCACCTGTTTTTTACCTGTATGGTTACATGATTATTCCTACTGACATACAGGCATGATACACAGATTCATATTGCATGACATGATAGGCGACCCGTATATGATACCTGATGTTTACTTGATGATGGACTTGTCCCTATACATATTTTTCTGGATATTATCTGTTAGAAATTGAACTGGTCGTGTTGTGGATGTGATGCGGGTAGTAGCATGGGGAGAGAAGAATATAAACTGTTACTGTTGCGCTACTTTCCTACATTGTTACCATTGTCTCATTTCCTGAGCTTCGAATTTATCATTAGTTACCACATTTTTTCTTACAGGAACTGCAGATTTATTATTAGTTGTCATAGTTTTTCTTATAGGCACTGCGGATTACACCGTGACCGCCCGCGTGTTCGAGTGTTATTCTCAATTTGTATATCACATTGATTGGTTATACTGGTTATTGTTAGTTATACATGGACCCTTGTTTACTTCTTCGCATGATATTTACTATTTTCATATGACATGTTTCTATGTATCTTGTTATGTCCCTCTGAGGATCAGGTTCCTTTTCAGGTTATTACTGATTGCTGACATAGGACTAATGGTATATTTCTTTGGGATCCAGGTATCTCTTGATGGTACATTCTTTATCATTCTTCCATAGTTCATTTCTAGTCCTAGTTTCTTAGTAGTTTAGTTAGAATTATGGATGTATATTATGGATAATTGGATACATTATCTGATTAGGATAGCTTATACGTAATCGAGTCGGGCAAGAGTCTGGTTGAATGTGTAGCTGGCCATTGTCACATAGCCTAATCTTGCATATTTTGGTACTGGGGCGTGACATCGAAATCCTGATTATTGGTCATGATCTAATCCTCGACAAATTACCACATGCCTACTTCTATAGAGCTTCCCTTCTACTGGGTCGTAGAGTTATAGCCAAACTCATCCCGACTATAGCCAACAAAAATGCACTGTCTCACCTTCGGCTCAAGTTTGGATCTCTCGTCCATTGGTACATGGACAAAGTCCTTACAAACAAACACTCGAAGGTGATTGTATGACGGCTGATTTTTGTACCATACTCTATCAAGCACATCATCCTGCAAAAGAGCATTAGGAGATAAGTTAATTACATAAGTAATAGTGTTGAGAGCCTCACCCCAATAATTGTTCGATAAGTTTATTTCTGACAGAAAATATTGTACCCTCTCC
Source organism: Iris macrosiphon (assembly GCA_036927795.1). Classification (NCBI taxonomy): domain Eukaryota; kingdom Viridiplantae; phylum Streptophyta; class Magnoliopsida; order Asparagales; family Iridaceae; genus Iris; species Iris macrosiphon. The sequence goes on from JAYESA010000005.1 coordinate 63,169,046, forward strand.
ATCAATATCCTTTTCATATGCTTCGCTACACTATTGAGCTGAGGTGTCTTTCGCGGAGTCTCCTGGGGTTGACTATTTTGCTCTCTTTAATAAGCATAAAAGGGACCAATGTATTCGTCAGCAATGTCGGACCGAACATACTTCAACTTTTTGCCTATCTCCCTTTCAATAGAGTTATGAAACTCTTTGAAAGTAGGCAGCATCTGATCCTTGATCTTTATAGCATACACCCAAACTTTCCTAAAATAGTTATTAATGAAAGTTACAAAAAAGAAGCACTACCAATAGATTTTACCTTCATAGGACTAGGGATCGGCATTGGGCTCGGCCGGACCTCCCAAGCCCACTAAGTACGGGCTCGAACCGAGTATGGGTAGGTCTTTTTTTGGCCCTAAAGAAATTTTGGACCGGGCTAGGCTTAATTATTCTTTATGAAGCCCAAGCCCGCCTACAAAGAGTCGGGCTTTTCAGGCCAAGTCGGGTCAGACCGGGCTAGCTCTATATGGACCTTCTCGGACCTAATTGTTAAAGTCGTCTTTGAAAGATTGCTTCAATACAATATTCTTAAATTCTATACTTCATGGCTAAAGCTAATTCAATCTTTTAGCTAGAACAGAACAATAAAATAATATAAAAATACTAAAGATTGAAGGTGCCAACACTACTACTTCTAGCTAAAATATTGTATTGGACGGGACTCAGGCCGGGCTCGGGCCGACGAATACATAGCCTAAGCCCGACCCTATACTAATATGGACCAGACCGGGCTACCCTAATGATCGGGCTTTATCGGGCTTTGGCCTATCGGACCGGACAAACTTTCCGGACGTCCATGGACTTAGGGCCAAATGATGATCACTATATGGGACCATAGACATCTGAGTGAACCAGCTCGAGCCACGCCAACTTCATTGAAGTTGGGTGACTTTGAAAAGACACCATTTTTTTTTTTTCGTCAAACAATGCGTGTATCTCTCCAATTTTGTAGACTTCAGCCCCATGTGTGCTTCTGAGGATGTCGTGGGGGAGCGAGTCTGAGGATTCCGACGGGGGCTCCGACGTAGTATGGTCGTGTCTAACGTCATCTTTAGCGGCTTCCGATATATCCACCCAGGAGTTCTCCCTAGCTGATATTGGATTAATTTTGTTAGGACTTTGTCCTATTTTTTAGTTGCATTGTGTGGCATTAGAATAGGAGTTTAGTTGCACCATTTGTGGATCAAGTTTGTTTATTTTCCTGTATTTAAACTTTCCGGAATAAAAATAAAAAAAACCACTCACATACACAAAGAAGAAAGAGGATACAGAGCCTTACACACTTTATTGTTGAGAGGTAACACAATAAAAAGAAAAAATACCAATCACACACACGTGGAGGGGACACAGCTTAACTTCTTTAACATACTGTGAATTTCATTCCGGAAAGTTTAAATACAGGGAAATAAACAAACTTGATCCACAAATGGTGCAACTAAACTCCTATTCTAATGCCGCACAATTCAACTAAAGAATAGGACAAAGTCCTAACAAAATTAATCCAACAATCAACTCCCTAATTTTGTTGTTCCAATTCATAGCAGCGCGGGGTGTTCATCTTCGTTTACCTCTATGAGTAGAGTTTTCTTCTCCTTTTCGGAGCATTCTCAAGAAAAATGACCATAATTATTGCAATTATAACATATATGCACCCTCTTGTCCAAAAGTTATGAATTGGAACAACAAAATTAGGGAATTGATTGTTGGATTAATTTTGTTAGGAATTTGTCCTATTCGTTAGTTGCATTGTGTGGTTGTGAGCCACTTCTTCCATTTTTGTAATTCTCCACCGTTTTGTGTATTTGCCTATTTAAAGATCATTTTCTATTGAATAAAGTACACAGTATGTTAAAAAAGTTAAACTGTGTTTTCTCCACGTGTGTATGAGTGTTATTTTTTCTTTGTATTGTGTTACCTCTCAACAGCTGACACTTTTCCTTTTCTAAGTGTTTTGAGCCAACCTGCCCTACCCCTCGGGGTTCTCCCTCAGGGTGAGGAAGTGGAGCAGTTCCCAAAGGGAGAGCAGTGGCGGTAGTATTGGCCTCATATTCTTTCTGCCCCTGCTGGAAGAGGGAAGCCATCATATTAAAAGATGATAAGACCGGTTCAGCAATGACGATAGGCGGTGTGTGTACATGCAGAGAGATGTGACCTCCCTCGACTTCCGTGAGTCAGGGTGGGGAAGAAGGAACAGCTAAAACTTCCAATTGGGTATCTAGCGTATTTATAGGTTGAGAGGGTGTGCTAACTGTGGGGTATGCATGTCTTCATTATGGTCCCCATCTGTTATATTGCCCCCTTAGTTCATGTAGTAGAAGGTCCACCGAGGTCATCAGAAGTCTTAGCATTAATTGAGGAAGTTTGTATCTCCAAAGTGGAGGTTAGAATAATTACCGGGCTCCCGACCATACGGGAGTCTTCCACGTCCACCCTCCCTTGCCCAACTGTTGGCACGACCGCCCCATATTCATGATTTCATTTCCATTGTATCTGATTGGTCACATGTTCCACTACAGCATTATCAAGATTCTTCTTATTGTTTACCACAACTTCTCTCTCTGAAAAGTTTTGTACACCTTTCAGGTGTCCTTGGTGTTTACCAAACGAACAGTATTGAGGGATGGATTCATATTCAATCTTCTGGGAAATAACCCGCCCTTATGGAAGATTAATGCGGACTATGGAAGGTAGAACTTTGGTAGCGTTGACTTTAACAAAAACCCTAGCCGTGCTAGGTCTATTAACGTCCTACGTATCCTTGTCAAGTCTCAGCGGTGTGCCCACCCCTAGAGATAGAAAGAACAAGGCATTTTTATCAAAAAAAATTGGTGAGGGAGTGCTGGAAAGTTAATCTAGAGGAGAGCCAATGAGGATTCTAGCGCAGGGGAGAAATCTTTAGACCATTTAAATAGTCTCATGGGGGCTCGAACAATATACTACAAATATTTTGCTTGCAAGCGTAAAAATTCTAACCTCCAGCGAGGGTCGAATGAGAATATATTTTGCGTTTATCACGCCAACCTTCACTTCTCCCGCGAACTCAAACCGACTAAAAGCCTTCTGAATCACATTAATAGATTGACTAGTATGGGAGAACTTGCCTATTAGGAAAAATCAAGATCTTCTCCTCCTCCTTCGAGAAGATGAGCACGGGCACTCCTTCAAAGAAAGTCGGAGCATTGATGGCGATAGTTTGCTCGGATCGGGAAGAACCTTGCCCAACTACCACATCTGTAGAAGATCTTTCCATGCTTGAAACCCTAATGGAGAACCTACAACTACAAAATCAAAGCACATGGTGGGGAACTGCTGTCCGGATGGATCACACAGTTCTAACGGGACGCCGGCCCGGCAAGAGGCCCAGCTGGAGTCATGGAAGAAGGAGGGCGATTAGGGTTCAAAGGGAGCTCAAGGCTAGAGCCATGGTAATGGTAATTCTACTAATAATACTTACATCACCCTATCCTCATGGGGATGCTAACCCCATGCCTTTTACATCATACTTTATATTATGGGTAACACCAATATCACCTTTGGACGAAGATACGTTGGTTTCTCTTCTTCCAAATATGGCAAACCGATACTGTGCGTCTTGCGCAGGCTTTCCAAAACCACATAGACCCCTGCTACGAACACTTCTGATGTCTCGTATCACTTCTGCAATGTCCTGACCATTCCATATACGAAGATCCAATAAGCTTCCATGTCGTTGCCAAATGTTCCAGGTGAAAACACACTTAAAGAACAAGTGCCCCATCAATTCACTACGTTGATCGCATAGAACACAAGTATGCCCCGCCATTTCTATGTTGAACCGTATGAGCATGTCCATCATCAAGAGTATAACAAGTAGCAATTTATATAGGCATAATTACATCTTCCTCGCGACGGCCCTCATCTAAACAATTTCTTTATTCATTATTTTGTTATACACAATTCCGAATTTGATTATGTGCGTGTTTGAATTCAAAGTTTTTGTGGCTCGAAGCATCCCAAACCTATGTATCCTTCTGAAGACTCTTGTAAATTTGGATACCAGCTATCTCCATGCCAAATAGGCGGGGATGCCTATGCCGCTCGTATCTTTAGACCCCATCATGTATGTGGATGCCCACATCTTCGTTTTTGGCCGCCTTTATCGACATGTGGCAGCCCACCTTTTACAGGAAAATCCTATGGCAAATCCAAGGATATAACCATAGATTAGTGGATGTCCCATCCAACATAACAGAGGAGATGCAATTCTGGACGTTCCTCCTCTGAAGCATAACATGTTTAAAGGTCACAAAGTCATTACTATTAGCTTTATGCTCCTAGAATTTGTTCCCTTCAAGTACCGATTAATTATAATGAGCATCCCTACAAGAATCTCCATTTTAGCTTAATACCAGTATAGCAAAATAGTCCAGTAAAGAGGAAACAGGACACAAATTTTGTGGAGGATGAATAGACTTAGTAATTTTGTATTGAATGAAATGGTAGCTATATATAGTTGAACATTTGATGTAAAGAGATAGACTAAATAAAAGATATATCAAAGTTGTTTCAACAAACAAAACAACTTATCAATCTAAACAAACTAACAATCTAAACCAACTAATAAGATTATCACCAACAATCACTCCCTTAATCTTGTTGAATCAATGCTTCACTTTCTGCACCCGGATCTTCTTTCGCATCTCGAGGAACTTTAGTCGTCCAAGTGATTTAGTCAAGATATCGGCGAGCTGATCATTTGTGTTTACATATTCCACTTCAATCTTCCATCTCTCCACACATCCACGAATGAAATGGTACCTCATGTCAATGTGTTTACTCCTGTCATGGTAGACTGGATTTTTGCAGAGTGCGATCGCCGACTTATTATCTACCTTGAGTAATACTTTGCACAATTTTAGTCTCGGCTCTATTGGAGTTTGACTTGGATTGTAATTCGACATCCCACTCTTCTCAAGTATCTTGGCAGCATACGTGGATTGACACAATGCAATTCCTTGGGGTGTTTGAGATACCTCAATCCCCAAGTAGTAAGACAGCAGCCCGAGATCACTCATGTTGAACAACTGTTTCATCTGTGTCTTGAACCTTGCAATCTCCACGTTGCTTAATCCTGTGATAATCAGGTCATCAACGTACACGCCGACCAACAAGCTTGAGTCATCCATGCTTCTCTTGTATACGGTATGCTCCAAAGGGCACCTCTCAAAGCCAAGTGACATCAGGCTTTTATCGAGTTTGGAATTCCATGCACGTGGAGCTTGATGAAGGCCATAAAGTGCTTTCTTCAGCTTTAGCACTTTGTGTGCATTGCCCTGTTCAACATAGCCAGGAGGTTGATATACGTATACCTCTTCACAAATTTTGCCGTTGAGGAACGCCGATTTGACGTTCATATGATGTACCTCCCAACCTTCTTGAGCAGCTAAGGCAATGAGTAGCCTTACCGTCTCAAGTCTCGTTACCGGTGCAAATACTTCTTCGAAGTCCACTACCTGTTTTTGCATATACCCTTTTGCAACAAGGCACACTTTGTGCTTGATGCGGGTGGCGGCCTCGCGCATCGTTACGCCTAACTTCTTGGCCTGCTGTAGAGCGTGCTTGTGGATGAAGTTCTGCTCCTCCGGCTCATCCAGCTCCGCCACCATCTTCACTACTCTGTCCAGGAGATTCATCTGGTTGATGAAGAGGTCTTTGAAGACGCTGGAGCAATTGACGACGACGTCGATCCAAGGTCGACCGAGCTCTTCGAGGCTGACGGCCTCGACCCTGTTCACGCGGCCGAACGTGTCGACGATGGGCATTACCCTGATCATCCAGAGCACCTGAGCCAGCGATTCGCCGTAAGTCTTGATGTTTTCCGGTCCCCAGAGGACTAGCGCGACGGTCTCAGGATAGTCTCCTCCGTTGTTGTCGATCTTCTGCCTCTTCAGTGTCACGACCTGATTCCGTAGAATCGTTTGAGGCGTCCCCCGAATCGTGACCGCCGTGCGGACATGGGGTTGCGCCCGCACAAGGCTTTAATGATTTGCAGAACAAGCACATATTCAGAGTACGCAGATAAATTAAAACACAGATTTGAAACATAGAAAAGTTCTCTTTATTGATAATGAACATCTATTACAAACTCTTGAACGAGTCAGCTAATTTGCCGAACGGGCTTACAAAAGTATTGACTCAAAATGAGATAGCAGTCATGTACATTACATCCCTTTACTAAACTTCAAAATGTATAGACCTCCGGGCTGGAGGACGGCTTTGCCACGGAGCTGCATTGTGTATATAGAGTTTCAAGCTCCTGCTTCAAAATGCTTCAAGGATGGCGCGGTCTGGATACGCCTACAACTGGACTGGATCGGGAAAGATGACTTCGGCTCCTCGCTCGGTTTGCCTTGGTGCGGGGAACCTGTTTCAACGAGGGTCAGTATGTCGAAACATACTGGTGAAGGCGAGCTAAACCCAACTATACCAATGAACACGTTGTTTTAATGAAGCATGCATATTTTTGTGGGTTTCTATCTTGCCTTAGTTCATTTACAAGTAAGCAGCATATAGAATTTACTGAAACAAACTTGCCACCATTCGGTGGATTTTACCTCTCCGTCTGAACCACCTGCACAATACTTACCATGCCTTCCCTGCCACGAAGACACAAGTTAGTTTGTAACAGGTTTAAATATACACGTTGGGATCACTGGCTAGCATGCCATATTGGACGAGTTATAGTCTTTGAACGAGGATGGTGTACAACGAAGCACGTGAGGCGCTACACGTTATCCCGTTCGCACGTAAGACTATCGAGAAGTTTCGTCCGGACCGGATCGGTGCCAGTGCCCCAGTAACCGTCCGCAGGAACCCGTTGAACTTGTGCACAAGTTGTCCATGATCAATCGTTCGTGATACGTTAACGTTGATGTAGTTGAGACAATATTGCATGATTCGTTTTGCATAGTCTTCCTGACAGTTTATTTCATAACAAGTGTATTCCATACTTAGCACAATTTCTGGAAGAAGATGCATTCTAGCAAAACTTGTAGCATGTATAGAACATTCTAAACGAACAAGCATGCAAATAAGTAACCGTTCACAAGTTTGATTGACAAGCAGTATTATCCAAGTCTATTCTCTTTTTATCTTGGTATCTTTTATTATTACTTGGTATCGTCTGATCGGGGCAACAAGAATGCAAGAGTTTTAGGTGTGAAGACTTGGAAGCAGGGCCAGCTAATCGGGATGGTAGCCACTCACTTTGATGTTTGGAAGAGAGAAGGAAAGAGGCGCTTCACGACTCTACTCGTAAGCCGCCTACTGCTCGTTCACCTGCATCACGAACAGCTCGATCAATACTTCTTCCTCTCTTTTCAATCTCGGAATTGAAGTATAGTTCAATGAACAAAAATAATGAAATTCATCGAAACCGTTCAAGAAAAACAAGCAAATCCCAAAACCAACTCAAAGCACGAAAGCAACAAGCGACATTGAAAACTGAGACAATAAAAGATAGCAGCGGAGAGGTCCCTCCTGACTCTGCCGCTAAGTTGATCCCGGGGGCACGGTCCACTGAATATGGAAATCGATTTTGAAACAAATTCATAACGAGGACGAGTTCTTGTTTCAATCTATCCCGATCGAACGATACCGTCTTGTGTTTCTTAGCCGCGCTCTCCGCACCCGGAGAACGGGACGCTACATCCTACCCAACCAATTGGAAGTTTCGTCCCGAAGCTTAGGAATAGTGCTTACCGTTAGGGAACGTGATATTGAGCAGAATAATTTGGACAGTCTCGAATCCTATGGTTTGAATCACCATAAATGAGACATTGCCCAAGTTTCTTGCGGCACTTATCGGCCGTGTGCCGTTGTTTCTTACAGAAATTGCACAAGGCCCTGGGTTTCCTCTTTGGGGACCGCCGTGGTTAGGACGCTTTACAGCGGTGTTTCCTCTGTCTTTGCTTTGGCATTTGTGATTGTAGGTATGCACAGCGCCGGCAGAAACGTGAGGATATTATGGTTCAAGTGATAGGGCGTGATTCATGACTTCATGCATTGTCCCGTACTGATGAATGACTACGTGCGCATGGATGACAGGGCGTAGACCACCTTCAAACCTTCTAGCTCGACTCGCTACATCAGGTAAATAGGCTCGAGCGAATTTGGAAAGACGGTTGAATTCGGCGGAGTATTGCTTAACTGTCATGCTGCCCTGCCGCAGCTGCACGAACTCATTTTCCATCTGGCGTTGCACTGGAGGGGGTATAAACTCCTCTTCAAACGTGGCACGAAAAGTCATCCACGAGATCGCCTCCTCTCTGTGATCAAATTGGAAAGATCGTCGATGCACATCCCACCAATCGTGCGCGTTAAGGCGGAGCTGTAATTGCGCGCAGGCGACGCGCTTCTCTTCGGGGACCACAAACAGAGCGAAGTGGTCTTCAAGTTCGGCTAGCCAATCTATAGCCACAATTGGTTCCTCAGTCCCGTTGAATGGAGTGTTGCAAACTTTCTTGAAGTGGCCAAAGTCGAAGGCAGTCACTTCCCTCGGCCTTGGAATTTGTGGCATCTCAACTTCAAGCAAGGGCTGTTCCACCGGAGTCGCTGGCGTTGCCGCGGACTGGTTGGAAGACAAAGTCTGTACGATCTGTTGCAGGATATCTACCTGCTTCTGTTGGACTGAGAATCGGGTCTCTAGATTGCTTTTGAACTTGGCTTGGCGAGCATCGTCTCTTTGTCGTTGTGCTTCTAATATTTGCATCATCCGCTCAAGCGGGTCGACTTGAGACATGCCCCGTTGGCTCCGAAAGCTTTCCGAAGTGCCCGAACTACTTTCTTGGCCTTACATTTCGTCCGGTGCTAGCGCTGCAGACTGCGCTGGTGTCATTCCTTCAAAAGAAAGTAAATTATATTAGAATCATAATGTATTATGGACTTATTGCATGAATATATCTCATTTTGGCCTAGTGAGTTCAAGAGTTCGCACAGGAATTTGATCGTTAAAGGAACTTTTCCAGCATGAGAGTCTAAGGAACTTGAATCTGTGCTCTGATACCATTATGTCACGATCCGATTCCGTAGAATCGTTTGAGGCGTCCCCCGAATCGTGACCGCCGTGAGGGCCTGGGGTTGTGTCCGCACAAGGCTTTAATGATTTGCATAACAAGCACATATTCAGAGTACGCAGATAAATTGAAACACAGATTTGAAACATAGAAAATTTCTCTTTATTGATAATGAACATCTATTATAAATTCTTGAACGAGTCAACTAATTTGCCGAACGGGCTTACAAAAGTATTGACTCAAAATGAGATAGCAGTCCTGTACATTACATCCCTTTACTAAACTTCAAAATGTATAGACCTCCGGGCTGGAGGACGGCTTTGCCACGGAGCTGTATTGTGTATATAGAGTTGCAAGCTCCTTCTTCAAAATACTTCAAGGATGGCGCGGTCTGGATGGGCCTACAGCTGGACTGGATCGGGAAAGACAACTTCGGCTCCTCGCTCGGTTCGCCTTGGTGCGGGGAACCTGTTTCAACGAGGGTCAGTATGTCGAAACATACTGGTGAAGGCGAGCTAAACCCAACTATACCAATGAACACGTTGTTTTAATGAAGCATGCATATTTTTGTGGGTTTCTATCTTGCCTTAGTTCATTTACAAGTAAGCAGCATATAGAATTTACTGAAACGAACTTGCCACCGTTCGGTAGATTTTACCTGTCCGTCTGAACTACCTGCACAATACTTACCATGCCTTCCCTGCCATGAAGACACAAGTTAGTTTGCAACAGATTTAAATATACACGTTGGGATCACTGGCTAGCATGCCATATTGGACGAGTTATAGTCTTTGAACGAGGATGGTGTGCAACGAAGCACGTGAGGCACTACACGCCATCCCGTTCGCACGTGAGACTATCGTGAAGTTTCACCCGGACCGGATTGGTGCAAGTGCCCCAGCAACCGTCCGCAGGAATCCGTTGACCTTGTGCACAAGTTGTCCATGATCAATCGTTCGCGATACGTTAACGTTGATGCAGTTGAGGCAATATGAACATGAGGTAAGCAACATTGCATGATTCGTTTTGCATAGTCTTCCTGACAGTTTATTTCATAACAAGTGTATTCCATACTTAGCACAATTTCTGGAAGAAGATGCATTCTAGCAAAACTTGTAGCATGTATAGAGCATTCTAAACGAACAAGCATGCAAATAAGTAACCGTTCACAAGTTTGATTGACAAGCAGTAATATCTAAGTCTATTCTCTTTTTATCTTGGTATCTTTTATTATTACTTGGTATCGTCTGATCGGGGCAACAAGAATGCAAGAGTTTTAGGTGTAAAGACTTGGAAGCAGGGCCAGCTAATCGGGATGGTAGCCACTCACTTTGATGTTTGGAAGAGAGAAGGAAAGAGGCGCTTCACGACTCCGCTCGTAAGCCGCCTACTGCTCGTTCACCTGCATCACGAACAGCTCGATCAATACTTCTTCCTCTCTTTTCAATCTCGGAATTGAAGTGCAGTTCAATGAACGAAAATAATGAAATCCATCAAAATCGTTCAAGAAAAATAAGCAAATCCCAAAACCAACTCAAAGTACGAAAGCAACAAGCGACATCGCAAACCGAGGCAATAAAAGATAGCAACGGAGAGGTCCCTCCTGACTCTGCCGCTAAGTCGATCCCAGGGGCACGGTCCACTGAATATGAAAATCGATTCCGAAGAAACAAATCCATAACAAGGACGAGTTCTTGTTTCAATCTATCCCGATCGAACGATACCGTCTTGTGTTTCTTAGCCGTGCTCTCCGCACCGGGAGAACGGGGCACTACATCCAGCAGGCACTCAACTACCACCTTACCGCTCTGCATTGCCGCGGTGGTCGGTATCGACTGCGGGTCGAGCGCGTGGATGTTCTTGCCCGTCGGCAGCACCTTGGGGTTCCTGATCGGATATCTGCCGGGGCCCAGCTGCACGTAGCCCCTGCCAGTGCCCATTTCAGACTCCCGACCTCGTTGTCCTCGACTATAAGCTTCAGGCAGCCCCCCAAGAAGTCGAACAAGGCCCTGAGCTTCACGCGGTCGGCGCGGAGGAACTTTGTCTTGGATAGGTAGTGCACCTACGGCTCCGCCCGGCCGAAGCCGAGCATGGCGGTCAGCCTTTTCGCGACGTCCACCACCTGCCCCTTCTTGTTCGTAGTCCCGTCGATGAATGCGGTTCCTCGGTAGACATCTTCGATGCTCCTGCCCACTGCCTCGGCCAGCGTCCCTGGGAGCGAATATATACCTTCCTCGGGCCGGTCGAGCGCCGCGATGTTCACCAACGTGGCCACCGCCTCCATCGCAGATGGAGGCTCGCCAATCACGTGTAGCCCGCACGGGAGCAGTCGGGACTCAATCTCCATGATCTTCGAGTAGACCTTCCCGACCACATGGTCCCTCTCGGCTGTCGACAGCTCATTGCATTCTTCTTCCTCCGGCAAGCTCATATCCTTGTCGAGGTTGTACTGCTTCGCCGTGCTTACGATCGAGCTGACGATATATGGCCCGCGTACTAGGCGATGAGCTCCGCTAGCTGCTTCAGGCCCTTATAGAGCCCCGCATTCTCGGTCGACGGCATCAGGTAGCTGATGGTGTTGGCGTAGCTGTGCCGCTTCACGATGGTCGCCTCCGACGGGTTGTTCGCGGTATAGGAGTAGATGTTGGGCACGTTGTCGATGAGGCTGTCCGGGTAGCAGGCGTCGCTCATTCCGACCTGCTTCCCCGGCATAAACGCCAGCGACCCGTGTGTGCCAAAATATAGTACGACGTCCGTGCCGAAGATCTTCTCCACGCACGAGTAGTATGCTGCGAACCCATGGTGGGGGCTGGTGGACTTGGAAAAAAGGAGGCGCATCGGGTCGCCCTTGTAGCCGAAGGTGGGCTGGACGCCGATGAAGACGTTGCCGTAGCGCTTCCCAAAGACCAGGAGGCTCTCGCCGTCGGAGTTGAGGTTGCCGGGGGGCTTCCCCCAGCTCTCCTCCAGCACGGGGGCGTAGGGGGTGAGGGCCTGGTACTCGCGTACGCTCATATTATATGCCACGTTCAGCCTGGGGCTGCTGAACTTTGCCTCCTTGTCGTGGAGGACGTTGAGGTAGGCTGTAGTGCCTACATTTCCTTTGTCCGGTGGGAAGCTGAAGACTGTGATTGCCACCTTCTTGTCAACCTTTGGTTTTCTCTTGAGTTTTGCCCATCTGATTGCTCTTGCGCAGAGCTGCTCCACCTGTTTGTGGTATTAAACGAAAGAATGAAAGTGTATTTCAATGACGGGGTTTGTGCGAAACCCACGCCCTTTGGTTTACAAACAAACTTGTACAACGTAATCCTATACGAGGATGTAGGAGTACAATTTATTTAATCTGGGTATAAATTACTATAGGTGTCTGATCTGCGGTCGATCACTTTAGCCCTTGGACCACGCGATGTTAAAGAAGTGCCGTGGAAGACAGGTAGCAGCTTCGAAGGTTGTAGGAGAGGGTGGATGCATGATGCCGAAGTCGTCGATCCCCGCTCTTTGCCTGAGCTCCGGGCTCTCTCTCTCTCTCTCTCTCTCTCTCTCTCTCTCTCTCTCTCTCCTCCTTATTCGATCTTCTCCGACTGTCGACCTTGGATCTGATATTGGTACTCTTGACCGAATTTTTCGACCTGGGATCTGATATCGATTTCTTGACCAATTTTTTCGACCTTGTTCCCCATTGACAGGGGCCTCTATTTATAGAGACTTTGGTGACAGTGACCACTCCGTTGGTGTAGCAACCGAGGAGTAGAAAGTACAGCATCCTTTTATACAACGGTTAAAGTAACCAATGCCTACGTATAGATGATCTTTTGACTGAGCGGGTGACGTGGGTCCAACTAAGGGGACACAACACGTATGGTTGCTACTAAGATCACGGCGTAAAAGCTACGCGGGTAGGTATCCATTGTGTAGAAGAGGTTGGCATAGAAGCCAAATGTCCGTCACCATGGCATAGGAGTCAAGTAGGCATAGAAGTCGAACAGGCATAGAAGCCGAGTAGGCGTAGAAGCCGAGCAGGCATAGAAGCCGAACAGGCATAGGAGCCGAGTAGGCATGGAAGCCGAACAGGCACAAAAGTCGAACAGGCATAGAAGCCGAACAAGCATAGAAACCGAGTAGGCGTGGAAGACGAGTAGTCTTAGAGACTGAGTTGGCGTGGAAGCCGAGTAGTCGTAGAGACTGAGTGGGCGTGGAAGCCGCATGAGCACAGATCCTGAATGGGCGTAGAAGCCGATGTATATCGTACCAGGATGGGCGTAGAAGCCGCTTGAGCACAGATCCTGAATGGGCGTAGAAGCTGCTGCACACCGTGCTGATGTGGACGCCTAAGCCGGAATTACGGCTTTTGAAGATATAACCAAATCTCTTGCAGAGATTTGCCATCACCTTATGCATTAAATGCGGAGGCGTATTTCGAAGGTCTGCAGGCCTTCTGTGCACCCGTCGCAGAGACGTGTCTTGAGAGAAACTGTCACCGCTCTGTGCAATTAGACGTAGAGACGTGCCTCGAATCTCGTACGAAGTGCAGCTTTTGACGTGGCAGGCGGTTTGTCTGCTGCGGAGCGTAAAACAGCTCATGTTTGCCTGTGTAAAACAGGGCGGCGTATTCCCCTGTACGCAAAAGAGCGATTTATGCTGAGGGGACTCCAGTAAACGACGGTTTTGTGATGTTTTACCAAATCCTCTGCATTAAATGGTGAGATCCGCCATCATACTGTGGGATGCGTCCTGAGAGGTCTGCCATCGTTTCCAACCGTCGTCTGGGTAGCCGTGCATCACCTTTTGTCAGGAGTCAGAGGTCAGATTCACTGCGTGACTTGACAGGTTCATTTCGGGGAAGATGAAACGTTCCTCGTACGCTATCACGCTGCTTTGAGAGCGGTTGAGTTTTACGCCATGGAGGCGATGAAGAACTCTGTTTCACGCTGGAGCGGCCTGGACGTACTGCACTTATGCGGATGGTCCTTTGAGCTTTATTCTTCACGCTATTTTTTTAGCAGAGAAAACTCTGTTGTACGCCCGATGGCTCTGAAGGCCTCTGCTTACGCTGCTCTGTATCAAGAGGCTGTGTAGCTCTTCCCAGCGTATTTTTCATGCTTCTACAAGACCCCCTTCAGAGCTTTTAAATTTCTTGGAATTTGAAACGCTTTTAACAAAGCATGAATGGCCCCTCGTAACTCGAAACGTTTCTGAGTGGAGCGTTGAAACGGTTGGTGCAGACTTTATGACAGATTTATGGGGGACCGCTGTGATCTCTTTTGCCTATAAAAGGCTGGGGGAGTTAGCCTGTTCTCCCTACATCTTCATCACCACGCAGAGATGATCACCGGAGTTCGCCGGGTCGATTTGAGGAAGAAGGAGATCATGTTCTTCCAGCGTGTAAGGAGCCAAAAAGACGGCGTCTTCGAGCAAGTGTCCACTGCAACGATGGATCATGGAAGGATATCTTAGCCTCCCTTGCTCAGGATAATCAGCAACTTTGTATGGCGTTGCCCCAGGAGAGAGAAAGGGTCGTATTTGACCACACAGCTTGCAAGCTGTATCTCTTCTCCTTAGATCTCCGCGGACGAGATTAGACAAACCGTAATCTATCGTCCCTGATCGAGCTGGGTGGAAGACCCCTCAGCTGGATCGGCCATGGTGAATGGAGGATCTTCTTGTTCATTACTGTGGAAGTAAATGAACCGCCATGGAAGAAGAGGAAGACCTGCACCGATGCGAGAACCCGGTAGAACAGATTCTGGGGGCGATCTTTCGACGACGATGATGAGGAAGCCCTTTGTAGATGGGATTTCCTTCATATATAGTCATGAAAATGAAAAGAAAACCCTTATAGATTGGATTTCCCTCATATGTAATCATGATTTTGATCTTTAATAAAAATCGTCTTTCTTCTTCATATGATCATCTTGCCATATATTGCTGTGAAGTCTGAATATGTGCAGCTTTAACACGTCTGAATCTGTACGTCGACGCTGTAGAGCATTTTGAACATCTTAGAACTGTCCTGTTGCTGGGACTGAGGAACCGCGTAGAGCTCTGAACTTCTGATAGACAGAATTTTTGTTCAGTCTTCGCCTTCAAGAGTGACTTCTCAAAAATCCCTTGGAACAGGGTCGAGGAATGGCTGTCAAAAACTGAGTTGCCATCTTTTGATAGACGAGATATTCAGACTGGAGTTTGGATGAACCTCCAATTGACCCGAGAAGAGTAATTTCTCAATGTTTGAACTCTTGTATGTTTCGGGTACTTGGGATATGTTGAGGCCAAGGAGGAGTATCTTCTGTGTGAACTCCTGTAATTGACCATCTCGGGGACCGTTCAAATATATGGAAAGTCGTGGAGCGAGAAATCATCAGTCTGTAGCCTCCGGGCGTAAAATATCGTCGAGCGTGAAATCGTAGACTTGTAGTTCCTGTGCGTAAAGTCATGGGTTTTGTGGCCTCTCGAGCATAAAAGCTACTGAGCACAAAGGCATCCGGGCCAAAAACCTGACTTGTAGCTGTCGAACGTAAAGTTGTAGATTCGTAGCCGTCGAGCGTAGAAAGCTCCTTTAGCGTAGAACTGTATATTTGTAGCCTGTGAGCGTAGAACACCATCGAGCGTGAAATCTAGACTTATAGTTCCTGTGCGTGAAGTGATGGGTTTTGTGGCCTCTCGAGCATAAAAGCTACTGAGCACAAAGGCATCCGGGCCAAAAACCTGACTTGTAGCTGTCGAACATAAAGTTGTAGATTCGTAGCCGTCGAGCGTGGGAAGCTCCTTTAGCGTAGAAATGTATATCTATAGCTCCTGAAAAGAAAATTTCTCCGAGCGTGAAGTCTTGCGGATCTGTTGCTTCTGAGCATAAACTGAGCGCTATCGAGCGTGAGATCATCGATTTGGTATCTACTGAGCGTAAAGTCGTAGATTTGTGGCCTCTCGAGCGTAAAAGCTACTGAGCACAAAGGCATCCGGGCGTAAAAACCATAGACTTATAGCTTACGAGCATAAAACCGTAGATCTGTTGCTGTCGAGCATAGAAAGCTCCTTCAGCGTAGGACCTGCTGAACCGTCTTTGCATAAAAAAAACTTTTTGAATTTGCTGATTGTCCGTCTTTCAAGGTTAGTGGGCTGACGTGGCATCCAATTATAACCCTTTATTCAATTTTGCGAGATTTGGTTAGGGTCTCGAGGAGTCCGTCTGAGGATTCGAGGAGTCGGCCTGAACTCTATATATATCCCAAGTTCTCTGAGAGAGAAACTTTTTATCCGTCTTCTGTGAAAGAGAGCTTTCGACTGTTCGAGTTTTTCTTCGTTCCCTCAAATCTTCAGAAAATGGCGTCGAAACAAACCTCCTCCGCTAAGGGAAAGGGTATAGGTTCCTCTTCTCATTCTTTCACCCCAGCGAGGGGGTCTTCGGTCGGTCAAGGCGAGCTTCCTTCTGAGCGAGGTGTCCCGCCGACGAGCAGTGCACCCGGTCTTAGAGGTAAAGCCTTCGGGGTGACAAAAATGACGAAAAATCCTTCGCACACGTTGAACGTGACCGCGCTAGGTCGTCTTCTGTGCTGATAGCCTCTTCTTGAGGAAGATGATGCACGGAGGCATTTTCATCTTTTACGCCCATATTTCTAATGTGTCAGCGTAAAGACTCCATATTTTTGTAATTCTGAGCGTAGGAGCTCTGGCTACCAAAAATTGGGGTATATCGTAAAATTTGAATTTTACGCTTGTGGGGGGACCTCCGGCGTAAAATTACCAGATTTGCACAATCCTGCGTAGAGCACAGACTGTTGTTTCTTTCGGTCCGTATGTTTATGCAAGACTTGTGATGACGTATTTTCTTTGCACTTTTGTAGTTGACTTGGGTGAGTCTCCACTGGCCGAGGTGATGGGCTCCGTTGCTGGGATGTTGCACTCGAACTACCTGGAGGATCTGTCCCACGTGTCATTCCCTATCTCCGGACCCCAGTACCCTGAAGGAAGGAGGGTCTTAATATCGGCTCAGGGCGAGCGAATGCTGCTGAGCATGATCAACGGGGAGCCTCTGACTTATGTAGACGGGGAGCCGTACGTAAAGCCGGCTTTCCTTTTTGGGGACATGATCGACAAACAGTCCCAGACGAAGCCTAAGAGGGAGCCTTGGGTCTTCTCAGCCGGGAATTTGGTTTTGTACCTGCCAACAATGCCGAGGGATTATCCCATCTCGGCCTTCTTCCACGCGACGCATCCTAGGAAGATGTCGTGGACGCTGACTCCTGATCTTCACGGCAAGCCGGGGAAGATTTTTCATCTGAAAGGAGCTGACCAGGGGTCATTCGTCAGTCGCCCCTCCGGCGTTGTGACGTTGTTCAAAGGACTGTGCCCGGGAAGTGTTCCAAGTGAAGATAGCTTGGTGATCCAGCCGGTCCAATTGCCGACCTTCTGCAACGACTTCATGGGTCGAGGTGGGGTATATCCCAAGGAGAATTCTCGGTGCAATGGGTGGATCGCCCCAACGAACTCCCGATGGAGATGCCTAGTTGACTGGGCCTTGAAGCACTTCCGGAGAGAGTTGGAGGGCATTGGACTATATGCCGCTGTGAGTGCGACGAACGTCGGGTTGCCTCCGAACCCCAATTTGTTCCTGGCGCTGATGGAGCGGTACATTCCGCTCACCGGGACCTTTGCCACTCCACTGGGGGAGTTGGGGTTGGCGCTCCACGAGATGGCAGTTGTCTCGAGACTGCCGATGGGGGATACTCCATATGAAGAGTATGTTCCCACCAACCGGGAGTTGGGAGATTTGGACCCTCGGGTGGCGGAAGTATATCAGGAGCTGATGTGTCAATACTTCGCGTGCACCACCTTTTATAACGAGCCTTCTGATTTGGCTCACACCACCAAGTGGATGTCCTACCTCTTCTTCCACCGAGCCGGGGCCGCCAGGTCGGAGAAAGCCTCGGGTGGCAAGAATGAGCCCGTGAACTGTTTGGGCGTGCTTAGTACCCAGGTTGTGGAGACTCTTATGGAAGAGGCTGAAGCTCCGGACCAGATTCTTGTCGAGGGGGTAGGAAAGTACCCGGAAGGCACCAAGGCCTGTAGTTACTTGAGGCGTTGTCGCAGGCCTTTGTCTAAGGAAGCCCAGCTGGCTGGTTTCCTCTCCATATGGTTGCGCCAAGTAGTGGTGCCAGGTACCGTGTCCGCGGACCGCATTCACCGAAACATCCTGTAGCCGGCAGTGCGCCTGGTGTTTGGGGCAAGACTGGGCTTGCTTCCTGCCATGGTGTGTCGTATACAGGCTGGCTTGAGAGCCATAACTGACGGGTTGCTCGTCGACGAAGCTCGACGTGAGAGTTTTCCCAGGATGGAGTTACCATACCTATACTTGATGGGATGGTTGATTCTCCACAATCTCCGGGTGATGTCTCCAGGGTCCGGTAGCAGCTCGGGGGGTATATTCTTGCTGAATTACAAGGATTCCTCTTGGAATGTGAGCACAGTTTTAGACTGCCGGCTGGTGTTGAACCTCGGCCACGGTTGGAAGCTCCTCTGTACTGCTCCCCTCGTGCATCACAATCAATCAGGGGTGCGGCTTGAGGATTCAGGTGGAGAGAAGACCGACCTTTCCCCGGAAGCTTTTAACTGGTTGGTCTGTATTAGGCCCTCCCATCTGCTATACAGGAGCGAAGATCACTGCTTCTTCGAGCCCTACTTGCCTAGTCGGTTTGCCAGGCAGTTTGGGTACGATCAGCTGCATGTGGGCAATGCCGTTACCAGCTTTAGGTCCAGGGGCGGACTCATTGATGGAGCTAGAGGGTGGCGATATTTCCTTATGGGTTGTACGAGGACAACCTTCATTGTGCCGGTTGTTACAACCTCCACGGAGTTTCGCATTCTCCATTCTTACGCCCAGTTTTACGTGGCGATTAACACCTTCTATCGTGATTTCGACGTGCATGGAAGCTTCCGGGTGCCTTCTCCCAAGCCTGGGGGAAGATTTGACGTCCCTTCGGTTTCTTCGGACGAAGGTGAGGAGTCTGGTACTCCGGATGAGCCTCTGGTATTGGTGTCGAGGTGCGAAGTGCTTCTGCCTGCGGGAGCTTTGGTAGTCCCTTCTGGGAAGCGACGGGCTTCTGCTCTGAAGTAAGTTTCTCTTTGCAAGAAGAGGAAGGAGACGGTTGCTCATCCTCTCCGCATTCCTAGCATTGCAGCTCCTAGGAGTGAGCCTGCCTCTCCCTACCTCAGGGATGACTCCTTGGCTGGAGGTTCCTCGCCTTCTAGAGAGGGGCCTCCTACAGTTTCGGTCGTCGATGCTGGAGAATCCTCGTTAGAGGTGGCTGTGGCGGCTACTGCTCCAGATAGCGGAGCGAGATTGCTTGTGTGGCCGAGGCAGATGGGAGAATCTTTCCCGAGGCCAGCAGCGGGCATGACTCCTGCCGCGTTAGTGAGCGCGTCTGGCGAGATTCCGGCCGATGAACTTCGACCACGTCTTGGTGGAGGCCTGACAGAACTCTCGGCGATGTCGGTCGACCCACCTCCTTCTCCAGGCATGACGATTCGCATTGCATCATTAAGGCGTGGTTTAGCTATATCGACTGCAGATGCGTCGTATATGTCGTTGGCTCCGAATAAAATGTCGTTTTTATGTCTCCTTTGAGAAAGATTGTCATCATACTGATATTGACTTTCTCGTCTTCTTCTCAGGGGATAGCGCCCACAGGGAGTATAGCGTTGAAGCGCATTCTGGTTCCGCTCGGGCTTCTGACGAGGAGGCATTCGTCTTTGATGAGGAAGTGGCTTCGGGGGCCAGTACGCCTGGAGTAGCTTCGTCACCTCGAAAGGAGGATGAACACGTCGTCGTGACCTTGCCTCTTGTGAGTGTGGCGACGACTTCGACCGCCGTTACCGCACCTTCTTCGATTGCGCCATGTGTCGATACGACGGCTGTGGCCACCTCGTCTGCAATCATCCCTGGAGAGGGACTTGTCGACATTGCGGGCGCTTCCGGCATTCAGTCGGATCTAGTTGAATTGACCGAGCAACATACCAGCCTTTTCTACACTGGTTTGAGAACGATGGTGTCAATGGTGTTAGCGAAGAGTCTGGATTTTGAGCGCCTGAGGAAGACTTCTCTTGCTTCGATCGGGGTCATCAGGGAGCTCGGCGATCCTGGGGTAGCTGACGCCCTGGAGGCGGTGGTTAATGGGTTAGAGCAACCTATTAACGAACATTTCCATCTGACTCGGGGTCTCGATGCTGATGTTCAGGCTCGGTTCGACCTCATGACTGCACGGCTTGCTACGAAGGTGGAAAGTCTAGACAACTCTATCCAGAAGCATAAGCTGGAGGTGGATAGAAGAAAAGTTGTCGTGGAAGAGGCTCTTGCCGTTGAGACGCGGTGTCGCTCTTAGCATGAAGGGAATGCAGCGAGGGTCTCCAAGCTGAAGGAAAAACTCACTCGGGCAGAGGAGTGGGCTTCTCAGTCGCTGGCAGGTCTAGACGTAGCGTCCGGTCGACTGAGCACAGCGCGACGGGAGCTGGACCTTGCAGAAGCTGCTCGCGCGGGCTGTCTTTGGGCAAAGGCTGATCTGACCCTCACAGACACTCCCGAGGCACGGCTGGAGCAGGCTCGTGCCGACGCCTTGGTTCTTAGGAATGAGAGGATAGCTGCGCTGGAGCGACAGATTCACAATCTGACTCACCTGCCATCATGATGTATTCTTTCCCTTTTTTGCTTGCCCAGATGTAATTCTGCCTCCCTCTCGGGAATAAATAAAGGCGACTCTTTTCTGACTTTTGTGGACCCATCATTTCGGAATGTAAATGACCGGTTTTGGTGAGAGTGTTATCAGAGGTAGTATGGACATGATAGACTCCCGATAAACTTCTTAGCAGGACACATCTATTCAGAGGTCATACGGACATGATATGGCGTAACCCTACTAATTGCGTTTTGGAAGTAGTTTTGTCAGAATCGAGAGCCTTGCTATGTCCCACCCGAGCAGGGGAGATTAAGCATAGTACCTTTTCAAGAATTTGCCGTTTATAGGAGCCATTAACAGGTCTCCATTAGGCTGGGCTATCCTGTAGGCGCCGTTCGAGAACGTTGTCTCGATCACATAAGGGCCTTCCCACTTGGGCTGGAATTTGCCTTTACTTCTTTTCTTTACTTTATGATTAAAAGTTTTGGAAATGCGTGCTTGGTAAAGCGCGATGCGCTGTTGAGCTTGTAGGCGTTTCTCGTCTAATCCTTCAAGCTCTTGGAGCCTTAACAGGTCATTCTTTTCTCGAGTCAACTCACTAGTCACTGCTATCCTGAGCGACGGGATCTGTATTTCGATGGGAAGAACTACCTCGCTCCCGTAGACTAGTGAAAAGGGGGTACAACCTGTAGGTGTCCGTACCGTTGTGCGGTATGCCCAGAGACATTCGCCCAGCTTCTCGTTCCAGTCTCTTTTGTTTGAAGAAACGAACTTCTTCAGGAGTTTGATAATGGTTTTGTTGAAAGCTTCCGCCAAACCATTAGCAGCTGGATAATATGCCGTAGAGGCAATATTATGTATTCGACTTTTATCGCAAAATCGATGAAACGCTTGGCTGATGAACTGAGGCCCATTATCATGGATTATCCTTCGAGGAATCCCAAAGCGATAAATGACGTGGCGCTTGATGAAGCTGATCACGTCAGACGCTTTAACCTCAGCCAGAGGGATCACCTCTGCCCATTTGGAGAAGTAATCCGTGATGGCCAGTATGAACCGGTGGCCTCTGGAGGAAGACGGGTGAATGGGACCGACGATATCCATACCCCATGCTTTGAAGGGCCAGGATGCGACCGTAGGATGTAGATATTCAGACGGTTGGTGTATGAAGTTTGCATGAACCTGACAGGCTCTGCATTGTCTTGCATAGCTGATCGAGTCTGTGATCATAGTGGGCCAGTAGTAGCCCATTCTCCTGATACGATCCTGTAGCTTAGGATCGGGCTGATGCGCTCCGTATACGCCGATATGAGCTTTTCGGATAATCTGCTGTGCTTCGTCATCTGAGAGACATCTTAATAGCAGTCCGTCGTAGGTTCGACGATATAGGCAGTGTGAAGATGCATCGAAATAGAAGCATAATAATCGTCTCTTGACGGATATTGCTTTTTTGGGGTCCTCTGGCAAGATTCCGTATGCGACGAAATCTATGAAGGGACTTTTCCAGTCCCTTCCGGGGGGATCTGTGTTCACAGCATGGCTGCGTTCTATGTGAAGGTTGATCTTCACGCAGAATAAATCTCTGTTAAGAAGGATCACCGAATCTTGCCTTCTTGTAGGGGTAGCTAAGTCCGCAGCTAGACTGGCCAGGGCATCAGCTTCCAGATTCTGAGATCGAGGTACATGCTCTAAGAAGAACCCTTTGAACGTCATGGCTATCTCGATTGTCGCTCGGTGATAGGGGATGAGGTCTGGATTCCGGACTTCGTATATCCCTCTGACTTGATTGACGATAAGCAGAGAATCACCGAAAGCTTCCAGGGATTCGACCCCCAGCTCTTCAGCGACTTGGAGCCCGATCAACTGGGCGTTGTATTCCGCCACATTGTTGGAGCATGGTTCATTAAGAGAGTATGCCCGGTAGATGACGAGTTTATCAGGAGTGACCAGGACGATTCCTACCCCTGAAACCACGTTTCCCTGGGGGCCAGTCCTGGAGGCGCCGTCAAAGAACAGTTGCCATGTGTCACTTTCCATTGCTGAATTATATTCTGCAACTTCATCGGGAATGTCTTCGTATAACTTGGAGGCCTCCGGGATCAGATGAGCAGCCAGGAAGTCGGCCAGCGCTTAGCCTTTGATAGACTTCTGCGGGATGTATACCATGTCATATGGTGTTAACAGCATCGCCCAGGTTGTGAGTCGGGAATTAAGAATACTCGGCTTGCTCATCAGTACTCGAAGAGGGTTGATCCTGGAGATGATATGAATAGTCTGGCCGGTGACGTAGTGCCGCATCTTTTGGATAGCGAACATCAGAGCCAGACATTCTTTCTCCACTGGGTTGTACCGGTGTTCGCTCCGACCATCATCCTGCTAAGATAGTAGATAGCCTGCTCATGCCCCTCATCGTTCTTCTGCGCTAGAAGAGCTCCTAGCGAATAATCCATTGCTCGGACGTACAGCAAGAACGGTTTCTCCATGATGGAAGGCACCAGAACTGGCGGACTGGTGAGGTAGCGTTTGATCTCCCCGAATGCTTGCTGACAGGTTTCGTCCCATACGAAGGATACACCTTTCTTCATGAGGTGCGAAAAAGGCTGGCATCTTCCTGAGAGGTTGGATATGAACCTTCGGATATAAGCCAGACGGCCTTGAAATCCCCAGAGTTCCCTCAGATTGCGGGGCGGTCGCATTTCTACGATGGCCTGGACTTTGTCAGGGTCCACCTGGATGCCTTTGGCGGTGATAACAAATCTCAGGAATTTGCCACTAGATACGCCCAGGAAGGACTTCGTAGGGTTCATCTTGAGTTGATTTCGGCGCATTAACTCGAATACCGTCCTTAGGTCCTGAATATGATCATCCTTGAGGCGACTCTTGACGGCTATGTCGTCTACGTAACACTCTACTATTTTACGTAAATGTTCATGGAATATGCCGCTCATAGCCCGTTGGTACGTAGCCCCGGCGTTCTTCAATCCGAAGGGCATGATCGTATAGCAATACACTCCCAACGGGGTGCGGAAGGCAGTGTGCTTCTCATCTTCAGGATGCATCTTGATCTGATTGTATCCTGAGAATCCGTCCATGAAAGACATGCATTCAAAACCGCAGGTGTTGTCGATCATGATGTCCGTGATGGGAAGAGGAAATTCATCCTTGGGGCAGGCCGCATTCAGATCTCGGTAATCGATGCAGATACGTACCTTCCTATTTTTCTTCATGACTGGGACAACGTTGGCGACCCAGTCGGGATATTGTTCTTTCCGGATGAACCCACAGGCTATCAGCTTTTTGACTTCAGCTTCAATGGCGTCCATCATGTCTGGTCGGAACCGGCGTTGGTGCTGCTTCACAGGCTTTGAGTCAGCCAATATATTGAGTTTGTGAGTAGCCACCTTCGGGTCTAGGCCCGGCATATCTCCATAATCCCATGCAAAGACGTTGACGTATTCCTTTATCAGCTGTATGATTTCTTCCCTTTCGGCTGGTGGAAGATTGTCACTGATAAATATCGGCTTTGGCGAAAGCTCACCCCCAACATCGATTTGGATAACTTCGTCTTTGGTTGGAGGTTCCCTTTGTTCGAAGCAGAATTCCCACTGTGTATCCATTTGTTGCGCCCAAGAGTCATTCTCAAACGGCTCAGAATCTCGTTCCTCTGCTTCTGAGGGATCTGTCATCACCATATTTGCTGATAGTGCTTGTTCGGGAGAACTAGGTGAGTCGGGAGGTGTCGAGCCATCCCAGGAGGAGGAAAAGATGTCCTTATCCGACGTGGAAACCGTAAGGGAGGTGGCATACCCTAACCCGAAACGAGTTTGTTGGTAGCGGGGGTCACCGCGTGGCGGCGTTCTTCTGTCTTTTCCGTAGTTGAGGCCCGGCTTTCGCTTCAAGTCGTAGCCCATGTTTTGCATGATCTTTAGCGCTTGAGGGCTGTATCAGTAAACCTGCATCTTTCCAGTATCGTCATCGAATGGATCTTCCTGGTTGGCTGGCTGATTGCACATGCGGTCGAATACTATTGGACGCTGACTGCTGCAGGTAGGCGGGATTATGAAGATAGAATCTTCATGCGGTCCATATATTGTGATGACGTTGGATGATGACGTTGCTTCCCAGATATGCAGATGGTAGGAGTCCATAGCTTCCAAAAACTTTCGTGCTATGGGTTCTACCTCGTCACGGGGAGTGGGTTCCTGATTTGGAATCTGAGTATTAATGTACTAGAAAAGAGGATGTTTATTGCCATCTGGAACTCCATTCCTGGTCGTGTTTACATCGGTCGACTGCTTGTCGCGCCGAAGGTTGATGACCAAAGGTGGAGGCTTCTGGTTCAGAGTAACCGCTGGAGAATTGCTTCTTTTCCCCGAGCTGGATCTGTTCAGGTGAATAGCCATGGGCTCTATGACTTTTGGACGAGTGGTTCGTCCTTTCACTCTGATCGACAGCGGTAGTGCGACAGAGGGTTCTCCTGGCTCCCGGTGGGATTCCTTCTCTATCTTTGCCGCCACTTCTTTCGTGTGGTCCTGCGAGTACAATACGGCGTCGGAATAGTAGGACTCTACTCCTTTAAACGGGTTTAGGTCGGCCACCTCCGTTTGTACCATCCCTTGGGGGTCTACATATTTAAGATATTGATGTAGAGTTGAAGGAACGATGTTGTGATCGTGGATCCACGGTCTTCCCAGCAAGATGTTGTAGGATACCTCTGAATCGATCACGTAACATGTGGCCACCGATCTGAGGTTGCCAATCTGGATCCTCAGGCGAATCTTCCCTAATGGCTTACTTCTTCCGGCGTTGAATCCCACGATTGTAGTGGAGGTGTAAGCCAGTTCGCTGGTAGGAATCCTCAAAGGTCTGAGCAGACTGTGCGAGATGATGCTGATCGATGATCCCAGATCTATGTGAATCCGATCAACCTCCATGGAACCGATGTACCCGATGTAATAGAGGGGCCTGTCATGCCTGTTATGTTTTAACAACATGTCGTTTTGGGTGAAGGTGATATTTGGGACCACCTCCATCACACTGTGGCACTGAGGGCACGCCACTGGTTCTTCGTCGGGAGATTTGAGCTGGGTCAAGCATGCCTCTCCTTGCATCAGTGCTTCACTCAAGGCTAGACGAGTGTCTTGGGAGAGCCTGAGTAGCTCGAAGATGGAGAGCCTGGCCGGTGTATTAGCCAGTTGGGCTAGGATGTCAAAGTTATATGGCTTCTCAAAACCTTTGTTCGGAATGTTTTTCACAGGTTTATCGAAGCGCACTTCTCTTTGTTTTCCTTTGTCCGCCGGCGTCAGTTTTGAAGGGTTGGCTTCCGGTATGACGGGGCTTGGCCCTGCAGGTTGGGCAGCTGAAACGTCTGCCAGTATATCCTCCTGACTTGCTCCGTAGTCGTTGAGGTAGGCTCTCCCTGACCGGGTTGCAGCAAGTACCTCATCTTCGTCTGATGGCGAAGAATTTGTGACCATATGGCATGGTTTGTACTTTGAGCTCCTCCTGGACGTAGCTCTAGTCCCTTCCTCGAGCTCTGACACCAAATCTGGATGAACCCACATAATCTCGCCCTGACGGGTGGTCAGGGGTACCAGGTTATGATTTTGATCCCTAGCCGGAGGGAGATTGACGATGTCCATTGTGGCTCAGGAAATGGGCGTGATACCGTCCATGACTTCTTGGGGAGGCAGATCGCCGAACCGCAGAGAGATCATGTTGGCTGTGACCGTTTTCTTGGTATTATGCAGGGTGATGGCCTTAGCATCGATCAACCCCTGGATCTTCCTCTTCAGTACGTAACACACCTTTGTTGGGTGGTGTACGTATCTGTGGAAGATGCAGTATTTGGGGTCGTCGGTACTGCCGACCTCTTGGGGCCGCCTTAGCTCCAGCAGGGTGATCTTGCCACTTTTGACGAGACACTCAAATATACTAGGGATATCGTCGTCGTCGAAAGAGTAGACCTCGACGGGCCTGGAAGTCCCGGGCTTTGTCTGCGTGGTCGCCGCCGTCTTTTATCTGGACGTATTGACTGTCAGAGCTTCTTTTCCCTTGGAGCTGCGAGGATCGTCGCCGCTGGGAGATGGCCTTTTGCCTCTGTCGGAGGCGGAGATCATAATGCCGTTGTCGCGCGCCTTGCGACTGTTGTCTTCGGCGGCCACTGCCGAGATGATAAACGAGGGCCACTCATGGAACTGATATGGTCCTGTGAACACCGAGACTATAGGAAGGAGATTCTTCCTGCAAATATCTACTAACGCCGAGTCTGGAACTCCTGGAGACATTTGTAAGGTGGCCTGACAAAAACATTCGACGAAGGTGCGAACGTCTTCCTTTTCCCTTTGCTTGACTTCAATGAGGGAGGACATAGACATGTCCATTCCACCCTCGTAGAATCGTGTGAATAATAGCGCTTTGAAGTCTTCGAAGGAAGTAATGCAGTTGTCCGCCAAGCTACGGTACCACTGATAGGCTACTCCTGAGAGGCAGCCCTTGAACACCCGAGTGAGGAGGGCGTCGTTCCCTTGTAGCAACACCGTCATCATATTGAAATAGTTCATGTATTGACTTGGAGATATTTTTCCTTCGAACAGAGCCATAGTCTGAGGTTTGTACTTCGGAGGAAAAGGGACTTCTTCCCAGATAGCCGGGTAAGGCTGGTTGATTCCCAGTTTCCTGAGCTGATCTTTGTGCCTCAAGGCATCAAACTGGGCTTACAACTCCCGTACTGCCTGCATCGGATTCTCAGTTGGAAGCGGAGGGACTGCTGACTCTTGATCTAGAGCAGGTTCTTAGCTTGGGTCGGATGGTGGTAAGTCCACCCCCACACGTATCTGAGTTGGCGGGACCGACGCTTGAGCCATGGCAGTCGCGTGCTGAGTTAGCATCATCTGGTGCATGTTCTCCATTACGGATTGCATTTGCTTCAGAGATGTCTCTAGCACAGTGATGCGTTGTTCCGCGTTTCCTGAAGCCTCCTCGCGTTCGTCTTCAATGGCGTAAGCTCCCACTTCCCTGGGCGTCATCGAAGGATTAGTATAGGTCGTCGCAGAAGTCGAATCTACACTCTCAGCATCTGTTCTGGGAGATTGGCGACCCCCAGCGTCGGAATAAGACGAGTACGGAGCTGGTTGCTGTGACCTTGCCCGGATATTTTGGACCACCCCAGCTTCAGTGCTCCAGAGGAGGTCTTCGAATCTTCTTCGGCTCGGAGGCCCAGAGGGATGACGTCTCGAGCTCGACCTTCTTCTGGGTATGCGTGAAGCCATGTTCACGGACGTATATGTGTGCTCTTCTTCCGAAAAAGACTGAGAGTAGCTCAATCGGTCGAAGACCGACCGTTTTGCTTTAGAACAGCAGCAGTCAATCACAATCTTATGACTATTACAATATTGCTCTCTGGGGGACATAATAGACATGTTGGAAGATCCTCTCTCCTTACGCTTCTGGACTAGGCATTCGCGTAAGTCAGGAGTAGCAACCGGAGCTTGCTTTACGCCGCGGGACTTCGCCTGGCGTAATTTGGAGATTCGCTCAGACTGACGTAAAGCTGAAGAGGTCCTCAGTCGGCCATCGGCTTCTCGCGTAATCCGGAGGGTAGGCAGATTGTTCTCTTACTGGCGTAAAGGCCGAGAGGTTGGATATTCGCATGCTTGCTTCCCCTCGCGGAGATCACCGTGCTTATCCGTTTTTTCGTAGAAGTCAGATGTTGTTTCGTGCGTGGAGCGTGATCTGTTCTTCCGATTTGGCGTTGAGGCACCATCAGAAGTTTTGTCTGTACCGCGCGTAGCGGGAGACTGATTCCTACGCGTAGAGCGCAGTGGATACTTCTGGGTTAGCGCAGAGGCCTTGCCCGAAGTTTTGTCTGTACCGCGCATAGCGGGAGACTAGTTCCTACGCGTCAAGCGCAGTGGATACTTCTGGGTTAGCGCAGAGGCCTTGCCCAAAGTTTTGTCTGTACCGCGGGTAGCGGGAGACTAAATTTTACGTGCAGGGCATGGAGGGAGCGATGCTACCACCTCATTGGTCAAAGAGATTGGAGATATCGGAGAGTCCACAGGAATGGTTGAGGATGTCTTGGGCATCCACACTTTACGCAGCTTCCTGTTGTCTTGGACGGAGAGAGAGTGAGAGCTACCCCCGGTTCGAAGCATGTCTTCGTAAGCAGACTGGTCAAAATGAACGACCAGCGTCTTCTTCACGGTTCCTATAGATACCGCATCGCGTTGAGCAATTACTTCCTCGTCAGAAGAGAAAGACGTTCCCAGCAGAGTCGCCATCTTGTTTGTGGTATTAAACGAAAGAATGAAAGTGTATTTCAATGACGGGATTTATGCGAAACCCGCGCCCTTTGGTTTACAAACAAACTTGTACAATGTAATCCTATACGAGGATGTGGGAGTATAATTTATTTAATCTGGGTATAAATTGCTATAGGTGTCTGATCTGCAAGTCGATCACTTTAGCCCTTGGACCACGCGATGTTGAAGAAGTGCCGTGGAAGACAGGTAGCAGCTTCGAAGGTTGTAAGAGAGGGTGGATGCACGATGCCGAAGTCGTCGATCCCCGCTCTTTGCCTGAGCTCCGGGCTCTCTCTCTCTCTCTCTCTCCTCCTTGTTCGATCTTCTCCGACTATCGACCTTGGATCTGATATTGGTACTCTTGACCGAATTTTTTGACCTGGGATCTGATATCGGTTTCTTGACCAATTTTTTCGACCTTGTTTCCCATTGACAGGGGCCTCTATTTATAGAGTCTTTGGTGACAGTGACCACTCCGTTGGTGTAGCAACCGAGGAGTGAAAAGTACAGCACCCTTTTACACAACGGTTAAAGTAACCAATGCCTATGTATAGATGATCTTTTGACTGAGCGGGTGACGTGGGTCCAACTAAGGGGACACAACACGTACGGTTGCTACTAAGATCACGGCATAAAAGCCACGCGGGTAGGTATCCATTGTGTAGAAGAGGTTGGCGTAGAAGCCAAATGTCCGTCACCATGGCATAGGAGCCAAGTAGGCATAGAAGCCGAACAGGCATAGAAGTCGAGTAGGCGTGGAAGCCGAGCAGGCATAAAAGCCGAACAGGCATAGGAGCCGAGTAGGCGTGGAAGCCGAACAGGCATAGAAGCCAAACAGGCATAGAAGCCGAGTAGGCATGGAAGCCGAGTAGTCGTAGAGACTGAGTGGGCGTGGAAGCCGCATGAGCACAGATCCTAAATGGGCGTAGAAGCCGCTGCATATCGTGCCAGGGTGGGCGTAGAAGCCGCTTGAGCACAGATCCTGAATGGGCGTAGAAGCCGCTGCACACCGTGCTGATGTGGACGCCTTAGCCAGAATTATGGCTTTTGAATATATAACCAAATATCTTGCAGAGATTTGCCATCACCTTATGCATTAAATGCGGAGGCGTGTTTCGAAGGTCTGCAGGCCTTCTGTGCACCCATCGCAGAGACGTGTCTTGAGAGAAACTGTCATCGCTCTGTGCAATTAGACGTGGAGACGTGCCTCGAATCCCGTACAAAGTGCAGCTTTTGACGTGGCAGGCGGTTTGTCTGCTGCGGAGCGTAAAACAGCTCATGTTTGCCTGTGTAAAATAGGACGGCGTATTCCCTTGTACGCAAAAGAGCGGTTTATGCTGAGGAGACTCCAGTAAACGACGGTTTGGTGATATTTTACCAAATTCTCTGCATTAAATGGTGAGATCCGCCATCATACTATGGGATGCGTCCCGAGAGGTCTGCCATCATTTCCAGCCGTCGTCTGGGTAGCCGTGCATCACCTTTTGTCAGGAGTCAGAGGTCAGATTCACTGCGTGACTTGACAGGTTCATTTCGGGGAAGATGAAGTGTTCCTCGTACGCTATCACGCTGCTTTGAGAGCGGTTGAGTTTTACGCCATGGAGGCGATGAAGAACTCTGTTTCACGCTGGAGCGGCCTGGACGTACTACACTTATGCGGATGGTCCTTTGAGCTTTATTCTTCACGCTATTTTTTTAGCGGAGAAAACTCTGTTGTACGCCCGATGGCTCTGAAGGCCTCTGCTTACGCTGCTCTGTATCAAGAGGCTGTGTAGCTCTTTCCAGCATATTTTTCATGCTTCTACACCACCCTCTTGTGAAGTGCATGTGATTTTCCTTTTACTGATGTATCAAGCTCAGTGAAATTCTTTCTACATCCCGTCATGTGATTGGTAGCCCCTGTGTCAAGATACCATAGTTGGTTCTCATCCTTCTCGTCGCCTTTTAATCTTTGTTGCACCTTCTCTTCATGGATCTGCACTTTTTCCTCATGAAGCATGGCCATGAGCAGTGTTGGTTCATCGTCTTCTATCTTCTCGGCAAGGTGAGCCCTTTCCTTTTTGTTAGAACGACATTCAGAGGCGAAGTGCCCATAACTTTGATAATTGTAGCACTGTACCTTGGTCTTGTCGAACCTTCTTCCACGATAATTGAGAGCCGTCCTATGGTCGCCATTGCTTCGTCCATGACTTCGGCCACGCTCGCGACCATGACCACGGCCTCGAGTGCCGTTACCATGTCGCCACTCACCAGCAGATCCTTCGCCTGATGCTTTTGTATATCGCATCTTCCACTCGTCTCTAGACAACAGGACTTGCTCCTCACTGTTGTCACTAGTACCGCACAACCGTTCCTCGTGTGTCTTTAGACGGCCGATGAGCTCCTCTACGGTCATCGTTTTGAGGTCACAGAACTGTTCGATCGTTGATACGATCTGTAGAAACTTCGATGGCACTACCCGAAGAAATTTTTTCATGACATAGGTCTCGTCTACCTTGTCTCCCAATGCACGGATCTTGTTGACCATAGTTGTCAACTTCATGGCAAAGTCGTCAATCATTTCTGCCTCCTTCATGCGGAGAGTCTCAAACTCATTCTTTATAGTCTGGACCTTTGCCTCTCGGACGCGCTCGGCGCCCATGTGCATTATTTGTAACATTTTCCACGCCTCTTTAGCCGTCTCCTTTTTGGCCAGTAGAAGCAGTGTCTCCTCCGGGATCGCTTGATAGATGGCAGAAAGGGCCATCTTATCTTTCCTTGCTTTAACCGTCACCTTCGGGTCGATAGGTGCAATGGCGTCCCATACTCCTTGGGCTTGCATATACACCTTCATCTTGATCGCCCATGCTCCATAGTTGCTCTTCATGAGCATTGGATATTGGAATGTGATCTTCGACGACTCCATAGCTTCTCTGTTCCTCAACCCGAGCTCTGATACAAAATATAGTAAAATAGCCCAGTAAAGAGGAAACATGACACAAGTTTTATGGAGGATGAATAGACTTGGTAATTTTGTATTGAATAAAATGGTAGCTATATATAGTTGAACATTTGATGTAAAGAGATAGACTAAATAAAAGATATATCAAAGTTGTTTCAACAAACAAAACAACTTAAAAATCTAAACAAACTAACAATCTAAACCAACTAACAAGATTATCACCAACAACCAGCTACCTCTCGTATAGTATGGGGAGGTCTCAGACTGACACCTCCTTCTTAGCGAGGCCTAAAGAGAATGTCCCAAGCAATATAATGAACTTCTCCCTTTCATATGAAGTCCACACATATCTTCTCTACTTTTCTTATTGTAGCTAATGGCAATATAATATACTGCAACCACAATAGAGTAATTCTCATAATGACTGATCGTACCAATTTTATCCAACTCCTAAATGATAGCAGCTGGACCTGGCATCCCTCTACCCTACCCTCTACCCTACGCTAAACGAACTCCACCATACTTTGACAATCCATGGCTCTAGTATAGTTGCTAGATAGCGGAATCCCCCAAGCTCTTGACATGCAGCTCTCCTCTCGTAACTCCTAGCACAGCAGCACGCTCATCCTTATCCTAGCATTGAGAATTAAAGTAAAACTTACTTTTGTCCCTATTAAGATGAAACTCTGTCAACTTTCGAAACTCCTCCATAATAGCCGATGTGGACGCAAGCCCTTCCATTTTTGGGACAATAAAGACCAAAAAGGCATTTGTGTACATGAGATGTGATACATGAGGTTGCACCTTCTAATACAGAGGCTTTATCTGTTTCCTTTCAGTGGCTACAACCATCATACACGTAAAATATTCTATTACTAGTGTGAATAGGTACAGGAACATAGGATCCGCCTATCGGACCCCGATTGCTCATAAAGAAACTACATGGCTGCTGTCATGCCCCAATCTCCCGCAAGCTCAATAGTCTCCGCTGAACGTAAATCACCACGTTGCAGCTCTCCCGCAGGACAATCGTTCTCATCGGGACGTGATGCCGTACGAGCCTGGAGTTGCGTTCGTACAAGGCAATGTTGTCAACACCAAAGTTATCATCGAAACGACCAAGTTGCAACGAAAGTCAAGTATTGCGTACCAAGCACACATCAGAGTAATATGCAGCGAAGCTCTCGATAGGGTCCAAATAAAATGCCTCAAAGGCGATGCTACAAAGGCGATGAAATACTCTTGCTCTTTCTCTAGTCCACAAAGGTACTTACAGTTCATACATCATGTCTCGTATATCCAAGCAGCGCCACTACACCTGCGTACCTGAAATAATGCCCACAAATGTGGGTCAGTACACAGTCGTACTGGTGAGCGGGATAACCCACTCGTCTAAGATGACACTAAGTAAAATAGTGAATGCAAACAGTTAAATGGTGATCTTTCTAGTTGAATCCTAGATTCATTTCATGGCATATGGATGACATGTTAAGAAAAGCTGTAAAGCAGTTTAAGCATGCAAGCATTCAACTCAAATTCAATCGACAAGCAATATATAACCAACTCGAAGGAAACTAGCATGCAAACTGTCCTACTCAAGCCCAAGCAACACGATAATATATCGAACCATCATCCAAGCCTCAATACCCATCTTCAACCAAAACTTACAATCCAAAACTCAAAGTGCACACTCTTGCCGAGGCAAGGTAGCCGCGCCTACACGAAGCATAAACCAACCAAAGTAAAACAAACCAACTCTTATCTATATGAAGTCACTGGCCAAGCCATAAAGGACATTGATCGGACTAATCAATAGGCAGTCCTACCCGATCCAGGACTGGGCAGCTACTCCCTCCTGGTGGTATCAGACTACCGGCACCGAGCCCAAGATGTGATACCTATGTCTCCTCCATGGTCGAACGGTCTCGGTGCCCCGGAGTCCATCCCGTTCGAGGAAACGAAACCCTGTGCAACACAGGTTGTTCGTGACATACAGACACCAAGTAGGTATGATGAGAGGATCGAACATTCTCGCCTCACCAAGCGATCCTAGACTCGTTCAACCAAATATCCAACCAAAATATCCATAACCAAATATCCATACCAAATCTTCCAACATATTGCCCAAGGCACAAATCTCAAGTTATTCCCATAGGCACTATGCCTCTTCTCAACACAGTATTTCCAAATAGTGTAACACCCTTGCTCAAACAATCCTATGGCTCAATGCCCCAACAGTGGCACAATGCCCTTGTCGATGCAGTTGTTCAGTTTTGAACCACAACTGCTCGCTTTGCTTGACAAAGCGCCCAAGTGATACTCGAGCATGGATGCACGCTCGCTCGCCCGAATTCTCGATATTCCCAATGCCTCAATGTATCGTTCCAACTGTCCAAGCATAATCCCAATCATCCAACCATCTGCCTCAAATATAATATCCAACTCTAGCTCCAACTATCCAACACGAAAACCAATTCAAGCCACAATCCTATCCAAGCAACGACGTACACTCTATGCACGCCTCAGTATAATAATTCCCAATGTTTCAGTCCAAGTGTTCAAGCCTTTACGTGTCTTTCATATTATTAGGCATGAAGGAGTAGAGGAGAAGGGAAAGAGCCCACTCACAATATTTGATTTCGTTAAGCATCCTGTCCTACCGATACGGTCGATCCCTTGAACCCGTGGTCCAAGAAAAAGTGCGATCTACTCAACTGGTATGACCGTGCAAGCAGGTCGTGCTCTACAAATCATCTGACCGATCGGACTAAAGAAGATGACATTATCGCTCTAATCCAGCTATCTAAGTACTGCTCTAAATGAACACCTGATTTCCATCGAACTCCGCTAGCCATCTGCACATGAAACTAACTCAATGATTACTTCTTCCCAAAATCCAATAAATTAAATGTAACCAGCATTTGTTTCATTCAATCCGACTCAGCGTAACACACCGTGCGATTGCGGGTGTTACATAATATACCACTTAGAATCAGGTTCGTCCACGAACCATGCTGGTACTCATTCCTATCACACGCCGTTATCCCATACATAACTCTGATCTATGCAACTCTCATACTCATGATCCAGACTCAGCATCTCGCTCTGCTGAATGCTCGTACAAATTTCATATTCCTACATCCTCCTTGTAGCTCAATACGAATTCCTCGTATCGCTTAGTTTTGGATCGTACACATATTTAAGGTGTCCCTAAAATACATGCATTTCAGTCGAGCTTTGCGATAGTAAATTTGAACAAGTTACAAGGGTATCTTTATGTCCGAGGCATCCATTTGCTTTTAGATCATCTCAGCCTAACACCTTTGCCTCAATCTCAATACCTCACTGGGTGAATATCTATATTGAGGTTCGTGTAATCCACGAAGATTTTTTTGCCATGCCAAAGGGATATTGTCGTCACGATTTGAACGTGGACACACTCGCCATAATTCCTAGGTTGCGCATGGAATAGTTCTTTGTGCTGATTCCACTGCCTCGAAGCACAGAGTATCACATTTGCCTTCCGAACGAGCACACTTCCCAGACTAAGTTCTGATGCATCTTGTAAATCTGAAGCAAATCTGTCCCTTCAAGTATTCGCAAAGATTTGATCTGAATGAGCCGCTGCTTTAACTTCACGAGCTAGTTTCACAGTCATCAATTCATATGAATGTTATTCCCTTCCAGGGCACGATGAGACAGAGGCGAAGCCATCTACAAAAATCTGTGACTCTGAATCTTATCAGTTGACTTAGGCCAATCCCACTATCGCTTTGGTCTTTCGGCTGCATTTTCAGCTAAAGGCTATCCCAATGATCTCTCAAATCCAATACTCAGTTAATCAGTCGAATCTCCAACACACAGTACTCACATCTGCCCTCGACGCATTCCCGAATACGCCACCGCAAGGGTCATTCTATGGGTCTATAATATTCATCTCTGATCGGGCGGACAAGTCGCTAGGGTCAGCTGTCCCGAAGCTACGCTCGATAATTGTAAGTCATCACGATGGACAGTTACTAAGAACCATGTTATATCTCCTCTGTAAATCCGAGCCATAATCCAACATTCCATCCGAGTGAACTTCCAAATCCGAGCACTTCATGCACTACCTCTTTATAATCTGACAACCAAAGCCGCTTAACCACTTAGAGTCTTGCTATCTATCCAAGCCACAAATCGAGAACTGCGCTCGTTGAAACCGTCTTCCATCAATCCGTCATTCTGTCCTGAATCCATCAACTTTTCTGAACTGCCATGTTCGACTTCTCGCACTACCACTTGCAATAATTTCTGAAACCAAAGACTTGCTCCCAAATTCTTATCTGTTTGCCGCGTTCCCAATGCACGTCCAACTTACCCGAGCAGCATAGTGATTCGCTCAATTATTGCTCCCATATTTAGCCATCTTTAAAAGTTTGTCCGCCATAATTATTTGCCTTTAGTTGTTGCCTCAATCCGTTTACGTCTTTCGGAGAATCTGTTTACCATCGTTGCACCATTTTGTCCAAAATTCTACTTCCGTAAAACCTGAGTCAACTTCTCGAGCAGCAATATCCAAAATCCTTCAAGTCCGTTCAAATCCATTGCATTGTCCCTCCAAGCCAAAATCGTGTTTCATTACTCAATCAACAGCTCAAATGTGTTGCCCAAAATCGTAGTCCATGCTCGCTATCCTCCGATTCGCCCATTGCTTCGCTCAAGCGTATCCCAACTGTTCGTTCCTTATGCTTAACTCTCTCTTTGTATTCATGAATGCTCTACCGAACTTTCAAATCGTGCAAGCGAACTCCGGTATTCAGCTTTACATCTGATCGATCCCAACTTGTTTTAAATAATTTGTCCGCCTCAATCCTTCAAATTTCCAAACACTCATTCCCGTTGCTTGTTCTGATCTCGTCCATCCCTCAAGTCCAATGATACTTTCATTTGCACAAGTTCGTTCTCGCTTGCTCAACTCAATATTCGCTTGCTCCATTTTTTATTCTTCCCACCTCAGTCGATGTGCACCAACTAACTTGTATTTCCGTTACCCGAGTCCGTTCAGACAATTTCCATTGATGTCTATCTAAAATACTTTCAATGCCTTGCTCACTATGTGGTATCCCATATACCACTCTGAATCAAGTCGCTACTCGTATTACGATTCCTTTGCACTGATCCGATATCCGTTCGAACCATCCCTTATGCGTGGTCCTGCCATTTCCAACTTAAGTCTGACACAAAAACTCAACCAACAAGTGAACCATCTTACTCTTTCCATCAATCTCGCTATGCAACTTGTGCTATATTCCATTTTCAATGTTTTCAGCTATCCTCACCGTCTAATACTTTCGCAACACAAGCAACCCGTGCATCGATCTCTCTTCCAAGTAGTCCAACCCAATACCCAACTGTTCCACACATTTGTTGTACGAGCAACTCGTGCAACACTATCCTGATATTCCCAAGCCAAACTCAAACATGCTCAACCGATGCTCTATGTGATATACCCAGCCAAAAATCAAACATCATCCAACAATTTCGCTACACGAGCAACTCGTACAACAATCCATTCTCAATCGATGCTTCTACTCACAACATGCCTCATAACCAATCTCGTCTGCTAACCAACTGATCCACTGATGCAATCAGAAACTCCCTGAACGACAAGCCAAGCCAACCCAACGACAGCTCTCAACTTGTTGCATAAATACAACAACGCCCAACAACTTACTGCACGAATGCAATAACGCCTAACGATGCTAAGCGATCTAATAAAAACTAACATTAGCAATTCAACGAAGCACAACATACAGCCACAACCAGCAATATATAGACTTATTGCATGAAACATCCAATGCGCACTAAGTAGAGTCAAGAGCTAGACGACACGCAGAAGCTATTTAGAGTTTGTGATGAAGCGAAGGACCAAGTCCGAGAAAATGAACCAAGCGCTCTGATACCAATTTGTCTATCCCCAATCTCCCGCAAGCTCAATAGTCCCCGCTGAACGTGAATCACCATGTTGCAGCTCTCCCACAGGACAATCGTTCTTATTGGGACGTGATATCGTACGAGCCTGGAGTTGCACTCATACAAGGCAATGTTGTCAACACCAAAGTTATCATCGAAACGACCAAATTGCAACGAAAGTCAAGTATTATGTACCAAGCACACATCAGAGTAATACGCAGTGAAGCTCTCGATAGGGTCCAAATAAAATGCCATAAAGGCGATTGCCTCAAAGGCGATGCCACAAAGGCGATGAAATACTCTTGCTCTTTCTCTAGCCCACAAAGGTACTTACAGTTCATACATCATGTCTCGTATATCCAAGCAGTGCCACTACACCTGCGTACCTGAAATAATGCCCACAAACGTGGGTCAGTACACAACCGTACTGGTGAGCGGGATAACCCACTCGTCTAAGCCGACACTAAGTAAAATAGTGAATGCAAACAGTTAAATGGTGATCTTTTTAGTTGAAACCTAGATTTATTTCATGGCATATGGATGACATGTTAAGGAAAGCTGTAAAGCAGTTTAAGCATGCAAGCAATCAACTCAAATCCAATCAACAAGCAATATATAACCAACTCGAAGGAAACTAGCATGCAAACCGTCATACTCAAGCCCAAGCAACACGATAACATATCGAACCATCATCCAAGCCTCAATATCCATCCTCAACCAAAACTTACAATCCAAAACTCAAAGTGCACACTCTTGCTGAGGCAAGGTGGCCGCGCCTACACGAAGCACAAACCAACCAAAGTAAAGCAAACCAACTGTTATCTATATGAAGTCACTGGCCAAGCCATAAAGGACATTGATCGTACTAATCAATAGGCAGTCCTACCCGATCCAGGGCAGGGTAGCTACTCTCTCCTTGTGGTATCGGACTACCGGCACCGCGCCCAAGACGTGATACCCCTGTCTCCTCCATGGCCGAACGGTCCCGGTGCCCCAGAGTCCATCCCGTTCGAGGAAACGAAACCCTGTGCAACACAGGTTGTCCGTGACATGCAGACACCAAGTAGGTATGATGAGAGGATCGAACATTCTCGCCCCACCAAGCGATCCTAAACTCGTTCAACCAAATATCCAACCAAAATATCCATAACCAAATATCCATAACCAAATCTTCCAACATATTGCCCAAGGCACAAATCTCAAGTTATTTCCATAGGCACTATGCCTCTTCTCAACACAGTGTTTCCAAATGGTGCAACACCCTTGCTCAAACAATCCCATGGCTCAATGCCCCAACAGTGACACAATGCCCTCGCCGATGTAGTTGTTCGGTTTCGAACCACAACTGCTCGCTTTGCTTGACAAAGCGCCCAAGTGATACTCGTGCACGGATGCTCGCTCGCTCGCCCGAATTTCCGATATTCCCAATGCCTCAATGTATCATTCCAACTGTCCAAGCATAATCCCAATCATCCAACCAACTGCCTCAAATGTAATATCCAACTCTAGCTCCAACTATCCAACACGAAAACCAATTCAAGCCAGAATCCTATCCAAGCAACGACGTACACTCTATGCACGCCTCAGTGTAGTGATTCCCAATGTTTCAGTCCAAGTGTTCAAGCCTTTACGTATTTTCCATATTATTAGGCATGAAGGAGTAGAGGAGAAGGGAAAGAGCCCACTCACAATGTTTGATTCCGTTAAGCTTCCTGTCCTGCCAATACGGCTGATCCCTTGAACCCGTGGTCCGAGGCAAAGCGCGATATACTCAACTGGTATGACCGTGCGAGTAGGCCGTGCTCTACAAATCATCCGACCGATCGGACTAAAGAAGACGACATTATTGCTCCAATCCAGCTATCTCAGTACTGCTCTGAACGAATACCTGATTCCCATCGAACTTCGCTAGCCATCTGCACATGAAACCAACTCAATCAATACTTCTTCCCAAAATCCAACAAATTTAATGTAACCAGCATTTGTTTCATTCAATCCGACTCAGCATAACGCACCGTACGGTTGCGGACATTACAGCTGCCCTTTAATGTGAACAGAGAAAGTCGTCGTTGAGATACATTCCCAGACCCTATCCACCCATCTCCTGTCGAAGTCCATGGCTAATATAATATGGCACCTAAACACCCTGTTAACCAAATCATAGGCCTTCCGCAGGTCCAGCCTGATACACGTCTTCATGCCTCCAATTTTGTTGAATTTTTGGACCATCTCATGTGCCAAGAGGCTATTCTCTGTGATTGATCTCCCTTTAATAAATTTCGCTTAGTTCTTGGAAACCAGATCCTGCGTAATCTTCTCCATATGTCTATACATAAGATGAATAATCAACTTGTAAAGAAAATTACAAAAGCAATAGGGAAAAAGTCTGCCAAAGTCGTAGCACCCTCCTTCTTCGGAACGAGAGTAATAAATGT
Source organism: Iris macrosiphon (assembly GCA_036927795.1). NCBI lineage: Eukaryota > Viridiplantae > Streptophyta > Magnoliopsida > Asparagales > Iridaceae > Iris > Iris macrosiphon. The sequence continues at coordinate 63,209,432 of JAYESA010000005.1, forward strand.
ATGATTCGTCTCTCTTAGCAGCCTACCATTAAGGAAAAAAAAAATCCCTAATCATAGCCAACACCGGTTTCTTCAGAATATCCCAATGAAATTTTCTTCCAAATCCATTCGGACATTGAGCCTTGTTTGGATCATCATTCATAATAATAGCCTCTACATCCTCCATCGACACATCCGCTAACAGAGCATGATTCCCAGTCATCTTAACAAGCCCCTTACAAACAAGTTCTGGGAACATTTTCATAAAATCAGATTGGCTGTATAGATCCAAGAAATACCTGATAGCTTCTGATTGGATGTCCCTATGCATAGATATCTTCTGCATGTCCGAACCAATAAGTTTTCTAATCTGGTTGCGATGTCGTCGTATTTGTACCACATCTGGAATAATTTTGTACACTTGTCTTTAACTTCCACATCCGGCTTTTAGGCCTGCACCTATTCCGGCCTTTAAGCTCAAATTCTGCATGCTTCAGTCGCTGAACCACGTTGAATTATGCATTATCGCGAACCTCCATCTGGATCCGCCTCATGAATGCTTCCATGTACCCATCTTGAAGATGCCACGAGTTATTATACCTGAATGACCTCACTTTAACAACCCCAGCCTCCACCATATAAACACGAATAGGGAAGTGATCACTTGTTTCCACCGCTAGCCCTTCCGCAGCCAGATGAGAAAATTTGTCAAACTACTCCCTGTTGCCAATAGCCCTATCAAACTAACATGTCGCCTCCTCCGAATCGTCTTATTTTTCTAAGTCCATCTATGCCCAATCCTTTCCAAACTCTTCAGCCATGATTGCATCAAGCACATTTGGAAGTCTCCAAGTATAGCATCAGGAACCCATCGACCAGTAACCTTCTCGTTATTATATAGAAGAGCATTAAAGTCACCTATAATAATAAGAGGCAACTTGAGGGTAGTCTTTGCAATATAGCTTATATGAATCACTTCCGACTATAGCCCTTCCTTCCGACGTTTGCCGTTATGACCATAAACCACTCCAAATATAAATTTAAACCCTCTTTTATCTGTGAACTCAATAGTAATTAATTGTTGTGATATATGAACCACCCAGCCATCCCATATATTTTGATCCCACCGAACCTAGTTCCTTGCCATGTCACATAAGGCTCAGATTATTCACTTATGACCGGTGCGTATGAGTCCTTTTAGAGTGTTATAAGTTTTTATATTTATCTTAAAATAAGATTACTTCGTGTAATAAATAAAAAAAGTATGAGTGACCAGTGTAAAATAAGATTAATCTGTGTAATAAATAAAAATAGGGGTAAGATTTGAGTGGCTCTCCCCGAAGTTTGCCTGTATGATGTTTCCTATTAGATTGCTCTAGAACCTTGGCCTTCCTATCCTCCTTTTGACCTCTGCCATTTGCTGCCGCCATACTTTTTGTTTGCATCCCACTTTGAGCTCCCTCTTTCATCCGGAACACTACCATCCCCCCCAGACTGATTTGTAACAACCGCCAAGTCCACAAACCCACCTTCCTCCATGCATGTACTGGAGGTAATCAACGTATTATCCAGCAATTGCCTCCACCTACTCTTCTACCTCCATGCCCTCTCTACCCCTTATCGACGTGGGGAAACCAGTGTGTAATATAAAGACACTCCTTTCTTGCCCATGTTCCATCCTAGTAGGACTTTTACAAACTGTTGTACGCACACTCCTCCCCTAAACTGGAGTTAGCGACTCCCTATATGCCTCAGTTGTCAACTTGCATTTCTAACTAGTGTTCCTGAAATACTGACATAGTCTACATGTCGGAGGAATCCACTCACAGTCGACATCCTGTGTGGTTACCTCCCAGAGGGGATCTCATACTCCAACATCCGTGAGAGCACCTTGCCTGTTTCGATCTCAACATACACTCTCGCATACAATAGTCTTAACCTAGAAGCCGTCGTGTCATCCGCTTTGAGCGGCCTCCCAATTAGACTTGCTAACTTCTTCAACATAGGAATACTCCAATACTGGATTGGTAACCCAGGGAACCTGATCCATACTGGAACGGTGTGAAGAACATCACGTTCACATCTCGAATTCATGTGTCATTCCTTCAGAATAATAAGACACCCATCAAATGTCCAGGGGCTGCCCTGGAGTATATTGGTTAAACTTTGTGCTCATCACACCTGGTCATGTGGAGCACTATTCTAAAGGGGAAACTTTCATCATGTGTTAGTGGTCCTATTCTAAAGGGGAAACCCTTGGCCTTCCATGCTTGTAGGCATTATAGTTATGTTTTAGTAGGCTTATAAAAGCAAAGGCATACATGTAGAAATTCCTTACACCAAGCAAATAAACTCTTCTATCACTTTGTGTGCTACTTTATCTTTTCGGCACGTTCTTTTACGTAGTTTGCAGCACAGAGACTGTCAAGTGGTATCAGAGCCATGTCGTTTGATGCGGACGGGAATCCACTCACACCTCCAACAGTGTCGGCGTCGAGTCCAGCGAGCGGCTCGAGCGTGGCAGGCACCCTGGTGATCCCGAAGGTGTTTCAGGAGTCCGGCGGGACGCAGTATCCGCAACTCACGCGTGCAAACTACGATGAATGGGCCCTGGTGATGCAATGTATGCTGGAGGCAAGAGGTCTCTGTGCGGCGGTGCACACCGGGACGACGGAGCGGGAGCTGGATAGGAAAGCGATGGAAGCTCTCCTACGTTCTGTCCCGCCAGCGATGATCTCATCACTGGCGATCAAGGCGACGGCGCGGGAGGCATGGCAGTCTTTGAAGACGGTGCACGTCGGCAGCAATCGCGTCAAGAAAGCGAAGGCGCAGTCGCTGCGCAAACAGTACGAACAGCTCGCATTCCGGGACGGTGAGGGCGTGGACTCTTTCGCCATGCGTCTCACTACTCTGTCGAGCGCTCTCGCCGCACTCGGCGACACGATCTCCGAGGACAAGCTCGTCCTCAAGATGCTGGCGACGGTTCCCAAGAAGTACAGCCAGATCGCCCTGGCCATCGAGACCCTTTTGGATCTCGATGAACTCACCATTGAGGATCTAACGGGGAGGCTTAAAGTAGCGGAGATCAGGGACGAGATCTAGAGTGGCAACACCTCGGACGGTAAGTTACTGCTTACAGAGGAGGAGTGGGCTGCCCGCAAGAAACAACAGAGAGGCGGCATGTCCAGCAGGGGCGCCGAAAACGGCGGCCAGAAGAAGAAGTGGCGCGTCCCGGAGAGGGACTCGGGAGCGCGCGATCCCAAGCCGAGCGGCGAAAGGAGCGGCTCCGGTGCAACTCGCGACAAAAAGTGCCGTTATTGCGGAAAACTGGGCCATTGGGCTCGTGAATGCCGTAAGAAGAAGAAGGACAAGGCCCTTTTAGCGCAGGTGGAGGAGGACGAACCGGCGCTTCTGATGGCGCAGGTGTGCACAATCGCCGAAACGCCCTACACCCACGCCGAGGCGATCGAGCAGGTGATGCTCAACGAGGAGTGCACCATGGTAAAGCTTGGGGAGCGGGAGGACACCGACAATGTGACCTGGTACTGCGACACGGGAGCGTCTAACCATATGACAGGCGCGCGGGCAGTCTTCTCCGAACTCGACACCGGCGTGCGGGGCAGCGTCAAATTTGGCGATGGCTCCGTCGTGGACATCCAAGGCCGGGGCACGGTGGTGTTCACGGGCCAAGGAAGAGAACATCGAGCCCTCACCAACGTCTACTACATTCTCCGGTTGCGTAGCAACATTGTCAGCATCGGACAATTGGACGAGACCGGCTGCTCCACGCTAATCGAGGATGGAATGCTTCGAATCCGCGACAAACAGCGCCACCTCCTTGCTAAGGTATCACGCACTTCAAATCGTCTATATATCCTTCCATTGCGGATCGCACAGCCGGTATGCCTCGCGGCACAGTGCTCGGACATGGCGTGACGCTGGCATGCGCGCTACGGCCATCTACACTTCGACGCCCTTCGTCGCCTGAGCAGGAAAAAATGGTGGACGGCCTTCCGCACATTGATCATGTCGATCAATTGTGCGACAGCTGTCTGGCCGGGAAGCAACGACGCACTTTATTTCCCCGGCACGCCAACTATCGCGCCACTGACCCTCTCGACTTGGTGCACGCGGACTTGTGTGGTCCCATCTCACCAGCGATACCTGGCGGGAAGCGCTACTTCCTTCTCCTCGTCGACGACTACAGCAGGTTCATGTGGATCAAGCTGCTGAGATCCAAGGACGAGGCGAGCGAGGCGATCAAACGCATTCAGGTTGCGGCGGAGGTCGAGTCGAAGTGCAAGCTTCGTGTACTACGCACAGACCGTGGCGACGAGTTCATGTCGAACGATTTCAATAACTACTGCGAGCGCCACGGCATCAAGCGCCACCTCACCGCGCCTTACTCGCCTCAGTAAAATGGCGTCGTCGAGCTTCGGAACCAGACTGTGGTAGCTATGGCCCGAAGCTTGCTCAAGGCGAAGAGCATGCCGGCAGCATTCTGGGGCGAGGCGGTGACCACGACGGTGTACCTGCTAAACATGGCGCCAACAGCCGTAGTGAAGGAAAAGACGCCATATGAGGCATGGCATGATAAGCGCCCCGATGTAAGTTTCTTACGTACTTTAGGTTGCATTGCTCATGTGAAGATGGTGCAGCCAAATTTGAAGAAACTTGACGATCGGAGCAAGAAAATAGTATTTGTTGGCTACGAGGCGGGGTCCAAGGCTTACAGGGCCTACGATCCAGTCGGTCGTCGCTTGTATGTCACCCGCGATATCATCTTTGATGAGGCGGGGCAGTGGGACTGGACGCACACCGACATCGACGGTAGCCTCGTCGGGATCGGCGAGGCATTCACTGTTGAATTTCCCCACGAGCTCATTCCCGGCACGTTTATTTCGGCCGGGAACGGAGGTCCATCGCCAGAGGCTGTGGGCGCAGCCACACCCGCATCGACACAGATGCTGCCTCCACCAAAGCAGGCGGGAGCTAGTCATGCGTCCCTACCACAACCGCGACATCAGCCGCAACGATCGCACAACCGCGACATCAGCCGCAACGACGCCAGCGGTTTCGACGCCTGTGATGATGGGTACGGCTCCGATCCGATTCGTCTCACCGCCGTCAGGAGCGACGTCCGATCCGCCAAATGAACCGTCGCGTCGATACCGCTCTCTGCAAGACATCTATGAAGTTGAGTCGGTGTACCACCACGACTCTGAGGACCTCCTCCTCGCAATGGATGACGAACCCTCTGTGTTTTCAGAAGCGGAGCAATACGAGTGCTGGCGCCGAGCGATGCTGGATAAACTCGCATCTATTGAGGAGAACGACACCTGGCGGCTCGTGGACCTGCCTGCTGATCACTGCCCCATTGGACTCAAATGGGTCTACAAGGCGAAGAAGGATGAGCACGGCGTCGTCATCAAGCACAAGGCCCGGCTCGTCGTGAAAGGGTATGTGCAGAGGCACGGGATCGACTACGATGAGATTTTCGTGCCAGTAGCCAGACTCGAGTCCGTCAGGTTGTTACTGGCATTTGCCAGTCATGCAGGTTGGGTTGTCAATCACATGGATGTGAAAATGGCGTTCTTGAACGGGGAGCTCGACTAAGAGGTCTACGTCACGCAGCCACCCGGTTTTGCAGCCGTCGGCGAGGAGCAGAAAGTTTTTCGCCTACACAAGGCACTCTACGGCCTGAAGCAAGCACCGAGGGCCTGGAACGCGAAGCTGGACAAGTGCATGTCCACACTCAGATTCAGCCGGAGTCCCTCGGAGCATGCCATCTACGTGCGTGGCCATGGCGAGGCAAGGCTACTCGTGTTTGTCTACGTCGACGACCTCATCATCACAGGAAACAATGCAGGCGAGATCGACAAGTTCAAATGCGAGATGAGCAGCTCATTTAAGATGAGCGATCTCGGCCTGCTTTCCTTCTACCTTGGCATCAATGTACAGCAGAACGCAGATGGTATCACAGTGAACCAGTCTGCGTACGTAGCCAAGATACTGGAGAAGAGTGGCATGGGCGACTGCAACCCTTGCCATGTACCTATGGAGCCACGTTTGAAGCTCAGCAAGGATAGTGCTGCACCGCCGGCAGATGCCACGGAGTACCGGAGCATAGTAGGAAGCTTGCGATACCTCGTGCACACCCGGCCGGACTTGTCATTCGCAGTCGGGTATGTGAGCCGCTTCATGGAGAAGCCAACGACTGAGCACCTAGCGGCGGCCAAACACATACTCCGGTACGTTGCTGGTACGCGGGGTTACGGCTGCCGCTACGAACGAGGAACAGAGGAGCCCCGGCTGGTCAGCTACTGCAACAGCGACATGGCCGGGGATGTTGACGACCGTAAGAGCACAACAGGCGTACTATTCTTCCTTGGCAACAGCGCTATCAGTTGGCAATCACAGAAGCAGAAGGTGGTGGCACTATCATCCTGCGAAGCCGAGTATGTCGCAGCAACCACTGCCGCCTGCCAAGGCATCTGCCTCGCACGGCTGCTTGCTGACATGAAGGGCGACGATATCAGATGTGTAAAATTGTGCATCGACAACAAATCAGCAATCTCCCTCAACAAAAATCCGGTGTTTCATGATCGCAGCAAACACATCCAGACGCGGTACCACTTCATTCGTGACTGCATCAAGGACGGGACAGCTGAGGTAGAGTATGTCCGAACAGATGAGCAGCTCGCCGACATACTGACCAAGGCCCTGGGCCGGGTCAGGTTCCAGGAGCTTCGCTCCAAGAACGGGATAATCGTCATCAAGTAATCGCAAAAGTTTAGGGAGCGATTATTGGTTAAACTTTGTGCTCATCACACCTGGTAATGTGGAGCACTATTCTAAAGGGGAAACTTTCATCATGTGTTAGTGGTCCTATTCTAAAGGGGAAACCCTTGGCCTTCCATGCTTGTAGGCATTGTAGTTATGTTTTAGTAGGCTTATAAAAGCAAAAGCATACATGTAGAAATTCCTTACACCAAGCAAATAAACTCTTCTATCACTTTGTGTGCTACTTTATCTTTCCGGCACGTTCTTTTACGTAGTTTGCAGCACAGAGACTGTCAGAGTATCCGTTCGACTTCCTTGTGCAAACCAAATTTAACAAAATAGAAACCATCCTCACGAGAAAATACCTCCATACTACCTTTCGGTCTCCATACCCTGTAGGCATAACCACGGATCCGTCCATAAAAAGGTTTATCACCAAGGACATATAATTAACGTATTTTTCCAAAATTCTATCGTTTCTCCAATTTCCTTGGCTATGAACAGTGATCTTTTGTTGATCACCCATCTTCTTTGGTTAAACAAAATCCATCCCACCATTCACGACATGGACGCCCCAAACCCACCTTATTTGGTTAAATAAAATATATCTCCAATCTTCTGGCGATCTCTGGATGGCATATGTCCGCCCAAGACTTACTAAAAGTAGGGTACATTACTGGTTCCTTCCCCTTATCCCTTGGATAACCGGCTCTTTATTCCCCCACAATCCTCCCTTTGCCCCCTCTGCCACCTGGGAATGCTGAGCCCCGAATGGACGCCCCTAAGCCCTTGCATGCACCACCGTCACTAACCCTCCTGGTCACTCCTCTCCGCCCAACAAGTGTCGGATCAAATCGACTGTATATTAAAGATGGTTATTCGCATCGTAGAATAACACTGCCCTTGCCCCGCCACTTCTGTCTCACCGTGGACCACCCACCATTTTTCTCTAGACGACCTTGATTGCCAACCTTGCTAGACTTTCCCTCGTCCCCTCTGGCCATAGAACCGCAATTCCACTAGTCGTGAAATCCTAACCCTAAATCGCGTGTTATTGCTGCTGCCATTGTTTTATATATATATATATATATATATATATATATATATATATATATATATATATATATATATATATATGACGTCTCTCTAGGGCTCCCACCCTCCTAAACCATAATCGTCCCTTCTTCAACGGCTCCGGCTAGGCCTTTGTCTGGGCCGGCACCCTCATCCCTAGTGCTGTTGTTCCAACCCGACAGAAGTACTTCCCACTGATTTGTAATCTTTTTTCCCGGTCGCATTAGGGTTGAAGTATGGCCACAAAATCCTTCGCTGATGTTGTGATGGGTGTTGGTTTCAGTTCTTTGCGTACTTCGCCAACTATTGCCATACTTGCTCCGACGTTCGTGAGAGGAATCCATGTCGTCTCCTTTTCGGAGGAGGATGAACAGATCTTGATTGATCCATACCGATTTGCCCTGATAGACAAGTTTTCCCGTTCTCGGCCATATATTGAGAGAATCCATAAGACATCCACGGAGATCAAGTTTGCAGGCGAGGTAAAAGTTGGAGTAGAAGACGCTAAACATATCCTTATCCGGCCTTCGTTGGAAGTGGATTTTCTTCGTATCAAAGCCCATGATTTGTGGTATATTGCTTGTGCTCCTATAGAGTTTTCAGGTGGACCAAAGATTTCTTTCCAATGCAAGAATCGGGTCTAGTACCCACATGGGTCTCATTCCCTGGCCTCCTTCATCAATTATTTGAAAAGAATGCTTAATAGTCGATCGGTATGCCATTATGTATTTAAGTTCCTTATTTTTATTATTATGTCTTGTGTATTTGTCATCTTTGGACCGTGAGTCGATACTTCACGTCCGAGTAAGATTCGGGTGCCGACGTCCTTTAATGGCATCGAGTATCGATAGTAGAGTTGGACATCATGCTACAGAGGACGTATCTCCATATGGTACGTCAGGCCCTAGGACACTTTTACACGACACTTTCATTATGACAGATTTTGTACTTGATATTCTCATATGGATCGAAAACTGTATTGGTGCTAGGAAGCGTGACTTGATACTTTATACCATTTATTATCTATGACTTGATGTTTCTAGTTAGAGGATCCGATCACGTGTATCGTAGATACGATTCGTGAGGTCGCATAAGAGGGGAGAACATAAACTGGGCGCTTGGGCTACTATCGCATATTGTTACCATTGTCTCATTCCCAGAGCTTTGGAGATTCATTAGTTACCATAGTTTTCCTTATAAGGACTGCGGAGGCATCATTAGTTACCACAGTTTTCTTACAGGGACTACGGAGTACGCCATGACAGCCCGCGTGTATGAGTGTTGTTCTCAAATTGTATATCACATAGTCGGTTATTCTATATTTACCCCAACTTGAGTAGAACTATAAATCTATATATTACGATATTGTTTTACTTTGGCAGGTTATTTTGTATCTTGTTCGTCCCTTTGAGGACCCGGTTTCCTTCCAGCTTATTGTTGAGATATGACATAGGATATTAAGGGATTTCTTTATTGGGATTTCAGGTATTGTCATGATGCCCTCTTATCATTATTCTACAGTATCTCTTATTTAAATTTTTAGCAGTTTAGTTAGAATTGTGGATGGATATTATAGATAATTGGATAATTGTTATGATCTAAATAACGTATGTGTGTTCGAGTCGGACTAGAGTCTGGTTGAATATGTAGCTGGTCATTGTCATGAGGCATGATCACACATATTTTAGGACTGGAATGTGAGACTATGGGAGTGGCACGCCTTTGCGACTGGATAAAGCGATGGAAGAGGTCTCAAGACCAAGTACTGCCAGGGTTTTCGTAGAGGTGGATGCTAGCAAAATGTTACCACCAGTTGTCCTCGTTAACCTCCCTCAGGGGCACATTATCACTCAGAAAGTAGAAAATGAATCCATCCCTCAGTTCTACTCATACATTAAACATCAAAGACATGTTAAAAAGGCTTATAAATCGCTACAAAGAGAGAAGGAAGTTATTCAAACAATAAAGGTAAAATGGTGGAAGTCAAAGAGGGACCCACGGAGCGAAAGGGGCAAGGGGAACTTCAACTGTTGCGGAAGAGGGGAAGGAATTAATGGTTCTCTGGGAGGACAAAATGGTGGGTACTTTGGTTTCTTAAGGCAATAAAGAGGCAGAGGACACGGGCCCAGCACTAGGGGCCTCCTCCTCATTAGTTATCCCAGTCTCTCCAAACAATATGATTACCCCCCTATGGCTGACTATGAGGTTGTTGATAGAGACCACTCCACCCCTCTCCCAAGAACGCTGAGGACGTAAATGAATGAGTGGAAGATTCTGCTACCTCACCCAAGTCTGTAACCAATGAGATTGGAGGAATATCCCCAACAGACTTCTCACCCAAGCGTGCACCCAATGAGTTGGAAGCCATGCTTAATAAGCCCCATGTTTTGGTGGCTCTGGAGGCAGGTGACTGTTGTAGTATCTGCTATGCTGGCTCCTAAAGTAGGTGACTCTACTGTAGTACATGCTGACAGTGATATCATGCCAAGCGTTGTATCACAAACACTGGAACTGGATGTGATTACCGCCAATGACTTACACTTGGAAGATACGAGGGTGCATGCGGAAGAGACTCAAGTTGGGGGAGAGGCTCTCTGGAAGAAGAATTCCAAATCTGCTGATCCTCATGGGCTGACCTTGCTGATCAGGTAGATGGCGATGGTTACACTTCAGAGGAGACCTTGAAAGCACCTCCAGACTCTATGCCCCCTCGGTCTCCGGACCCATAAAAGAGTTCAAAAACAGCCAAGAAGACGCAGCTCCCTCAACTTCCATACCTAGAGTCACCCGTGCATCCTCCAAGCTTTCTTCTACTTCATCCTCCCCGGCCTTTCATATTTAATGCTCTCATATGGAATGTTCGAGGAGTGGCCCAGCAAATGACTATTGAAAGGATAAAGTCTTTGTACAGGATAAATAATATACTGTTCTTGGCACTCATTAAACTAAAGTAGCAGTACAATAACTTCTCTATTTTCAAGTCAAATTAGGGTTTCATCAATCTTGTACTAACAACAAAGGGGACATTTGGATTATGGTGAGACATGATACCACGATGGTTGTGGTGGACTCATGTGTACAGGCAATGATGGTATCCATTGCCAACTTTGATGATTCCCTCAACCTGTCATGCTCCAGTACCAAAATACGGAGACGGACATGACCAGCTACCTGTACAAGATACTATATTTCGTAGGACGATCACGGCTTTAACTAGACAAGTGGGTGCATGTTACAATAAAGTCTCCTAGGATCAAGAATTTATATGTCTCAATCATTCAAACAAGAAGCAATAATATATAACGCTTCAGAATAAGCAGTAAGGCGTCCCAAACGCCACATCAGAATATTCTTCAGAGATCTAGCGATACAGAATGATGTACAAGATGCAAGATCAAGGTATACATGACAGTGAGACAGCTTATGTCTGAATATATACATTCATTTAAGGAACTAGTATCCAGATTTGCCGGCTAACAGGTGTCGGTTGACTAAAGCCCAAAAGAAAATAGTTTACAAAAGACGAGTAGTCAATAAAGTAACCAACTCGTTATCCTCGACGGACATGTTCCTGGTAAGCTCCATGAGTTGGAAAAAAGTATGCTGGATCCTCGGGTGCTGGCTCGAAACCTGGCCATACAAAACCAGTGTAGTTAGACCGCAAATAGTAAGTACCACAAAGGAAGCACGAAAAGAAGAACAAAACCCAAAGTAATAAATATATATAATAGTTCTGCGTTGTAGCGTAGGTCCATGGCATATCCTAGCACAAAGTTCCAACCCTACAACCAAACAAGGACAATGGTTGAATCCATCACATTATGATAGTTCATTTTCCTAAGCTACGAACAAAATAATACAATCACAACCAAGTCCAATTAATAAAATCGACCAATCACTTGTACGGCTTGCTATTTGTGGAGTCTGAGATTTTCTCAGAATAATGCATAATATAGGTATCCTCATATCACGCCATTGCCGAACATAACATTGGAATTGCTAATACCGCAGCGCAGTGGCCCTACGGAGAACTAGTGCAATTCGTGAAGTGCCTAACCTAGCCAAATAGAAGAATATACAAGCACTTCATGAATTGCACTAGTTCTCCGTAGGGCCACTGCGCTACGGTATTAGCAATTCCAATGTTCCTATAATGAAACATTGGCTTGACATATTATAATAGGTCAGATACTGCACTCCACTAAGGCAGATGATCACAATATTTGTGGTGGCCAGCCCACAGCGTGCACTATATTTGAATCTCAGTGGGAAGGTTCATTAGCATGATCTCGGGATACCGTTTCCTCCCCACGTTACTACCACTTTTAGTTGCTTAATTAACCTTATATTGTGTTCGAAAATCTCAAGACATGGCCACATGAGAATTTTTCTTAAGATATCGTACAAATTACGGCCACGCTAGATACGAATCCAGGAAAGTTCAATCTGGATTCACCCGAGCGTGTATGCAATATTCAATAAATTAATATTCTAGCCACGCTTTGGTATTTGACTCGCATATCATACCCGTGCTAGGAAAAATAGTATATTTATAGTATCATGCTTTCAAGAATTTGGAGGTATTCTCAATGCACATCCCAAATATAATCACTTTAATACGCAACACGATATGTCTTACCTTAGTGCACATTAGATTAGGAACTTTATCAGGCAATAATCGTATCAACATGGATATAATATTCGAGTCCAATTACCAATTATCATTGGGTCACATGAATCTTGATCACACTATAGCACAAAGCTTATGTCATGCACATAACCGGTTAGTCACTATTCACTTAATCTGGTTTACTGAGAAAATCTCAAGTACAACACATATTCATGCCATGTATGAAGCCAATCTTAGCACATGGTCATGTCTAGCATGAGGTCTGGTTTCTAAGTTCATTCTTTCTTAGAATCAATAACACAAGCAATATCAGGATCAATCACATGGAGGGTGATAAGAAACATTCTAATTAAAATGAGTGAACACATAATGAAAGTACTACGTACACTCATGGGGTCATTAAGGATAATATGCACATGAAATTGTACGCATGAAGGTCAGTCACATAACCAATCAAGCACATGCTCAGGGTGCCGCATTAAGTCTGGGTGCATAAAGTCTCATGAAGTCAGGGGCACATAAAGTGTGCGAGCTATAAAAGGGGTTGCGTACTGTCACGCCCTAGTCCCAAAATACGTAGGACTAGGAACGCGTAAGCATACCAGTCGTATGTATATGACAACTCTAATATATGGATACCATAATACATATATACGCTGTAATATGAAAATAAACTCACATGTGGTATATCAAATGTCACAGGTCACAGAAAATACTAATCTCATCCACACAACAAGTCACAGAAAGTAAATAACTAAACTAGAATAAAGAGTCTGAATAATCCATAAATGATAGTCGGGTGGAGACAAATCCACTACCAATGACTATACCAACTAAAATAAGAGAGACGAGTAAAATTACCAATATAAATAAGGTGATGATATAAGAGTGTCAGCTAAAGGATCCATCGCTAGAGATAATCAATGATGCTCAGTGGGTAAGGTCTCCTCGGCAGAAAGTAAAGCGTCAGGTCTGGGTTCGTACTCCTGTGAATAGTCATGAACATCTATACCTGGAAAGGGACCAGGTCCTCAGAGGGACGTAACAAGATACATAGAAGCAAGCCAATTGAATATAGTAAACATGCATAATGTTTAAAAATATATAGTACGCTGTACAAGACAATCTATATGAATGCAAATAAGAACAACTTTTCAACGTATGGGCAAGGGTAGGCTACTCGATCTAAACCTCACAACTCACACACCCGTCTAGAACATCAGAAATCGACATACCGCGGGGGTAGCGACCAGCGAGACTCCAGAAATTGACATACCGCAGGGGTAGTGACCAGCGCGACACACTATCGTAGTGCGAGCTAGATACTACAGTTTACCAGAGTGGTTAAAACCCATACGCCTAATAATTATCCTCTCATGATACTATGTGTCAAGTGTGTGTCAACATATCTAATATATAGTAATGATGAACGAAACTACACATGCAATGAATATACAGAAATATAAATATAAATAGCATGAAAAGTACTATAAACAATTTGGCAAGGTATACTTGCCTGGTCTGAAAAGGATGAAGTCCTAACTCAAGGCGTCGTCCGATCTACCCGTCACATAAATTAAACAAGTTAGATTACAAAAGTGGGTGAATAGGTTCTCCATTTTAATCTATTTTAATTCTGAATAAAATAACCTAAAATAGTATTTTTAATCTTATTATAATCTGATTTTATTGTTAAACTCTAATTTTGGTCCAAAGAAAGTCAACTTTACGGATTTGTGATCCGTGGTACGCAAATCGAGGCAATCCGTTGACCAAAAAGTCAACCAACTCAAATCCTAGATTTGTGTGTAGAATCCTATAGATTTTAACGCTACATGAATGCTAGAATCGACAGTTTCATAAAATCACAGGTCGGTAAAGAGTTATGGCCACAAGGACGCACAGATGACAGTTTTCAGTGGTTTCCTATTTACGTCTACGTTGCACAAATTTTACAGTAGATTAAACTTGCATATTAAATTCTAGAAAAATAATTTTATATAATTTCATCATGTCATATTTTTGAAACTTCAAACGGCTCATAATTCCGAGTTCGGGATCTCCCGAAATCTCAAAAATACGAAAACACGTCTGATTTTGGACAGCTGGCACTTTCAGAATATTCTGGAAAAATAGGTTCTGAAATTACTAAAATAATTTATATATTCAGAAAACTAACCTTGATATGGTTCTAATAAAAAAAACTGGAGCGCGTTTGGAGTCCGGAGCTAGGAGATATCGTCTTTTTAAATCGTCGTAACTACTAGAAAATGAGGCTGAATTTATGACAAATTTTGACTATTTTTGGACGAAAAAGAGGGAAATATGGGGAAGAAAAATATGAAGGATGAGCTATTTATAATGGTGGATACCACTTAATTGAATACGACTAGGATTGGCTAATTTGGATATGATTAGGATCAGTTTAAATAAGGATAGGATATGCATGAAGTTATTTTTCTAGTAGGCTCAGGATTTGAATTAATTTAAAATATAGTTTAAATTTATCTCAATAATTTATAATATTAAATAGAATTAAAGATAATACAAATAATTTATATATAATCTTATTAATATCTATTAACACTAAATTAGCATCTATCTAATATTAAGACTATATATATCCAAATAAATCCTGAATAATTTCAAAAATCTAAATAAATTTCTTAAAATTCTAAATAAATTACAGAAAAATATAATTAAATATTTTAACCTAAAATAAATATTTGGTAGGAATAATATGCAAGTATGATCTCATAGTAAATCATGAAAGTCCTAAAAATTTACGTTCCCAATGTTTTAATTACCTAAAATTCTAGAAAAATCTCCAAAAATCTAAAATAGCCTAAAAATGATTCTAAATAAATATTTACATAAGTAAATATACTAAAAATTTATTTTCTAATTAATTAAGAGAATACTCTAAAGTAATTTAATATTTAAAATAATCTATAATAAATATAATAATATAAAATACACACAAAATACATATTTTGGGTAGGGGGTTTACAGTACAAACACACCTAAGTAAGGTTGGCGCACAACACATAGAACAAGGTTGGCACACAAAATCACAGAACAAAGTTGGAGCACAAATTCACAGAACAAGGTTGGCGCACAAACTCACAGAAATAAGGTTGGCGTATAAACTCACAAAAACAAGGTTGACACCCAAACTCACAGAACAAGGTTGGCGTACTTTCTCAAGAAAGTGCACGAGCTACAAAAAGGGGTGGTGCACTTTGTCTTGTTAACCAACACGACGCACTTGACAAAAGTGTGTGGACAATAATAAAGCGTGCTTTCAAAGAAAGTGCGCGAGCAAGCTAGCTAAAAGATAAAATACACAATCCGAGGTCAAGCTCGACAGTCAAAAAACTCGTCAGTGGAGGAGCACACAAATCAATAACAGAGAAATTGACAAACCAACCAAAGCTTCGCCCCTTAGAAAATGAAGAGGGAAGAAAGTGCGCGAGCAGACCAACATAAGAAAAGTGCGCCAGCCAACTAAACATAGAAAAAGTGCGTCAGATTACCAAATACAAAGAAAGTGCGCTGACTGACTATGGCGCACTTTCTCTTGGTTTTCCACGGAGAAATTTGATTGAATACGCACTAAAGTACACCAACTAAGTTTTTCTCTCGAAAGTGCACCACTGACTCAAGGAGTGTAACTGGCACACTTTTGCTAGGAGACTAAGTGTAGTATGATTAGTACGCACGAAGAATTGAGACATCACACCAATGCGCCCAAAGTAAAATATTTATATTTCTACGCCAAAGGGGTTTTCTTGCATACTCTTCACAGAGTACTGTTCTTCTTCTCCAGTCATCCATTTTGGTATATATATTATATCAAATTTTAGCATTAAATTAGCTGGACTCGAAAACAAGCACGACCAAAAGTAAAGTTACATAAAATATGGTGCTCTACACTATGAGCTAATTTATTTTGTAAAACACAAAAATTTTGGGAGATCAAACCCCAGAAAAACAAAAGTGAACCCATAGACCCCAAACTCAGGTTCATGCAATTCAACCAAGAAAAATCAAGAACAACAAGTATTAAAGATGAATGGGTGCTCGGTCCCAACAATATGAGATAGAAATAAACATGAATTATTAAGAACTAAAAGTATGCATAAATCTATGGCTCTTCTTCTTGTGCAAGATGTACTTGCATACGGAGGGAGAGAAAAAACATAAGGGAGAGAAATAGAAAGAAAGATAATGAGAAGAAAGAGAAATGGGAATACATATGTTTAGGTTTAAGATGTGGACCATTGTATCACTCAATCCCATCTAAGACACACATAACACTAACCCAATCAAACACATTCTCTCCACAACTCTCGGGTCCGGTCTAAACAATGGTTGGACGAGCAACCAATGTGTGCCAAAGTACGCCAAGGATAATATGCACCAAAGGGGGCTAACATCTCTACCTACCTTAGAAAAAAAATTCGTCCTCGAAATTCAAACTCAAGGCTAGCTAGAGATATCAAGACAAGCAACAAACTAACTACAAGCAATCTACACATGCAAGAAATAACATCACAACACATGGGTAATGGCCTGATCACGGAATCTAAGATACGAAGGCATAAGATAGAATATACCTTCCGAATCGAATAGGTGCGGGTAACAAGACCGTATATCGTCCTCGTGCTTCCACATCGATTCTCCAAGAGTGTGATGGCCCCAGGCAACTCAGATAAGAAAAATAGTCCAGTTCTTGAGTACCTTCTCCCTTCGGTTCCAGAATAGATACGGGTGGCTCCTCATAAGATAAGTCGGTAACAACGACTAATTCAGAGTGATCGAGGATATAACTCAAATTTGGGACATACCTAAGCAATTAAGATACATAAAATACATCATGCACCTCACGTAGCAAAGGTGGAAGGACAAGACGTGTCACGCCCCAGTCCCAAAACGTAGGACCAGGAATACGTGACACGCCAGCTACGCATTCAACCAGACTCTGGTCTGACTCGAATACGTATAAGCTGTAATATAAAGGGCACTATCTAGATATTTTATATATGTGAACCTCTATGTCTCAATCCATAATGTACAGCAGTATACAAGAAAGAGCTATATGTGCTAAGGTCGGTCGCCCAATAATACACTAACTCGAATAGACTCGAGAAGAAGTATGAGTCTACAAAACTAGGCTACAATAGCAGATGAATAATCAATGTAAAATAACCATAATGTCGGTAGATATAATGTGAGTACCTGGTACCACATGCTCGCAAGATATGCCACTCCATCAGTATCTCCAAGTGCTCCGTAATCGTCTATGCTGCAAAACTTGCAGGGAATCAGGTCCTCAGAGGAACGTAACAAGGTACAGAAATATAGCATGCCAAGTAAACAGAAAGTATAAGTGCACGACAGGGTACTCTATCATAACCAACTAGTGTGACACAGTTTAAAGATAATGTTCGACGCGTGGGCTGTCCAAAATAAAACCGTAGATCCGAACACAGAGACACACGGGGCGTACCGTAGCTCCGAGCACAGAGACACACGGGTGATACACTACTCTAGAATACAGGATCACTATATATACATATATAAGCGCGTGCATAGTAGCCCAAACATCTAGTAACTGTCTTTCCCATCCCAAGCGGTCAACGATTGTGCGCTGAACCTGAACCTCTATCTAACAGTCTCGACACACGGAAAATAACTCAACAGACACGACCCTAAGGTCATCCCAATCTCTGGTCATGATGTCAGTATCAGGATACAGGAATCTGGCACGATCACAGTGTATGAGTGTGTCCTGGGGTGTCGATGTACTCAGGTACGTGCATCGAGGTACTACAAGCATCTAATAATTATTCTAAGATGTTACAACGAACGTCAGCACCCGGTTGTGATCCGGACGTGAAGTATCGAGCATCAAAATAAGTACGTGCACAAGGTATATAAAGAACTACAAATATCTAAAATCTGAAATACAAGGTGGCAAGGTACACTTGCCTGCGTCCGGCTGCTGATGACGGGGATCCGGTACCACGTCCAAGTCCTCGGGTCCCGCAGTACCTAGAGATGAGATACAAACCAATAATCAATAATCTATTTCCACGACAGACAGGGATGTGACACACATCTACACCTAAACTCAGTCTCAAACTCAAATAGTTAACTACTAATTTCACAGTCCTCAATCTCTGATCCTTGATCCAAATAATACCTATCTCAATCACCTGTATAATATCATCAGACAGATCCTCCATCATACTACATTTATCACACCATTCAGTAGTTAAAGCCATGATCTTAATATGCATATTGACATATCTCATCCTCGAATAAATTATTATTTATTTATTAAACCCTCGAATATGTAATCTTTCCCTTTCCACAATAAAAGCTACTACTTAATTTTGTTCAACATTAAATCAGCAATCCTCAATAAAAGGCTAAGGGTTTAATTTTTCACACTATTACACAATCAATCTCCTGCTTCTCAATGTCCATCAAGTGCATATACTAAAATGTAACAAACCCTAAGATTTCACATGACACTTACCCACAAAATCTCATTGCATATACGTACCCTTAACTAGCCCGTTCCATTCTCAAACCTTACATATATAAGCTCTAATTTATAACCATGCATTTTTACCCTCAATGCATAACATAAAAAGAAGTAACCCTTAGATCTCAATGCGACTATGCAACCCTAACCAAGGATCCATTTTATTCTCAAGTCTCAACGTATACATTTTAAAATCATCATTTCCTTACTATCAACAAATTTATAAACCTTCAAATGTATGTTTTAAATCCTTCATTCAACAAAAATTCAAGTATACCCATTAAATTATATATTATGAACATAAACCTTAAAAACACATTAAACCCTAACCTCTAGTCATTATCCCATGCTCATCATCAACCTACATATTCATCAACAATATATAAAAAACCTAGCTTAAACAACTCACAAGAATATAAACAAAGAGAGGGGGAGGGAGTCGCTACCTCGACGAGGCTCGTTGGCCGGAGGGGTGATGGCCGTAGAACAACTGGAGGTGGTGGAGGCAACGATCCGTAGGGTGGTTGCCCGGAGGGAAAATGACAGCGAGGTGGGGGAGGTAGCGCTGGCCGGGTCGTGGAGGGACAGCTCGCCGGAGCAGAGCTCGCTAGCCAGAAATAGAGGGAGACCGGTCGGGGAAACAGCAGCTTAGGGGGGCTCGCCGGCACAATAGCTCAGATGGAGAGGCTCGCGGCTCGCCGGCGCAGCAGATCGGGCGGAGGAGCTCGCGATCGGGCGGAGGAGCTCGCGGCTCACCTCCGCTGAGCAGCTCGAGCTGAGGATCTCGTGGCTCGCCGGCACAGCAGCTCGAGCGGAGGATCTCGCGGCTCGCCGGCACAGCAGATCGGGCGGAGGAGCTCGCGGCTCGCCGCCGCTGAGCATCTCGGGCGGAGGATGAACAGGGGTCAGTCGGCGGATGCACAGCCGGCGGGGGAGTACACAGTTGGGTCGGTACCAGAGTAGAGTCGGCGTGCGGGTGGTCAGCTGTTGGGACCGAGGGCTGCACAGCGCCGGAGTCGGCTGCGGGAGGCTCGTATGGCTGGGTCGATACCGGAGTAGAGTCGGAGTGCGGGGTCAGCCTCGGGGGAGAAGACTGTACAGCGGCTGCAGTTCAGAGCGAGTTCGTCGGCCGGAGGAGAAGACTGCATGGCGGCACTGCCATCCGGAGTGAGTCCGCCGGCCGGGGGAGAGACTGTACAGCAGTCGGGCTCCTTTTCAAGAAGAGAGGAAGAAGAAGAAGAAGAAGAAGAGAGGAAGTAGTAGAAGAAGAAGAGAATGGGAAAATGGCTGTGTATGTAACAGGAAATGGGAGGAGAGAGAGAGAGAGGGGGGGTTTCCCAAGGTTTTGGGGATTAGGGCCGGTTGGTATGTGTGTAGGAAGAGACATTAAATAAGGGGAGGTGTTGGTAGGAATGTGTGGTGATGATTAACCCAAATCCAAATGGGTGGTTGTGATATGTCATGAAGGGGAGTGAGTTTCTTCATGAAGGGGGTGAGTGGATGGTGAGAATAGGACCCCATTTTGGGACCTCTCCATGGATTATGGCCAATAGGGTGATGACACATAATTTTCAATATTTGCAACTTAGCCCCGTAAATTCGGGAAATTGTACGGTCACACAAAATGACACAAAAATTATAGAAAAAAATATGATTAGTAATTTCCATGGTGAGGGGGTATTGTGCGTTAGGCACGGATTTATTTTTATGGCCATCGGGATTAATTAGGGATTAAAATAGGATTAGGCAAAGTCGGTATCCTCGATTAAAATAGATTTAAAGTGTCCCGTGCTTTTAAATTAAATGGGAGCACTTAGGGTCAAAATTCGGAAATGACACAAAGGCCAAAAATGGTGGGGGCTTGGAGTCAGTCTTGGACCCTTTAGTTGGTCTGGCTCAACGGGTTAAGTTGGTACCTCAAAATTGAGGGTAACGACACAGGTGTCCGACACGAAATTAAATATGGGTTACGATTTTCGGAATGTTGCGCAATTAATTTAGAGCACACAAAAACTGATTTTATAAGACGGAAAAGTCCAGTGCCAAAATTGGCGAGTCAAGTAGAAAGTACAATAGCCCGATAGAATTTATGGGTTGATATTGGGCTCCGATTAAAATAGGAATGACAGGGCGCGCCAAGGGTTTTAATTAATTGAATTTAAATTTTCAGATAAATTATCTCTACGCTAAACCTCGACATCTGCTATCAAAATTTTCCAAATACACTCAAACTATCTACAGAATAAATCGAGGGGGTTTACATTCTTCCCAACTTAAAAAAATTTTGTCCCCGAAATTAAAAGTAAAGCACGATAATATCTAACAGAATTTTAAAATAGTCTAGTAATCAAATATCGTACGTAAATTCGTACATTGCTCCTCGAATAAGTACGAAAATTGCTGTCGAATATAATCCTCGCGCTCCCAAGTAGTCTCGCCTGGTGAATGGAGCTTCCATGCCACTCTGACTAGTCGAAACGTTTGCCCTCTCAGAGTCTTCTCGCTGCGATCGAGGATCTCAATTGGCTGCTCTACGTAAGACAGGCTGGGCCCGACTATAATCTCCGAATGATCAAGCACGTGGCTAGGGTCTGCGACATATCTCCTCAGCTGCGATACGTGAAATACGTCATGTACTCCCTCTAATAATGGAGGTAATGCAAGACGGTAAGCCACTTCGCCAACTCGTTCCAAAATGTCAAAAGGTCCGATGTACCTCGGACTCAGCTTGCCTCTGCCTCCGAATCTGATAGTACTACGAGTGGGCGATATCCTCAAAAATACATGGTCACCCTCCTTGAACTCCAATGGTCTGCGGTGCAGATCTGTCCAATATTTTTATCTGTCTTGTGCTGCACGCAGGTGGCTCTGAATCTGCTTGACCTTCTCCACTGTCTTTGTTACCAAATTTGGACCAAGTATCTGACGCTCTTCCACGTCACTCTAATAAACTGGCGACCTACATTTCCTGCCGTACAGTGCCTCATAAGGTGCCATCTGTATGCTGGCCTGGTAACTGTTATTGTAGGAGAATTTCACCAAGTGTAGGTGGTCCTCCCAAGATCCTCCAAAATCAATCATGCACGCTCTCTACATATCCTCTAATATCTGTATCGTACGCTCTGACTGTCCATCAGTCTGTGGATGATATGCAGTGCTGAACTTGAGACGAGTTCCTAGGCTCTCCTACATACCCTCCCAAAAATGTGACGTGAATCTGGAATCACGATCCGATACGATGCTGACAGGCACTCTATGTAGTCGTACTATCTGTCTCAAATACATGTCAGCTAATATCTCTGTGGATTGCCCAACTCTGAAGGGCAAGAAAATGTGCAAACTTGGTGAGTCTGTCTACGACAACCCATACTGCATCCTTCCCGCTAGGGCTTCGTGGGAATCCTGTGACGAAGTCCATGGTAATGTGTTCCCACTTCCACTCGGGAATGGGAAGTGGCCGCAATAATCCTGCAGTCCTCTGATGTTTGGCCTTGACTTGCTGCCAAACTAAATATTTTGCCACGAATCTTGCAATTTCTCTCTTCATCCCATGCCACCAGTAATGTTGCCTCGCATCTCGGTACATCTTCGTACCCCCGGGATAAAATAGAATAATCGAGCTATGAGCCTCGGTCATCAACTCTAGGCGTAGCTTGCCACTCGGAACGTATAGGCGATCTCCACACCTCAATGTCTCGTCTTCATGAATCTTGAATCCCGTTTGCATGTCGGCCTCTGTCCTTTCTTGCAGTCGTCTAAATCTCGTGTCCGTAGGCAATGCTGCCTTGATCCTCTCAACCATAGTAGACTGAACCTCAAGACTGGCCATCTGTCCATCCATGCCTGGAAATACAATCTCAATCCTGAGTTCCTGAAAATCCTCTAACAACTGGCGATGAGTCATAAACTACATTCGTCTTGCCAGAGTGGTTCTACAACTCGATATTATAATCTGTCATAAATTCTAGCCAGTGCCTTTGTCTCATGTTGAGATCCTTCTGCATGTAGGCATTCTTCAGACTTTCTGTGTTTTGTATAAATCTCAACATCTGCTCTACATCAAGGTAGTGTCGCCATCGCTTTAGTGCAAATAGCACTGCAGCTAGTCCTAGCTCGTGTGTCTGATAGTTCTTCTCAAGAACTCTCAGCTGTCCTGATGTGTAGACTATCTATTCTATCTGAACATAACTCATATTTGCTGAGCTTGGCTTACAGCCTCTCATTTCTCAGCATCTCCAACAAAATCTTGAGATGTCTCTCGTGCTTCTCCTGGTTCTCGGAATATATCAAGACGTCGATGAACACCACTACGAACTTATCTAAGTACTGGTAGAAAACCTTGTTCCTCAAGCTCATAAATATTGTCGGTGCGTTGATCAAATGAAACGGTCATGACTAGAAACTCATAGAGCACATACTTCGTCCGAAGCGCCGTCTTCGGAATGTCTTCTCTCCGTACCTTGATCTGATGATAGCCTGATCTGAGATCGATCTTCGAGAATACATATGCGCCACTTAGCTGATTCAACTGTACTGTCCCGTCTTTCTTCGGCACAATTAAGATGGGTTTTCCCCCATGGAGAAACACTAGCCCGACTGAAACTCTTGTCCAAGTGATTCTCTACTATGGACCTTCAACTCAACCAACTCTTTCGGTGCTAGTCTGAAGATGGGAAAATAATTGGCTCCGCTCTTGGAGTCAACTCTATAGCAAATTCTATCTCTCTGTCAGGTGGCAGGCCAAAAAATTATCTAGAATCACATCCTCAAACTCTGATATAACATGGTGGTACACTGGTTCACCTTCTGCATTGTATACCCCTAAGGTAGATGGGCACCATACTCCTGGGCTTTCTGAACTCAACTCAGGGTAACCTGGTGGCCTAAAAATATAATTGCAACTACGTCGACAATCTAGTGTCGCGTGGTATTGGCTCAATCTACTCATGCTAGGATGGTGTCATCTTCCAGACTTAACCTCAAAAATAATTTCTTCCGTTCTGTTTACAACATCAATTCTCAAAAAAAAGAAAAAAAATTTCTTGCCTAATGTATAATTCTCTTCTCCTCAAAGTTTTCCCAAAAATTATATTCCTCAAATTCCTTCTTTTCGTTATTTATCTGTCCAAGTCACAAGTACAATGATGGTATCACTCAAGTACATACTAGAATTTCTTGAATCCGATCATTATTTTCTAAGTGAGATAATAATTTTTTTTCCTCTAGTCCATAATATCATCGTTCCTATCATTGCTGTCGTATCCAACCACTAGTTTCCATCATCGGGCGATACATTCTTATAAATTATTCTAGATCATGATAAAAAATCCTTCTAACTCTCAGTACTTCCAAGATCACTGTTACCTCAAGCACGGGTAGTGTACTAGTGGGTCCAACTCTCTTGCCAACCGTCCATACTATATCTAGAATCCAAAGGACCCATCATTCTATCCTGATAAGGTAACAATCTTCTCCGAGAAAGGTATACGAATTTTGTCTTCTGTCGTCTGGTCTTCGATCTTCTTCTGGAGGGTAACCATCCGTCACAAACATTCGTCTCCCCGAACAATAGGGGACGAGAAACAATGATAGCGATATTAACGAAGTTTGAACGAATGCAAGCGGAAGTCCAAGGGCGATAATCACATACAAAGAATTTTTAAAATTGATTATGGATTAAGATCCTATTCAATAATCATAACATCTATTCCTAATTTGCAGGCTCGCTTGGCACAGTCAGGTGACCAAGACGATTTAAAACGGACCTGCATAGGCCACCACAAAAACATGTCACACCGCAGTCCCAAAATATAGGACCAGGAATACATGACACGCCAGCTACGCATTCGACCAGACTCTGGTCTGACTCGAATACGTATAAGCTGTAATATAAAGGGCACTATCTAGATATTCCATATATGTGAACCTCTATGTCTCAATCCATAATGTACAGCAGTATACAAGAAAGAGCTATATGTGCTAAGGTCGGCCGCCCAATAACACACTAACTCGAATAGACTCGAGAAGAAGTATGAGTCTACAAAACTAGGCTACAATAGTAGATGAATAATCAATATAAAATAACCATAATACCGGTAGATATAATGTGAGTACCTGGTACCATGCTCGCAAGATATGCAACTCCATCAGTATCGCCAAGTGCTCCGTAATCGTCTATGCTACAAAACTGGCAGGGAACCAGGTCCTCAGAGGGACGTAACAAGGTACAGAAATATAGCATGCCAAGTAAACAGAAAGTACAAGTGCACAACAGGGTACTCTATCATAACCAACTAGTGTGACACAGTTTAAAGACAATATTCGACGCGTGGTGTCACGACCCGCACCCGGATATTCGGGCACGAGTGCGTGGGCACGTCCAGCCTACGCCGCAATGTCGGCGGTAGTACGCTGTCTAGGGCATAATCACGGGTAATATAAAGTCTATCTCATCCACAAAAGTAAATAGACAAGGAAAATAACAGGAAAAAAGAATGCTGAGATTTCATAATATTTAATCTGTGACAACCAATCCACAGTTAATACAAGCCAGAAGATAAATCGGGGACAAACCCGAGTATATGCTGAAAAGGAAAGAATAAGCAGCTACAGCTAACTGATCCACAGAAGTAGCCTCCTGGGGGAAACTGGCTCCTCATGTGTGTTACCTGCTAACTCGTAGGGATCATAATAGGTGGGGGCAAGGTTCTCATCATCGCCTAAATCAACGGATCCAGTCAGGAAAGGAGCAGAGTACACAATGCACATCAAGATTAAACAAAATATTTATGACAATTAGATTGAGCATCATATTGAGAAAATTGCATAAAAGAAACATCAATATCTCAGAGTTAATGCTATATACAGGAATATGAGAAAGCAGGAATAAATGTGACAGGAAATGAAACTACAACAGTCAACAAGAGCCATAACTAGACAAGAAGCTATGTGTGTGAACTTGTGTATTTAGAATACCTAGTTGGCATGCAGGGGTTTATAGGGTTAAACCGGCCGCCATAGATGGCTATTAATCACGAATAATCGAGATCCGGCTGATGGACAGTCGTGTACCAACAGCTATTAATCATGGCAAGAGTCAGGGTAAGCTACATGCCTTTCAGTATTCTCCCACCCGACATAAAAAAACAAAACATGAACTCCAATATTCAAGACATGAAATTCAACATTTCTAACACTAGGTGTAAACATCAAGGGTACATGTAAGGCAGGGAATTAATTATCACAATATAAAGATTAACTTGAAGTGCAGGTACTTGCCTGTTGGTTTGGATCCGATTAATAGGTCTTCGAGAAAATATCCAGAGATGAGTCCAAATGCTGAAATAAACATGACCATCACGCTCAGAAGATGCCAAATAGCTAGAAATGCCTGTCCTTGGGTCCAATTTGGAGACAAGGGCAAAAACGGCAGTTTCGGATCAAAACGGGGTCCGTCGTTGGGCCCGCTTTGCACCGAAAAATGCGTCCGGGTCAAAGGTCTCCAATTTCACCAAACTTAGTGTCAACAGGTCAGGAACGCTGATACGAACCCAACGGAACTTCCAGATTTGGATTCCGATGAGCCGAACACAAAATTGCCCGTCGAGCGGGGCCTGTGGGGCCCACGACACGCGATTTCGTCAACGTTCTCAGAATCGAACCAAACTTGACCCACAGGACCAACGTATCGCTACGAGTCCGATGGCACAAGTTTCGTCTCGATCTGATGAGTGTACACGAAATTAGGGCGAAATGCCGAAAAGGCGGATACGGGGCGATGTCCGCGGATACGCGTTGATTTCGGTGTGCACGCACACCCGAATCAGCTTCCACGAAAACTCACACGTCCGTATCGACGGTGCGTACATATCTGTGAAGACCGCACGCGACCAAGTCGTCCCGTTTGGCGGGGCGGACTCAGTTCCGGGGTGAAACAGGGTCTGGTTTTTCCTGTTTTTGGATCGCGGTGTGCGATCACCACAGGACGCGATGTCCCGAACAGTTTGTCCGGACACCGAGAGGGTCATACAGGCTTCATAACGCAATTTACGGAATCAAAAACGGAGATACAGGGTGCAAGATACGAGTACCTGAACCGGCTCTTCAAAACAGGGTTTTCTGTGTCCGATTCGTATCTCGTGTCCCGGGGCGTGTCCACGTGTCCGGCCTAGGGCTGCCTGCGGTGGCCGGAGGGTGGCCGGAGAGGGGCTGGGCGGCTCGCCGGGCTCGGGTGCGGTGGTGCCGGCAGTGGGTCGGCGCCGGAGTCCGGCAGGTGGCGCCGCCGGCTGCTGCTGCTGATGCTGAAGTCGGTGCTGTCGAGAGGGTCGACGGCGGGTTGGCACGGCGAGGGAGAGGGAGGAGTAGGAGACGGTGGCGGCGGAGCTGGGGGAGAGGAGGACGGCGGTGGCTCACGGCGGAGTGGGGCGGAGTTAGGGCTAGGGTTCCGGTGGCTGAGGGAATCGAAGGAGGAGGAGGGAGGTGGTTATATAGGCGGGGAGGGGCTGGTGGCGCCGGGCAAGGCGGAGGGAGAGGAGGTCGTGGCGAGCGAGGCGGACGGGCGGCCGGGCGGTGCGGCGCCGGACGCGGGCACGGCCGGAGGACTCGGGGGCTGGGTGAATAGGGGAGACGGGTTAGCGGGTCCGGGCGGGTCGGGTTCAGGCGGACCCGACCCGACCCGTTAGGGTGACGGGCCGCGGGTTGGGCCGCAGGCCGGGCTGGGCCGGATGGGCCGGGTGGGGGCTGTTGGGCCGGGCCGGATTAAATCAGAAATAATAAAAATAATAATAATAATAATAATAATAATAATAATAAATAAATAAATAAATAAATAAATAAATAATAATTGTTTTCAGGGGTTTTAAATTAGGTCCGAGGCCCGATAAATTCCAGAAAAATTGTCCTAAGTCCAGTTTTCCATTTTACACCCAAAAATATTATTTTCATAATATTTTAATGTTATTTATTAACAATTAAAAATCATTTAATAATTCAAAACCCTGATTTTAATTACAGAAAATTCCCAGAAAATTCCAAAAAATTGTGAAAAATCCTAATTTTAATATTTTGAAAAAATCAGGGGCTTACAATCTATCCAACTTATAAAATTTCGTCCTCGAAATTTAAAATTAAGCCATAATGTGTTAACCCTTCATGTATATCAATTGCAATCTCCTTGCGGTAAATTAAATCCAAATCATGTCCACTGCAATCCTTTCATGATTTAAGATGACTACTTGGTTCAATCAAAATTCAACCTATGGTTATTACTTCTTACTTCCTCAAATTATCCACAAGCAGATTTTTAATTTTTAGTCCATATAGTATTTTCAAGATGACCTTGCCTCACGATTCGAATTATCATAATTCCCCTAGAAGTGATTCGAGTCCAACAATATTGGTATGTTTCAGCCCTTTTAAATTACATTCACATCCTCAATATTCCAACTAGGTAGTCCAACCATCAACTTTTAAATTCTTAATTTAAATCATCAAATTGAAAAATAATTTAAGTGTAGTCCACCAATGTTCAAGTCTGAATTACATCCTCTAAATTCAAGTTGACGATTTTACTCTCATTATTCAAAATTAAATCATGTACCTAGGATGTAACTATTGGGTCCTCGATATCAATTTATTAATCATCTTAGTCACTCCTCTAAATTTTCAAAATTATAATGGCTTGCTTCTTCTAATCTGACCTTACTTGGTCACGATCCAAAGGATATTCCTCTCTAGTTGACAAATGCATCGCTACCCAACTTAGAGTTTATCCAACATCACAAAAGACTATATACCTTAAGGAAATATTCCTTAATATGCTTACCTACGTCATTCAATCCCCGAACTTCAACGTCGATCACGTCACATATGATATGTCCTCAATTACGAAAGTTTAATCCTCAAGTATGTGATCGACCTATGTGGCATATCCAGTACTATCTATGTATCCAACTTATACCAAGCACACGATTTCGTCTTCCCGAAATAAGGGAAGACGAGGATCAATAATAAAGAGTTTAAGGGTGGGGTGATAGGACAGAAGTATAGGGATCAAGGCGTTTAAAGAATTCTAGTAGGATTTGTCAGGCGGTTATGGATTGAGGTTCTATTCTGGTAGTCATTTATTCGCATGCTCGTATTAGTTTAGTTATGTAACTGATACGATATGCTCAGCATGTCTAGGTCAAGTATATTTGTCTACTAATCACTACGTATCTCAATCCACGTAAAGTAGTCGTGCGAAGTGCGAATCAAAATGCACTAAGGTTGATCAGACCGTAATACACTGATTCTGAACAGACACTTATATTAGTGTACGCGTCCAATAATACACGTGTCATGAACAAGCCTGATAAAGAGTAAGCTTGCAAAACTAGGCTATAGAATAGCAGCATAAACAAAGTATATCAAAATTAAGTGCGCTAGATGATGATGAAAGGAGGTGCAAAATTTTAAATTCACATAATAAGCAAAATAACAGAAGACTCTACAATTATCAGATATAAAACATACCAGGTTATTTAGCAAGTTTAAAATTACTAGGTTGGGGCTGAGGTCACGAACCAGTAGGCACAAGCTAAAATAATGCTAGAAAACGGTATCTACGAATCACTTACGTGCATTAGTGACTCTAAGAGTCTGCACGTTCTCCACGGTCATCGCGTAAGTTTGTCCGTGTTCTTGGAGTAGCGGCACAGTCCTTCACTCGATGTGCTGCTGATCCACAATATAGACAGACACCTAGCCTCTTTCTGCAATCCTTCCAAATGTGACCTTGTTTTCGACAAAAGCCACAAGTGGGAACTCGTTGGTTCTGCCCTTGGGTTGGATTCATCTGTGGTCGCTTTGCAGCTCTTTCCTGCTGTGCTTGGTCTGGTGCTGACGCATACGGCCACTTCCGGCTAGACTCGATCCTTGTGGTGCACTCCACAGGTCGTGCTGCAGTAAAATCGTCTTCGTCGAAGGTAATTGCATTTGAACTGCTTGGCTTACGTGAATCCGAGCTAATTCGGTCGATGAAGTTCTCCGCTTGGTTTTGCTGAGTTTCTTGTTGAACCTTCTGATAGGCTTGCATCATTATGTAGAACATGCGAAACATCTGCTGTTCGTCCATAGGCGATCCCGGAGGGAAGGAAGGCATCGGTGGAATAGGCTGTGTCGAGGGTGGAACGCTATCTTGATGGATTATTGAGGCAGGCTGACTTACTTGACTGCCTTGTGATGATTGGCCTTCACCGACTGGTATCACATCGTTTCCTTGGGTAATCACAACGGTTTGTGGTATTTCTGCATGAGCCTCGTTGCTGGCCGGTGGGTCCATTTCCTGCATTCAAAATAACCGATAAGAGGTGCCCAGAAATCAAACAGGATGTAAGTCAGTAAAATGATTTGAAACCGATATGGATATCAAGAACGATTCAATCAAGTGGATGAGCTTTTCCTAAAATCCTCAATCTTATTGCAGGCCTGTTCGGTCCCTAAGTTGAAACCGAACAATTTAGTCGTTGACCTGCATGGGCCACCATAAAAACGTGTCACGACCCGCACCCGGATATTCGGGCACGAGTGCGTGGGCACGTCCAGCCTACGCCGCAGTGTCGGCGGTAGTACGCTGTCTAGGGCATAATCACGGGTAATATAAAGTCTATCTCATCCACAAAAGTAAATAGACAAGGAAAATAACAGGAAAAAAGAATGCTGAGATTTCATAATATTTAATCTGTGACAACCAATCCACAGTTAATACAAGCCAGAAGATAAATCGGGGACAAACCCGAGTATATGCTGAAAAGGAAAGAATAAGCAGCTACAGCTAACTGATCCACAGAAGTAGCCTCCTGGGGGAAACTGGCTCCTCATGTGTGTTACCTGCTAACTCGTAGGGATCATAATAGGTGGGGGCAAGGTTCTCATCATCGCCTAAATCAACGGATCCAGTCAGGAAAGGAGCAGAGTACACAATGCACATCAAGATTAAACTAAATATTTATGACAATTAGATTGAGCATCATATTGAGAAAATTGCATAAAAGAAACATCAATATCTCACAGTTAATGCTATACACAGGAATATGAGAAAGCAGGAATAAATGTGACAGGAAATGAAACTACAACAGTCAACAAGAGCCATAACTAGACAAGAAGCTATGTGTGTGAACTTGTGTATTTAGAATACCTAGTTGGCATACAGGGGTTTATAGGGTTAAACCGGCCGCCATAGACGGCTATTAATCACGAATAATCGAGATTCGGCTGATGGACAGTCGTGTACCAACAGCTATTAATCATGGCAAGAGTCAGGGTAAGCTACATGCCTTTCAGTATTCTCCCATCCGACATAAAAAAAAAAACATGAACTCCAATATTCAAGACATGAAATTCAATATTTCTAACACTAGGTGTAAACATCAAGGGTACATGTAAGGCAGGGAATTAATTATCATAATATAAAGATTAACTTGAAGTGCAGGTACTTGCCTGTTGGTTTGGATCCGATTAATAGGTCTTCGGGGAAATATCCAGAGATGAGTCCAAATGCTGAAATAAACATGACCATCACGCTCAGAAGATGCCAAATAGCTAAAAACGCCTGTCCTTGGGTCCAATTTGGAGACAAGGGCAAAAACGGCAGTTTCGGGTCAAAACGGGGTCCGTCGTTGGGCCCGCTTTGCACCGAAAAATGCATCCGGGTCAAAGGTCTCCAATTTCACCAAACTTAGTGTCAACAGGTCAGGAACGCTGATACGAACCCAACGGAACTTCCAGATTTGGATTCCGATGAGCCGAACACAAAATTGCCCGTCGAGCGGGACTTGTGGGGCCCACGACACGCGATTTCGTCAACGTTCTCAGAATCGAAACAAACTTGACCCATAGGACCAACGTATCGCTACGAGTCCGATGGTGCAAGTTTCGTCTCGATCTGACGAGTGTACACGAAGTTAGGGCGAAATGCCGAAAAGGCGGATACGGGGCGATGTCCGCGGATACGCGTTGATTCCGGTGTGCACGCACACCCGAATCAGCTTCCATGAAAACTCACACGTCCGTATCGACGGTGCGTACGTATCTGTGAAGACCGCACGCGACCAAGTCGTCCCGTTTGGCGGGGCGGACTTAGTTCCGGGGTGAAACAGGGTCTGGTTTTTCCTGTTTTTGGATCGCGGTGTGCGATCACCACAGGACGAGATGTCCCGAACAGTTTATCCGGACACCGAGAGCGTCATACAGGCTTCACAACGCAATTTACGGAATCGAAAACGGAGATACAGGGTGCAAGATACGAGTACCTGAACCGGCTCTTCAAAACAGGGTTTTCTGTGTCCGATTCGTATCTCGTGTCCCGGGGCGTGTCCACGTGTCCGGCCTAGGGCTTCCTGCGGTGGCCGGAGGGTGGCCGGAGAGGGGCTGGGTGGCTCGCCGGGCTCGGGTGCGGTGGTGCCGGCAGTGGGTCGGCGCCGGAGTCCGGCAGGTGGCGCCGCCGGCTGCTGCTGCTGATGCTGAAGTCGGTGCTGTCGAGGGGGTCGACGGCGGGTTGGCACGGCGAGGGAGAGGGAGGAGTAGGAGACGGTGGCGGCGAAGCTGGGGGAGAGGAGGACGGCGGTGGCTCACGGATGAGCGGGGCGGAGTTAGGGCTAGGGTTCCGGTGGCTGAGGGAATCGAAGGAGGAGGAGGGAGGTGGTTATATAGGCGGGGAGGGGCTGGTGGCGCCGGGCAAGGCGGAGGGAGAGGAGGTCGTGGCGAGCGAGGCGGGCGGGCGGCCGGGCGGTGCGGCGCCGGACGCGGGCACGGCCGGAGGACTCGGGGGCTGGGTGAATAGGGGAGACGGGTTAGCGGGTCCGGGCGGGTCGGGTTCAGGCGGACCCGACCCGACCCGTTAGGGTGACGGGCCGCGGGTTGGGCCGCAGGCCGGGCTGGGCCGGATGGGCCGGGTGGGGGCTGTTGGACCGGGCCGGATTAAATCAGAAATAATAAAAAAAAAAAATAATAATAATAATAATAAATAAATAAATAAATAAATAAATAAATAAATAATAATTGTTTTCAGGGGTTTTAAATTAGGTCCGAGGCCCGATAAATTTCAGAAAAATTTCCCTAAGTCCAGTTTTCCATTTTACACCCAAAAATATTATTTTCATAATATTTTAATGTTATTTATTATCAATTAAAAATCATTTAATAATTCAAAACCCTAATTTTAATTACAGAAAATTCCCAGAAAATTCCAGAAAATTGTGAAAAATCCTAATTTTAATATTTTGAAAAAATCAGGGGCTTACAATCTACCCAACTTATAAAATTTCGTCCTCGAAATTTAAAATTAAGCCATAATGTGTTAACCCTTCATGTATATCAATTGCAATCTCCTTGCGGTAAATTAAATCCAAATCATGTCCACTGCAATCCTTTCATGATTTAAGATGACTACTTGGTTCAATCAAAATTCAACCTATGGTTATTACTTCTTACTTCCTCAAATTATCCACAAGCAGATTTTTAATTTTTAGTCCATATAGTATTTTCAAGATGACCTTGCCTCACGATTCGAATTATCATAATTCCCCTAGAAGTGATTCGAGTCCAACAATATTGGTATGTTTCAGCCCTTTTAAATTACATTCACATCCTCAATATTCCAACTAGGTAGTCCAACCATCAACTTTTAAATTCTTAATTTAAATCATCAAATTGAAAAATAATTTAAGTGTAGTCCACCAATGTTCAAGTCTGAATTACATCCTCTAAATTCAAGTTGACGATTTTACTCTCATTATTCAAAATTAAATCATGTACCTAGGATGTAACTATTGGGTCCTCGATATCAATTTATTAATCATCTTAGTCACTCCTCTAAATTTTCAAAATTATAATGGCTTGCTTCTTCCAATCTGACCTTACTCGGTCACGATCCAAAGGATATTCCTCTCTAGTTGACAAATGCATCGCTACCCAACTTAGAGTTTACCCAACATCATAAAAGACTATATACCTTAAGGAAATATTCCTTAATATGCTTACCTATGTCATTCAATCCCCGAACTTCAACGTCGATCACGTCACATATGATATGTCCTCAATTACGAAAGTTTAATCCTCAAGTATGTGATCGACCTATGTGGCATATCCAGTACTATCTATGTATCCAACTTATACCAAGCACACGATTTCGTCTTCCCGAAATAAGGGAAGACGAGGATCAATAATAAAGAGTTTAAGGGTGGGGTGATAGGACAGAAGTATAGGGATCAAGGCGTTTAAAGAATTCTAGTGGGATTTATCAGGCGGTTATGGATTGAGGTTCTATTCTGGTAGTCATTTATTCGCATGCTCGTATTAGTTTAGTTATGTAACTGATACGATATGCTCAGCATGTCTAGGTCAAGTATATTTGTCTACTAATCACTACGTATCTCAATCCACGTAAAGTAGTCGTGCGAAGTGCGAATCAAAATGCACTAAGGTTGATCAGACCGTAATACACTGATTCTGAACAGACACTTGTATTAGTGTACGCGTCCAATAATACACGTGTCATGAACAAGCCTGATAAAGAGTAAGCTTGCAAAACTAGGCTATAGAATAGCAGCATAAACAAAGTACATCAAAATTAAGTGCGCTAGATGATGATGAAAGGAGGTACAAAATTTTAAATTCACATAATAAGCAAAATAACAGAAGACTCTACAATTATCAGAAATAAAACATACCAGGTTATTTAGCAAGTTTAAAATTACTAGGTTGGGGCTGAGGTCACGAACCAGTAGGCACAAGCTAAAATAATGCTAGAAAATGGTATCTACGAATCACTTACGTGCATTAGTGACTCTAAGAGTCTGCACGTTCTCCACGGTCATCGCGTAAGTTTGTCCGTGTTCTTGGAGTAGCGGCACAGTCCTTCACTCGATGTGCTGCTGATCCACAATATAGACAGACACCTAGCCTCTTTCTGCAATCCTTCCAAATGTGACCTTGTTTTCGACAAAAGCCACAAGTGGGAACTCGTTGGTTCTGCCCTTGGGTTGGATTCATCTGTGGTCGCTTTGCAGCTCTTTCCTGCTGTGCTTGATCTGGTGCTGACGCATACGGCCGCTTCCGGCTAGACTCGATCCTTGTGGTGCACTCCACAGGTCGTGCTGCAGTAAAATCGTCTTCGTCGAAGGTAATTGCATTTGAACTGCTTGGCTTACGTGAATCCGAGCTAATTCGGTCGTTGAAGTTCTCCGCTTGGTTTTGCTGAGTTTCTTGTTGAACCTTCTGATAGGCTTGCATCATTATGTAGAACATGCGAAACATCTGCTGTTCGTCCATAGGCGGTCCCGGAGGGAAGGAAGGCATCGGTGGAATAGGCTGTGTCGAGGGTGGAACGCTATCTTGATGGATTATTGAGGCAGGCTGACTTGCTTGACTGCCTTGTGATGATTGGCCTTCACCGACTGGTATTACATCGTTTCCTTGGGTAATCACAACGGTTTGTGGTATTTCTGCATGAGCCTCGTTGCTGGCCGGTGGGTCCATTTCCTGCATTCAAAATAACCGATAAGAGGTGCCCAGAAATCAAACAGGATGTAAGTCAATAAAATAATTTGAAACCGATATGGATATCAAGAACGATTCAATCAAGTGGATAAGCTTTTCCTAAAATTCTCAATCTTATTGCAGGCCTGTTCGGTCCCTAAGTTGAAACCGAACAATTTAGTCGTTGACCTGCATGGGCCACCACAAAAACGTGTCACGACCCGCACCCGGATATTCGGGCACGAGTGCGTGGGCACGTCCAGCCTACGCCGCAGTGTCGGCGGTAGTACGCTGTCTAGGGCATAATCACGGGTAATATAAAGTCTATCTCATCCACAAAAGTAAATAGACAAGGAAAATAACAGGAAAAAAGAATGCTGAGATTTCATAATATTTAATCTGTGACAACCAATCCACAGTTAATACAAGCCAGAAGATAAATCGGGGACAAACCCGAGTATATGCTGAAAAAGAAAGAATAAGCAGCTACAGCTAACTGATCCACAGAAGTAGCCTCCTGGGGGAAACTGGCTCCTCATGTGTGTTACCTGCTAACTCGTAGGGATCATAATAGGTGGGGGCAAGGTTCTCATCATCGCCTAAATCAACGGATCCAGTCAGGAAAGGAGCAGAGTACACAATGCACATCAAGATTAAACTAAATATTTATGACAATTAGATTGAGCATCATATTGAGAAAATTGCATAAAAGAAACATCAATATCTCAGAGTTAATGCTATACACAGGAATATGAGAAAGCAGGAATAAATGTGACAGGAAATGAAACTACAACAGTCAACAAGAGCCATAACTAGACAAGAAGCTATGTGTGTGAACTTGTGTATTTAGAATACCTAGTTGGCATGCAGGGGTTTATAGGGTTAAACCGGCCGCCATAGACGGCTATTAATCACGAATAATCGAGATCCGGCTGATGGACAGTCGTGTACCAACAGCTATTAATCATGGCAAGAGTCAGGGTAAGCTACATGCCTTTCGGTATTCTCCCACCCGACATAAAAAAATAAAACATGAACTCCAATATTCAAGACATGAAATTCAATATTTCTAACACTAGGTGTAAACATCAAGGGTACATGTAAGGCAGGGAATTAATTATCATAATATAAAGATTAACTTGAAGTGCAGGTACTTGCCTGTTGGTTTGGATCCGATTAATAGGTCTTGGTGGAAATATCCAGAGATGAGTCCAAATGCTGAAATAAACATGACCATCACGCTCAGAAGATGCCTAATAGCTAGAAACGCCTGTCCTTGGGTCCAATTTGGAGACAAGGGCAAAAACGACAGTTTCGGATCAAAACGGGGTCCGTCGTTGGGCCCGCTTTGCACCGAAAAATGCGTCCGGGTCAAAGGTCTCCAATTTCACCAAACTTAGTGTCAACAGGTCAGGAACGCTGATACGAACCCAACGGAACTTCCAGATTTGGATTCCGATGAGCCGAACACAAAATCGCCCGTCGAGCGGGGCCTGTGGGGCCCACGACACGCGATTTCGTCAACGTTCTCAGAATCGAACCAAACTTGACCCACAGGACCAACGTATCGCTACGAGTCCGATGGCGCAAGTTTCGTCTCGATCTGACGAGTGTACACGAAGTTAGGGCGAAATGCCGAAAAGGCGGATACGGGGCGATGTCTTCGGATACGCGTTGATTCCGGTGTGCACGCACACCCGAATCAGCTTCCACGAAAACTCACACGTCCGTATCGACGGTGCGTACGTATCTGTGAAGACCGCACGCGACCAAGTCGTCCCGTTTGGCGGGGCGGACTCAGTTCCGGGGTAAAACAGGGTCTAGTTTTTCCTGTTTTTGGATCGCGGTGTGCGATCACCACAGGACGCGATGTCCCGAACAGTTTGTCCGGACACCGAGAGGGTCATACAGGCTTCACAACGCAATTTACGGAATCGAAAACAGAGATATAGGGTGCAAGATACGAGTACCTGAACCGGCTCTTCAAAACAGGGTTTTCTGTGTCCGATTCGTATCTCGTGTCCCGGGGCGTGTCCACGTGTCCGGCCTAGGGCTGCCTGCGGTGGCCGGAGGGTGGCCGGAGAGGGGCTGGGCGGCTCGCCGGGCTCGGGTGCGGTGGTGCCGGCAGTGGGTCGGCGCCGGAGTCCGGCAGGTGGCGCCGCCGGCTGCTGCTGCTGATGCTGAAGTCGATGCTGTCGAGGGGGTCGACGGCGGGTTGGCACGGCGAGGGAGAGAGAGGAGTAGGAGACGGTGGCGGCGGAGCTGGGGGAGAGGAGGACGGCGGTGGCTCACGTCGGAGCGGGGCGAAGTTAGGGCTAGGGTTCCGGTGGCTGAGGGAATCGAATGAGGAGGAGGGAGGTGGTTATATAGGCGGGGAGGGGCTGGTGTCGCCGGGCAAGGCGGAGGGAGAGGAGGTCGTGGCGAGCGAGGCGGGCGGGCGGCCGGGCGGTGCGGCGCCGGACGCGGGCACGGCCGGAGGACTCGGGGGCTGGGTGAATAGGGGAGACGGGTTAGCGGGTCCGGACGGGTCGGGTTCAGGCGGACCCGACCCGACCCGTTAGGGTGACGGGCCGCGGGTTGGGCCGCAGGCCGGGCTGGGCCGGATGGGCCGGGTGGGGGCTGTTGGGCCGGGCCGGATTAAATCAGAAATAATAAAAATAATAATAATAATAATAATAATAATAATAAATAAATAAATAAATAAATAAATAATAATTGTTTTCAGGGGTTTTAAATTAGGTCCGAGGCCCGATAAATTCCAGAAAAATTGCCCTAAGTCCAGTTTTCCATTTTACACCCAAAAATATTATTTTTATAATATTTTAATGTTATTTATTAACAATTAAAAATTATTTAATAATTCAAAACCCTGATTTTAATTACAAAAAATTCCCAGAAAATTCCAGAAAATTGTGAAAAATCCTAATTTTAATATTTTGAAAAAATCAGGGGCTTACACGTGGGCTGTCCAAAATAAAACCGTAGCTCCGAACACAGAGACACACGGGTGATACACTACTCTAGAATACAGGATCACTATATATACATATATAAGCGCGTGCATAGTAGCCCAAACGTCTAGTAATTGTCTTCCTCATCCCAAGCGATCAACGATTGTGTGCTGAACCTGAACCTCTATCTAACAGTCTCGACACACGGAAGATAACTCAACAGACGCGACCCTAAGGTCGTCCCAGTCTCTGGTCATGATGTCAGTATCAGGATACAGGAATCTGGCATGATCACAGTGTATGAGTGTGTTCTGGGGTGTCGATATACTCAGGTACGTGCATCGAGGTACTACAAGCATCTAATAATTATTCTAAGACGTTACGACGAACGTCAGCACCCGATTGTGATCCGGACGTGAAGTATCGAGCGTCAACATAAGTACGTGCACAAGGTACATAAAGAACTACAAATATCTAAAATCTGAAATACAGGGTGGCAAGGTACACTTGTCTGCGTCCGGCTGCTGATGACGGGGATCCGGTACCACGTCCAAGTCCTCGGGTCCCGTAGTACCTAGAGATGAGATACAAACCAATAATCAATAATCTATTTCCACGACAGACAGGGATGTGACACACATCTACACCTAAACTCAGTCTCAAACTCAAATAGTTAACTACTAGTTTCACAGTCCTCAATCTCTGATCCTTGATCCGAATAATACCTATCTCAATCACCTGTATAATATCATCAGACAGATCCTCTATCATATTACATTTATCACGCCATTCAGTAGTTAAAGCCATGATCTTAACATGCATGTTGACATATCTCATCCTCGAATAAATTATCATTTATTTATTAAACCCTCGAATATACAATCTTTCCCTTTCCACAATAAAAGTTACTACTTAATTTTGTTCATCATTAAATCAGCAATCCTCAATAAAAGGCTAAGGGTTCAATTTTTCACACTATTACACAATCAATCTCCTACTTCTCAATGTCCATCAAGTGCATATACTAAAATGTAACAAACCCTAAGATTTCACATGACACTTACCCACAAAATCTCATTGCATATACGTACCCTTAACTAGCCCGTTCCATTCTCAAACCTTACATATATAAGCTCTAATTTATAACCATGCATTTTTACCCTCAATGCATAACATAAAAAGAACTAACCCTTAGATCTCAATGCGACTATGCAACCCTAACCAAGGATCCATTTTATTCTCAAGCCTCAACGTATACATATTAAAATCATTATTTCCTTACTATCAACAAATTTATAAAGCTTCAAATGTATGTTTTAAATCCTTCATTCAACAAAAATTCAAGTATACCCATTAAATTATATATTATGAACATAAACCTTAAAAACACATTAAACCCTAACCTCTAGTCATTATCCCATGCTCATCATCAACCTACATATTCATCAACAATATATAAAAAACCTAGCTTAAACAACTCACAAGAATATAAACAAAGAGAGGGGGAGGGAGTCGATACCTCGACGAGGCTCGTTGGCCGGAGGGGTGATGGCCGTAGAACAACTGGAGGTGGTGGAGGCAACGATCCGTAGGGTGGTTGCCCGGAGGGAAAATGACAGCGAGGTAGGGGAGGTAGCGCTGGCCGGGTCGTGGAGGGACAGCTCGCCGGAGCAGAGCTCGCTGGCCAGAAATAGAGGGAGACCGGTCGGGGAAACAGCAGCTTAGGGGGGCTCGTCGGCACAGTAGCTCAGATGGAGAGGCTCGCGACTCGCCGGCGCAACAGATCGGGCGGAGGAGCTCGCGGCTCGCCGCCGCTGAGCAGCTCGAGCTGAGGATCTCGTGGCTCGCCGGCACAGCAGCTCGAGCGGAGGATCTAGCGGCTTGCCGGTGCAGCAGATCGGGCGAAGGAGCTCGCGGCTCGCCGCCGCTGAGTAGCTCGGGCGGAGGATACACAGGGGTCAGTCGGCGGATGCACAGCCGGCGGGGGAGTATACAGTTGGGTCGGGACCGGAGTAGAGTCAGCGTGCGGGTGGTCAGCTATTGGGACCGAGGGCTGCACAGCGTCGGAGTCGGCTGCGGGAGGCTCGCATGGCTGGGTCGGAGTGCGGGGTCAGCCTCGGGGGAGAAGACTGTACAGCGGCTGCAGTTCAGAGCGAGTCCGTCGGTCGGAGGAGAAGACTGCACTGCGGTACTGCCGTCCGGAGTGAGTCCGCCGGCCGGGGGAGAGACTGTACAGCAGTCGGGCTCCTTTTCAAGAAGAGAGGAAGAAGAAGAAGAGAGGAAGTAGTAGAAGAAGAAGAGAATGGGAAAATGGCTGTGTATGTAACAGAAAATAGGAGGAGAGAGAGAGGGGGGTTTTCCCAAGGTTTTGGGGATTAGGGTCGGTTGGTATGTGTGTAGGAAGAGACATTAAATAAGGGGAGGTGTTGGTAGGAATGTGTGGTGATGATTGACCCAAATCCAAATGGGTGGTTGTGATATGTCATGAAGGGGAGTGAGTTTCTTCATGAAGGGGTGAGTGGATGGTGAGAATAGGACCCCATTTTGGGACCTCTCCATGGATTATGGCCAATAGGGTGATGACACATAATTTTTAATATTTGCAACTTAGCCCCGTAAATTCGGGAAATTGCACGGTCACATAAAATGACACAAAAATTATGGAGAAAAATATGATTAGTAATTTTTATAGTGAGGGGGTATTGTGCGTTAGGCACGGGTTTATTTTTATGGCCATCGGGATTAATTAGGGATTAAAATAGGATTAGGCAAAGTCGGTATCCTCGATTAAAATAGATTTAAAGTGTCCCGCATTTTTAAATTAAATGGGGGTACTTGGGGTCAAAATTCGGAAATGACACAAAGGCCAAAAATGGTGGGGGCTTGGAGTCAGTCTTGGACCCTTTAGTTGGTCCGGCTCAACGGGTTAAGTAGGTACCTCAAAATTGAGGGTAACGACACAGGTGTCCGACACGAAATTAAATATGGGTTACGATTTTCGGAATGTTGCACAATTAATTTAGAGCACACAAAAACTGATTTTATAAGACGGAAAAGTCCAGTGCCAAAATTGGCGAGTCAAGTCGAAAGTACAATAGTCCGATGGAATTTATGGGTTGATATTGGGCTCCGATTAAAATAGGAATGACAGGGCACGCCAAGGGTTTTAATTAATTGAATTTAAATTTTCAGATAAATTATCTCTACGCTAAACCTCGACATCTGCTATCAAAATTTTCCAAATCCACTCAAATTATCTACAGAATAAATCGACGGGGTTTACAAGACGATAAGCCACATAGCCTACCCGATCGAGATGTCAAACGGCCCAACGTATCGAGGACTAAGCTTCTTGCGGACCCCGAATCTAATAACTCCATGGGCTAAAAAAATTTCGTAAGAATACGTGGTCCCTGACACTAAAATCTAAAGGCTACAATGCAGGTCTACCCAGTGACGATGTCGATCCTACGCAACCCAAAGTTCTCCGATCTGTCTGACAACTTCTACTATTTGCGTGATCATTTCGGGGCCTAACATATTTTACTCACCAATGTCGTCCCATGCCAACGGTGATCTATACTTCATGCCGTATAGTGCCTCGAAAGGTGACATCTGAATACTGGCCTGATAACTGTTGTTATACGAGAATTCTACTAAGTGAAGGTGATTCTCCCAAGATCCACCAAAGTCTAGGGTACAGTCTCGTAACATATCCTCCAGGGTCTGGATGGTCCTCTCTGATTTTCCGTTTGTCTGGGGTGGTACGCAGTACTGAATCTTAACCTGGTACCCAATCTCTCGTGCAAGCTTCTCCGGAAATAAGAAATAAACATTGTGTCTCAGTCAAAAACTCTGCTTACCGGCACGCCATGTTGCCTCATAATATGTCGCATATACAAATCTGTCAACTGTTCTGTAGACTGTCACACTCTAAAGGGGCAAAAATATGCCACTTTGTGAGTCAATCCACTATCACCCAAACTGCATCTCGATCAGTCGGGGATCTAGCTAAACGTGTCACAAAATCTATGGTGATGTGTTCTCACTTACACTCTGGAATAGGAAACGGCTGCAATAATCATGTCGGTCTTTGTTGTTCTACCTTGTTTGGATAAACAAAGTTTATATGAAACTTTTGCTTACAAACGAGAAAAGAGAAAAGTACAAATAATACTATACGAGGATATTAAGTACAATAAAATAATTCTGGGTAAGTATTGCTATGGAAGTCTGATCTACAGTCGATCACTTTGTTCCTTGGACTACACGATGATGAAGAAGTGCTGTAGAAGAAGCTTCAAACTTTCTCTGAAGTGAAGGCAAAAGCCGGCCAAAGGAAAGTTGCAAGTAGGATCGAATTCTTGTTGCCAAAGTTGTCAGCCAAAACCAATTCTCCCCCTTTTACCCTGTGACCAGGGGTCTCTATTTATAGAGATCAATCAAGTAACTGCCTGGTTGGCATAAAAGCCAAATGACTGTCTTATTGGCGTAAAAGGCCAAACTGTGAAGAAGATTGCCTCCTTTACGCTGCGGTTATGACAACTGCTACCCACGTTCAAATAATCTTCTGAATCTGCGTATGAGACGTATCCCTTTATAAGGTAACGCGTATAACTGCTTCTCGAAGATCATGGCATGCAAGCCATGTAGGTAACTGCCTGGTTGGCGTAAAAGCCAAATTACTGCCTTGTTGGCGTAAAAGGCCAAATTGTGAAGAAGATTGCCTCCTTTACGCTGCGGTTATGACAACTGCTACCCACGTTCAAATAATATTCTTAATCTGCATATGACACATCCCTTTATAAGGTAACGCGTATAACTGCTTCTCGAAGATCATGGCATGCAAGCCACGTAGGTAACTGCCCCTGCGTAAAACTTGATGATTCATGAATAATAGATAACCAGCGTAAAATAGCCAATTATCCTTCATGACTGAGGTCTTGAGCGTATTCTGGGCTAAGTAGCCTTATCAACGTACATTTGCAAATGTAGCCGAGTTGACATATTTCGAGGAGATAGCATACGGCGTACTCCTATAGTTGAAAATAGCCTGGTTAGCGTAAAATGCAAGGATGGTGATGGGAGCGTATTAGTCACAGTCTTAGCTTTCCTAGTCATGACAAATTTTAAAAATATAGAACAAAATCTCGTGCATTAAATGCAGAGATATGCCTTAATCTCGTGCATAAAATGCAGAGATATGCCTCGAGCTCTGTACAAGAAATAGCTTTTGACGTGGCGTCTGATTTTGTCTTGTCTTGAGCGTAAAAACTCATTTCTGTCAATGTAGAATAGGCAGCGTATTCAGAAGACTCCATTTTTTCTTCCTTTGAATGCGTAAAAATGACTTGTATCAAAAATATGTCACAAAATG
Source organism: Iris macrosiphon (assembly GCA_036927795.1). Classification (NCBI taxonomy): domain Eukaryota; kingdom Viridiplantae; phylum Streptophyta; class Magnoliopsida; order Asparagales; family Iridaceae; genus Iris; species Iris macrosiphon. The sequence goes on from JAYESA010000005.1 coordinate 63,253,297, forward strand.
ATAACCTGGGTCTCTGTGCAAAATCATCATCACAGCCGTTCTCTCGATCATCATGCAATACTTTTGTCAAATGTCAGGTTCACTGATTTGACTAACAAATTCATCCGAGGAATACGAAGAGTTCCTCGTACAACTTTACGCTGCATTAAAAATAACGTATTTTAAACTTTACGCAGGAAGGTATAGCAACCTTTTACGCAGAACAACCTTGAAGCTCTGCTTTATGCGGACAGCTCTGAAGTCCTATTTTACGCCAAACAACCTTGAAGTTCTGTTTTATGCAGACAGCTCTGAAGCCTTATTTTACGCCAAACAACCTTGAAGCTCTATTTTACGCAGACAGCTCTGAAGCCCTATTTTAAGCCAAACAACCTTGAAGTTCTGTTTTACGCAGACAGCTCTGAAGCCCTATTTTACGCTAAACAACCTTGAAGCTCTATTTTACGCAGGAAGGGACTTCATGTATGTTGGGGGTTTTGACTATAAAATACGCGAACAATTCCCCAGCATATTTCATGCTTCTACAAGACCTCCTTCAAAGTTTCCAAATTCCTCGTAATTCGAAATACTTTGAATGAAGCATGAAATAGTCAAATTTGACTCGTTCTTCAAGGCTAAATTTTTTTTTCGGCTATATTTAAGAAGTCGTTAGAATTTGTATGTTCTCTTCTGCCTATATAAGGATAAGCAAATGAACTTGATTTTCCATACTTCCTTTTCCACAAAGATGACTGCTGAGATTCATTGGGCTGAACTGAGAAAGAAGAAGATTATGCTCTTCCAGCATATAAGGAGCTATAAAAAGAGACGTCTTCGAGCAAATATTCTCTGCAATGATGGACCATTGAGGGATATCATAGCTTCCTTTGCTCCTTCTTTACCATGTAATTTGTTATTCTCAGATATAATAAAGACACATTTTCTGACTCTGTAGACCCATCTCTTATTATTAGAATATAAATGATAGGCTAAGATGAAAGTGATATCAGAGGTAATATGGACATGATATACTTTCGATAACTGGTTTTACTGTATATATCTATTCAGAGGTAATATGAACATGATAGAATATGATCCAACTAAATTTGTATATAAAACACTATCAGAGGTAATATGGACATGATAGGTTTTAAAATTTCAAATTAGTTAAACATATCTATTCAGAGGTAATATGAACATGATAGAATATGATCCAACTAATCTTTGTACATAGTATCATCAGAATGAAATCTTCATCATACTCCATTAAGCAAGGAAGATCAAGCATAATACTTCTTCAGGAATTTGCCATTGATAAGAGCCATTATCAAATCCATTATCAAATTTCTATTAGGCTTGGCTAATCTGTAAGCGCCATTTGAAAATGTTGTTTCAATTACATAAGGGCCCTCCCATTTGGGCTGGAATTTTCCCTTACTTTTATGTGTAATGATCATTGGCCTCTTCACAGCTAAAACTAGCTCACCAACTTTGAACACTCTTTCCTTCACTTTTTGATTAAAAGCTCTGGAGATACGTGCTTGGCAGAACTCAATGCGCTGTTGAGCTTGAAGGCATCTTTCGTCTAACCCTTCTAGCTCTTGAAGTCTTAAACGATCATTATTTTCCTTAGTCAGCTCATTAGCTATTGCTATTCTGAGTGATAGAATTTGAATTTCAATAGGGAAAACTGCTTCATACCCGTAAACTAATGAAAATGGAGTACAACCCGTTGGCGTTTGTACCGTTGTGTGGTATGCCCACAGACATTCCCCCAATTTCTCGTTCTAATCTTTTTTGTTCGAAGAGACAAATTTTTTCAAGAGTTTGATAATGGTTTTGTTGAAGGCTTCTGCCAAACCATTGGCAGCAGGATTATATGCCGTTGAGGCCATATTTTGTATCTGATTATTATCGCAAAATCGGTAAAATGCTTGACTGATGAATTGAGGTCCATTATCATGAATTTTCCTTCGGGGTATCCCAAAGCGATAAATTACATGATGCTTGATAAAGCTGATCATATTGACTATCTTTACCTCAGCAAGAGGAATTGCCTCCGCCCACTTGGAGAAATAATCAGTGATAGCTAATATAAACCGATGTCCTCTAGAAGATGAAGGATGAATAGGACCAATGATATCCATACCCCATGCTTCAAAGGGCCATGATGAAATAGTAGGATGTAAATATTCAGAAGGTTGATGTATGAAATCTGCATGAACCTGACAGGCTTTGCATTTTCTTACATATTCCACGGCATCTGCAATCATAGTAGACCAGTAGTAGCCCATCCTCCTGATACGATCCTGTAACTTAGGACCGGGTTGATGTGCTCCACATACTCCATCATGAGCTTCTCGATGTAATATATGATAAGTTAGTAGGTAATATTGATATGCATTATTAGTGTTAGATAGTAGTATTGAAATATATTAGTAGCTATATGTTAGTTATATTTTAGTATTGGTATTAGCTATATATATAATCGGATTTGATTACCTTGGGATACCAAGGTAATGTCAAGGTATCGGTCGATACTCAAGATATTGAGTTTTAGTATCGAGATGGGTGTGTAGGTAGTGATATACGCTTTGGTTCAAAGCAAAGTTATCCTCTTTGCATTAGTTAGCTAAGCTACTATATGTATTGTCTTGTATATATGTATATAAATTACTATTTTCGTATATAAAACTTGCGTATCCTGAGGTACGATATTTTGGTTGTATCATAGTATCTTAGATTAGCTAGTGTGACCTAGTTTCATAGTGTATTGACCTAATACCTTAGAGCTAGACTCATACAACCTAGACATAGATAGTTTGACCAAGTTTGACTAGTTTAACCTAGAGTTGACCTAGTTTGACTATTTTGACTTAGAAATGGCTTCATGACCTAAAAATAAAATAGTTTAACTTATTTTTATTTTAGAAATTTATATTGATGCAGTATACCATATTTAGGTCTGTATGACACCAGCTTGGGCATCGAGAGACACACCTTGCTCAGGACCTCAGACGAGTACATTTCTCTGATAGTTTTTATTTTATAATAGTGTATATATTTCATGTTCTAGAACTCTATACTTGATTCTGACATAGTGGTTTTACGGACTGGTACTACATGGATCATGTCAGGAGATGTTATCCCTTACTGTATTCAGCGGGTACTCCTGCACATGTATTTTATCGTGTATTGGGTATTGATTATTTATATTTCGTGTTCACACACTGCTCGTGTTCAGTGTGCCCATATTCGTGTACTTAACGTGTCGTGATTGGATCCATTGGTATTAGTTGGGGATGGGGGAGTAGGAGTTGATTATGTTAGCAAAGCCCTAGTGTTATTCGTGTACATGTTGATTATATACCACACTTGTAATCGAGTTACCTTATTGTTCGTGTTCAACCTAAACCAATCACATAATGAACTTGTATTCTGAGGCACATTAGTTAGATTTTAGTTATTTTTATTATTGCGGATATTCATATTACTTGTTCTTCATTCTCGTACATTGCCTATTCACCCTAGTTCATTTCATTCATATGTTCAGTTATCTTGTATTATTTTCTATTATCTATTTTATATGCTCGATTATGTATTTGAAACTGCTTTCAGAGGTATGTACTTTGCTCCAATACTGACTGGATATATTTTTCCAAATGATTGGCTCATAGATCAGTATCCTATATTCTATGGGCCGCAGGACGGTGTACCTTTAGAGGATACTCCTGTAGACCAGGAGGACTTAGTTGTAGAGCCTGAGGAGGTTTAGTTTATATTTTGGTGGACTTGTATTAGACTATTTTTGAGATTCATGGCATGTATATTATTTTATATTTGTGGATTGTATCTTTATTCTTTTCTTCGGTATTCCATTCGTGATTTATCTTCCTTAGTTTGCATTGTGATTGAGTTTAGTTACATTTGTGAGATACCATATTGTTCCTCCGTTTGGAGTTGAGATGATTGACATGTACCATATATATATTGTTAAGATGTTAGTTAGTTAGAGTTGACCAAGACAGTGTTCTACCACCGATGTTGCGGCGTAGGCTGGGCGTAAACACGTACTCGTGCCCGAATATCCGGGTGCGGGTCGTGACACGGAAGATCGCTGAAGGCACGAGTGAGTTTTTTTATCACTGCTCGTATTGTACATTCTATTATTTTGGACATTTAGCCACCAGCACCTGCTAGCCGGCTTGTTTGGACATCAGCTCCATTTACATAACTGTAATATAATCAGACTGCAGCTGATCTCGGTTGTGTAACTTTTGATACTCTTCTAGTCTAACATTTTGATGGATAGAATCCTAGAATATTTTGAAGGAGCATTTGGGACGTCTTATGACTTTATCTTATATGCTCTATGTTGTTGTTACTTGCTGGAATAATTGAGACATAGTTGTCCTGAGATACTAGAAGACTTGATTGTAGCATTCACCATCTTGTCTTTCTACAGTCGTGACCGTCGCACGATATTTTATACCTTGTATGGGGGAGTGTCATGTCCGTCTCTGTATTTCGGTACTGGGGCATGACACAACACCATTAATTACTTCAAGTTTAGAAGGCAATAAACGTCAAGTTTCTTGATACTGGAAATTATATAAAGCATTATAACATTTGTGTGAGGGGCTCCTTAATGATGGTTTATACATGATTATCATTGTGTTCTAAAAGTTTTTGTATAGTTGTATTACCTTGGTCTGGCCTTATGATACGAATATTATGGAGTTCAAATATGACTGGTCTGGCATAACACCAAATTAAGAATAGAAAATTGACAAACAATTTCAATTTATCAATGTACGTAAACCCTCGATGGAGATATAGAGGGTCTGAATCTTTTGTGTTGACAAGTCAAATTGTTCAAGTCTATTACACAAGTTATCCTAGACGACATAGAAAATATTTTGGTTAGTGGGTTGTATGCAAGTCTAAAACTAGAAACATGTTCAATGTTGGAGAGCTAGCATACCATGATAATGAGGTCGAGAAGACTCAACTTATGGGTCAACAGTCAGACATCTCCGATGATATGGAGATTGGCGTTACTCTATAGGAAAATAGAGGTGGCAGAGAGATTAACATTCAAGACTTAGCTTACTGCAGACAATTGACAGTGTCCAAGATCAAGAAGAGTTATCGAGAGAAGAAGAAGAAGAAGAATCTGAGGATTTAGAAGATAAAGATGAAGATCATGAGGATGAAGAAGAGGAAGACTAGGTATATCCTACTATGACGTTATATTTATATCGTATTATTATGGCATAGATGAAGGCGGTGTTAGATGGGATGAGGTTTAGAGATACTTCACTGCCTCCCCATGTCCATGTTTTCCTTGGCATGATCGAGAGTTGATTTGATCAATCCTTACTTCACTTCTGAAGGATGTCATGCGCCATTTTCAGGAGCGCCAATGCCACCACCAAATCAACAGTAGTTGTATTTTCTTATAGTAGTTGTATTTTCTTGTTATTTATCAAACATTTATTTTATTTATTTGCTATGTGTCAGACTTATGGACTTGTATTGTGTATCAGAATTCTTTTCTTGGTGGTTGTATCATTTATTGTTTATGTGTTTCTTTATTTAGATATTTGTGTTGATAGTAGATGTGATATGTGGTTTGTGTTTAATGGTAGGTTTACAATCTAATTTTTTATTTTTTATAATTTTTACAATTTAGTGACGAAAGGCAATAAACTCCCAAATGTGTATCAAAAACTAATATTTGTCACTAATTTGTCCCTAAAGTATTTGTTATTTGTTAAACGTCACTAAGTCATCACTAAATAGTCGTAAGTCTTGAAACTTGGTCTGACTAAATCCAGTTGCTACCTAAAGGGCGTCCCTAAGTAGCCGACGTTCCATCACTAATCGATCGTCGTCGATCGATCGTTGACCCATCACTGACTGGGCGACAAAATTTTGTAAGCGATGTAAAAATCTCGACTAGAGATTTTTGTCGCTAATTTAGGACATCAACGGATTAACATGGATTAGCAACAAATATTTTCATGGCCAATCTTAATATATTTTGTAGTATACTAGTTTATAAGTTCAACTTGTTTAAATACTTGCTTTCTTTCTCTACACATAAGATTTCCAAAACAAACACTCTGTTTAAAAACATCAAGAAGACACCGAATCCTGAGATATGAGTAATGTTATAGCTGCACGATCGTGTACATAGTGAGTTGGATTGTTGGAAAATTCTGCCAGGAGAAAGCACGTCTCTACTATTATAATGCGGGTTAGAAACAGCTCAAAAATGAGTCGTCTAGATCATATGTATATCATCAATTATTAATATATAAAAAATTAAAGAACTTTTAACTACCGCATATGTTATCTCACGTAGTTAAGAAAAATATATAAAAAAAACTAAAATCCTTCTAACTGCCTGAACATACAACAAATTCTAAAATATATTCAATATTTAAATTATATTTAAACTAACAACATGATATTATCTAACTAAACCCATATCCTAAATTATAAAAATATATTTATAACAAATCCTAATTAAAATATATTCAAATTATATTTAAAATATTTTAATATAAATTAAATTTTTATTTACTTTTTTAATATTTTACACACACGTGTAACGCACTTGAATGTGGCTATGCCTATACTACGTGGCTTGTGACTATAACTATTGCCTGGATCAGTCTTTCGGTTTTATAAGCCCCCAAATTGGGAAAGAATGGATTGGGGAAGAAATTAGGCACAAGCCTAGTTCTTTTTTCTTTTCTTTTATCACAGGTCGGTGGCTGAGTACCATGATCTAATAAGTATATATCTATCCAACTATTCTTCCAAGAGTGACCAGCAATTACATAAACTTACGAAATGCATGTCCCTCTACAAATATGTTAGCAACTTCTTCCCAAGAGTGTTTTTATCCCCAAAAAAAAAATTTTGTTCGTTTGAGTCCTCTTCATGCGGCTTATGTCATTGTCCTCTCTAAAGCTAACAAAATTATATTTAAAAAAAGAAATTTCAAACTATATTCGGTCTACCTCTAGTCCAGAGGCAAGGCTCCGGTAACACTATATATTATTGTTCCTCTTCACCGAAACATCTTAGTCGGTGTTTTATGTCTTACACTCTCATTTTGCGGGGAATGTTGTTTTTAATTGTCAAATAGTTCAATCTATTAAAACACGGATGGTCTTCTAGAAGTCTTGTAAAAAAGATCTTTCAACTTTAGAGACATTTGCAATCACAAAATAATCTAAAATCTCTCCTCCATTTCAACCATCATATTTCAATTATGTGCATAACATTCTTCTCCTTTCTCTATCACTATGAATATTTATTGCTAATATCGAAAGCTATTAGTTTAGGTACCTCATTTCTATCTTCTTCCTCATTTTTGTTTGACTTCTGATTTAAGTTACATTTCTTCTTTTTGTTCTACTAAATTTTAAATCCCTTTCATTCCAAAATTACTCTTGACACTTAATTTAAACAAATTAAATACGTCCCAATGAATAATTCAACAATAAACAACAAAACAACCTCTATATTGAACCACTAAGCAATTGGACTTGTTAACTAGTTATTCAGCTTACAATCAAATAGAACCTTGCTCGTTTGGGTATTGCATGTGATCTATAAAATGTTTGCAATTCAAGCATGGTTGTGATCGACAAGATCTAATGCATTTTTTACTAATAGAAAGTATAAACATATTTAATAGTAACTCGACTTTCAATAGTAACTTATGCCTAGCACTGGAGGTATGGAGTGTACCAACTTCCAAAATGGTCATTTTTCCCATACATATCGCATGTCATTGCTCACTTGAGACCCTTGAACAAATTGGATCCAACTGTGGGGAAAATTAGTCACACCTTAAAGCTATCAGCTAGCCTTTAGTTGCTTTGTGAGGCCAAGCACCACCTTCTCCACAAGGAAGAAGATCACCTACATATAATCAAGGGCACTTCCAACAACTATGTCACCCCTCAAAATCGGCCACTATAGCTATGCCACCAGCATAAGTGACAAGCATAGAAGACCACAAGTTAAAATTGAAACTAGAATTCCTTTAGAATATTATCAAAATGACAGAAAATAGTGCCATATGCTATTTCCAACAAAAAATGCAGCAATTATGTAAAGAAATATTGATCTGCTCCAACATATTAAGCAGACCACCAATTCAGAGTCATCTGATTACTATATAAACTGATTGAAATCAAGGTAAAATGAATTCGTCAATAAAAATTTAAATGCAAAAGAAAAAATTGCAGTTAACCTTACTAGCCCTATACTCAATACCAGCCCAACCAATTCACCTTTGAATTAATACTCAGTAGCACATAAACAATGAATTCGTTTACATTGCAAATGAATCCCACTTATTTCTGGAGGAACTACTATCAAGAAATCTGAAGTCTAACAGATTTTAGTTCTATATAAACTGCAACAGATACTTCAGAATCCCATAGCAGACATCACAATATTTAACACTAGCGTACTCTAGCAAAGGTAGCACACTAACTTACTCTGATAGAGAAAGCAACATTGGTGTACTCTGATAGAGATATCACACTGGCATACTCTAATAGAGATAACACACTGGCATACTCTGATAGAGATAGCATACTGGCGTACTCCGATTGAAGTAGCAATATTGGCGTACTTTAGAATAATGCGGCATCATTGGCCATAAAATGACAATATGGGTCTCTGTGCTAGAGATCTTCTGCATTAATGAGGTTGATCTCCTCGAGTACTGCATCTGTCAGCTGTCAAGTTCATTACATTAAATGATTAGGAGAAAACATGAAGAATGTATGCCCGCCTCTGTTAAGTTTGGACGAATATCATGAAAGTGCACACGTCTCAAGCTTTAAGAAAGCGTGTCACTCTATTCTGCTGAGCTTGGAAGTGTATGTTTTGTGAGGAAGTATGTCATTGATCCTTTAGGTTTAACATCCTTTGGGAGGTGTACTTTTTATGCTTCTACAAAGATACCTTCGTATTAGATTATTTTATTCATGTGATTCCACTAACAATTCTCGTATAGTTGGTTATACATACTCTGGTTATCTTTCTGACCCTTATAAGGGTTGCTTCCAAACAAGTTATGTGTTTATTAATAACCATGTAGCTATATCTTGGCAATCAACAAAGCAAGGTTCAGTAGCAACTTCCTCTAACCATGCAGAATTAATTGCACTCCATTAAGCAACAAGAGAAAGCGTGTGATTTAGATCGATCATTCATCATACAAGAGTAAATTATCAACTTTCCACAGTTACAGATAAACCAACAACAATATTCGAAGATAATGCGGCTTACATTGCCCAAGTCAGAGAGGGATTCATCAAAGGAGATCGAACCAAGCATCTTCCACCAAAGTTATTTAATGCACATGAACTCCAAACGACGAAAGTGACCAAGTCTAGCAAATAAGATCAAATAAAAATTTAGCCGATTTGTTCACCAAGGCACTACCAAAGACCACATTTCAGAAGTTGGTACAGGAATAAGCATGCGACGACTTAATCATCAGATCAACTAGCTGTTTATAGATCCATTGTATCGAGGGAGAGTATGGCTTATAAAGAATATTTTTGAATTCAGCGCATTGTACTCTTTTTTCTTAACTACGATTTTTTCACTAGATTTTTCTTAGTAAGGTTTTAATGAGGCAATAAATACGCATACACCACTGACTAATTAATGGTGAATATCCAAGGGAGAGTGTTGTAAATATGGATAACTCACCATATTTGGTTGATATCTTTTGGCATTACCATAATTGCCTGATATCATATATTTTGGCATTTAATTCTCTTAATTGCCATCATTAAATGTTAACCTCAATTGTAAGCCTATATAAATTGCTCATCTCTATTTGATTTACATGGTGAATGAAGAAACAATTTCCTCCATTCTCTCTACTTCATATATATATATATATATATAAATATATATATATATATATATATATATATATATATATATATATATATATATATATATATATATATATATATATATATATATATATATATATATAAGTCCTAGAATGGCTACCGGATGGAGGAGCGACATCTAACGAGGCGAAGGTCTTACAAGTGGAAGGGGAGGAGAGGCTTGGTGCAGACGATGGTTGGACCATGCTACTTCGTCAGAAGGATCAAAGGGGAAGTCATAAGGAGATTAGATGTTCGGTTTTATCGTTCCAACCGAACATGCCCCCCTCCCTTTCGTTAAAGTAGATTTTGCCTATCGAAGGTCAATGCAAGACTCGGGCAACAGGCTATAGGTCAATGATCGAGTCTCGAGTTGGGGTCGTACTAAACAACTTGCGCATAGGGTAGATTTTGTAGTCTAGCCTCTATTTGAGGTGTGTGGAAGGATATTATGGGAATCATGAAGCGTCGAAAGGAGTTACGACGAAGGTGGTAGAGGATCGATGGCTGAATTAGGGTCAAATAAAGCTAAAACATCAATGACGATATACTGGGCGACGATATATCAATGACATTCCAATTATTGGGTAATTAGTTACAAAACCTATTATGAGGGTCTGGTAGTACGCCGTGCTATACCGCTTGTCAGTATTCAGTTCAGACATGGGCTCAAAGTCGGTATATTTATGATCGTGTGATCTATACTAGACGACCATGATCATTGCTAGGTTAATTTAGGGATGTTCTAAACTCTAAATTAGGGTTCTTAACCTATATTAAGGAGTTTAAGGGGGATTTCTAATAAAAAGCTTGTACAAGATATTCAAGAGAGCAAGTCCACAGAAATATAAGAAAAAGTTTGTACTTTACTTTAGGGCTCGCTTGTCGAGATAGACTAAAGGCAAGATCTGTTCGATGAGTCATCTACTTTATTCAAGGAGATCATCACAGGGTTGGATGAGTGATTTAAAATGTAGTCTTCTTCTACTTTCTTGAGATTGGTGAGGGATTCAACTTGGGGGCAAAAGGTTCAACATATATTGTAGCCAATCTTTTATTATTATTATTATTATTATTATTATTATTATTATTATTATTATATATATAATAGAATTTGTCAAGGTGATGTAGTCATCAAACACATTGTGATTGATCTATCTTGGTATTCACTTGAGAGGGGGGTTCATTATCTTCGGGTGGGTTAGCGTCATTTCCACGACGTTCTCGGGCCAAAAAATGGTATCAGAGTTCTCAGGTGTTCGAGAGGGAAGGTGCGACCATGTCAATAGAATAGATAAAACACATGTATGCTTACCCTCATAGGAGAAAACTGGGCGATCTAGAAACCAAGGACAAATGATCTACTTTGGTGCAAATATTTTCATGATCTGTTAGAGGCGATATTATCGAGCCATCGGACAAATCTATTGATAATTGGAAGAAGTTGAATCAGAAGGCTAGTGGATTCATCTTTCAATGGATGGATAATTCGTATTTCATCACGTATCCATAGAGGATTTGGCAAAAGCATTATAGGAGAAGCTGCATTCATTATACAAACGAAATATGTCTGGTAAAAGACATTTCTTATTCACCAACTCGACAATTCGAACTAAACAGAGGGTGCATCAGCGCTATAATATCTGAACGAGGTTTAATATATCATCAATCAACTTCTAGCGATGAAGATGGTGATTAAGGATGAGCTTCAGACCATGTTGCTTTTGAGTTCTTTGCCAAAAACTTAGGAGACTTTGGTGTATTGGTGAGTAACTTTGTACCTAATGGAGTTGTCATGATGGACAAAAGTAGTTTGTTGAATGAAAAGATCTGGCATAAGCAAATAGAATCATCAAATGAGTCCACTCGGTTTGCTTCCTACTGGAAGGCAAGGCAAGGCTATAGTCGAGAACATAAGAAAAATTTAGAATCTTGCAAGGATGGACCGCAAGGAGGTCAGCTATCACTGTGGCAAAATAGGTCATTTTAAAAAGGATTATATGAAGTTTAAAGATGAGAAGGCTAAAGGCAAGAACGATCAGATATATTTTATGGTTATGGAAGATTTTAGCATTGTAATAACTAATACAGAGGAACCCTGTGGTACGTGTTATGATGATAATTTGGTCTTGGACACGGGGTATCGTATCACGCTACTATACTAAGAAGGATCTTTATGTCATTCTGAGGAGGTACGTTTGGATATGTGAAGATGGGCGATAATGGGACGACTGCGGTTATGGGCATTGGTGGCGTACACTTGACAATAGAGCTTGGAGAGAAGCTCATTCTTAAGGGAGTTTATTATGTACCGGGTTTGTGCTACAACTTGGTATTGATAGGGAAGCTAGCAGATGATGGTTGTCATAGTATGTTTGGGGAGAAAGATTGGAAGCTTATGAAGGGTTCTCAACTATTGACTCAAGGAGGTATATGGCATCAAAGATTGAGGGTCAATCTGTCGATCCTATGACAGCTTGTCGGTCTCTAGTGGGTGTTGTCTGCGGATCCTTTTTTATGATAAGTGGTTTACCAAAGCTTAACAAAACAAAATCAGTTTCAGCAGGTCAAAGCCAAGGATGAGATCAAGGAATTCAGTAAACTCAAGTTGATATGGGTATATCTCCATTTGTATAGTTCGATAAAAGTGGTTGGTCATCGACAACTTGCATAATGCATGATATTTTTCTCACGTATATAGGTATACAGGGGAGCTTCAGTGTTGGACATGAAGGTAGCAGGTTCAGGAGCTTGAATCTCAAAGAAAATATATTGTCTACTTTGTTAGGTCAGCCAAGGGTGAAGAAGCTCAACAAAACATGAGCATATTTTGGTGGAAGACGGAAGTTGGGGATATGAAGTCAAAACTTATGGTGAGGTTGATAGTTAGAAGTTCAATCTTGGTTGAGTTATTGATGTCGGCAAGATCCCAATCATTAAGTAGGTGCTACGAATGAAATCTAGTGTTGACATGGTGGTCAAGGAGCGAGAGATGAAGGAAATATAAAACAACCTGGGGGATTTGAGATCAATGATAAGGGAGAGTAGGAACACGGTCATGGGGAGACATATATGGAGTACAATTGAAGATACATAGGGTCTACACCTTTCATTAGATTAGAGGGAGAGTTTGTTGGGATCTAGCATTGATTTAAGTTGTGTGGAAGGACATTTGGGCATCATAAAGCATCGACATGAATAACTAAACCGGGAATCAAACAGAGCAAAAATAGCAGTGACGATATACCGATGGTATATCAATTATTGGGTGATTAGTTACTGAACCTATTTTAAGGGTCTAGCGGTACACCGCGATATACCTCATGTGAGGATTCGATTCAGTCATGGGCCCAAAGTCAACATATTTATGACCATGTGATCTAATCTAAATGACCAATATTATTATTGGGCTAATTTAGGGTTTTTTAAACTCTAAATTAGGGTTCTTAACCTATATAAAGAAGGTTAAGGGGGATTGCTAATAAAAAGCTCATACGATAGATTCAAGGGAAAAATTTCACAAAAAATCTAAGAGAAAGTTTGTACTTTATTCTTAGGGATGGCTTGTCGAGATAGACAAAAGGTAAGATCTGTTTGAGGAGACGTCTACTTCGTTCAGGGAGATCGTCACAGGGTTGGATGAATAATTTCAATTATAATTTTCTTCTTCTTTCTTGAGATTGATGAATGGTTGAACTTTGGACAAAGTGTTCAACATATATTATAATCAATCTTGTATTATTGAATATCGCTAAGGATTTGTCTAGGTGATATTTTCACCAAACGTGTACTATGTTTTCCCTATCTTGGTGCTCACGTGAGACATGGGTTCGTTATCTCCAGGTGGATTGGTGTTATTTTTGATACATTCTCTAGCCAATAGTAGCACACTAGCCTACGTGCCTAGGACAATTCCACCGCCTTCCCCTATTCCGGACTGCCCTAAGAAGAAGTTCACTACCATTATTTACAATGTTGAGCAAACCTTTCTTAATAGTAAACAATCCATACAACCATGATTGTATTATGGTTTGTAGTGCGTAGCTAGCATAGTCATACTCTGGTTTTCATATTACGGTATTGGGACGTGCAAGGCGTACCCACACAGTGGGCTGGAGCCCATCCCCAAAATTATTTTTGCTTTTTTTATATATTTATATATTTTTGGGTTTTCTTATGTGAGTTAGCCCACACTTAGTCCACCCTAGTTCACTTCAGCCCACCCAAACTTGGATTTTTGATTCTGCCCTTGGGGATGCGACAATATAAGAGAAAAGGAAAGGGATATTAAGATCATAGTGGTACACTTTCTCTTGGACTAGGATTTTATTTACTATTATGTTTCCGCTCTATTATATAAAAGAGACTATATCTGGAATATAAAAATGTCATAAAAAAAAGAAAAGAAAAAAGTTTGGCTCGCCTTAGAAAGATGCGTGTTATCGACTAAAAAAACATGTTAGGTCATTCTGACGTATCTCATACCACTAACATATAACTAATAAAAAAAAAATTCTAATTGAATCCCAATATCAAAATTAGGAAAACAGACAATAAAATCACTAATGATCATTGTCAAATTCTAGAACATTCATTAATTTTTTGGCCCTCGAAAAAACAAATTTGTGCGATTCTTTTCGATATGGAAGCCAAAACCCTAAATGTTGGTAGTTGTTATACCCAAAATTTATATAATACAAAACTTTAAGTGACTATAATTAACAAATAAGTTCTATTCCAATTATTGACTTTCTTTTTCTTTTCAAACTAGTCATTCATTTCGAGATTAAATGAACGTTTAATTTGGAATGCCAGTCCAACGAATATGGTGGAAATGATTATCTGAACAAATATGATAGCATGTGAGTGCATTCCAAAGTAGCACTTAGTCACAATTCTTAACATATTGTTTGGGAATGGAAAAAATGGAAGGGAGGAAAAAGTTGAGAAAAAAATGGAAGGGAAGAAAATGAAAAGTGATGGTGTTTGGGAAGGGAGAGAAAAAAATGGGGGAGATGAATTTGAGGAGAAAATCATGTGGGTCACACTAATATTTTTTCTCCCACAAAGTGGAAAAAAAATGGAGAGATGAGAAGATTTTTGAAGAATTTATTCAACTACTCTTAAAAAAAATATAAAAATAAATTATAATTTGTGAAACCAAGAACTAATAGTAATTATATCTTTATTCCACAATATTTTTTTAATATTTTTTACTTTACCTTCCTCTATTTTTTGGGATAAAAAAGGGTTATTTACGTTAACGAACCCCATATTTTAGATTTATTACACGAGTACTCCTACTTTGAAACTAATTACACGAACCGTCTCTATATTTAATGTTTATTACACGAAAATCTTCTAATTTTAAATAAAAATAGAAAGTTATACCACTAACAACCTCTATGTTTATTTTTATTTTTTTTCTAAAGGGAGGAATAGTCCGTGTATTAGTTTTAAAGTAGGAGTATTTCGTGTAATAAATATAAAACATGGAAACAATTAACATAAATATCAAAAAAAAAAAAAATACATCTTCGTTTTACTCACTCATTATTATTATTATTTTTGTTGCCCTCAAATTTTACTTTCCTTGCGCATCCAAACACACTGAGCCGAGAGTTAAACGGGTTTAGGCTGGGAACCGACCCGTTAGCCCATTTCACTACTGATTCCTATCACATACGACACTCAAAACCCTAAGCTTCTTCTCCCTCCGCCGGAACCCTTATTCGAAACCCAAATCGTCCCCGCAAACCCTAATCCTCGTCGCCATGGGACGTATGCACAGTCGCGGGTGAGTTCTCTCTCTCTCTCTCTCTCTCTCTCTCTCTCGTTCTCTTCTCTCTAAATCTCAATTGTTTACAGGAAGGGTATTTCCTCATCGGCTCTTCCTTATAAGAGGACTCCTCCGAGCTGGCTCAAGATTTCGTCCCAAGATGTCAGTCTCTTCTTCCTCCCTCTCCTCTTTCATCTTCACGGACGGAGTTTTTTTTTTTGTTTTTTGATAAAAAAAATTGTTCTTTCTGTAATGACAGGTAGATGAGAACATCTGCAAGTTCGCAAAGAAGGGGCTGACCCCGTCGCAGATCGGCGTCATACTCCGCGACTCCCACGGGATAGCGCAGGTCAAGAGCGTCACAGGGAGCAAGATCCTCCGCATCCTCAAGGCGCATGGTAATATATATATATATATATATATATATATATATATATATATATATATATATTCTACAATTAAGGATTAAACATCACACATTTTATTCTATAGGCTAAACAACTAGTATCAACATTTGAGATTGAAAGAGTGCTGAACTATGTTTCTCGGACACGAATTTGACACGGCACGTTTCCGACGACACGGATCAGGCACCTATTTTGGTGTGTCCTAGTGTACCCGGAGTGTATGTTTCAGAGACATGTACACAGACAACATGGAATTTGGAGTGTCCGTTCTTCTTAAGGGCTGAAGTAAACTTCTTCTCCTAGTTTAAATTTTTTAATTATTAGGACTGAACATAATCAAACATAACCTTTTTTTGGGTACCATTTGCATAATAGTGAGTTTAAGGAATATGGGATTCTTTGGCTCATCGAAGCAACTATATTTGATGTTTTTATTAAAGACCTACTGAAAGTTGATTAACAAGTCTATAAAATCCCAAAACATGCATAGTCGGACCTCGTGGGGAGAGGGGACTAGGCAGGCGCCTAGGCCGCCTTTTAGAACAGTGGAAATTGATAACTCGTTGCCAAGCAATTTACAAAGAGAAAAACCTATTTCAAACACCGTCATGTTTGTCGTAGATGCAATAAAAATTAGTTGGAAAAATTAAATATATCTCTAACATGTTTGTTCATTTTGAATCTTTAGGGCTTGCACCAGAGATACCAGAGGATTTGTACCATCTGATAAAGAAGGCTGTTGCAATCAGAAAGCACCTGGAAAGGAACAGGAAGGATAAGGACTCAAAGTTCAGGCTTATCCTTGTGGAGAGTCGTATTCACAGGCTTGCTCGCTACTATAAGAGGACCAAGAAGCTCCCTCCTGTGTGGAAGTAGTAAGTGGCCATCTCTTTGCCCATGTTGTTATTTGGGGTTCTAGTTTGCTCAATGTTCAGATTACTGAAGTTTTTTATATTCTAATGAGCTTCTGCTCCCTCTTCAAATAAGGGGTTTCCTTGTTTCATAATTAGTTAAAACTGTATCTTCCTTTGTTATGTAGTCAGTGGGACACCGTTCAGCATAATGCTGTATTTCCCCTTGATTATTGAGTTTTTTGTTTTATATACTACTGTTTCGTTGTTGCATTTGTTTCCTTAAGAGTTCTATACATTCTTTGCTTTTGTTGCTATTTGACATTGTTTTCATTCTATATTTAACAATGTTTGTTACCTTATTATTTCTGTCTGGACTCAATAAGCAGTTATGTAGAGGAAGAATAAAATAGGTAGATGAATCACCATTGCTTGTTTAGTGACAGGAATTATAGAAAGATACTTCTTTTTTTTTAAATGCACATGAGCATATTTGTTGAGTATTCTTTGGACAATGCTTAGAGTAGCACAAGTAGTTGCATAAGAGGAAATTTTGGAAGGGGAAAACAAATACAACAACAACAACAAAAACAACAACAAGCCTTATTCAAAAAATTTGGGGTCGGCTGGAAGGGGAGAATAAATCCAGACCATATGGTATTGGTAGAGGAATAGTCTTTGGAGATTGCTTATTGTGGATTCTAAAAGTAGTTAAATGGAATAATGATTAAAAGGAGAGGGTAATTACAGGTCAGTAGGTCATTGTGTAGGTCCATGGAAATGTTTAGAACGGAAGGGCAGATCCAAAGTTCCAAATTCTGATAGCTGGTGTAGAGCTTCGTTAGAGTTTCGTGTATGTAGATGAATTCTAAACGTATTAATTATCAAAAAACCAAATAAGGATAGAATAAGAGGATGGGACTAACATTTGTTTTAGCATAGTTTTAAACTTTTAATCCATATCCAGTAAAAACCATTTACTAGATTTGTTTCTATTTGCACACAAAAAAAAAGAATAAAAAAGAAAAAGAAAGATATTGAATTTTGTACCATTGGCCACAAAGTAGATGACACTTGGTTATATGGGTACCAGAGTTGGTCAGTTCTCTCACGGATTTCTTTCCAACTAAAATGTGGAGTATTCAAAAGCTGCTAGATAAACATGGAAGTTGTAACTGAACGTTGGGAACTAAGATTTGTTCAAGAGTTCAATCGCTGTAAAGTTTGTTCAGATTATGTAACATTGTCAAATAGTGAATGATGATTTGTTATGTTGATAATGTTTATCCTTGGTTTCATGAGAGCTTAAACTGCAAATCTAAAAGGTAGGTCTACTACATGCCAAATGGCCGTCTAGGTTTTATTGTATGACCCCTATCATACTCTTACATGTCTTGCTAGGAATCTGTAGCCAATGTAGGAGTGTTGGGATTAGGTCGTTAGGCCGTCATTAAAATTTTGTTAGAACTTTTATGTATATTTTTTTATGCTCCATAGCCAACCCATTCCGATGGACAAGTTAGGATGGTTTTTTTATTGATTCACCCTCAAATCATACAATTCATGGTGTTATGCAGTGGCGTAGCCAAGATTTGGGTGCAACAGGGTCAAAATCGACTAGTAAAATTTTAATCCAAAAAATATAAAATTGTAAAGAAAAAGATTGCATAAATTAGTCGCAAAATCATATTTTCTATATGTAACCTTGGTCTATCCTAGTTTTCATATTGTAGCTACTTATTTGATTTAGAGAGATTTTGTTAGTAGAAATATAGATTTTTTTTGTCATATAGTATTCCACAGACCAAATGTCACCTTAGAACATCCACAACCACAATAGATGGAGCTGAAGGACTAAATTTACAATAAAATAATAAATTTATAATGGGTTGGGTCAATATAAAAATGATAGAAAATGATCTAGCAACATAAAATGACCTTTGGTGACGAATGTCAAAAAATTTATATTGTCAAATAATAATGTAAAATATAGAATTTAAAAATTTGGACTCCAAATTGAGCTTTAATGTTCTACAAAATGAGTTCCTACATTCTGAATGTAGAAATTCTCAAGTCCAGACTATAGCTCTTGTGGTTGGACGAGATCATCACGAGCCTTCAATTGAACTTTACTATTTTATAAAATAATCTCTTACATTATAAATTAATCTATAATCTATAATCTATAAATTGAAATGAACCTTATTAGCGATGCTCTTAGGATTAAGTTCTATTCCAACAAAAAAAATTCTTGTCCTGGTAAATCTAGGAAGCATATATTATACTGCCATGCTAGCATTTGATCCCAATCTCCAAACATCTCATACAAAACACTTAGAATTTTGTATATACATGTGCCTATTGACAATTGAATTGATGTAGAAGTGCACTAGGCATATTTCTTGTTCCTCTTGGAGCTTCTTGTCTAATAGCTCCATTCCTGCATTAATCATCACTAATATAATCTATAGAAAGCTTGTCTTATATGTGTTGCTCACTGGCTGCTTTGTTTACCAAAAAAAAAAAATTGACAATTTTTTTTTGAGGGGGGTCATGTGACCCCCCCTGGCCCTCTTCTCCCTCCGCCAGTGGGTGTATGGTATGTGCCTTCTCTGATTTTCAGCCTTTTCCCTTTATGGAGAAAGCTTCCAAATTGAGTCAGCTGAGATACACTAAACAAATTGACCATAAAGTTGTAGTGACGGACAAATAGACTACAATTTGCAGTGTGTGTTTTTGTAGCACCAATTTTAATTGAAAGTTTTGGACATGGTGTTGTTGAAGCCTGCAATTATGTGCTTCCATTATTTAATGTCGATTCCATGTTGTAAAAAATATACATGGTTGCATTGTTCTAAAATATGGTGTAAAATTTCACGCCCTTCTCTTCCTGCTGAACTGTTATGCATTGTGGATGCATTGCTAGAATTGTTCGTTATTGGTGTAAGAACTGGATAATTTCGGATCAATACATCTCAACAAAGCCTTTTCCTTGCATTTTGTTAAAGACCGTAAAGGAGCCTGCAGGAATAACTGGGAGAAAGGGGTTAAGGGAGAAGTTTAAAGGCAACAGTATTAATTTTAAATACACAGAATTTATATTTAATACATTATAATGGATCCTGAAAAGCTTTTTTGAAGCTTGGAACCTGCAATTATCATATCAAGTCTCAACAGTCGTCGTTGTTACTCCATATATGAAAGCTAAAAATAGGTAAAATTTATGAAAATGTATATATAGCAGAATTGTTATAGCAAACTAAAGTGGATTATTTGGAGAAAGACTAATCACTTTATATCCAATTGTTTTAACATATCACTTAGCTGGCATAGATGGAAGCTTTTGGCATATTCGTTGCTCAAGTTGAAGGCAACAAATATTTTACTGTAGACTTTTTTTTTTTGAAATATGCATAACAGATGAAAGGGTATATGCTTGAGCAAGGAAGTCCTCGACCATACTTGAAACTTGGAAGGAGATGGTTGAAATATTATCAAACTGAAATTTGTAAATAATGCGAAATATTGCATAAAAAATTGTAGATAGTGAAACTCGGAGATTCAAACCTGAATAAGTATTTTCCAAGTTGCCCAAAGGCACTGTTATGCATTTTTTCTTTGCAGGATAATGCATATATTATTCATCTAGAAGAATTTCAAGATCAAGCTAATAGGATATTTAGTGGGCTAGAACGGATAAAAGTATTGGATTTGTCTTTTTGTTATTATCACTCCCCTTCCTATCCGACATGGTCAAGATGTAGATGCAAAGGAATAATGGGACGATGTTCGCAAGTCAAAAGGTAATTGAAAAATAGCCGTTCTTCGATAAAAAGTACTGATTTTTCTTTGGCAAAGTGACAGGAATAATTCCCATCAATTGAATGCTTCATTCCTAGAAAGCTATTGAGAATTCAAACAACAATCTGTATACAGGGTGGCAAACCAATATGCAAACTGGATTCTGTATATCTTAGTAAAAACACTTATAAATACAAATATTCTGTAAATTTAAAGTCAACATATCTAATTAAACATTTGTAATTATCAAGCTTTTGAAGACTTCGATACGTGGCAAGGCGGTTGAGGATCAAAAGGCCTAGACTGGAGCGCCTCAAGGTGGTGAGGTGGGGGGCCTCAAGACTAAAATTGGGGTGTGTAGTAGGTAATTTAGACAAGCTTTTGTGGTTTATGACTGGGCTTTGTATTGTTGTGGTCTGAGACTCAAATTCGTTGCCCATTTTGTTGTGCATATTGCATACGTAAGTTTGAGACTTCAACATCAACTGAAATGAAGTGTGTAAACAATAAACAACTAAATTCTACGTATATGGATCTTTCCAATCATAAATCAATAGTAAATTCGTTATAACTGATTATGGCATAATTCTGTCACTCAATACCGTGAGAATTCTCAATACCATGTGTGTTAGATACTTTGGAAGTATCATGGATATGATGAACTCTTGAGAGTGGAATGAGATCGGAGATCGAGTCTTTGTTCGTCAGACTGTATTCTTCAGTGCCCAGTTAGATTTCTGGCTAATTTGCAATTAAATACCTTGAACTTTTTCCAATTTATAATAGGGGGTATCACCTAAAAATATGAAAATAGAAAGGGTATCATTGTGTCCTAACAAATTGCAAATTGGAGAAAGTTCAAGGATATTTAGATGTCAATTATAATACTTTAGGGTAGCAACTTGCTAATATTAATAGTTTATGTTAGCATGGGGGAGAGTTTAGGGTACTTAGTTGCAAATTAGGCTTGATTTCTAATCACACATGAAATTCCTTATATTATTTTATGCTTCCGGTGTTGGTACTTGTATTATATCCAGGTTGAATAAACTAAATGAGATGATAATTGAAAGTTAGAAACCTTAGAATGGTAGGTGCAAGGAAAGAGAAGCAGCAATTAGAGGAAGATACAACTTCCTTCTTTTTCAGATTTGGGATGATTCATTTATACTTCGGGGAACATCGATTTAGAATCTTTAACCATTTTCATAGAAAGAACTGTAAGTCAGCCAGTCCGGGAACATTTTGTATGTTGTATGTGTGGCATGTGACTGGCCTAGTTCATTTATGGGAACCTCAGAGATCTTTGCAGGAACAGTGATCTTTGGGGTTAAGAGGTTGTAAAAGGATTTCCAGTATGAAAATACAGTTCTTAACATTGCTATGTTATGCTACCCCACACCTGGAAGTACTGTCTGAGACTGAATGAGAGACATACTATTACCTTTATATCCAGGTTGAATAAACTAAATGAGATGATACTTGAAAGTTAGAAACCTTAGAATGGTAGGTGCAAGAAAAGAGAAGCAGCAATTAGAGGAAGATACAACTTCCTTCTTTTTCAGATTTGGGATGATTCATTTATACTTCGGGGAACATCGATTTAGAATCTTTAACCATTTTCATAAAAAGAACTATAAGTCAGCCAGTCCGGGAACATTTTGTATGTTGTATGTGTGGCATGTGACTGGCCTTGCTCATTTATGGGAACCTCAGATCTTTGCAGGAACAGTGATCTTTGGGATTATGAGGTTTTTAAAGGATTTCCAGTATGTAAATACAGTTCTTAACATTGCTATGTTATGCTACCCCACACCTGGAAGTACTGTCTGAGGCACTGAATGAGAGACATACTATTACCTTTATACCCCAAACATCCGACTGAATTTCTAACTGAAAGTAAAGTGACTACCTAACTTGCGTTGTACATCCGGAATAGATTTAAGAAACTGAGGATACTTGGCACGTCCCCCCTTCTTCCCAGTCATCACAAGGGAAATGAAAACCGAGTTTCCAGCAATATTCTTCAATTCTAGTATGTTAAGCTGAAATAATTTTGTGATCTATATTCTAAGAGTTTCAAAATCATATAAGTTACATCAGTTTTTTCTTCTTTGTCTCGTACTGTACTAGTGTTTAGTCAGGCAGTCTTCTTAAATCATTTGATCATTGCTCTTTTGCAGATAGAACATGACAATTTCCAATTGTCTTTTGAACTTTTCAAACTAGGGTTTTATCAACTGTAGAATGTATGCTAAAGTGGAGTTTTTTTTTTGCAGTGAGTCCACAACCGCCAGCACACTTGTGGCTTAGAATCAGTTTTTGGAGGAAAAGAATCATTTCTTGAAATTTAGCCAAGACCTACTCGTGGTAGACATGAGACTTATATTAAAGTTCACCAATGATAATACTATTTTGAGTGCTTTGATGTATTAGATTTTTTCCATTTTCGTCTCTGGTATTGTTTTGAGTAGCAGTACTTAATTACCAATATTTTATGAGAGCAAAGCTGTTGTTTTAACTGATGTTAAAATTTCCGGTCAATTAAGGAAGCACCTAATGGAGGATAACAAGATGGAGGGATGAAGTTATTTTGACCACCTTCACATTTGTGCTATTAGATTAATTCCACGAACACCCACAACCGTTCCTGAATGCTATAAATACTGGGTTAGTACACCCTAACACACACACACACACATACACACACATACAGACGGACAGAGAGAGAATACACAGAAGATTTTGCCAGTGTTGCCAGAGCCTTCTTCTCCAAGTGTTCGGGTGTATTTGTGTCGAGTAGTCCAAGGAGTAAAGTAATTGACTGCAGATCAGATCGCTACAACTATACATCCCCATAATCATTATACTCTAGATTCTTATATATGATTTATTGTGCCCCTTTCTTTTATTTCAAAGTTTGTAAACAAAAGTTGCGTTCAACTTTTTGTTCATGGTAAACAAAATGGCGACTATGCTGGGTATAGCCTTCTCCTCTGATGAGAAGGTAATAGTTCAACTCGACATCGTGTTGGTTGGTACAACGCAGAATACGTTGGTCGTGCAATTCGATCAACAAGCTTATGAAGAAATGTTCGTTGGGGGGAGTGTTAACCTCTCAACCGCAACCAAATTGAAGAAGGTTCGCAAGATTTGGCTGTCCAAGTCTCACTCCTCCTACCCTGAAGTTGTTAAGAATGGAAAAGGGGTGCTGATCCCGGCTACCGAGGATTTTCTCGTTGTTAACTATGTTTCTTCATTCCCAGTCTGTGATTCAGTGGATATTCTCCTTAGCCACGCTAGTGTGCCAACTAAGGGGAACAAACTGTGAAGCTCTCACAAAAATAAGAAGGGGGGTGAACCAATCATTCCTTGGCAAGGGAATTCACTACGATACCAAGTGGGTTATTCATTCTCGTGCTGCCAAATTCTTGCATGTTCAGTACAACATGCAAAGCAAATCTAACAAGGACTCCATTGTCGAGTCCATGCTACGGACAAAAGAAAGTGCGTGCGTATCTCCTGCTTCCTACGGTACACATGGCAAGGAAATTGTTCGACAATCATGCCGCTTGAAGAAGAACATCCTGTGCGTACAAAATGAGTCAGCAGAAGAAACTCCTCTGCCACACACTAAAATTGTGTGCACAATAGAAAAAATTATGCACCTCCATTCCTGAAGCTGTTGATAGTGCGCATAAAGTACCAGACTTGCATACAAAGTTAAGCTCACGAAGACATAATGCACGTATTTCTGGAGAAAACGATGCTCAAGTCAGCGCTTCACTTTATATACGGGGGACACAAAATATGCGTACAAAATTTAATGTACATAATGTAAAAAGGCAGAGTCTGCCTCCTTCTGTTCTTCCACCTTCTAATTTATGCGATGTTTTTACACAAAAGCATAAAGAGAAGGAACTCTATGTTCTTGTAGTGGTGCTTCCAAATGAGCATCATTGTATTAGTCACAAGATTGTAATAAGTTGTTGTACCAAAACTGTTGAAAATTCTGCTAAACAGTTTGTGTTTGACCAGTTGAGTTATACCTTGCTTACTAGAAAATGATCTGGGAAGCAGGTGGATGAACAAGAAGATAATAAGGAGTTACTTCTGGCTCCAGTGTACATGGCCTCACGGCTTTACCACAAAGAAATGCGTTCAAGATGAAGCACTTGGAGAACACCCGGTCAGAGGAGATTTGACCAACTGGTCGAGTCTTTTGAAGGAGTGTACCAAAATACCCATTCTTGGAGACGTAAACTCTCTCACGAGGAGCAGTCATTCCTCAGAATCTGAAGCTGACCTTCTTGGGGGTAGCAATCTCCATGCGTCTGAAACAGACAGTGTATACTCCAGCTACACAATGCAATCCATTAGCCCTTCTGTCGTCCACAGAGAGGTCAGTGTATATGTCGTTGGCGATGAGCAGGACGCCACTATTTCAGGAAATACTGAGCAACGTCTTAACTCACTTGAGGCCGCGTTCAAAGACATGCACACTATGATGTAGAATATGCATCAGATGATGATGTCTCAACATACTACCACGACAATACCAGTGCAGGTAGCAGTACAACCACCTGTGAATGCGCAACCCCCTCTGGGCAATGCTAACCCAGATCCATCTCTCCACAATGAGTCGGATGTACCACCTCCTAATCCTTTCCATGCCGGGGGTGGTCCTACACCCGTGGTTGTGCAAGTTCAGCCTACATCACTTCAGTCGGTCGCACCGCCTCCAATTGATGATACACAAGAACCCATTAGGGAGTTGCATGCTCAGTTTGATGCTATGAATAACCAAGACAAACTCCAGAAACTTGGGATAAGGAAACCTTATCTGCCTCATTGGAACAATGCTAGCTTTCTACTAAGTATAAGACCATGTCAATGACACCATTCGAAGGGAAGACGTCGCCACGTTAGTATATGAACTATTTTGACACCATGATGGCGCACTTGCCACGAGATTTCGCTTTGCTCACTAAGCTGTTCGTCGGAGCTTTGGCCGGCGTAACTTATGACTGGTTTTGTAGTCTTCCTGACTACTATATTTCCTCATTTGAAGACCTGCGATGTCTCTTCATTTCTCGATTTTATGATGGAGGAATGGACATGACTATGTCCACTCTTATTGACACTAAGCAGAGAGAGAATCTGCTCGTGACTTCATAGAGCGCTTCAGACAAACCGCTCTAAAGATGCCTCCAGGCATTCCTGAGTCCGCACTTATGGACTAATGTTGGAAAAAATTGTTGCTAGGATTGAAGTTTTGTGTAGGCACAACTCAATTCGTATATTGGACATCATTCATTATGAACGCCGATGTGGTGGAACAAAATGCGAAAGATGTCAATTTAGGCTTCTTGGGTATCAAAATACCTGGTTCAAAGGATAAAGGCAAGCGTCCCTTCATCCTTAACAACAACAACAATCGCAGCAACAAGGGAAAAGAGGCCCTTGCGGTGAATGTGTCCAAGCGACATGCCTCTCCGCCAAACTAGAAGGCTCCAGAATCCTCGAGCCCTAAGGAGGAGTACTCCTTCGACGAGGATGACATCATCAGTATTGCGTGATAAAAAGTGACAAGCTGTAGTTGCCTGACATCAGATGACTAGAGGAAGTCGGTAGGACGGATGACCCAAAGTACTTCTTGTACCATCGATACATACATCATCCACAAGGGCTGCTACGTATTGAAAAGGAAAATACAATTGATAGACTCCAAGGTGATCACACTTCACAATGATGAGAAGACAGTTACTGCCAACTTGGTGTCTCTTCAATTCGGCGACTTTCCAGCGCAGGAAGTACCAGATGGTGTCGTGCTGATACCAAGAGCTACGGTGTAGATTATCAACCTCCCACTATCTCGCAATCAAACTGAAGGACTGGTGCCTCTTACTACTCAACGGGACAAAGTCATGTGGATTCATCCTGACTTATTACAAGATATGGAACAAGAAGCGGCATCCTCGTGTTCTAAACTTAAGAAGAGTTCCCAGAAGAGCAGATCATGCAATATGATTTCTATGTAGTATAACTCAGACGAAGACCAAGATCTCCTTGAATCTAGACTCCGAGGTTTAGGTCTATATCTAGGGGCCTCCGCAGGCAAGCCTCGTATAACTGACCGACAGTGGTGTTGGTTGGGTAGTGTTCCTTTATACAAAGCACAACACATCTTCAATTCAAGTCAAAGCAAAGAAGACGGGTCTGTTGCTTGCTTGCACAAGTCTTTCTTTCCCTCTTTAACCAAACCATTGGCAGCACCCGATGTAAGTAACGAAGAAGAACCTCAATTCCGACAATATAGTCAATAGTCAATTTGTCTCATGCAGAAGATGGGGTATGACTTCCAAAAAGCCGAAGGTATGAACTTTGGCAAGGGTTGCCGTGTTCCTTTACAGTCCTAGGATTGTTCTGGTAGGTCCCGCAATAGGCTGGGATACGAGAATGCTAGTACGCAAAATTATTCCAAAGCTAAAAGAAATCGTACAAAGAAGAAGGTCAAGTCATGTCATATGGTCCTTCTCTCTCCCGTAACTGAAGAGGTAATGACCGGGGAAACAAGATCCAACAAAAAATATTTGAAGAAATATGAGCAGGCCCAGGAAGATGCACCTCCTACCTCCTATACTCCTATTGCCCAGTTGTTGTTGAGGCAGGTCCATCGAAGCCTTCTGCAGCAGAGAAAGCTAAGCAAAATGAAGTATGTTTTGATAAGTCTTTGAAGAAGAATCTACCTCAAGGACTGGACAAACCATACAATTTTGATATACTGGCACAACTTGCTAACACCCTGGCTTAACTTTCCATCTTTGAGTTACTTCGGCTCTCGAAGGAAACTCGTGATGCATTGAGCAAGGTACTGATGCACACTGACTCGTATCTAACCCAACTCAAGTCTCCAGATGAGGAACCAGTGGCATGCCCTCATTGTCACAGTGTGATGGAGAAGATTCCTAATATCACCTTCACATAAGACGATATGTTGCTGAGGGATAACCGTCATGATAGGACATTGTACTACACTGGTTATGTAGGTTTCATCAAGGTGAACCAAATTCATATAGATCCGGGCTCGTCACTCAGCATCATCCCCAAGAGCCTGCCCCGAGCTCTGAAGATTCTGACCACAATCTTGGGCTTCAATGCTGGAAGGAGTCATCCTCTTGGGATAATAGGCCTCAAAATTCAAATAGGCGATCTTCGAACTGAGACCACATGCTATCTGATCGACTCGGAAGTATCCCACAATGTCCTGCTCGGACGCCCTTGGATACATGAGAACAAGATTGTGCTTTCAACCCTGCACCAATGTTTCAAATATGTGGACAGTCAGGGAGATGTCATGATAGAGTTTCTGAAACCAACCCGTTCAAAGGTGTTGAGGCATATTACTCTGACTCTGTTCTCTACACACCAGAGTACTTGGAGGAAGAAGCCCATGAAGCCGATGAGGCCGAAGCAACTCTAATTAAGGAACCTCTCATGATCCGGGTTAAAGGACATATCACTCGTCAAAGCTCGCCAGAGCCTCTTGTTATTCACTGTCACGCCCCGATCTTTCGCAGGCTAATCGGCCGTCCCCGCTAGGCAAGAATCACCACGCCAGCGCTCCCGTAGGACGATCGCTTCGGCCTATATGGGCGTGATGCCGCACGAGCGTGAGCCGCGCCCGTGCAATGCCGTGGTTCATTGGCTGGCCGTAAGAGATCTAAGCCACAGAGTCGCACAGATTGTCCGAGTGTAGCGAAATTATAAACGCATAGGCGATTTGATAACAAGTTCACTGAGTCGACAATAGCGGAAGCATTGAATAACACAGGTAGAAGTAAATCAAACTCTTTATTGATATAAACAATGTTACAGGCGGCGCATGGCCGAGTTTACAAGTCACACAAGCCTCTCTCTCAGAAATAGTAAAAGCGTGCCAAGTGGCTACATTTGTGGAATGATACAGGCGATGTTCCAACATTATATCTTGTATATGTGCTTCAGTTCCGAACACAGCGCTCCAAGGCTACAGAGTGAACTCCACGTCTTAGCACGCACGAAGGAGGCATCCGTACCGAACGAGATTCTCCCGCACCCTGCAAACAACCTGGTGGATTATCAGTACACGAATGCACTGGTGGGGAGGCTACTCGCCCGCTCGACAAATCCAAACACGTAATATAGGTTCCGTGCACCAACTATTATGTTATCTTTCTAGTTGCCTTAGGATCAGTTTCATGGCATAGATGAATAGCCTAACTCGTGTGGCAGTGCGCCTTACGATATAAGAGGAAACACGGCGAGACTTACCAACTTACCATTTGTCCTTTCTTGTCCAAGGCAAACCAAGTTAATTCATGCACGTGCATATATAAACATTCAGGGCATTAGCATATGCAAACATAAGTGTCTCAGTACGAGATTCATATCGGTGCACGAGTTACTCATAATATCAGGTGTGTTGCCTATGATGCTGAAGTGTTCTATACATACAAATATTTCATATTCATATCGTTTAGCTGATTCAGATTCTGGATGCGATGCAATGACTCGCACGCGGATAGCCGCTAAGCGAGGATGACTTATCTATATGAACGATTGTCGCTGGCATAGCCATAAATGGACGATTTATAATCACGGGATAAAAATGATATGCGACGCAGGTAGCGAGCCCCGCCACAAGCCATTTCTTCCTCTAACAGACTGATTATTACAGACTTCCCGTCCAGATCGGATCGGTCCCAGTGCCTCGGCAACCGTCCGCGAAACCCGTCCGCGGAACCAATTCATACCCCTGTGCACAGGTTGTCCGCGACACAGTCTTGGCTCATCCAAATCCATAATATTCATATGATAATCCATGATTCCTTGTTCTGAATCGAGCATTTGCTCCATGAGCTGGGATTCTTTCCTTACTTGACGGATTCTCGTTCAGAGGTAAACTTGGTATGATTATCATTCTGATGAAAGCTTGACATAATTTTCATTCAGATATAAACTTGCCTTGATGCATTCCCCTGGTGCGGGGACTGCCTTAACGACTAAACGATCCCGGATACTTGCAGGTTCATATTGCACAAAAGGACTATTTGATAGTCTTCTAGCTAACTCGAATGCATGCACGATATACGATAGTGTTTTTGATTGTGGCATGGTATCTCGTGTAGCAAATATTCAACGGAGCAATGTGTACAAACTACACTAAGCAGGTAAGCATGCATTCATATTCAAAACTTAAGCATTCACGTTGGCTCGGGCCCGAAGGTAAGCTGAGGAGTGAAACCGTAAGGAAACATATCAAGCGACATAATCCAGGGTCGTGCAGTATAGGGAGTGAACAGTGCACTACTGAATTTACATATATCATTCTACTCGAGGCATAGCGGGGTCTCGTTGCACAAGGCAGAGGTAGCATGCGAGGGTCTCAATATAAGCAATATTTTATTTTCATGTTCTAGCACAAGCAATACAAGTTGGGATTATTCCCTTAGCTAGGTGCATTGTATTCTTATTAGCATGCAGGGGTGATTCACCTAACGACTAGCATGTATCGTTCCATATTTTAAATGTGCTGGCTAAGCAAAGACAAGCTCACCGTAGTCACCCACCTTAGCGATGATTCGCCTCGGTTGAGCGATACTCCGAGCGAGCCTTTGAAAGCCTAAGACGAAGTCCTGTAGGGACAAGTCTGGATATCCCTCGCCTCAAACGAGTATTCTCGCCTGAGCAAAGCGGGTCGGAATATTACACTTTTGCCGTTTGAATCGTCAGCCCGCTTGAGCGAAATGGGGTATTACAATTACCTCCGTAAGTCAGTGCGTCAGAGAGAGGTGAAAGAACCGTCACTTCAAAAGCTTCTTGTTATCAATCTCTGCAAGTCAATGTGCGAGGAAAAAGTAAAGGCACTATTGGTAATAAACATTACTAAGAAGTCAAAACCTCCACTTATCATCATTCTGACTCTCAACAAGCACCCTGCTCCAATAAGTCAGCCACTTGTTATTAACCTTACTAAGCCTGCTATTAAAGCAGAGCCTCCTATTGACTTTGTAGAGGAGGAGGAGATTCTGTATTTTATAAATAAAGATGATACCTCTACGCACTACATTGATGTTGACCCCATTGCTAGGGAGTTCTTAGAAGCTATGTATGCTTATGAACCTCTATCCATACTAGTGGCACCACCATTCTGGACAAGTACCTCATATTGTTCATCCGATGACGTATGTTTCGTGGTCCCAGCAAGGAGAAACGAAGAACATCAAATACTCTTCAGCAAAACTAGGATTAAGAGGATCATGTAAACCGATGACTTGGATGAAGATACGAAGAAAATGTAACTCCATCGATATAGTCAACCTACCAAAAATATCATCCAAAAAATAGGCTATAACTTGAGGTATGACAAGGGTCTCAACTATGAAGATGTCGGCGTACTCCTATACATCACTTTTCTCTAAATGGCAAGCATGAAACCTACTATCAACGAACTCGTAATGGTTTAGGTTATGTCACTCCTCCGACGACTCCTGAAAGCTCAGAGTCAGACGAAGATGCATATTCTCACTCCTCTGAATCGTCATCCTGGGATTCTGATGGAAGCATAGGTGTAAGCATGCTCTGTCTGTCAATATGGTATCGGTCAACCCAGACGATGAGGATGATCAATCACTAGAACCCTTTAAAAATAATCTATGGGCACAACAGATGGATTCACAATGGGAGCTACGGTTTGAGCAACGGGAACCACCTACAAAAGATAAAATTATTCAGATCGCTATAGGAGAGGAGTCTTCCCCAAAACTAATCTTCATCAGCAAAAGTCTCCCCGATAAGGATAAACAAGAACTTATACAGCTTATAAAGGAATATATTAACGTCTTTGCCTGGAGCTACTAGGATATGCTCGGTCTGGATCCTCGAATAGATACACACAAGCTTAATATCCTTCATAACTTTAAATTAGTGAAGCAACAACAGTGACGATTTCGCCCAGATGTGATGGATACGATCGAAGCTGAAGTCAAGAAGCTGATAGTATGCAGCTTTGTTCGAGAGGAACAATATCCTGACTAGATTGCCAATGTCGTCCCAATCATGAAGAGAAATGGGAAGATCTGAGTCTCCATAGATTATCGGGATCTAAATTTTGCTTGCCCAAAAGATGAATTCCCTCTTCATATTAAAGATGTCATAATGGACAATACTTGCGGTTTTGAACTTATGTCATTCATGGACGGGTTCTCGGGGTATAATCAGATCAAGATGTTCCCCGAGGACGAAAAATATACATCATTTCGGACACCGTTAGGAGTGTACTATTACACATTAATGTCTTTTGACTTAAAGAATGCAGGGCAACGTACCAACGGGCTATGAGTACAAGCTTCTGTGAACATTTATGGAAGACGGTGAAATGCTATGTGGATGATATATCGCAGTCAAGAGTCGTCTTAAAGATGATCGCATCCAAGACTTGAAGATAGTGTTCGACTTAATACGCCAACACCAGCTCAAAATAAATTCGACCAAGTCTTTCCTGGACGTCTCTAGTGGTAAATTCCTTGGATTTGTTATAACTTCCAAGGGTATCGATCTTGACCCTGACAAAGTTAATGCTATCCTTGAAATGTGACCTCCACGTAACCTTAAGGAGCTTCATAGGCTGCAAGGTCGATTGGCATATATCAGAAGGCACATCTCAAACCTCTCAGGTCGATGTAGGCCATTCACTCAATTGATGAAGAAAGGTGTAACATTTATTTGGAATGAAGCATGTCAACAGGCATTCGATGACATCAAACAGTATCTTACAAATCCTTCAGTTTTGGTGGCTTCTATTGTGGGAATACCCTTCTAGCTATATGTTAAACAATGGATCATTTCCTAGGAGCCCTTGTTGCACAGAAGATTATTGAGGGCCATGAACAAGCTATCTACTATCTCGGTCGCATGATGGACGGTGTCGAGCATAGTACAATCCTGTAGAGAAGGAATGCCTCGCCTTGTTCTTTGCCATCCAGAAGATACGTTATTGTGTAACTTGTCAAACAATCCATGTTATACCCAGAATGAATCCCCTCTGGGTGCTGAGGACTAAACCAAGTACACTCGACTCTCGCTTGGCTACATGGACAATGTTGTTATCACCTTATGACATGGTATATGTTCCACAAAAGGTAGTAAAAGGGTAAGCATTAGCTAATTTCTTAACAGCTCACCCAGTATCAGAGACCTCTAAGCTATATGGAGATATTCCAGATAAAGTATTGGAGTCCAATATGGCAATGGGAGATGATACTTAGCAATTATTCTTTGATGGTGCATCAAGAATAGGTCTTAAAGGTAATATTGTTGCTGGTATAGGGATAGTCCTCGTTTCTCCTGACAAGCTACTGATACACCGTGCCTATTCTCTCAGAGAACCTTGTTCGAACAATGTAGCAGAATACAATACTTTGCTCATTGGTCTCCAGTTAGCTAAACAACTGAATGTTGAATATCTTGAAGCATATGGAGACTCTAAACTGATAGTCAATCAGATTAGAGGGTAATATGAAGTCCGTCATGATGACCTTATCCTCTATTATGAGGCTGCAATTGAGTTAGCTTCAATCTTCATTAGGTTTTTCATTGAGTGTGTGCCTCGACTATAGAGTATGGAAGAAGATGTGCTCGCTGGTTTAACAGCTTTATTGGCTATTCTGTTGAAAAGGCAACACTTGATCACAGTGACAGGCCGAGAGTTGTTCTGTGCCAAGAATAATATAAAAATTGAACACAACTTTGAAGTGAAGTCAATTCCTAATTCAGAGGATTATAGGTTTTCTTTTATAGACTATGCAGCCTATAAAATTCTTCCAGATGACCCGAAAGAGGCTACTTCGATTAAAAGATGCTCGCTTCGGTTCTATTACGATGTAGCATCTAAAACGTTGTATCGACGGTCGTATGATGGGCTCATCTTGCGATGCCTTTCAGATATTGAAGCAAGAAAGGCGCTTCGTGAAGCTCACGACGACACTTGTGGAGCACATCAGCAATGTCCTAAATTACAGGATAGACTCCAGAGGATGGATTATTACTGGCCCAACATGGTAGCTGATGTTGTAGATTATGCTCGTAGGTGCAGAGCCTGTCAAATTTATGCTTACTTTATACACCAACTGTCAGAGTTCTTACACCCTACAACTATATCTTGGCCTTTTGAAGCTTGGGGGATGGACGTCAGGCTATTGCTAAAATGAACTGATAACCTCTGAACGAAGGTGGGATAAAAGGGCAGAAGCGGTGCCGCTCGTTGAAATAAAAACATCCAATGTGATTAGCTTTGTTAAGCATCATATGATCTACTGCTTTGGTATTCCTCGGAGGATAATCCACGATAATGAGCCACAGTTTGCTAGCCAGACATTCTATCGATTCTGTGACAAGAATCGAATCCAGAATGTGACATCTACAACATATAATCATGCGGCCAATGGTTTAACAGAAACCTTCAACAAAACTATAATCAAGCTCCTTAAGAAGTTTGTGTCATCCAACAAGTGCGAATGGAACGAGAAGCTTGGAGAATGTTTATGGGCCTACCAGACGACGGTACAGATCACCACTGGCAGTACGCTGTACTCTCTGGTCTACGGGTGCGAGGCCGTTCTTCCTCTTGAGATCCAGATCCCCTCCCTCAGAATAGCTCTCGTTAATGAGGTAATTGTCGAAAATAACGATCATCTTCGACTTCAAGAGTTAGAAGCATTGATGAGAAGCGCTTATAAGCTCAATAATGTATTGAGCTATATCAAGCACATATCTCCAGAGTTTTTAACAGAAAAGTCAAAGAAAGAATATTTTAAGTCGGCAATTTGGTCCTGACAGTGAGAAGGACAATGGTCATGACGCATAAAAGCCAAAAAAATTTTCCAAGCCAAATGGTTAGGCCCCTTCGTTGTAGAAATATTGTATTCCAACGACACATATCAGCTCGCAAAGCCTAATGGAGATTTGCTAATGATGCCAATCAACGGCAAGTTTCTCAAAAACTATTATGTCTAAGCCAGGCTTGTGATTTTCATCCCCAGCAGGTCATTTGTAAATACACCGTGTTTGTATTTACTTTATTCTATCCTCATCAATGTAGATGTACAGTGAGACATTCACTTCTCAATAACATATATTATAAAACCCATTATCCGTATTCAAGAGTCTCGGATACGTTATGGATAATAGGTCCACCTTAAAAATTTCTCTCTCATAGTGGGTTAGAAATTTTCACTTTCAAAGATAATCCCCAAAAGAGTCAGTGAAACTCTTTGTCGCCTCGAACTATTATCTGTATTCAATAGCCTTGGATACGTTATAGATAATAGGTCCTCAAAATTCTCCAGCGGAGTAATCCTTGGATCTTACGAAATATTCTCGTTGAGATCATCCGAAGCAAAATCCTCTCAAGTAAATTACTGTGTTCTTAGAGCCCAGCCATTCTAAGGATATCCTATTTTCGATCCCCAACTAGATTAGAAATATCCAAAAAATACTTCTACCCTAACTCGAAAAAGATATTTAGTTCACATCCATATCACCTCTGAACTATCTTTTCTTATCTCCCCCAATCGGGATGAAGTATTTCCAATTATAGTTCACGTCCATATCACCTCTGAACTATCCTTGTTCATTTTTCCAGTAAAATAAAATCTAAAGATACTCAGTCATCTCCATATTACCTCTGCATTCTTTTCTTGTAAAAGTTAACCCCCATAGAGTTATATTCTGTCATGTCCAAATTATCTTTGGGTGTATATCTTCAATGGGGGTCTAATATGACACGTCCATATCACCTCTGATAGTGTTATTTCACTTTAACTTATTATCTGTACTAAGTCTCAAGTACGCAATAGATAATGTCCACAATAAACCAATATGATCAGCACCAAAAATATAAAATTCTATTCATTTCAGAAGCATTTTTGGTCTGCAAAATTTGAATACAGGAAAGAAGGCTGTATTATCTGGACTTTGCCGAAAGATCGCTGATAATCCTTCGCAACTGGGTCAGTTATTGTCCCTTTTTGTGCTCGGCCACCTCCCTGACTTCAGTCATCCGAGCCTCTACTGCCTTGTACTTGGTCATAGGGGTATATATCTTCACAAAGTTATTCCAAGACTCGTCAAGTTCAGCCTTGGTCTTTGCAAGAGACATAAGCTTGTTACCCATTATGTCGCGATGAGACGACTCCTCATCATGCTTGCCCTTTAGTATTGCCAGCTTCTCCTGGGATTTTATGATTAAAGCTTCCAGTTCGTTATCTCAGAAGAATCCTTATCCCGAGCAGACTCGTGTTGAAGGAATAGTGAATTAGTGTCATTCAGTTCAGCCATCAACAGAGAACTATTGTCTTCATGTTCTCTTCTGCTCCTAGGGGTGTAAACGGACCGGACGAGTACGGACAACCCAGTGTTGAAACTTGGACCAAAAATAGAATCAGACGGATTTGAGTCCGGCTCGGTTAAATTCGGACAAGACTTGTTGTGTTCGAACTCGGACCATAAATTTTGGGTCATGTTCCTATCCAACTCATTAGACGCGTTCGTTTGGACCGGACAGGACCAGACTCGGACAAAACCAATTTGGGAGACAGAAATCCTCATGATTTTGGTTGAATTTGTGAGGAATAGAGAAGAGCAAGAGTCCAGAATTACCATTGGTAATTTATGCTTGAACAAATGAGGCGTCGCCTCGGCTTGGCCGCTGGGCAATTGGAATTTGTTTTGGAAAGTTTGTTTGGGAGGAGAGTATATTGCTAAGTTTGCACAAGGTATTTGCTTGGCTGCTTTGGAAAAGTTGGAAAGAAGTAAAGAAAGAAGAATGGTATTGACTAATTGCTTTGGAGAAGTTGGAAAGAAGTAAAGAAGTGAGCTGGCACTTGGTAATGGCCTAATTGGTATTAATTTGCTTTGGCAAAATTGGAAAATTGTGCAGCGTGTTTTGTGTTGTGTGGTGGCATTGTAATGATATTAGTTTGTTTTGGAAAATTGGAAAAGAGTAATAAGTGGTAGCTGCTTTGGAAATTTGGAATAAGTTTCCAAATAATATGTAGTGGCTATATTAAAAAATTGGAAAGAAGTAATGTATGGGTGTAAATTTGTTGTCATACCAATATAACATAATATGTCCACGGTTCTATTTCGGCCGGACAAGATATGACCAAGTTGAGTCTGATTTCTAAACGGACCCAAGAAAATGTTCAGGCTATGTTCGTTACTTTGATCGGACGGCCCACGGTCGAACCATTTACCAAGCCGAACTCTTACGCACAACTGACTGTTCTGTCCATTTTAAACCCTCGAATTTTCTTTCTCTACTGCAAACCGAGTAGTGATTGCTTCGTACTCTGTTTGAATAAGCAAAACAAGATTTCCTTCACGAAGCGCTAAATATTGATTGATCGGCTGTTCAAGTTCAGCATGGATTTGCTTTAATGTTGTGGCACGCGGTTCACCATTGCAAATCCTGATGGTGTCAATAGCAGGAGTGACCATTTTCTTCATTCCATCAATAGCCAAATCCTTTTCGAGTACCATCCTTAAAGCTCATGCCAGCATTCCATAAAAAGTACTTGTCTGGATCTCGATAGCAGGACCAAAGTAATCGTCAGAGCTAGGGTCGCAGCTACAGCAGCCAGCCCTCTTCCTTGTGAGGAAAATGCTGATGTAGTCATTGTGATAGCTTCGATACTTTGTATAGTGGGTGTCGGGCCCATAAGTGAAGAAGCCTCACTTCGACCAATGAAGGATACTAACAACTCAGCGTGAGACGGAATCACTGTAAGCGTAGCCGAGGCGACTGTTTCTTCCACTGTAGTACTAGTGACGGTTTCAGTAGTTTTAACTGCAGGAGTAACCTCAGGCTGGGAGTTGAACACTTCTTCTGTGCGCTCAGGAAGAGATTCTTCATGAAGGGCTTCCTCGCGGGTTTTCGTACCTACAATTTATCAATACGAAGGGTCATTAAACTAAGCATTAAAATGGAGTTGCAAACCAAAGTCAAAGGAATGAATAATATCTTGGCTTGTGCTAGCCTAATTGTCATTGCAAAGATTTATGACAAGGAAGCCTGTAGTGCAAGGACTTTTTGTATAGAAAGGACGGAGAAGCACATACCCGATCCGGCCGGCATGTATTCGTCATCTGGTGACTGACTCTGTAGAGAGTTTCTCAGTTCTTCCAAAGAAACCTTTATTTGGAGAGTGCTGGCATTTAGGAGCATGTTATCATACTCTTTTAATCCCATACCCACCTCGAGCATGGTAGCGTTTATGCCTGTAGGTAGGATGGCACTTTCTGGATCCACCATAGCTATATCAACTTTAGATTATAGCTGGCTGGGCGATCTCTCTCTTCTAGGAGTATTGGGTGGATAAGTAAAGACTATTTCCACTTCAGATGGTTCCTTATCAAAGTCAACCAGACCAGTATGGGTTACTTTGGTGATGATAGCACGTTGTACAATGCCAGACGATTTTGGAGGAATATAAGTAGTTGGCATGAGTATTCCTTCTGCAGCATCAAGAGTAGAGTCTACTTATCACGTCCCAGTCCCAAAATATCGAAGGACTAGACACGTGGCAATGGCCAGCAGCACACACCGATGGGCAAACCCAATTTAATGGACCCATCAGGATGTACTTAAGCTGTAGTACAACAATAAGGGTCTAAATATACTAATATCATCCACAGAAATGAATACAACAAAAATCAGAATCATAAAGCAAGATCAATTTCAATAACATAAACTCGAAAAACAACCCGATAATGAGTTTGATATAATAGTCAAGATACAGAAATAAAGATAACAACAACAAATACTGAGTATGGATAAAGCATATACTCAGAAGATAGCCTCGGTGATCACTCGTCTACTGGATTTGGTACTGCTCCAGTGCCTGCTCCTGTTCCTGCTCCTGCTAATGCTCATGTCCCGTATACCTCGGGGTAGATCTCGTCTGCTATACCTGGGGACATAATCCGGATCCAGGTCCTCAGTGGACATAGCAAGGTACAAAATAACTCATGCCAAAATAAATGCAGTGCAGCAATAAATGAATCAATAGGGTAAACTATATAACCAACTAAGTGATATGCAAGTGAGAGTTTTAATCATACTCGTGCTGAGACTACTATAGGATCTGTGTCGGAGAAACCCATAGCAGTATTCTCTCGAAGGGCCAGTAATGTACCAAAGCTCTGTGTTAGAGTCTAAGGCACCTCCAATAAAGTAATATATATATATATATATATATTCAGCCTTTTGTATGGTAAATCTTTCCCCACCCAATGTAATCACACGTCTCATGTCCATGACACGCAAGATCATATCTAATGCAACAAGTCATAATGAGATCTAAGCAAATGAATAAAGTATAGATCATAAACCTGTATCCTATACAGAATCACCATAAATATCTCAGGAAGATTCTGTCTCAAGAATAGTGTCAGGTATCCTGAGGTATAACGTACTTGATAATGCAAGCACGAGAATGTAAAGGGTCTCGATATCCATCTCTAGGTGACGTTACACAACTCCGCGTACGGTGTTGGCACCCGACTATTAATCAGACGCTAAGTAAAGTCACATGGTCCTAGGTTAAGCATGTACAACATATGAATAAATCAAGACAACAATATGAAGCAGGTACTGCAAGTTTTGGCAAGGTACACTTGCCTAGGGTTCTAACTCCAACTGTAGCTCTGGTACAAGTGGGATTTGCAGGTACTCCTCCGGTTGCTGAAATAGACATCACCATCAGATTCAGAAGACATCAAATAGCTAGAAACGCCTATCCTTGAGTCCAATTTGAACACAGGGACAAAAATGACAGTTTCTGATCAAAGCGGTGTCCACATGTGGCTCGCTTCGCACCGAAAAATATGTCAGAGACAATATTCTCCAAATTTGTTAAACTTAGTGTCAACAAGTCCAGAATGATGATCCGAACCCAACGGAACATCCAGAACTGGATTTCGATGAGCCGATCACAAAATCGCCCGTCAAGTGGAGCCGCGGGGCCCACGATACACGATTTTGTCAACGTTCTCAGATTCAAACCAAACTTGGGTCACAGGACCAGCGTATTGCTATGAGTCCTATGGTGTAAGTTTTGTTTCCATCCGACGTGTGTACACGAAGTTACAACGAGTTCCAGAACAGGGCCGATACGGGGCATTGTCGACGGATACGCGTTGATTCTGGTGTGCACGCACATCCAAATCAACTTCCACAAAATTCCACACGCCCGTATCAACAGCGCGCACCTTTTGGTGAAGTCCGCACACTACCAAGTTGTCCTGTTTGGCGGGGTGCACTCAGTTCCGGGGAAAAATAGGGCAAATATTTTCCTATTTTTGGATCGTAGTTCGCGATCGCCACAGGACGCGACACACCAAACGGGTTGCACGGATATCGAGAGGGTCACGCAGGGTTCTCGTCACAACAGACGGAACGGGAAACGGGGCAGCGAGGAGAGAGAAAAGGCTACCTGAACAGGGCTACGCAGAACTAGGATTTCTCATGTCCGCGAGACGACACGACACAAAACTGTTAGGGTTTGGTACTGTGCTGCGGCTGGGGGCGCCGGGGCTTCACCGGAGGAAGAGGCTGCTCGGGCGGAGGCGGCTCAGGCGAAGGCGGAGCTGACCGGGGATGATGCTGGTGGCAGGCACGACGGCTGCACAGTTCTTCTCGCCCGGCTCATGTCGAGCGGGACGCCGCAGCTGCTGCTGCTGCTACTGTTATTTCCGGCGAGGTCGGCCGGAGATCAGGGCGGCGTTGTAGGGGCTGGTGGAGGCAGAGGAGACGGAGGGAAGGCCGAGGTCGTCGGGGATGACGGGGAGGCAGGTGGTCCCGGGCCTGAGGTTGGGGTGATGGGGGAGATGGGGGAGACCGTTGGCTGGTTGTTGCGGGGGATGGGTCAGGCGAAGGGCGGCGGTGGCATAGGGTTGCTGGAGAGGACGGAGGTGGCCGAAAATGGCGGGTGGCAGTAGGTTTTATAAGAGGCGGGGAGGGAGGAGAAGCGGCGGTGGCGGTTGAGCGGGGTAGGCGGAGCGGCGCTGGGGAGCGGGGGAGCCGGCGGTTGCGGGGAGGCCGAGCGGCGCGGGGAGCCGGAGGGCCACGACGGATACGGGCGGAGGCGAATCTCCATGGTCGGGGGATAAGATTAGGGGTTCGGGTAGGCGGGTTCGGGTCGGGCGGCGGATGGGATCCGACCCGATCCAATAGGAAAAGGGTGCGGGTTCGGGTTTCGGATTTCGGGTTGGGTTCAGACCCGATCCGACCCGCAGGGTTGGGCCCGGTTTAGCTAAACCGGGTCCGGTCCGGTCTGGTCCGGTTCAGGTTGGTTTGGGTCAAAATTAAACTGAGTTTATTTTAGGGTTTAATTTGGTTTAATAAATATTTAGTTTTTAGGTCTTTAAAAATATTTACGGGGTCCAATAAATTCCAGAAAAATTATCTTATGTCTAATATTTCATTTTACACCTAAAAATATTATTCTCATAATATTTTAGTATTGATTAACATCATTTAAAATTATTTAATTCTAAATACCTTGATTTTAATTAGTTAAAAATTACAGAAAATTCCAGAAAATTGTGAATTTTTTTTAGAATTCCTAAAAAATCAGGGGGTTTACACTACCTCCATCGATTGAGACCCAGATACGTTGACTTCTATAACAACGGGGGAGACGACTGTTGTATTAGTCTCCATAGTAGTGGCGGGAAGGGAAGCAGATGTGCTGACCCTCTACATAGCTGGTGAACAAGCAGATGGACCGTGTCACGCCCCAGTCCCAAAATTACGTAGGACTAGGAACACGTAAGCATGCCAGCCGCATGGATATGGCAACTCCAATATATAGAAACCAAAATCCACACGTACGCTGTAATATGAAAATCAATCCATAAGTGGTATAAACATATGTCACAAGTCATAGGGTACAATCTAAATCTCATCCACAGAAAATCAATATAAATGACTAACCAGCATCTATATAACTAGATCTCAACATATGTATCTAAGGATGATAGTTGGATGGAAACAAATCCACTACCAACTCGAATGTAAGAGCAAATATTAAAGTAAGTACAATACAACAACACCATATAAGAACACCATCTAGCAATCACGGCTCGAAGAGAGGACATCCACGAAACATATATAGCCATCCAATCTGTGCTCCTGCAAATACTCAAGAATAGATACACCTGGCAGAGGACCAGGTCCTCAGAGGGACGTAACAAGATACAGAAAATATGAGCCAACTTGAATACAGTAAACATGCATATAATTTGGAAATAAATAAGTACGCTGTACAAGACAATCTATATGAATGCAAATGAGGACAACTTTTCGACGTATGGGCAAGGGTAGGCTACTCGATCTACCTCACAACTCACACACACGTCAATGGACATCAGAAATCGATATACCGCGGGGGTAGCGACCAGCGAGACTCCAGAAATCGACATACCGAGGGGGTAGCGACCAGCGCGACACACGCCCGTAGTGCGAGCTATATACTACGGTTTACCAGAGTGGTTAAAAGCCCATACGCCTAATGATTGTCCTCCCATGATACTATGTGTCATGTGTGTGTCAACATATCTAATACATAGTAATGACTGGAGAAAAAAACTACACATGCAAGAACTATACAGAAATGAAATAAATAAACAGAAATATAAATAGCATGCAAAGTACTGTAAACAATTTGGCAAGGTATCTTGCCTGGGGTCCTGCTGCTGGTATGAATCAGAGTCCAAGTCACAGTCCAAATAGCCTATGTATTACAAATTCATCACGTCAAAAGATAATTTATTTTAATTTATTTAATTCTGTAATAATTACTCTAAAATCCTATTTTAATCTTATTATTCTGATTTTTAGGTTAATGCCTAAATTTTGTCCAAAGGAATTGAATTTTATCGACTCGAGACTCATGGCACGCAAATCGAGGTAATCTGTTGACCGAAAAGTCAACTGACACAAACTTAACTTTCATGCATGAATTTCTATAGATTTCAGTGTCAAAAACATGCTGAAATTTATGGCTTGTCCAAATTCAAATTTGTTTGGAAATTATGGCACATACAAGTTTCGTATCGTGCACCGATGGTTAAATTTTACCCTAGAAGTTCTACAGAATTAACAATATAAAAAAACTTAGAAATAAATTCTGGTAAAAACATATGTCAATTATCTCGACATTAGCTTTCCGAAACTTTAAACGGTTCGTTATTCTGATTCCTGGTTCTCCCGGAATCACGAAAACATCGAAATACGTCTATTTTTGGACATGCTGTGTTCTACGAATTTTCCAGAATTTAATAATAATAATTTCGTAAAACAAATTATATAATCAGAAATCTAACCTCAATATCTTTCTAACACAAAAAATTAGGCCTCATTTGGAGTCCAGAGCTATGCGCAATGGCTTCTGGAAGATGAAGGAACCCTAGATGGCAATTCTCCAAAATTCGGCTGAAGAAAAACCCTAGAAATAAACTTAAACTAATATATATGTAGAGGAGAGAGAAAGCAGTCGCGGCTCAGATCTTGACACGTGGCAGCCATCCAACGCTGCCCGCCCCGCAGTCACTGACAGGCGGGCCCGGCACTGTTTGCTGCGGGCGGCTGACAGGTGGGCCCCCTGTTTGCTGACTGGACAGAAATAATTTTTTTTGGGTTTTCTTTTTCAGAAAAATAGTTTTTAATTCAGTTTTTAATAATTAACTCAAAATAAATACTAAAAATAATCAGAAAATTTCCAAAAAATTATAGAAAATATATTTTATTATTTAGAACCTAAAATAAAAGTTTGGGATATTTTTATAAAAGTTTGAACATAAAATAAATTCTTCAAAGTCCTAGAAAATTAGTGTTACTAGTTTTTAATTAACTAAAAATTATGGAAAAATTCCAATAATCTAAAATAGCCTAAAATAATTCTAAATAAATATTTATATAAGTAAATATACTAAAAATTTTATTTTCTAATTAACTAAGAGAATATTCTAAATAAATTTAACATCTATAATAAATATAATAATATAAAATATACATAAAATACCTATTTTGGGTGAGGGAGTTTACAATCTACCCAACTTAAAACAATTTCGTCCTCAAAATTAAAATAAGGCATAATTTGTTAAATCCTTCACATTCATACATAAGGTACGTCAATCGCAATCTCTTCCAAAAATTTAAATAACAAAATCTATTCAAATCTATCGCGATCATTTCAAAATTAAGATAATCATTGTTCAAATCAAAATTCAATCTATTGTAATCTCTTCTCACTTTTCAACTCATCAATATCCAAATTTAAATTGAATCCATATAATATCTTCAAGATTTAAATAACCCATATCAAATTTTTTCTCACGATCTTCAAGTATCATAATCTCCTCTAGAAGTAATTCGAGTCCAATATTATTCCTATTTTCACTTATAAATTTTTTTTTCTACTTTTTAAATTCCATTCACATCCTCAATATTTCAAATAGGTACTCCAATCATCAAATTTTTTATTTTATTTTATTTAAATCATCAAATTGAAAAATAATTTAAATGCAGTCCACCAATGTTCAAGTCTGAAATTATACATTTATCCTTCAAATTCAAATTGATGATTTTACCTTCAATACTCAAAAATTTAAATTATGTACTTAAGGTATAAATATTGGGTCCTCAATATCAAGATTTTTAAAATTCATTAATCCTCATAATCTTAGTCATTCTTCTAAAATTCTCAAAATTAAATGGCTTGAACCTCTCCCAATCTAATCTTACTCGATCACAATCTAAAAGAAATTCCTCTCGAGTTGCCAATGCACTGCTACCCAACTTAGAATTTACCCATCTATCACAGAAGGCTATATACTTTAAGAA
The DNA here is from genome assembly GCA_036927795.1 of Iris macrosiphon. Taxonomy (NCBI): domain Eukaryota; kingdom Viridiplantae; phylum Streptophyta; class Magnoliopsida; order Asparagales; family Iridaceae; genus Iris; species Iris macrosiphon. The sequence continues at coordinate 63,298,008 of JAYESA010000005.1, forward strand.
AAATATTCCTTAATTTATTTACTCATGCTATTCAATTATCAAAGTTTTAACACCAAACATATCACCTATGATATACCCTTAATCAATTATAAAAAAGTGTCACTAAGTCATGTGATTAGCCTTATGGGGTATATCTAGTACTATCAGTGTCAACTTATACCAGCACGAGGTTTCGTCTTTCCGAAATAGGGGAAGACGGAGAGAAATAATAAAGAACTCAAGGTGAAGGTGACCGAATACAAGTACGAGGTTCAAAGAGGTTAAAGAATCCAAAAGAGAGTTGTCAGGACAGTTGTGGATTAAAATTCTATTTTTGGTAATTTCCTATTTACCTGCTCGTATCAGTACAGTTATGTAACCAATACGATGTGTCAGACATATCTAGGGGCAAGTATATCTGTCTACTACCATATATCTCAATCCACGTAAAGTAGTCATGCGAAGAGCGAACCAAGCGCACTAAGGTTAGCTAGACCTTAATACACCGATTCTGACTAGGCAATTGTATCATTGTGTGCACCCAATAATACATATGCCATGAGCAAGCTCGATAAAAGAATAAGCTTGCAAAAACTAGGCTATAATAGCAGCATAAATCAAGGTAGTACAGAAAATATAAGTACGCTGGATTATGATGAAAGAAGGTACAAATTAATTCAAGTTCGCAGAAGCAAAAACAACATAAGCAATAATAATAAAAGACCCTACAATCTCTACAGTTGTCATACTAACTCCCTGTCTAAGTCGTTAGTCGACCAAATATGGGCAAGGACCTCTAACTTCTATTGTCTGAATAACCACTGTCGTCTTATGCTAGTATACAATTAATGTCATTCAGCTACACTTCAATAATAGGGCAAAAGACTATGTGATACTATGTTGTGAGGTATACTACCCAACTTATAACAATAAACTAGTACTGTAATTATCTTAAGCATACCGTAGAAACTCCTGTTAAGGTCTACGAGAAGGGGCCTTGGTACTTATTAGGGTATCCTCTATACTAGGTTCAAACATTATGGTAAAACTTCTAACTAACTCTAGTAGTGTCTATACTACTCTCAAGTCTTCATAATACATCAAGGAAAAAATGGTAAACCAATCTATAGAAAAGAAATTCTAGGGTTCACTAGATATTCTAAACTTAGTGGTGTGTCTATATTCCCGTTGTATTCTTAATAGGTGTGCTACCATAATCATTATCCTAATAACATGGGTTCCTATATTCTAGCAGGAGGCTATACTCAAAGAATTATTAGGGAAGTACATGAATCAAGCAGGATACAATTGTTCAAATAGAACAGATAAGAGGAAGATGAATCGTAGTCAATTGTGGATGAGATCCTATACTCTAGTCCTAGGTGCATGCTTGTTCGGTACAATAACGTAACCGAGACAATATGCTCTCGACCTGCATGGGCCACCACAAAAACATGTCACGCCCCAGTCCCAAAATACGTAGGACTAGGAACACGTAAGCATGCCAGCCGCATGGATATGGCAACTCCAATATAGAGAAACCAAAATCCACACGTACGTTGTAATATGAAAATCAATCCACAAGTGGTATAAACATATGTCACAAGTCATAGGGTACAATCTAAATCTCATCCACAAAAAATTAATATAAATGACTAACCAGCATCTATATAACTAGATCTCAACATAAGTATCTAAGGATGATAGTTGGATGGAAATAAATCCACTACCAACTCGAATGTAAGAGCAAATATTAAAGTAAGTACAACACAACAACACCATATAAGAACACCATCTAGCAATCACGGCTCGAAGAGAGGACATTCACGAAACATATATAGCCATCCAATCTGTGCTCCTGCAAATACTCAAGAATAGATACACCTGACAGAGGACCAGGTCCTCAGAGGGACGTAACAAGATACAGAAAATACGAGCCAACTTGAATACAGTAAACATGCATATAATTTGGAAATAAATAAGTACGCTGTACAAGACAATCTATATGAATGCAAATGAGGACAACTTTTCGATGTATGGGCAAGGGTAGGCTACTCGATCTACCTCACAACTCACACACACGTCAATGGACATCAGAAATCGATATACCGCGGGGGTAGCGACCAGCGAGACTCCAGAAATCGACATACCGCGGGGGTAGCGACCAGCGCGACACACGCCCGTAGTGCGAGCTATATACTACGGTTTACCAGAGTGGTTAAAAGTCCATACGCCTAATGATTGTCCTCCCATGATACTATGTGCCATGTGTGTGTCAACATATCTAATACATAGTAATGACTGAAGAAAAAAAACTACACATGCAAGAACTATACAGAAATGAAATAAATAAACAGAAATATAAATAGCATGCAAAGTACTGTAAACAATTTGGCAAGGTATCTTGCCTGGGGTCCTGCTGCTGGTATGAATCAGAGTCCAAGTCACAGTCCAAATAGCCTATATATTACAAATTCATCACGTCAAAAGATAATTTATTTTAATTTATTTAATTCTATAATAATTACTCTAAAATCCTATTTTAATCTTATTATTCTGATTTTTAGGTTAATGCCTAAATTTTGTCCAAAGAAATTAAATTTTATCGACTCGAGACTCATGGCACGCAAATCGAGGTAATCTGTTGACCGAAAAGTCAACTGACACAAACTTGACTTCATGCATGAATTTCTTTAGATTTTATCGTCAAAAATATGCTGAAATTTATGGCTCGTCCGAATTCAAATTCGTTTGGAAATTATGGCACATACAAGTTTCGTATCGTGCACCGATGGTTAAATTTTACCCTAGAAGTTCTACAGAATTAAAAATATAAAAATACTTCGAAATAAATTCTGGTAAAAATATATGTCAATTATCTCGACATTAGCTTTCCGAAACTTTAAACGGTTCGTGATTCTGATTCCTTGTTCTCCCGGAATCACGAAAACATCGAAACACATCTATTTTAGGACATGCTGTGTTCTACGAATTTTTCAGAATTTAATAATAATAATTTCGTAAAACAAATTATATAATCAGAAAGCTAACCTCAATATATTTCTAACACAAAAAACTAGGCCTCATTTGGAGTCCGGAGCTATGCGCAATGGCTTCTGGAAGATGAAGGAATCCTAGATGGCAATTCTCCAAAATTCGGCTGAAGAAAAACCCTAGAAATAAACTTAAACTAATATATATATATAGAGGAGAGAGAAAGCAGTCGCGGCTCAGATCTTGACACGTGGCAGCCATCCAACGCTGCCTGCCCCGCAGTCACTGACAGGCGGGCCCGGCACTGTTTGCTGCGGGCGGCTGACAGGTGGGCCCCCTGTTTGCTGACTGGACAGAAATAATTTCTTTTTGGGTTTTCTTTTTCAGAAAAATAGTTTTTAATTCAGTTTTTGATAATTAACTCAAAATAAATGCTAAAAATAATCAGAAAATTCCCAAAAAATTATAGAAAATATATTTTATTATTTGGAACCTAAAATAAAAGTTTGGGATATTTTTATTTAAGTATGAACATAAAATAAATTCTTCAAAGTTCTAGAAAATTAGTGTTACTAGTTTTTAATTAACTAAAAATTATGGAAAAATTCCAATAATCTAAAATAGCCTAAAATAATTCTAAATAAATATTTATATAAGTAAATATACTAAAAATTTTATTTTCTAATTAACTAAGAGAATATTCTAAATAAATTTAACATCTATAATAAATATAATAATATAAAATATACATAAAATACCTATTTTGGGGAGGGAGTTTACAATCTACCCAACTTAAAACAATTTCGTCCTCGAAATTAAAATAAGGCATAATTTGTTAAATCCTTCACATTCATACATAAGGTACATCAATCGCAATCTCTTCCAAAAATTTAAATAACAAAATCTATTCAAATCTATCGCGATCATTTCAAAATTAAGATAATCATTGTTCAAATCAAAATTCAACCTATTGTAATCTCTTCTCACTTTTTCAACTCATCAATATCCAAATTTAAATTGAATCCATATAATATCTTCAAGATTTAAATAATCCATATCAAATTTTACCTCACGATCTCTAAGTATCATAATCTCCTCTAGAAGTAATTCGAGTCCAATATTATTCCTATTTTCACTTATAATTTTTTTTTCTATTTTTTAAATTTCATTCACATCCTCAATATTCTAAATAGGTAGTCCAATCATCAATTTTTTTTATTTTATTTAAATCAACAAATTGAAAAATAATTTAAATGTAGTCCACCAATGTTCAAGTCTGAAATTATATATTTATCCTTCAAATTCAAATTGATGATTTTACCTTCAATACTCAAAAATTTAAATTATGTACTTAAGGTATAAATATTGGGTCCTCAATATCAAGATTTTTAAAATTCATTAATCCTCATAATCTTAGTCATTCTTCTAAAATTCTCAAAATTAAATGGCTTGAACCTCTCCCAATCTAATCTTACTCGATCACAATCTAAAAGAAATTCCTCTCGAGTTGCCAATGCACTGCTACCCAACTTAGAATTTACCCATCTATCACAGAAGGCTATATACTTTAAGAAAAATATTCCTTAATTTATTTACTTATGCTATTCAATTATCAAAGTTTTAACACCAAACATATCACCTATGATATACCCTTAATCAATTATAAAAAAGTGTCACTAAGTCATGTGATTAGCCTTATGGGGTATATCTAGTACTATCAGTGTCAACTTATACCAGCACGAGGTTTCGTCTTTCCGAAATAGGGGAAGACGGAGAGAAATAATAAAGAACTCAAGGTGAAGGTGACCGAATACAAGTACGAGGTTCAAAGAGGTTAAAGAATCGAAAAGAGAGTTGTCAGGACAGTTGTGGATTGAAATTCTATTTTTGGTAATTTCCTATTTACCTGCTCGTATCAGTACAGTTATGTAACCGATATGATGTGTCAGACATATCTAGGGGCAAGTATATCTGTCTACTACCATATATCTCAATCCACGTAAAGTAGTCATGCGAAGAGCGAACCAAGCGCACTAAGGTTAGCTAGACCTTAATACACCGATTCTGACTAGGCAATTGTATCATTGTGTGCACCCAATAATACATATGCCATGAGCAAGCTCGATAAAAGAATAAGCTTGCAAAAACTAGGCTATAATAGCAGCATAAATCAAGGTAGTACAGAAAATATAAGTACGCTGGATTATGATGAAAGAAGGTACAAATTAATTCAAGTTCGCAGAAGCAAAAACAATATAAGCAATAATAATAAAAGACCCTACAATCTCTACAGTTGTCATACTAACTCCCTGTCTAAGTCGTTAGTCGACCAAATGTGGGCAAGGACCTCTAACTTCTATTGTCTGAATAACCACTGTCGTCTTATGCTAGTATACAATTAATGTCATTCAGCTACACTTCAATAATAGGGCAAAAGACTATGTGATACTATGTTGTGAGGTATACTACCCAACTTATAACAATAAACTAGTACTGTAATTATCTTAAGCATACCGTAGAAACTCCTGTTAAGGTCTACGAGAAGGGGTCTTGGTACTTATTAGGGTATCCTCTATACTAGGTTCAAACATTATGGTAAAACTTCTAACTAACTCTAGTAGTGTCTATACTACTCTCAAGTCTTCATAATACATCAAGGGGAAATGGTAAACCAATCTATAGAAAAGAAATTCTAGGGTTCACTAGATATTCTAAACTTAGTGGTGTGTCTATATTCCCGTTGTATTCTTAATAGGTGTGCTACCATAATCATTATCCTAATAACATGGGTTCCTATATTCTAGCAGGAGGCTATACTCAAAGAATTATTAGGGAAGTACATGAATCAAGCAGGATACAATTGTTCAAATAGAACAGATAAGAGGAAGATGAATCATAGTCAATTGTGGATGAGATCCTATACTCTAGTCCTAGGTGCAGGCTTATTCGGTACAATAACGTAACCGAGACAATATACTCTCGACCTGCATGGGCCACCACAAAAACATGTCACGCCCCAGTCCCAAAATACGTAGGACTAGGAACACGTAAGCATGCCAGCCGCATGGATATGGCAACTCCAATATATGGAAACCAAAATCCACACGTACGCTGTAATATGAAAATTAATCCACAAGTGGTATAAACATATGTCACAAGTCATAGGGTACAATCTAAATCTCATCTACAGAAAATCAATATAAATGACTAACCAGCATCTATATAACTAGATCTCAACATAAGTATCTAAGGATGATAGTTGGATGGAAACAAATCCACTACCAACTCGAATGTAAGAGCAAATATTAAAGTAAGTACAACACAACAACACCATATAAGAACACCATCTAGCAATCACGGCTCGAAGAGAGGACATCCACGAAACATATATAGCCATCCAATCTGTGCTCCTGCAAATACTCAAGAATAGATACACCTGGCAGAGGACCAGGTCCTCAGAGGGACGTAACAAGATACAGAAAATACGAGCCAACTTGAATACAGTAAACATGCATATAATTTGGAAATAAATAAGTACGCTGTACAAGACAATCTATATGAATGCAAATGAGGATAACTTTTTGACGTATGGGCAAGGGTAGGCTACTCGATCTACCTCACAACTCACACACACGTCAATGGACATCAGAAATTGACATACCGCGGGGGTAGCGACCAGCGAGACTCCAGAAATCGACATACCGCGGGGGTAGCGACCAGCGCGACACACGCCCGTAGTGCGAGCTATATACTACGGTTTACCAGAGTGGTTAAAAGTCCATACGCCTAATGATTGTCCTCCCATGATACTATGTGCCATGTGTGTGTCAACATATCTAATACATAGTAATGACTGGAGAAAAAAAACTACACATGCAAGAACTATACAAAAATGAAATAAATAAACAAAAATATAAATAGCATGCAAAGTACTGTAAATAATTTGGCAAGGTATCTTGCCTGGGGTCCTGCTGCTAGTATGAATCAGAGTCCAAGTCACAGTCCAAATAGCCTATGTATTACAAATTCATCACGTCAAAAGATAATTTATTTTAATTTATTTAATTCTATAATAATTACTCTAAAATCCTATTTTAATCTTATTATTCTGATTTTTAGGTTAATGCCTAAATTTTGTCCAAAGGAATTGAATTTTATCGACTCGAGACTCATGGCACGCAAATCGAGGTAATCTGTTGACCGAAAAGTCAACTGACACAAACTTGACTTTCATGCATGAATTTCTTTAGATTTTAGCGTCAAAAATATGCTGAAATTTACGGCTCGTCCGAATTAAAATTCGTTTGGAAATTATGGCACATACAAGTTTCGTATCGTGCACCGATGGTTAAATTTTACCCTAGAAGTTCTACAGAATTAAAAATATAAAAATACTTCGAAATAAATTCTGGTAAAAACATATGTCAATTATCTCGACATTAGCTTTCCGAAACTTTAAACAGTTCATGATTCTGATTCCTGGTTCTCCCGGAATCACGAAAACATCGAAACCCGTCTATTTTTGGACATGCTGTGTTCTACGAATTTTTCAGAATTTAATAATAATAATTTCGTAAAACAAATTATATAATGAGAAAGCTAACCTCAATATCTTTCTAACACAAAAAACTAGGCCTCATTTGGAGTCCGGAGCTATGCGCAATGGCTTCTGGAAGATGAAGGAACCCTAGATGGCAATACTCCAAAATTCGGCTGAAGAAAAACCCTAGAAATAAACTTAAACTAATATATATATAGAGGAGAGAGAAAGCAGTCGCGGCTCAGATCTTGACACGTGGCAGCCATCCAACGCTGCCCGCCCCGCAGTCACTGACAGGCGGGCCCGACACTGTTTGCTGCGGGCGGCTGACAGGTGGGCCCCCTGTTTGCTGACTAGGCAGAAATAATTTCTTTTGGGTTTTCTTTTTCAGAAAAATTGTTTTTAATTCAGTTTTTGATAATTAACTCAAAATAAATCCTACAAATAATCAGAAAATTCCCAAAAAATTATAGAAAATATATTTTATTATTTAGAACCTAAAATAAAAGTTTGGGATATTTTTATTTAAGTTTGAACATAAAATAAATTCTTCATAGTCCTAGAAAATTAGTGTTACTAGTTTTTAATTAACTAAAAATTATGGAAAAATTCCAATAATCTAAAATAGCCTAAAATAATTCTAAATAAATATTTATATAAGTAAATATACTAAAATTTTTATTTTTTCTAATTAACTAAGGGAATATTCTAAATAAATTCAACATCTATAATAAATATAATAATATAAAATTTACATAAAATACCTATTTTGGGTGAGGGAGTTTACAGGCCGGCTTGACCAGGTGAGCTGGTCGCTGAAGAAAATAAACTCCTTCTAGATGGAGTAGAAGGCCCTGACTTTGGCTTTCACTTCTTTAAGACCACGGTCTTCTTCTTGGCAGGTTGACCTTCAGTAGGAGAGGTCATCTTATGCTTCCTGGACTTTGAAACAAGCAAAACGGGAGCATGTAATTCCACTGGTGCACTAGGGAGTGGTTCAAGCATCTCATCCATTGGAGCAGTGTCCTCCTCTTCTACCAAATAATATATTTCCTCTTCTACAGGCTCTGTAGCTGCCTCTTCTATGATTCTGAAGCTACTTAGCAAGTCATAGTCTGGATAGAACTTGATGATGGAACAGTAGAACTTGGAAATGGAATGCAATAGGCGTAGTGGACCTTTGTAGGAGGTAAAGTAAATTGAGCCCCTGTGTAGCCCATACTGAAGTATCACCACCCTCTTGCTCTGACAACTAATCCTCCAGAAGCTTCAAGACAAGGATTAGCATTTCCAACATGGAGTTGGTCGTAGCCAAATTGCCTCGCGAAGCGACTGGGCAAGTATGGTTTGAGGGCGCATTCGTCATCACTCCTGTAGATCAAATGAGTGGGCCGAATGTTAACTAGCCATGAGAAGACCCCAGTTGACAAGTTAGATCTAGTAGTGCCTCGGTAAGTAAAACTTGCACCCTGGTGTTTGGCCGCGACCTCATGGGAGATGCAGTAGAAACTCTAGCTTACTCCAAGATTCAATGATCTTCTGGTCTTAAAAACAGTGGTGTCCTCCCACTTCGAATTTTTGTAGTTGAAGAGGAACACATGCCTTGTACAATCGTGACTATCTAAACTGGGAGCCATCAGGTTGTTGTTATGCAGTATCAACCATCCTATTAGATATGTGAAGGGAAGTTCAGTCATGGAAAACTCCTTTCGTACTGGCTCTGTCACCAAGTTGTTGGTGAATTCTCGAAGCCCAATATTTAATCAGCATACCATAGCCGTTAGAAGAGCCAACTTGTGCTTAAAGACTAGACATACCGCTAGAAATAATACGTTCCTATGAAGTCGATCTACCAAACCAGAGCTTCCAGGATCTACCCATCGACGGAGCCATAAAGAGAAGAACCCAGCTAACAGGGCTTCAGATGAAATCTCTTTGCGGGTTTTTCTAATATAGCTGACAATATATGTACCAGTTGGGAAATTCCCGACAGGCTCGTCGAAACATTTATCGTCTGCTTTATGCTCTTTCATGAGTTCTTAAATCAGATTAGCATTCAATGGTTGGATAGGCTGAACCACGGTGGCCTTCTTGTCCTCTGACAGATTATTAAAAAGATAGTTGTACCATTTAGTGACATAGACGAAGCCAGAGTCGGTCTTGTATTAGTGGTTACAGGCCAGGTAGTGGCACAACAACTCCTGGTATACCTCGACAAGGCGGGGTTTAGTCTTCGCTAAGTGCTGAAGCTCTTTGTTCGTAGGGACATATTCTTCATATAGAACTTCTCCCATCGGCAAATCTGACACTGCTCGCATTTTTTGTGATACGAATCATAGTTCGCCTTGTGGAGTAGAGATTGTCCCAGTGCGAGAGTTCTATCGTTCCATCAAGGCTAAGAACATGTGATGGTTGGGAGCGAGGCCGTAACAAGTGGCCAGTACGACATTATATAATCTTGAGCTTATAAGCTCTTCTACATATTGCTCTAATATCCATACAATGAGGCGGCGACGGTGGATATTGTTGTTGCTTAGACACCCCGTCTGTAAACACCCGAATTTTTTTAAATTTTTTAAATATAAATTTTTGGGATTTTTCTGTAATTTTTTAATTAATTATTATAAATGTCCTTCAAGGATTAATATTTTTGTGTATTAATTTAAGTATTAAAATATTATAAGAATTATATTTTTGAGTGTATAATTAATAATATGATGTCGTGTAATTTTTCTGAAATTTATTGGGCTCAAAAACTATTTTTAAATAGCTAAAAGTATTATTTTTAGATAAACCAGACCGAACCAGACTTGAACTGAACCAAACCAACCCAAACTAAACCCAATCGAACCAATCCCACCCTAATGGATCAGATCCTACCCTGCCAACCCGACCCGATCCGCTAACCCACTACACCCGTACGACCCCACCGTTCCCGCAGCAACCGCGACCCCCCTCGTTCCCCTTCATAAACCCATTCCACCTTACACATATACACAATCCACCACCCCCCGCATATCCCCAAGCTCCCCACGACTCCGACGGCCACCGTCGACCGCCGCACGCCATCGCGGACCCGTCCCAATTCATGACCAGCAGACAACAGCGAGGTATGTCCATTCCCAGTCTCGTATCTCCCTATACAGTTATCAAAATATCGTTCTGTTGAATCCTATGCGAAGACCACGTGACTCTCTCGAACCCTGTATAATTAGTTTGGTGTATCGTATCCTGTGTCGGTCGTAAATCGCGACGCAAAAACAGAAAAAATAACCTAATTTCTTGTTTTGGAAACTGTCTCGAACCCCTATGTTCATGGCCATTTTTCTCCCAACCTAGTTAATATTTTTAAATTCTGCTTGAACAATAAATTAGACAACATAACCAAATTTTAAACCCTATAATTAGTTTATTTTAATTTGTTCTTTTCTGTATTTTACTCGTGGTTAAAGTTGACCAAAAACTTGGTTTTCAAAACCCAAATTTTCTCGAAACTGGGTGCGTCTTGCTAAACGAGGCAACTTTGTCGTGTGCAAATTAAATCAAAAGGCACATATCGTCAATGCGGACATGTGAGATTTTGCGGAAGTTGATTTGGATGTGCATGCATACCAGAATCAACGCGTATCCGTCAAAAATGCCCCGTATCGGCCCGTTCTGACACTCGCTGTAACTTCGTGTATACTTGTTATTTCGCAATGAAACTTGTGCCATCGGATTCACAGTGTTATGCTGGTCCTATAATCCAAGTTTGGTTCGATTCTGAGAACGTTGACAAAATCCCATTTTCGTAGGCCCTAGGGTTCCACTTGACGGGCGATATTGTGATCGGCTCATCGAAATCCAGTTCTGGACGTTCTTTTGGGTTCGTATGATCATTCTGGACTCGTAGATACTAAGTTTGACAAATTTGGAGAAATTTATCTTTGGCACATTTTTTGGTGCGAAGTGGGCCACATGTGGACCCCGCTTTAACTAGAAACTGTCAATTTTGCCCCTATGTCCAAATTGGACTTATGGATAGTCAATTCTAGCTATTTCATGTATTCTGAGAGTGATGGTAATCTTTGTTTCAGCATCCGGAGGCGTTCCTGATGATTTTGTTGTTACCGGAGCAACTAAAGGAGTTCAAACCCCAAACAAGTGTACCTTGCCAACTTGCAGTAGTTCCTGTTATATTATTTGCTTGAGTTCTTTCTATATATATATACTCTTGAGATATACATATTCAACCTAGGACTGTGAGACGTTGCTTAACGTCCGAATAATATTCTGGTGTCGACGCCATACACGGAGTCGTGTAACACCACTTAGAGAGTTGATAACCCGATCCTATATTTTCGTGCTTGTTTTACCAAGTACGTCATACCATAGGACACTTGACACTATTTATGAGACAAAATCTTTTCTGAGTTATTTATGGTAATTTTGTATAGGCTTATAGGATTTGTGACATAGATCTTGCATATACATAGATATTATTATGACTCGCTGTACTAGCTAGAGGTCATGATCTTGCGTGTTATGGATATGAGACATCGTGGACATGAGACATGTGATTACATTGGGTAGGGAGAGACATACAGGCTACAGGCTGATTACATACATATATATTTATTATTGCGGTGCTTTAGCCTCTATATCAAAGCTAGGCCCATTACGTGATATTATTGCTACCGGCTCCCCGACACAGAGCTTGTATTGGTCTCAGCCTGAGTACTAGTGATGCTCTCACTTGTATATCACATAGCTGGTTACATAGTTTGCCCTGTTGATATTTATTTTTATATACTGTATTTATTTGGCTTGAGTTATTCTTGTACCTTGCTATGTCCCCTGAGGACCTGGATCCGGATTATGTCCCCAGGTATAGCAGAGGAGATTTACCCCGAGGTATACGGGATAGGAGCAGATACTGGATTAGTACCAGCACCAGAGGACGAGGTGGTGCCAAAGTATTTCTCCTGATTATTTGCTTTATATACTCAGTTATTTATGTTTCTAGTTTCTCTATTTCTTGTCTCTTGGATTACTGTACTAAACTTATTATCGGGTTGTTCCCTGAGACATGTTATTGAGACTTGTTGGATTATATTTCTCTTTAATTAATCTGATATTTGAAATATATTTATCTTCTGTGGATGTAAACCCCCTGATTTTTCAGGAATTAAAAAAAATCAAATTTCATAATTTTCTGGAAATTTTTGTATTTTTAACTAATTAAAATCAAGGTAATTTGGTTTTAAAATTTTTTTAAATGATGTTAATCAATATTAAAATATTATAAAAATAATATTTTTATGTGTAAAATAAAATATTAGACATAGGGTAATTTTTCTGGAATTTATTGGACCCCGAAAATATTTTTAAAGACCTAAAAACTAATTAATTATTAAACCAAAATAAAACCTAAATAAACCCGGTTTATTTTTGACCCAAACCAACCTGAACCGGACCGGACCCGGTCTAGCTGAACTAGGGCCCAAACCCTAGCGGGTCGAATCCGGGCCCGTTAGCCGACCCGACCCGCTTCGACCCGACCCGGTGCTACAGTGAACCCTAACCCCCGATTTCCCCCGACTCTTCGCCTCCGCCGCCCTCCGCCCGTAACCGTCGGCTGCCCCGCTCCCCGCGCTGCTCGGCCTCCCCGCAACCGTCGGCGACCCTCGGTTCCCCTCCCTATAAACCGTTGCCGCCGCTCCTCCTATTTAAAAGTCGCAGCCCCCGATCGCCACCCCCAGCCACCATCGTCCCCGGCCAACCCCTCTGCTTCATCGAGCTCTCCGCCCGTCGTCCTCGCCTCTCCCAAGCACTGCATGTTTGATGATAAAAACAAAGAAGAAGATTTGTACGAAACCTTTGTTTACAAACGTAGGCTGTTAAAACTCCCTTGGTATACAAAATACTATCAGAGGTAATAGGAACATGATAGGCTTTAAAAATTTACCAGCAGAATCGCCATTTTGTTTGATGATAAACAAAGAGGGTTTGTACGAAACCTTTCTATTTTTGCTTACAAACAAGAAAAAAGAGTATAATTAATCCTATACGAGGATGTTAAGTACAATAAAAATAATTCTGGAGAAAAATTGCTATAGGAGTCTGATCTGCGGTCGATCACTTTGTCCCTTGGACCACAAGATGAGGAAGAAGTGCTGTACAAGAAGAAGAAGCTTCAAAGATTGCAGGAGGGATTGAATTCTCGTTGCCAAAGTTGTCAATCAACACTCTCTGTCTGTGCTCTCTCTCTATGATTTCTTAATCTCTGATCTTTTCTCCTCTGTCCCTCTTTTTTTGGCCTCCACTCTCTATGTCCCTTGCCCTATGACTAGAGGTCTCTATTTATAGAGATCAGTCATGATAACTGTCCAGTCGACGTAGAAGCCCAACAGTGGAGAGAGTCGCATCTTTTACGCGGCGGTTATAATAACTGCTACCCACGTTTGAATGATCTCCTGAATCCGCGTATGACACGTGTCCCATTATGAGGTAACGTGTATAACTGCTTCTCGAAGATCACGGCATGCAAGCCACGCAGTTAACTGCTCCTCGCGTAGAGATGGTTGGCGTAAAAGCCAAATAACTGTCTTGTTGGCATAAAAGCCAAATAGCTGTCTTGTTGGCGTAAAAGCCAAATAGCTGTCTTGTTGGCGTAAAAGCCAAATAGCTGTCTTGTTGGCGTAAAAGCCAAATATCTGTCTTCTTGGCGTAAAAGCCAAATTCTGCGTAAAACTTGATGCTGCATGAATAATAGATAACCGGCGTAAAAGTAGCCAATTATCTTTCTTGAATGAGGTTTTGAGCATATTCTGGGCCAAATAGCCTTATCACGTACCTTTACAAATATAGCCTGAGTTGGCGTATTTCGAGTAGATAGCATACGGCGTACTTCTATAGTTGAAAATAGCCTGGTTGACATATTTCGAGGAGATAGCATACGGCGTGCTCCTATGCTTGAAAATAGCCTGGTTGGCGTAAAATGCCAGGATGGTGATGTAAGCGTATTAGCCCTAGTTTTAGCTCTCCCAGTCATGACAAAATCATAAAGGATGGGACCAAATCTCGTGCATTTAATGCAGAGATATGCCTCAATCTCGTGCATTAAATGCCGAGATATGCCTCGAGCACTGTACGAGAACAGCTTTTGACGTGGCGTCTGATCTCGTCTCATCTTGAGCGTAAAAACTCATCTCTGCATGTATAGAATAGGCAATGTATTCTTTTAATGTGTAAAAATGACTTGTATCAAGGATATGTCACTAAACGACAGTCTGGGTCTCTGTACAAAATCATCATCACAGCCGTCCTCTCGATCGTCGTGCAGTACTTTTGTCAGGAGCCAGGTTCACTGTTTTGTCTGACAGATTCATTCGGGGAATATGAAGAGTTCCTCGTACGACTTTAAGTTGCATTAAAGACAAACATATTTTACTCCGTAGGAAGGTGTAGCAACCTTTTACGCCAAAACAGCATTGAAGCGCTGCTTTACGTGGGCAGTTCTGAAGCTCTTCTATACGCCACTCAGATCTGAATCTCTGTTTTACACGAGTAGTCCTGAAGCCATGTTTTACGCCAAAACAGCATTGAAGTGCTGCTTTACGCGACTTCGTGCATGTTGGAGATTTTGACTGTATAGTACGCGTACAATTCCCCAGCGTATTTCATGCTTCTACAAGACCCCCTTCAAAGTTTTCAAATTTCTCATAATTTGAAATACTTTGAATGAAGCATGAAATGGTTAAATTTGACTCGTTCTTTGAGGCTAATTTTTCGGCAATATTTAAGAGGTTGTTGGAATTTGGCATGTTCTCTTCTGCCTATATAAAGGCAAGCGAATGAACCTGTCTTTCCATACTTCCTTCATCACAAAGATGGTTGCCGAGATTCATTGGGCTGACCTGAGAAATAAGAAGACTATGCTCTTCCAGTATATAAGGAGCCGTAAAAGGAGGCATCTTCGAGCAAGTATCCTCTGCAACGATGGACCATGGAAGGGTATCATAGCTTCCTTTGCTTGGGGTAATCAACAATTTTATATGGTGATTCGTCAAGGAGAGAGGAAGGGTCTCATTGGACCACACATCTTGCTAGCTATTTTTTTCCCTATCATGAAGCTGGACCCTGGTGGGCAGCTTGGCCGTGTCTTCCAGTATTATGTTGGGTCACAAATCTGGGCATGGCCGTCGATAGCGTATGGAGGGGGGCTTGAATAATTCAAACAAGCCCAGTTTTGTATTCTCCCGCCATTCACCATTTTCTTGTTCATCGGCAGAAGAAGTCGAAGAAGTGCCGTAGAAGAAGAAGAACTGAAGATCTCCGTCAGACGAGAACCTGGCGTAATAGCTTCCCGTCGTGATCTTGAATATTAATGAAAAATCCTTTGTAAAAAAAAGGATTTTCATCATATGTAATCATGATCTTGAACATTAATGAAAAATTCTTTGTAAAATGGATTTCCATCATCTGTAATCATGATTAATAAACTTGTCTTCTTTACGCATCATTGATTTGCCATATTTGTTGTGAGGAAGTCTGATAATACGCAGCTTCAGCATGTCTGAGTAATCTTTACATTGATTTTAACAAATATGCTTCCAGTCACATTCCGACTTTTACGCATAGAGGAATATGCGTAAAAGGTTTTCAGCATTAAATCGTCTTGAAAGTCCAATTGTCATGCTATTTTTGGACGAGGAGTCACATAGAATTCTGAACTGTTACTTCTCTAATACGAAGAATTTCTGTTCAGAATATCATCTTCAAGAATGGCTTCGAAAGCTTCCCGAAACAGAGCAAGAAATGTCCGTCGAACAGGCCATACTTGAACCTAGATGTAAAGGATTCTGGCTAGACTTCGAATGAACTTCCAATGGCCCAAGAAGAGAGTCATCTTCAATGCTGACATCTGTGTGTTTCAGGCACTTGCAATATTTTGTAACCAAAAAGGAGCATTTTCTGCATAATCCCTTGTAATTGGCTTTCTCGAGTATAAGTCCCGAATTATACGCATATCCTGTCCTGCATAATTTTAAGATATGTGAAAAGTCATAGATCCGTAGCATCTATAGCTTCTGAGCGTAAAGACTTCCGAGCGTAAAATCGTAGATCTGTAGCTTCTGAGCGAAAAAGCTTCCGAGCGTAAAATCATAGATTTGTAGCTTCTGAGCGTAAAAGCTTTTGAGCGTAAAATCATGGATCTGTAGCTTCCGAGCGTAAAACCATGGATCCTTGCTCTGCGCGTAAAATTATAGATCCATTACGCAGTATGACTGTCTGCCTTCTTTTTCAAATGATAGGCTGACGTGGTCCCAAATCCTAACCGAATATTAAATATCGGATTTGGTTAAGGATTCGAAGAGTTATCTGAACTCTATAAATAGACCTAGGTCGTGAAAGAGAGAAACCCTCCGTCTTTTTTCTGAAAACTCTTCGTCTCTTTCTGAGAACTCTTCGTTTTCGTCTCTTCCTGAGAATTCAGTTTCGCCATGGCACCAAAACAGGCCTCCGCTGCTAAGGGAAAGAAAGTCGCTTCTTCATCTCGCTCCACTGCTCAAGTACGAGCGACCCCCATTAGGCCGAACGAGCCTCGTCCTGAACGAAGTGATCCGCCGTCTAGCTGCGCTCCGGGCATCATAGGTAAGGGCTTCGAGAGGAGAGAAAAAAAAATCCTACGCACACGTTGTACGTGTATGCGCAAATACGCCCACATTCCTAATGTATCAGCGTAAAATTTCCTATTTTTTGCAGTCTGGTGTAAAAGCACAGACTGTCAAAATTTGGCGTATACTGTAAACCTTGCGTTTTACGCACTTGATGTGAATTCCAGCGAAAAACTTAATTTTGGCAGTCTGGCATAAAAACTCAGACTGTTAGGTTTTGGCGTTTACTGCCAACCTTGAGTTTTACGCACTGGGAGTAAATTCCAGCGTAAAACTCAAATTTTTGCAGTCCGGCATAAAAGCACAGACTGTCAAGTTTTGGCGTATACTGCAAAGAGTATAGTATCTAGCGTAAAACTGACTTATTTTCTTGCTTTTTGCAGTGGACCTACAAATTCCCCCTCTGGCTGAAGTGATGGGCTCTGCTGCTGGAATGCTGAATTCCAACTATCTGGAGGACTTGTCCTATGTGACATTCCCCATCTCTGGAAACGAGTATCCTCAAGAATGGGGAACTCTGATCTCGGCCCAGGGAGAACGAATGTTGCTGAGTATGATCAGTAGGGAGCCCCTGACATACATAGATGAGACTGAGTATAAGAAACCAGCTTTCTTATTCGGGGATATGATTGATAAGCAATCCCAGACGAAGTCCAAGAAGGAAGATTGGGTATTTGCTGATGAGGGCACGATCATGTATCTGCCAAAGATGCCCAGAGATTACCCTATCTCTGCATTCTTTCATGCCACACATCCTAGAAATATGGTATGGACTCTGACTCCTGATCTTTATGGGCAGCCAGGGAAGATCTTTTATAAGAAAGAATTAAATCGAGGATCCTTTGTAAGCAGTCCCTCGGGCCCTGTCATGCCTTTCAGAGGATTACTGCCGGGCAGCGTCCCGAGTGAAGGCACTTCTCTAATTCAGCCGTTTCAAATAGCGACTTTTTGCAATGACTTTATGGGACAGGAAGGAGTATACCCCAAAGTTAACCCTCGCACCAGTGGATGGCTTAGCCCCCAAAATCTTCGATAGGCCAGTTTAGCTGCATGGGCCCTGAAGCACTTTCAGACGGAGCTGGAAAGTATTGGCTTGTTTGCGGCTGTGAGTGCCACTAGTGTTGGGCTGCCTCTCAACCCCTTGTTCTTAGCTTTGATGGAGTGATATAACTCACTCACTGGGACTTTCGCCACTTTGCTAGGTGAGTTGGGCTTAGCCCTTCATGAGATGGCAGATATCTCAAAGCTGCCAATGGAAGACACTCCTTATGAAGAGTACGTTCGCACAAATAGGGAGCTGAAGGATACCAACCCTAGGAGAGTGGCGGTGTACCAAGAGCTGATGAGCCACTACCTTGCATGCACCACCTTCTACAAAGAGCCCTTTGATTTGGCTCATATCAACAAATGGATATCCTACATCTTCTTCCATCAGGCCAGAAATGCCAAGCCGGACAAGGTTGTAGATAGCCGAGATAAACCCTTGAACCTTCTAAGCATGCTTAATGCTAGCACAATCGATGATCTCATCGTAGATGTAGGGGCTCCAGATTGGGTTCTTAATAAAGAGATAGGGGGTTATCCTGCAGGAACCAAAGCCTACAGCTATATGAGGCATTGCCGAAAGCCTTTGTCAAGAGAAGCTCAACTCGCTGGCTTCCTTTCTGTCTGGCTACGCCGATGGGTGGTTCCTGGCATCGCGTCTGCGGATCGCATTCATCGCAACACCTTATGGACCGCAGTTCGTTTGGTGTTTGGAGCAAGATTGGGCTCGCTCCCTGCCATGGTATGCAGGATTCAAGCTGGCCTGAGGGCCATCACTGAGGGACTGCTGGCTGATGATACACAGCATGAAGGATATCCCAGAGTGAAATTGCCGTTCTTATATCTGATGAGATGGTTAATCCTTCACAACACCAAAGTGATGTCTCCCGGATCGGCCAGTGGTTTCGGGCAATAATTTTCTGTTAAATTACAGGAATTCTTCTTGGAATGTGACTAGCGTCATAGATTGTCGGCTAGCACTAAATTTTGCCCATAGTTGGAAGTTCTTCTGCACCGTCCCCCCTGTACATATCAATCAACAAGGGACTAAACTTCAGAATGCGGGTCAGGGGAATACTATTCTTTCTCCTGAAGCCTTTTACTGGTTGGTCAGCATTAGACCTTCCCATCTGCTATATAGAAGTGAGGACCACTGCTACTTGGAGCCTTATCTGCCAAGCCGTTTTGTCAGGCAATTTGGGTATGATCAGTTGTATGTAGGAAATCCCATCACCAGCTTCAAGTTCTAAGGTAGACTTATTGATGGAGCTAGAGGATGGCGGTACTTCATAATGGGTTACACTGGAGCAACCTTTGCCGTGCCAGCGACTTCTCTCTCCATGGAGTTGCGTATTCTTCATTCATACGCGCAGTTTTATGTGTCCATCAACACCTTCCATCGTGATTTTAATGTACATGGAAGTTTTAGGATGCCTTTCCATAAGTCCACCGGAAGAGAGGAGATACCCTCTGTTTCTTCTGAGGAAGGTGATGAAACCACCGGTGCCGATGACTATTTATTGATTTTATCGAGAGGCGTAATAGCTCCGCCAGTAGAGCCTCTTATTATTTCCCATAAACGAAAGGATTCTACTCTGAAAGAGCCTTCTTCCCGCAAGAAGAAGCAGACTACCAGAGATCCTAAAAAGACTTCCACCAAGGAGGCCTCTTCCAGGAGTGAGCCCATTGTTTCCCCTGTTGGGGATGATTCTTTGATTGTGGGTCCTTCATCTTTTAGAGAGGGAACCTCCACAGTTCCAGCTGAGAGTGCTGGAGATTCTTTGCCCTCGATTGCTGCCGCTACCACCGCTACCGGGAGTGCTTCTAGATCGCCTTCGAGGCCGAGCATAATAAGAATCAATATACCTTTATCAAGACAAATAATGGGACAAGCCCATCCTTCGTCTGTAAATATCTCGAGTGAGATTCCACCCGTTGAACCTCGAGTGGATCTAGGTGACGACTGGGATGATTACCCTCAATTGTCAGTTGGTACACCCTCTTCTCCAGGTATGACAGCTTGTTTAGCATCATTAAGAAATGATTTAGCTATACAGGCTGCAGACGCAACATACATACCATCGGCCATGTATAAACGTTATTTTCACGCCTTTTTCAGAAAAATTAACATCGAATTGATATTAACTTTCTTTTGTCTTATTTTCAGGCGAAGACATCTCTGGGGAGGGCGGAGTTGACACAACTTCTGATTTTGTTGCAGATCCAGCTGATGAAATGGCGGCGCCTGACGTCGACGAAGCAGACTTTGAAACTGCCAATCTTTCATCCGCAACATTATCGGGTGTCATCCCGCCAGTAGCAGTCCAAGTCATATCAGATGTGGATGAAACCACCATCTCGACTCTGCCTTCTTCGTCGAGCATGCCAGCAAATTCAACCGTTGTTGGTGTCTCTTCTTTTGTCGCACCCTCTGTTGAAGCAACGACAGTGGCAACATCCTCTGCCGACGTTCAAGAAAGGAGACTTACTGATATTGCGGCCACTTCCAGCGTCCATTCGAGCTTTGCCATGCTAGTTGAACAATATACTAGTGTATTCTACCTCACTTTGAAAGAATTGATATCCCTGGTGCTGGAGAAGAATCTCAGCTTTGATGCTCTGAAGATGTCCTCCAATCTCACTATAGCGCAGATTAGAAATTTTAGTGACGCTGAAAGAGCTAATGCGCTAGAGCAAATAGTTAATGGTTTAGAACAACCCATTAACGAATATTTACAGCTATCCCGAGGCAGCATCGATGACTTGATTCAGGCTGAGTACGACTCCCTAACTGCAAATTTTGCTTAGCAGGCAGAAACTTTAAGCAAATCCATCCAGGAACATCAACAAGAGATGGAGAAAGAGCAAGCAGCATTGGTGGAGGTTGTTCCTTAGCTAGCTATGTGATAGGCCAAATGTGAGGGATGTAAAGCGAGGGTTTAAGAATTGGAAGCTGAACTTGCTCAGGCAAGGAAGAGGCTTCTTAAGGCATCAGTGGTTCGTGATGTATTTGAGGGCCAGATGAAGACAGCTCAACAGAACTTGACACATGCGGGTGTCATCCACGCAAGTTTTGTTGATTCTTTGTCCGAACTATCTCTCTTGAATAATGACGAAGCAAGGCTGGAGCGGGCTCGTACCAACATCTTGAACTCCAGGAATGAGAGGATGGCTACTTTGGCGAAACAGATTCACGATTTAACTGCTCTTCCCCAATAATGTACTTTCTTTTGCTCCTTATTTTCTCAGAGATAATAAAGATACATTTTGACTTTGTGGACCCATCACTTTAAAATATAAATGATAGACTTAGATGAAAGTGATATCAGAGGTAATATGAACATGATATACTTTCGGTAAGGCTTGGCTGAATATAAATCTATTCAGAGGTAATATGAACCTGACAGAATATAATCCAACTAAATTTGTATACAAAACACTATCAGAGGTAATATGAACATGATAGGTTTACAAATTAGTTAAGCAGATCTATTCAGAGGTTATATGAATCTGATAGAATATGATACAGCTAACCTTTATAAGTAGTATCGTCAGAATAGAATCTTCACAATACTCCGTTAAGCAAAGAAGATCAAGCATAGTACATCTTTGGGAATTTGCCGTTGATAGGAGTTTTTATCAAATCTCCATTAGGCTTGGCTAGTCTATAAGCGCCATTTGAGAATATTGTTTCAATCATATAAGGGCCCTCCATTTCCTTACGATTGTTTGTATGAATTTCGGATATCGTACCAGAGGTAATATGGACGTAGTACAATACCGTGTTTGTTGAGGACATCCCACTGGGGGATCTTTGGTGGACCTATTATTCGTTGCGCATGTTGAGTGCAAAAAATAAGTTAGAAACAAGCCCTATCAGAGGTAGTATGGACGTGATAGGTTTTGTGGGTAGTAAAGACATCCCGCTAGAGGATTTTTTTTTGGGGACCCATCACTTTTTTGCGCACGTTAGTGCAATTAATAGGTTTGAGATAAGTCCTGACGGAGGTAATATGAACGCTGTAAAATATGACTCTGTGGGATAGTGGAGAGACATATTTCTGTTGAGAGGTAATGTGGACTCGTTTCCTTTGCGGGCATCCTACTGGGGGCATCCCACTGGGGGTTTTTGGTGGACCTATTACTTCTTGTGCACGAGAGTGCAAGTAATAAGTTTAAGACAAGCCCTTCCAGAGGTAATATAAATGTGGCAGTTTTTGTGAAACTAACACCACTGGCGTACTTAGAGTTAAGTACGGATGCTAAGTTGAGATGACAACCGATATCAGAGATAATATGGACATGATAATCGATAGCCGAAACTCGGAAGGTTTGCTCAGAGGTAATATAGACATGACAAACTCATCCTGAGAGAAATATTATGACAGCAGTTCAGAGGTAATATGGACGTGAACCTATGTCCGAAAAACTCATTTGAGGAGTGATTCGTTGAGTGTGGTCTATCTGAACATGAAGATAGACCAAAGTATCGCTCCGCTAGGGAGATTGATGGGACGATAGCTCAGAGGCACTATGTGCATGGCTAGCGTCTAACGAGATTGGTTTTGAATAGTCACTGTGAGAGTGTGCAAGTAGACCTAAAGATTGCTCCGCTGGAGAGATTTTGAGGATCCATCATCCATTGCGTATCCGGGACTCTTGGATACGGATGATGGCTTCAAGAATTTGGCTCTTGCTGGGGATGAAGAACCAAGAGTTGATTTTGTACATCCGGGTTGTGGACTTATTACCTATGACGTACCTTAAGTACAGATAATAAGCTGAAATGACTAGCACTACCAGGGGTTAGGTGAACGTGATAGTAGGAAGTCAACGAGAAGAACTTCACTCAGTGGAAATGTGGACATGGAAAAGTTCTGAAAATATCTTACTCAGAGGTAATATGGACGTGGTAAGATATGAATCGGTGGGGATAAAGAACAATAGGACAGAGGTGGTGATAGTTTTACCCTGTTGGAGAAAGTGGAGAGACGTAGTTCGGAGGTAATATGAACATGAACTACTCGATAGCAACAACCTGGGAGGTTTGCTTAGAGGTCACTTGGACATGGCAAACTCAGCTGGGGATAAAATATTTGGACAATAGTTCAGAAGTAATATGGACGTGAACCCAAGTCCGAAAAAAAATTCACTTGGAGAGTGATTTGCTGAGTGGGGATAGACCTGAAGGTTGCTCCGCTGGGGAGAGTTTTAGGGACTCATCATCCGGCACTTTTTGAAGGAGCAAATTGCCACGTGGGAGTGAGATTAATTTGTCGTGACATTCTTCTCGCTATAAGTGCAAAGTGTTGGCTTTGGCGTCAATCAGCTCCTGGATTCTCCTTTTTAGTACATAGCACGCTTTTGTGGGGTGATGAATGTACCGATGAAAGAGATAATATTCTAGATCATCGACCTTGCCAGCCCTTTCAGGATGTCTGATGTTAGGTAGCCGAAGCTTGTTTTCCTTCATCAATATATTGAAGATTTCAATGATGTCATCATCTTTGAAGGAGAAAGTCCCCTTTGGCTTTCGGGCTTTCGACACCTGAGTCGTACGGTCTTCAAGAAAGATGGTCATAGTTGCATCATCTTCGGACTCAGAGGAAATTCTACCCCCAGCTTTGGATGCTGCTCTGTTTTGTCGAGGGAGACTACCCCAGACATGTCGCTGTCTGGTTCTTCTTCTTCTTTTTGTTTGCCTTTGTCCACAGAAGTTGATTTAGAAGGACCTGTATCTGGTATTACAGGATCAGACTCTAGAAGTTTGGAGTTTGCAACAGATGCGGTATACCCTAACCCAGACAGTAAGGATCACCATGCAACGGTATTCTTCTGCTTTTTTCATAATTGAGACCTTGCTTCAACTTCAAATCATAACCCATATTTTGCATAATCTTTAAAGCCTGTGGGCTATATCTATGGACTTGTATTTTCTCAACCTCCGACTCGGGAGAATCCTCTTATACAATCGGTCTATTCCGCATTCGACCAAAGACCATTGGATGCTGATCATTGCGAGTAGGTGGAACAATAAAGATAGAATCTTCACGTGGCCTATATGTCGTGACGACATTAGATGTTGACGCTACTTTCCACACAATCTCCCCACGCTTGGTAGTTAGGGGCACTAAATCTTGATTTTGACCCCTGTCTTTGCGTTTCTGGATCAAGAAATCACGTAAATTAAGGGGATTAATAGAAGAAGATGAAGAAGGCTTATTCTGCCTTTTTATATCAGAAGGGACGCAGAGATTATGGACCGGAACCCTTTTCCTGCCATAGGAATATAGCAGTTCACCCATGTGGGTAGCATACGACCCATCATCTGTCTGAGGAGTATGAAATCTGTCACGCTCCAGTCCCAAAATACCGAGGGACCGGACGCGTGGCAATGGCCAGCAACACACATCGATGGACAAATCCAATTTAATGGATCCATCGGGCATGCTTAAGCTATAATATAACAATAAGTAGGTCCAATGATATAAGTCACAGTCTACAGTAATCTCATCCACAATAGATAATTAAGGATCAAATGCCAGAATAATGCAAATAAATATAAACTAACAAGTCTCAATAAAAGTATCTCGGAGAACAATCCGAGTACAAGTCTGGTACATCAATGTAATAGACTGGAAATAAAGTAACTATAATCAGAAATAAAGGAGTATCTCAAGCCAATACTCAGGAGAAGTCCTCTGGTATGATCTCATCCTCAGATCCTGGTTCTGCTCTAATGTATGCACCTGCTTCTGCTAATGCTAATGCTCCAGTCCCGTATACCTCGGGATAGATCTCGTCAGCTAATCCTGGGGACATAGTCCATTCCAGGTCCTCAGGGGACATAACAAGGTACAGAAAATATAAGCCAAAATAAATACAGTACAGTAATGAATGAACAATAGGGTAAGTATATAACCAGCTAGGTGATATGCAAGTGAGAGTGTTAGTCATACTCGGGCTGATGATCAGTGTCGGAGAAACCCATAGCAGTATTTTCTCGAAGGGCCAGAACTGGTGCCATAGCTCTGTGTCAGAGACTAAAACACATCCAGATGTCAATATATATAATATAATCAGCCTTTGATATGGTAATACTCTCCCCACCCAATGAAATCTCACGTCTCATGTCCATGACACGCAGGATCAAAACTAATACAACAAGTCAGGATATAATCTAAGCATGTAAACTGTGTATGTCATAAACCTGTATCCTATACAGAATCACCATGAATATCTCAGGAAGATTCTGTCTCATGAATAGTGTCAAGTGTCCCGGGTATAATGTACTTGTTAAGACAAGTACGAGGATGTAAAGGGTCACGAATGTCCATCTCTAGATGATAATACACAACACCGCGTACGATGTTGGCACCTGAATATAATCGGACGCTAAGTAAGTCACACGGTCTTAGGTTAAGCATGCACAACAATGTAAAAGAATCAAGGAGAATATGTAACAAGACTGCAAAGTTTGGCAAGGTACACTTGTCTGTGGTTCTGGCTCCAACTGTAGCTCTGGTCTCAGTGTGATCTGCAGGTACTACTCCGGCTGCTGAAATAAACATCACTATTAGATTCAGAAAATATCAAATAGCTAGAAATGCCTGTCTTTGAGTCCAATTTGGACACAGGGGCAAAAATGACATTTCCGGGCCAAAGCGGGGTCCACATGTGGGCCACTTTGCACCAAAAAGCGTGTCAGGGTCAAAGGTCTCCAAATTAGTCCAACTTAGTGTCAACAAGTCAGGAACGATGATACGAACCCAACGGAACTTCCAGAATTGGATTTCGATGAGCCGATCACAAAATCGTCCGTCAAGTGGAGCATATGGGGCCCACGATACGCAATTTTGTCAACGTTCTCAGAATCAAACCAAACTTGGGTCACAGGACCAGCGTATCGCTACGAGTCCGATGGCACAAGTTTTGTCTCGATCCGACGTGTGTACACAAAGTTACAGCATATTCCAGAAAGGGCGGATACGCGTTGATTTTGGTGTGCACGCACATCCGAATCGACTTCTGCGAAATCCCACACGTCCGTATCAATGACGCGCACATTTCGGTAAAGACCGGGTGCGACCAAGTCGTCCCGTTTGGCGGGCCGTACTCAGTTCCGGGGTGAATCAGGGCGTTGATTTTCCTGTTTTTGGATCGTGGTTTGCGATCACCACAGGATGCAATGCACCGAGCGGGTTGCACGGGCACCGAGAGGGTTATACAGTCTACGCGTTGCAACTGATGGAATCGAAAACGGAGTTACGAGGAGAGAGAAACGGGTACCTGAATAGGGCTCGAGAAACTCCGTTATCTCGTGTCCGACACGACACGAAGTGTCCGTGTCCGAGTCGCCTAGGGTTAGGGTTTCTAGGGTTCTGGAGGGAGCTCAGGCGGGGGAGGCCGGCCGGAAGGCGGCGCGCGGCAGGCGCTGAGCGGCGGAGGCGGGCCGGAGGCGGAGCACGGCGACCGGGCCGGAGGGGCTGCTGCTGCAGCTGCGGGTTTGCTGGGGGGAGGAGGAAGGAGACGGGGCAGCATCGCAGCGAGGTGGCGAGGCGGTGGCGGCATCGCGGCGAGGCGGTGGCGGCGTCGCGGGGGGGAGGTGCTTGCTGGTCGGGGAAGGAGGATGGGAGGAGACGACTGAGGGGTCGTGGAGTGATGGGGAGCGGCGATCAGGCGGCCGCTGCCCGGAGGAGGCTGGCGGGGCGAGGTCGGGCGGCCGAGGAGAGGGTGAGGTGATCGACGGGATGACTGGGGACGGGTCAAGCTCGGCGGCGAGGGAGCTAGGGTTCAGCTCAGATGGCTGCGGCGGCGGAGCTGGAGAAAGGCGGCGGCGACGGAGAAATTTATTAGGGTTGCGGCGCTGGGCACGCACGTCGAGAGGGGGGGTTTTATATGGTGCCGTCGAGTCGGAACAGTATTTCCGACCCGGTTTGGGATTAGGGTTCGGTTTGGATTCGGGTCCGGGTCGGGCGGGTCGCGGGTTGGGCAGACCCGATCTGACCCGTTAAGGTCAGGGGTCCGGTCCGGTTTGGTTGGACCGGGTTCAGCCCGGTTCAGCCCGGTTTGAACCCGGTTCAACCCGGTTTATTTTGGGTTTAATACGGTTTAATTATTAATAGTTTTTCGGGCTTTAAAGATGTTTCTGGAGTCCAATAAATTCACGAAAAATTACTCTATGTCCGGTTTCTCATTTTACACCATAAAATATTATTTTTATAATATTTTAATATTAACTAATAGCAATTAAAAATCATTTAATTACCGATTGCCTAGGGTTTAATTATAGAAAAATCTCAGAAAAATCCAGAAAATTATGAAAAACTAATTTAAAAATTCTTGAAAAAAATAAGGGGGTTTACAAAATCCCATAAAACGAGTCTTCTTTACGCAGACAGGCTTATCCTGGGGTAATCTGGAGCTTTGCACAGGTTCTCGTAAAATAGAGAAAGTCCTCAAATGGCCTCCAGTGTCTCGCATAATATGAAGAGTGGGCAACTTCTTCTCTTGGCGGCGTACAAGCCTAGAGGTTGGGAGACTCACCACTTGTTTTCCCTTGACGTGATCAAGGGGACCATCTGCATCATCATAGAGGGGAGATTTATTTTTACGCGTAGAGCGCGTTTGAAATTTTTGAATTGGCGCTGAGGCCTTGTCAGAAATTTTGTCTGCTACGTCACAGACGGGAGACAAAGTTTTACGCATAGGACGCGTTCTAGACTTCTGGATTGGCACTGGGGCATTGCTAGAAGTTTTGTCTGTCACATCACAGATGGGAGACATAGTTTTATGCACAGGGCGCGTTCTAGACTTCTGGATTGGCACTAAGGCATTGCCAGAAGTTTTGTCTGCCATGTCACGGATGAGAGACATAGTTTTACGCGCAGAGCGCGTAGGCTGTGTTGTCACAACCTTGTTGATCAGAGGAGGAGAGCTTCCAGGAAGGGTAAAGGACATCTTGGGCATCCAAACTTTACGCAGCTTCCTGTTATTCTGGACAGAGGGGGAACGAGAGCTACCCCCTGTACGAAGCATGTCTTCATAAGCAGATTGGTCGAATTGGACGACCAAGTCTTCTTCGTCGATCCGACGGTTACCATATTGTGTTGAGCAATTGCCTTCTTGTCAGAAGAGAAAGTCGTCCCCAGCAGAGTCGCCATCTGTTGTTTGATGATAAAAACAAAGAAGAGGATTTGTACAAAACCTTTATTTATAAACGTAGGCTGTTAAACTCCCCTGGTATACAAAACACTATCAGAGGTATGAGCATAATAGGCTTTGAAAATTCACCAGCAGAATCGCTATTTTGTTTGATAATAAACAAAGAGGGTTTGTACGAAACCTTTCTTTTTTTTGTTTACAAATAAGAAAAAAGAGTACAATTAATCCTATACGAGGATGTTAAGTACAATAAAAATAATTCTGGGAAAAAATTGCTATAGGAGTCTGATCTACGGTCGATCACTTTGTCCCTTGGACCACATGATGAGAAAGAAGTACTGTAGAAGAAGAAGAAGCTTCAAAGATTGCAGGAGGGATTGAATTCTTGTTGCCAAAGTTGTCAATCAACACTCTCTGTCTGTGCTCTCTCTTTATGATCTCTTGATCTCTGATCTTTTCTCCTCTGTCCCTCTTTTTTTGGCCTCCACTCTCTATGTCCCTTGTCCTATGACTAGAGGTCTCCATTTATAGAGATCAGTCATGATAACTGTCCAGTCGGCGTAGAAGTCCAACTGTGGAGAGAGTCGCATCTTTTATGTGGCAGTTATAATAACTGCTACCCACGTTTGAATGATCTCCTGAATTCGCGTATGATACGTGTCCCATTATAAGGTAACGTGTATAACTGCTTCTCGAAGATCACGACATGCAAGCCACGTAGGTAACTGCTCCTCGCGTAGAGATGGTTGGCGTAAAAGCCAAATAACTGTATTGTTGGCGTAAAAGCCAAATAGCTGTCTTGTTGGCGTAAAAGCCAAATAGCTGTCTTGTTGGCATAAAAGCCAAATTCTGCGTAGAACTTGATGCTGTATGAATAATAGATAACCGACATAAAAGTAGCCAATTATCCTTCTTGACTGAGGTTTTGAGCGTATTCTGGGCCAAATAGCCTTATCACGTACCTTTGCAGATATAGCCTGAGTTGGCGTATTTCGAGTAGATAGCATACGGCGTACTCCTATAGTTGAAAATAGCCTGGTTGGCGTATTTCAAAGAGATAGCATACGATGTGCTCCTATGGTTGAAAATAGCCTGGTTGGCGTAAAATGCCAGGATGGTGATGTAAGCGTATTAGCCCTAGTTTTAGCTCTCCTAGTCATGACAAAATCATAAAGGATGGGACCAAATCTCATGCATTTAATGCAGAGATATGCCTCAATCTCGTGCATTAAATGCTGAGATATGCCTTGAGCACTGTACGAGAACAGCTTTTGACGTGGCGTCTGATCTTGTCTCATCTTGAGCGTAAAAACTCATCTCTGCCTGTGTAGAATAGGCAGCGTATTCCTTGAATGCGTAAAAATAACTTTTATCAAGGATATGTCACTAAACGATAGTCTGGATCTCTGTACAAAATTATCATCACAGCAGTCCTCTCGATCGTCGTGCAGTACTTTTGTCAGGATCCAGGTTCACACGGGGAATACGAAGAGTTTCTCGTACGACTTTACATTGCATTAAAGACAAACATATTTTACGCCATAGGGAGATGTAGCAACATTTTACGCCAAAACAGCATTGAAGTGCTGCTTTATGCGGGCAGTTCTAAAGCTCTTCTATACGTCACTCAGCTCTGAAGCTCTGTTTTACGCGAGCAGTCCTAAAGCCATGTTTTATGCCAAAACAGCATTGAAGCGCTGCTTTACGCGAACTTCGTACATGTTGGGGGGTTTTGACTGTATAGTACGCGTACAATTCTCCAGTGTATTTTATGCTTCTACACCGCGAGCCACCTCTCTCCTCTGCCTCCGCCTGTCTCACCACCACCGTCTCCTCCAGCCCTCGCCGCTCGCTGCCTCGTCGAGCGTCTCCACCTTCGCCATACCGAGCTCCCTTGCCTCCTCCGCAAGCATCTCAGCCGCAGCCCTGAGCTCCGTCAGCGCACCGCCTCGCCGCCTCAGCCATAACCCGACGACCCCACCATGACGAGCAGCCGCAAACGCTGCCACCAGCTCCGGCCGCCGCAAAACCCTAACCCTAGCAGCCCGCCGCCGTATCGCGGATCGAAATTTTAGTTTCTGGGAGCCCTGTTCAGGTAGCCGTTTCTCTCTCCTCATTGCCCTGTTTTCTGTTCCGTCTGTTATGACGCAAACCCCGCGTGACCCTCTTGATACCCGTCAACCCGCTCGGTGTGTCGCATCCTGTGGCGATCGCGAATTGCGATCCAAAATCAGGAAAATATTCACCCTATTTTTCCCCGGAACTGAGTGCGCCCCACCAAACGGGACGACTTGGTCGTGTGCGAACTTCACCGAAAGGTGCGCACCGTTAATACGGACGTGTGAGATTTCGCAGAAGTTGATTTGAATGTGAGTGCACACCGGAATCAACGCCTATCCGTCGACAACATTCCGTACCGGCCCTATTCTGGAACTCGTTGTAACTTCGTGTACACACATCGTATCAAAAAAAACTTGCGCCAATCGGACTCGTAGCAATACGCTGGTCCTGTGACCCAAGTTTGGTTCGAATCTGAGAACGTTGACAAAATCGCGTATCGTGGGCCCCGCGGCTCCACTTGACGGGCGATTTTGTGATCGGATTATCGGAATCCAATTATGGAAATTTTGTTAGGTTCGTATCATCGTTCTGGACTTATTGATACTAAGTTTGACGAATTTGGAGAACATTGTCTCTGACATATTTTTCGGTACGAAGCGGGCCACATGTGGACCCCGCTTTAACCAAGAACTGTTATTTTTGCCCCTGTGTCCAAA
The DNA here is from genome assembly GCA_036927795.1 of Iris macrosiphon. NCBI lineage: Eukaryota > Viridiplantae > Streptophyta > Magnoliopsida > Asparagales > Iridaceae > Iris > Iris macrosiphon. The sequence goes on from JAYESA010000005.1 coordinate 63,329,165, forward strand.
TTGGACTCAAGGACAGGCGATTCTACCTATTTAATGTTTTCTGAATCTGATGGTGATATTTATTTCAGCAACCGGAGGAGTTCCTTTAAATCCTATTGATACCAGAGCTACAGTTGGAGTCAGAATCCCAGGCAAGTGTACCTTGCCAAAACTAGCAGTACCTGCTTCATATTGTTGTCTTGATTTATTCATATGTTGTACATGCTTAACCTATGACCGTGTGACATTATTTAGCATCCGAATAATATTCGGGTGTCAACACTGTACGCAGAGTTGTGTAATGTCACCTAGACATGGATATCGAGACCCTATGCATTCTCGTGCTTGCATTATCAAGTACGACATACCTCAGGACACCTGACACAAATCATGATCAGAATCTTCCTGAGATATTTATGGTGATTCTGTATAGGTTACATGATTCATGACATAGATATTACATGCTTAGATCTCATTATGACTTGTTGCATTAGTTATGATCTTGTGTGACATGGACATGAGACATCGTGAACCTGTGATGTGTGATTACATTAGGTGGGGAGAGATTTACTATACAAAAGGCTAATTATATATATATATATATATATATATATATATATATATATATATATATATATATATATATATATATATATATATATATATATATATATTACTTTACTAGAGGTGCCTTAGACTCTGACACAGAGCTTTGGTACATTACTGGCCCTTCGAAAGAATACTGCTATGGGTTTTCCCGACACAGATCCTATAGTAGTCTCAGCCTGAGTATGATTAAAACTCTCACTTGCATATCACTTAGATGGTTATATAATTTACCCTATTGTTTCATTTATTGTTGCACTGCATTATTTTTTGCATGAGTTATTTTTTGTACCTTGCTATGTCCCCTGAGGACCTGGATTCCGGATTATGTCCCCAGGATTAGCAGACGAGATCTTTCCCGAGGTATACGGGACATGAGAAATAGCAGGAGCAGGAGCAGGAACAGGAGCAGACATTGGAGCAGTACCAGGAACCGAGGATGAGGTGATTGCAGAGGATTTCTCTTGAGTATATGTTTCTTCTATACTCGGTCTTTGATGCTATTAAAATTTTTGTTTAATGAACAATTGTATCAGACTTATTATCGGGTTGTTCCCTGATTTATTTACTTGTGACTTGATGATGATTATATTTTCCTTTTGTTGATATTGATGTATTTATTCTGTGGATGAGATTAGTAGACCCTTATTATTGTACTACAACTTAAGTACATCCTGATGGGTCCATTAAATTGGATTTGCCCATCGGTGTGTGCTGCTGGCCATTGCCACGTGGCTAGTCCCTAGATATTTTGGGACTGGGGCGTGACAGTGGATGAGATTAGAATTAGACTGTGACATGTATCGTAGACCATTATAATTATTTTATAGCTTAAGTACACTCTAACGGGTTCATTAAATTGGGTTTGCACATTAGAGTGTGCTGCTGGCCATTGCCACGTGGCTAGTCCCTTGGTATTTTGGGACTGGGGCGTGACACCGTCAGTCAAAGTTTCTTCACAGGCTATATACCCCCAGTCTTAGTGTAAAGATTGACAAATATAGGTGATTGTGAAGACTGGATGAGCTAAGAATCCTCGCTAGGTACATATCCAAGGTAAAGTCCTCGCATTGGAACAACGTTTACACCTAGAGTACTATAAAAGAGACTTTGTCCCTGATCATCACATTTGTGGCTGATCTTTCCGAGTTTAGCTCCATGAGTCCAAGAAGTTAGGTCCCATTCCATCTTTCTTTGAAGAGTGGCATGTTAGAATCCAGGCAATGGGTAGTCCCGTGCCATTTCTGGAAGGTACATTTCCCTATTATCCATTTTGAAAATCCAATTTTCCTTCTTGGGTTTGGTTTGCGATGATCGACTGATGGCGTCACCAAACAAAAAGGCAGGCTTCTTGTATACTTCATTAGTGAAGGAGGAGAGAGGTTCGCTACTTATTAACGATGTTAACATCCGTTCTCCCTGATCAGCAATCAATAGCTAACAGATTTTGGACAAACTCCTGTCAGATTGGGGGAATTTCATGTGACAAATCCTCCAAATAGTTGGTGTGCAAGAGGCCTACAGTGGATCCAAGCATATCAGCCAAAGGATCCATAGATAAATCAACTGCAAGGACCACAGACATGAAGTCAATAAATTTTCAGAAGGAAAGTACGCACAAAAGAAATCCTTCTATAGGTCCTCAAAGATCTTCAGAAAGGTACACACTTTCTTGGTTTATATGAGAAGGTCAAGAAAGTATGTATATTCTTTAAGTCGACTGAAACTTAAGAAAGTGCACACAGTGTTTAAAAGAGAAAAAGCTCTCAAATTTCTTAAAAACTTAAGTAAAGGTGCACATTGGTCACTTTCCACTCTGGAATAAGGAAAATACACAAATTTGCCAAAAGTTTGGAAAGTGTGCATGATTATTCCTTCACTCTACAAGAGGAAAGTACGCCAAAAGGGCCAATTCTACTCTGAATGAAAGAAAAGTGCGGGTGCACATGTGTCTTTGTGTTATATGGTTTATCTCTTCTTATTCCCCTTATTTCTTTGCTTTTTTAGAAATTACAATGTATATGTAAATAAAAAGAAAGAAAACATAAAGCTCGCCGTGCCTATCTTGGCAGGATGTGCTATCTTGCGGGAGATGACTCTAGACCGCGACATGTTAAGCAACTCTTCGGTGGACCGAGCCGTTGTCTGCCCCGCTTATGGCCTTGTTGCGATCGTATGAGAAGAAGTGCACAACCCTTCCCTTATTCTTCTCCCTAGTCGGTTGAGATTGCTTGGGTGCCATGGCTGAAAGCTCGGTGTTGAAAGTGAAGAGAAAGAAGTAGGATTTTTGGAGAACACGAAGGCTTTAGAAAGCTCATAAAGAGTTTCTCTCTCCTCAACTTGGTTATTTAAAAAGAATCGATAAACCCTTCGGCTGCTAAAATACTTCGGGATTCGTGCAGCTAATTATGATACTTGGCCACATCAACAGTCTGTTGAGATTCTGCCCAAATTGCATGCACAATATTATAACCAATTTTTATGCTTCTAGTTCAAAGTATTTCAAATTTATTTTTGAAAATTTGAAAACTTTGAAGGGGTTATTGTAGAAGGATAAAAAGTATGCCTCCCAAAGGGTGTTAAACCTAAAGGAGTTGTGGCGTACTTTCTCACAAAATATACACTTCTAAGCTCAGCAGAATAAAGTGGTGCACTTTTTTAAAGCTTGAGACGAAGATGCACTTTCATGCCATTCGTCCAAACTCAACAAAGGTGGACGTACATTCTTCATGTTTTCTCCCCAAGAATTTAATGCAATTAACCTGACAGCTGACAGACGCAGTACTCGAGGAGATCAAGCTCATTAATGTATAAGATCTCTGGCACAGGGACCCAGGTTATCGTTTTGTGGCCAGTGCTGCCGCATTATTCTAAAGTATGCCAATATTCCTACTTCAAACGGAGTACGCCAGTGTGGTATCTCTATCAGAGTAAGCCAGTATGCTATCTCTATTAGAGTATGCCAGTGTGATATCTCTTTTAGAGTACGCCAGCGTGCTATCTCTATCAGAGTACGCCAGTGTGATATCTCTATCAGAGTACGCCAGTGTTGCTATCTCTATTAGAGTACGCCAGTGTGCTACCTTTTCCAGGGTACACTAATTTGTTGTCTCTAACCAGAATATACTAATGCTTCTTCTCTACATATGCCACCCAGTACTAATCCATGCACGCCTGTGCTTTTAAGAGAAAAGTGCGCACATTGTTCATAACCGACAGTAAAGCGGTTATGATTCCAAGCAAAACGTGTACATGCAGTTGCTGCCATTACTCGAGATTTTCTCGTACAGGAGGCCACGTGTTAAGTTGATAGCAAATTATGCATAAACTAAGCAGAACGTGGTTTGCAAGTTTTTAAATATACGCGCACAACGGCAAACGAAGTGCATATTGCCCGTTGGTGCGCGCACACCTAGGTAACCATTCCTGAATGCTATAAATACAGGGTCAGTATACCCTAACACACACACGCACATACACACGCACACACACACACACACAGATGGACAGAGAGAGAATACACGTAAACTTTTTCTAGCGTTGAAAGAGCCTTCTTCTCTAAGTGTTCAGGTGTTTGCATTTCTTCTTTGTGTCGAGTAGTCCAAGGAGTAAAGTGATCGAACGCAGATCAGATCTCTACAACTATACATTTCTAGAATTATTGTACTTTAGAATCTTGTATTGGATTTATTATACCCCTTTCTTTTCTTTCAAAGTTTGTAAACAAAAGTTCGTTCAACTTTTTGTTCATGGCACACAATCTTAATATTCCAATGTCTAAGAGTAGGTACAGAACTATATCCAAATTTAAACTGCGTACAACCATATGTGTACTTAGTGGATGTGCTTTGTCCATTCTGAATTATTTTATTTTTTTTCAATATATCGGGATTGATTCACTAATATTTTACTAGAACTTTATTCTATTTGCAAACCAAGACAAAGTTTTGCCTTTTCCAAGTCTTTTATTTCTTTCTTCAAATAGTTTACACTTTTCTCCAATTCTGTAGGAGACCCAATTAGGTTTATATCATCCTCATATATTGCTACTATAGAAAATATATTCTCAAATTTCTTAATGAAAACACATGGACAAATTTGACTATTTTTTATCCTTCCTTAGTCAAATAAATACTAAGACGATTATATCACATTCTTTCGGATTGTTTTAACCCATATAATGCTCGTCTAAGTTTAATTAAACACATGCCCTTTCACTTAGTATCTGGCATTGTAAATTCTTCTAAAATTTTTATATAGATGTCAGTATCTAAGTCTCCATACAAATATGTGATTACAATATCCATAAATCGTATATCAAGATTTTCAGAAACAACGAGACTGATTAGATATCTAAAAGTAATGACATCCATAACTGGAGAATATGTCTCCATATAGTCAATTCCAGGTCTTTTAAGAGAAACCTTGTGCTACGAGTCGGGATTTATATCTTTCAACTTCATTCCTCTCATTTTATTTTTTTATGAACACCCATTTAAAACCATTAGGGTTTATGCCCTTTAGTGTTTTCACTATAGGTCCAAACACACCACGTTTTTCTAAAGATTTTAATTCTGCTTGAATAACATCTTTTCACATTGGCCAATATTTTCTTTGTCGACATTCATTTATACTACATGGTTCATTTTCACAATCATTATTGTCCTTTAATATTTCAGTAGCTACTGCATAGCTAAATATGTCATCGATGACAAGTGCTTTTATATTCCACAATTCTCCTGAACATGCATAGAATATCGAGATCCCTTCATTTTCAGGTACCTATGCCACTCTAGAGGCATCCGTAGGCATTTCAGTAAATTTGGAAATGTGCACATCTTTATTATTTGTTTTCGGAGCTCCATACACTATCGGGATTTTATCAGGACAAGATGTTTCATTAGCTCTCATCTTCCTGGGAGCACTAGCTCATTTTTTAATGTAAATTTATGGTCTATAAGCCTACCACGCTTTTGACGTGTATTAGTAGATTCATTTGCAGCCTTATTTGGATTTTGTCCAACTGAAACAATGATTCTGGCTGGCACATGTGATTTAGTTATCTTTGGAGCATTATTAAATGCTTCAGGTAATTGATTTACAATTTCTTGCAAATATATCATTCTTCTTGTCTCATAATCATATTGTAGAGTTCTTGGATCTTGATGAGATAGAGTAGGTGTATTCTATGTCAATTCACGCAGTTTATTAGCAATTGGTTGTTCTATAAGAATAATTTGTTGCTTTCCTTCCCCTAACGGCCGGAAGACTCTTTCATCAAATTGACAATCATCAAATCTTACAATAAAGACATCACCAGTCATTGGTTCCAAATATTTTTTTTTGAAAGAAGACTCATACCAATCTATATTCCCAAACATTGGGGGCCCATCTTAGGTCTTTTCAGGGATGGAATTAGGACATATACTACACATGCAAACTTTTTCAAATATAAAATGTTGAGTTGTTTACCACTAACAAGTTGTATAGTTAAAAAAATATGGTATACAGTAGGTCTAAATTTAACTAGAGATACCTGATGTAAAATAACATGTTCCCAAGCCTCAATTGGCAAACTAGATTATATTAGTAGAGGTCTAGCTATAAATTGGAGATGTTTAATAAATGATTCAACTAGCCCATTTTGTAAATGTGTGCACACATGGGGAACATGATGTTCTACTTCAATTCCTAATAATGTACAATAATCATAAAAAAACTTGTGAGCTGAATTCTGCAGCATTATCAAGTCTAATGTACTTAATCGTGTTATCAGAAAACTTAGATCTAAGTTTAATAATTTGGGTCAAAAGATGAGAAATTACAAAATTAGTAGACAATAAAAAAATGTGCCACATAGTAGATGCATCTATGAGTACCATAAAATATCTAATATGACCACTAGTAGGGTGAATATGACCACAAATATTTTCTTGTATTCTTTGCAAGAAAGTAGGAGACTCATTCTTAACTTTTAGAAAAGATGGCCTAGTTATAAACTTTCCTTGTGAACAAGAAACACAGGTGATTCTTTGGTAAGTCAAGATCATAATTTCCCAATAAATGTCCACAAAAATTGTCAATGATCCTCTTGAACATAGTTTATCCCGGATGACCCAAACGATCATGCCAAATGGTACATAAGATAGTATTATTTGCTTTATGTTTTGCCACATTCATATGAGATTCAATTATACCAATGGTGGTGTAATACAAATCCACCAAAAGACAAGAGAATTCTTCTAATATGAGATTTTTTCTCCCAATATTAGATATGATACATAGTGTCTCTTTATTGTTATCATTTCGAGTTTTAATATGGTACCCTTTTTTGCGTATATCTTTGAAACTCAGCAAATTTCTTTTAGAATTGCTTGAATATAACATATTCTGTAAATCTATTTGAGTACCATTAGGTAACATGATGTTTGTTTTTCCAAAGCCCTCTATTATATGGGCTGGCCCAGCTATTGTTGATACTTTATGCTTGTCAAATACTGACTTTGAGAAAAATTATGTGTTTTAGCACTATCTACCAAACACATATCCAAGTCAAATTTCTTCCTTCGTATATACATACCTTCAATCATGAAGGAAAAAGAAAATTATGAACATATATTCTAGCTAGCATAAATATAATACAAATAATTAAGCACACAAAACGATAATATTATATTATAAATGTGACTCCAAATACATAATAAAGATTTCTAACAAACTCTCATGGCTTAGACATGCCATTTATGGATTCTTTAAATTTGTCAACCTCTTCTTGAGGAGCTCGATATTGCTTAAACCAATGTCCATATTTGCCATATTAATGACAAGCATTACTACCCTTATTTGATTTATTTTTAGCATTTGAATTTCCTTTGTTAGAGGGTGTTGTCCACTTATTCTATTTATTCTTTTGTGAACCACTGTTTTCACCTTTGTTAGGCTGATAAACATGACCATATCTCCTATAGTTTTTTTTATGCCCTCTTCCACGTCCTCCACTATGACCTCTGCTAAATCCAACATTAGCATTTGCCTCAGGAATTGACATTGACCCAGTTGGTCTAGAGTTATGATTTTTCAAGATAACGTTGCTATTTGCCTCTACTACAAGGAGACAAGTCACCAGTTAAGAGTATTTTGTGAATTTTCTTTTACGGTATTGTTTCTGCAAAAGTACATTACTTGCATAAAATATGGAGAGAGTTTTCTCAAGCATTTGAGCCTATGTTACTTTTTCTTCGCACAACCTAAGACGAGAAATAATATTAAACAAAGCAGAATTGTATTCTTTAACAGTTTTATAGTCTTGGTATCTTAGGTTCAACCATTCACTTTGAGCAATCGGAAGGATTACCATCCTTTGATGGTCAAATCTATCCTTTAGAGATGTCCACAAATTCAATGGATCATCCTCACATATCTTTTGCTTTTAGATCATCATGGATATGATGTTGTAGGAAAATCAAAGCATTAGCCTTGGCTTCAGAAGATTCTTTATTTCCTTCTTAATAGTTCCATCATGCTTATTGGACTGCAAGTGCAACTTCGCATTCAATTGCCATGGTAAATAATTGTCTCTGCTCACATCAAGATCTTTGAATTCAAGTTTTGCAAGGCTCGACATCTATATGTCAAAAATAATTATATTAGATGTAAATAATAAAATTGATAAGTGCTTTCAAAACTTCACATATACCACAATGTGATGAAATACTATCAAAATTTTTTATGTCTTATGTGTATCACATATACAACAATGTGATTATGTAAATAATTGATAAGTGCTTTCAAAACTTCACATATACCATAATGTGATGAAACACTATAAAAGAATTTTATGTCTTATGTGTATCACATATACAACAATATGATCATTATGTAAATAATAAAATTGATAAGTGCTTTCAAAACTTCACATATACCACAATGTGATGAAATACTATCAAAGAATTTTATGTCTTACGTGTATCACATATACAACAATGTGATCTCTCATAATTCAATTCACATATACAACAATGTGAATTAGTACCTTATAGAATTTAAATAAATCAACTAATGGATTTTCTATTTTGAATAAAATTATGAACATGTTTAATACAAATTTAGATTTAAAACTAAAAGAGAAAATAGATCTAGAAAACTTATATTCTAATCAATCTATAAAAACATAAATCAAAAATATATTCAATTTTACTAAAATATGTGATCTAAGTATACATGATTTAGACTTACCTCTTCAATATAATTTTACTAGAACTTCTTTCTCCCTTCTTCTATCTCCTAGAGAAATTCGTACAGATAACGCGATATAAAGTAGAGAGAATGGAGAAAATTATTTCTGCATTCACCATGTAAATCAACTAGAGATGAGACCTTTATATAGGCTTACAATTGAGATTAATATTTAATGATGGCAAATAAGAGAATTAAATACCAAAAGATATGATATCAAGCAATTATGGTAATGCCAAAAGATATCAACCAAATAAGGTAAATTATTCATATTTACAATATATATATATATATATATATATATATATATATATGAAAAAGGTAATTTTATTGCTACTAAAAAAATACCAATACAATCATGTAGGTGTAGTGCACCCCTACCAGCTTTCATACAAGAGATGTCAGCATCGATATTATGAACAATTCCAATTGTGGGAGAGCTACGACCCTCAAAAATTCGATTGTTGTGCTCCTTCCAAATATACCATATTCCTGCTACTAGGCGTACTCTCACTTCTGTAAACCAACTTTCTTCCCGTGTCCTCTGCCTCCCAATCTCCTCCATAATTCCTTTGACATATCTCCTTTGAATCCCATTCAGCTATAATATATTCCATTATATTTGCATAATATGCCAAGACACGTCGCATTCGAAGAACATATGCTTTATTATTTTTGTACTCTGTAGGCAGAGGATGCATTGCGTATTTGGAATATATATATATATATATATATATATATATATATATATATATATATATATAACACAAACTATTTGCTGAGAGAGAGAGAGAGAGAGAGAGAGAGAGAGAGGGGGAGGAAAGAGATGAGAAGAATGTATGCGAACTTATAGGTTAAATAAAGGGATTGGAGGATCTTAATTCAAATGGCCTAGTCATGTAATTTTTAACACATCTGACTTGTTACTTTTGGCTAAGGATTCTAATAGGTGTTGTTTGGTTACAAGAAAGTATAAAGAAGCTCAAAAGTAACTTTTTGTCTAGTAAAAGTAAAATGTGTATATTTTTTAGTTCATGCTAGTTCTAGTCTGTTGAAACTCACTATCAATGTTTGAATATGTGATATTTTATAAACTGTAAGCGGTAATTCACACTTTCGGTATTTGGATGGATATGAAAGATGTAGTAAAATAAAAAGTGTAAGTGTACAATAAGAAAAATAATTAATTTAAGTATTAAGAATCAATTTATTTAATAACTATTTAACCATTTTAATTAAGTTAATTATCTTAAGTTAATTATTTACTGTTACTAATTATTTAGTACTAATTATTTAATTAATTACAAATACTAATTAATAATAAAAACATTTATTATTTACAAATAAATATTTAACTAATTTAAATTATTAATTAGTATTATTAAAATCTAGTATTAACTAAATTATTTAAGTATTTATTATAATTATATAAAAACTTTAAATTTTAATATTTAATTATATAATTAAAATTTTAATATTAATTTATAACTAAATTGGTATTGATTTATTATATTAATTATGTAAGTTTTTAAATTTAAGATTAACCATTAATATTAAAAAATATTACTAAGTAATTTTTAGCAAAATATTTAAGTAATTATAATGTTTTAAACAATATTACTTTTGTACCACCTTATTTAAATTATTTAATATTAGCTAATTATTTTAAATTGACAAAATAAATACTTATACTAATTATTTAACTTAATAAAAACTAATAGTTAATATTAACAAATTTTTATACTTTAATTTAAAAAAAATCAAATATTAATTGCCACTTCTATCAACTTTCACCCAAAAAAGGGTGAAAGTGGTGTGTCCCCTATTTTTCATATAATAAAAGAGGGAACATGAAATAAAAAGTAATAATGACCCTAAACTCTTGTCCCCTCTTCCATCCTCAACCAAATACTTGAAGTGTAAATGTGGCTTAAAATTTATCCACTTTAACACTTCCATATCCCACCTCAAGCAGCCAAAATGCCCTTAATACAAATGTCCCTATAAAGAGTCTGCATTCTTCTTCCTCGTGTGCATGTCTAATAATCAGCATCTATGGCACTAAATACTGTCAAAATGAAATGAGACAACAATTTGAAAGAAGAAATGTTATCATTTCTCGATTGATCAACCAGCCTATTTCATAAAGAAAAAATATACAAAACATATATAAGCATATCTATTAACTTTTCTAGTTCTTTACTATTAATTTCATAAAAAAATGGAAAATAGAAAAATATTTAAAAAATGGGAAAAAGGGAAAAAAAAAGTTTAAAAAAGTCTCAAAACAAAGGGAAAAATGAAAGAAAAGGGAAAAAAAATTGAAAAAAACAAAATAATAATAAAAAACCCAAAAAAAAAAAAACTGAAAAGAAAAAGGAAATAAAAATAACATATTTTAAAACAAATATACCCATGGCTTGAATTCGGACTCTATCGAGCGACGCGAACTTGAGATGGACCAAATTTATTCCTATGGAAAATTAATATATCCAAATTTATTTAGGAGAAATATGTTTTCCAGGATTCATGGGAATAGTGTTTCTCCGGATTTGAAAATAAATTTTATAGTCAAGTCAAACATGATAATAGGTTTTCAATCCTAAATTTATCCCAAAAAAATTTGTGTACTAAATGGAGCCTAAATACATGAGAATTTTTTTATAATAGCATATAAAAAAAGGAGATACCATGACGTGCTATAAGACTTCATAACTTGTCATTACAAATCCAACATCAAGAATGAAATGTAGCCCATTTAAAAAAAAATAAAGCCAAACCGCCGAAAATGTCAAACCCTATAAGTCAAGGACTAACCCTATTTTCCTTTGAAATTCTTCTGTCTTGGTTGCCACCGGTTAATAGTAACTTTGTAAGAAAAAAAAAACTATTGTAGTTAGGTTTAACTAACTACTAGATATGATTGTGCCAACCAATGTATATTTGTCACATCCGTTCCAAGATTTTGCATCTCTTAATTTTTGGTAGTTAAATTTATTCTCATAGATCAAGCTTTATACTGTGTTTCGTATTTTTGCGTATCTTATTTATCGTGTTTCTTGTAATTGGATTTTGTAACTGAATTTTGATTTGTAAATTGGATTTTGTTTTAATATAGGATACTGTCTTAGACTGCTAGTATACCATGTGCATTACCCTAAACCCGTACTAGGAACCGTGTATAGACTTGATATTAAAAAAACCCATATTAGAATTTTTTTTCTGTATAGACACTATACTAACAATATATTATTAAAATACTAATAGTATATTGTGCACAACATAAGCCTAGTCAGCTTGCTGACTTGGCAAAATATATACCCATTAGTCCCTTGGTTTTTTCTTAGGAGGGTTGGATTGGTTTGGGGATCTGGGTTGATGACATGGCAACATCAATGCCCAAGAATAAATCTCCCTCCCCCCCCCCCCCCCCCCCCCCCCCCCCCCTTTCTTTCTTTCTTTCTTTCTTCTCTTCATTTCTTCTTCAATTCTTTCTCTCCTCTTGAGATGAACTAGGAGTTGGCATTGAGGTCTTGTGTGTTGTGTCTAACCCCTAGAAAGAGAAGTAGAAGCTAGGATTTGTAGCTTGGGATCAAGGCAAGTACAAGTTGCTAGGGGTGTATGACACATTAATTTTCTTGCATTTTAATCCTACAAAAATTATTTTATTGAGTTTCATACATTCAATATCTGTTTAATTATGATTTTTATGCATGATTTAGTGTAGTGGTGATAGTGTACCAAGAGTTTAACTAAACCTAGGATATTAGGTTATAATATATGTTTTATGTGTGATACATGATATTTATCCCAAACCTTAGCTCCAAATTGTTATATGGGACCCTAATTTAACTATCCTAACATCTAGGAATCAATTTGGTAATGTTTTGATTTATTCTAGCTATTAGCAAATCTAGCCCGAGTTGCTGTCTACACACTGTTGGTTTACTAACAATATATTGCCAGTATACTTTATGGTACTTTATGGTTTTATTTATTTTCCAGCAAGTTAATGTCTACTCTGCAAAGGCAGGAGAATATAATGACAATATATTGCCTGTATATTATGTGTCATTATTTTTCTAGCGAGTCTATTTTACTATTATGTAAGGCAGAATAATATATTGACAATATACTGCCACTATATTGATAATATAGTGTCTGCTCTGCACAAGACTAAGAATGTCCTGTTTATTCGGGATTTTCTTCTTGGTTTAAGTGCAGGTTTCGGCTGCACTTCAACTAAGCCTTGTATAACTATTTTTCTATATCCATATGCTGATTTTTAGAATTTTGTCAAGTTTTGGAAATTACATTCTAGTATCGGATATGTATTATTATATTGTGATACGAGTTCACGTTCTTCATTGACATTGTGGACATAATCTGCTTGTTTGTATGCTTATATTAATTGCATTTTGCCAGTAGGCAATCAAGTGTGTGTATTGTTTAGTATATTGTGTGTTGCGGTATATAAGAACATTCGTCAGTGATAACTCACAGATAACCCTTACCTAGTGCACATCATTATAGGGTGATTTCTAGTGTCTATAACTTGAGGATTAGAAATAAACCTTGTAGGGTAATTGACTAACTAAATTATACAGTACATTGGGTTGAAAGGATGCTAGATCTACTGGCAAGTTTGATTGCTAAGGGTCTATGAGGCATAGACAACCCCGATTGGCGTGGGCTCTATAACCTACCAAGTGTGTATACTTGACACTTTATGTTATATGTTTCATATGCTATATTTTATTTGTTACATGTTTATGCTATCCTATATGTCATAAATGTGTATTAGAACCCTTATCAATCCTGGTACCTATAGTATGAGTGGTAGCAAAATTTCTCGACTTGCATTGTTGTAATTAAGTCTTGTGACAACCCTCACTAGTTAATATGTATCAAGTCGTAGTTGATGTTTGGTCGTGCACTTTGTTTGTGCGCTATATTTTATGCTCGTTTTTTAGTTCTATGTACCGATGTATGGCTAGAGGCTAAGTTCTGCTCGGGATATGGTCTGCAACCATCGTCCTTGTTTGGTTTAATGGTGTGGTTCTTCTCCCGAGTAGTCTCTATGCTCTCTTGTCACTTTTTATTGTATCACATGTTATAACTATTTTTTGTTTTGGCATTTTATTTCAGTTGTCTTTATTTTAACTCCGGATAAGTGCTTTGGTACATCACAAGTCTTGACCCACATTTATTTACTTGTCTTTGTTATTATTGTTGTGTTGTTGATTTTTTTGTTTTTCAACTTGAGCCTTCTTTGTGGTACTTATTGCTTAGGGTTTTTGACCATACTGATTTTGTTTGGCCAGATTTACCTGTGAAGCCTAAGGATCTATCGTACCTTCTGCTGGATAGCCTGCACTCTTAGATTAGTGGTCCCAGTACGCGAGTGGATTTTATTTCTTACCATTCGATGTTCTTATTCTTTTGTGGTATTAATTTAGTCAGGACAAGTATTAGTCCTATACTTTTGGTAGCATGTTCTCCTAACTTCGGCCAATGTGATTATATAGACTCTAGGCTGATATAATGATCATGTATATTGGTACTATGCTATTGTAGCATTTTTTCTACTAGCTTCATGTCACGACCCACACCCGGATGATCGGGACACGAGTACGTGAGTATGTCTAGCCTACGCTGCAGCATCGGCAGTAGAATGTTGTCTAGGTCAATATAACTAACTATCAATCTCACACAATGATGATCATAATCTGTCAATGATATCTTAACTCCATAAGGAGGACAAGATGACAATATATAATGATAATGACAATACTCAATCACAATTATTTAGAAGAAAGATAAATGGCACGATATGGTATAAAGCAATACATGTCTCAAAGTCACAAGCCTAAATAGGTCACAACATCCTCAAGTCTAAATAAGTCTAGCAATACCCACATAAGACTAGGAATCAAAATAATAACATCTCAATAGTCTAAGATGCTGATGATAAATCCAGTACAATAGAAATACTAAGTCTAACTAAGCAGCCACTAGTTGTGTCTCTACCTCCACTGAAACCTGATCCTCCTGAGCACCCTGATCATACTCAACATTCTTACCCTCCTGGTGTCCATAGTAAGTAGGACAAAAGTTCTCTAAGTCAAGTCCTAAAAATGTTATCCAATCAGGATTGGAGTGAAGCACATAAACTAACAATAGTTCCATTTAAATTGACAAAGACTATAAAATAGTAAAGTAATGGAAATACATGATGAGAAGTAATAATAGAATCATAAGAAACATGTAAGATAGATATCATATCACAGGCAGGTAATGAACAATAAGTAAATCGGTATATGACAAGTATCATCAGGTATGAACTGAAATAGAGGAATAAAGTAACTATCTAGGTGTTTTGAAATACTATTTCATTATGTGATCAACTTGGGAACATGGATTAGGCTAGATAATATATGATTTTCTATGAGTTACGAATATAATATAGGATTAGGCTCAATCATATATGATTAGCTATGATGAATGAATATAAGATCAAGTTCTGCCATATATGATTGGCTATGCACAGGTATAGATAACAGGGTCAGGCACAACCATATATGGGGAGCTATGCACATGTATTTAAGATCAGGCTACACCCTACGTGAGGTATTGGGTGAGCTATGCACAGGTTTTGGGGTATGATCATATAACCAACTAATATCTCCCCGCCCCGACTAATACAATGGATCCAAATCATGACGTCTCTTAAAAAAGATCTAACATACTAGTCCGTGTACCATCGTGTCTAGAATCAAGTATAACACTACTACTACATGTATTATAGTAATTATCAAAATAAATAAAACTATCAAAGAATGTACTCGTCTGAGGTCCTGAGCAATGAATATCAAACAGTGCTCGTACTGGAGTCCAAGTGTCCTATATATAAAATATTTATGTCAATAAGTGAATTTGGAATCATAAATATATTTAATTAACCATACATTAGGTTTCTAGGTCAATTCTGGGTAAAACGGATAAAACTAGATCAATACCTAATTTCGGGTTCACAATTACCTATTTAGTTGGTCTATTAAGTCATGCTAGCTAATACTAGGTTATATCAAGTTATCTCTAGGTTTCTAGGTCATACTAGTAGGTATCCACCATATATTATCTACATATACTCTTATACCTATATTACCTAGTAATACCTTGGCCTAAAACCCATTACATTACCCATAACCAATACCTTACCCTATATCCTAATATCTTGACAAATACCTTGCACAATTAACCTATACCTTAGTAGCTAGCCTAACTCATGTTACCTTGCTATCAATACGTACCAATACTTACTAACACTAATACTTTGGTATCATAGAATACCAAAACCTTACCTTTCCATAACAATATCCAATCACTAATTATCTTAACACTAGGATATATAAACTCATATCATATACCTTAGTTTATATATAATACATTAGTGTCCTAGTACCTATACCTTGTTACCCATCTATTATCTCAACTTGATCACTTACTTTAACTTCAAGATACCCTCTAGTATCTTGATGTCCATATACCTTAACATATACCCTATACTTAGTATCTCATTACCTTAACTCTAGTACCTCACTCTAATTCCTCCACTTGGTATCACCACCATGTATCTATGTATCTTACCTTTATATGTAATTACCCAATACCTTTACACTCTATGATACACTAGCGCACTCCATTTTTGCAATAACACTCATACACCTACTACACTCTTCACCCTCACCCTTATGCACCTTACTGATACCACTCATCAGATACCCTCATCCACACACCTGAATACTCATGTAAGATAACTCCTTGACATGCATTCCACTACACTGATACACTCACTAATGTATAGTACTTAGGCTATACTCTTGTTCCATCACTTGTTGTCATATTTGTTTCACACAAATTGAACCCACGACCTATATATATATATATATATATATATATATATATATATATATATATATATATATATATATATATATATATATAACATCTCCTTCACTCATAGTGCACTTGCACTCATAACCCTCACTGCACTTCCCTCAACTTCCAAGAACCTATATACAGACTTGCAGACCCTCCATGCAATCTGCACACGCGCTAAACTACTGCCATTATCCCAATACCAACTACCTGCACTCCCAAACCCACACCAACTGCCTGCAAGCTTAAACTTTTCCCCATTCCACTTACTAACAGCAGAGGGTACTGCTGCTAAGCAGTGCAGTGACTTGAAGGCCTGCTGCATGTGCACTTGGTGCATTACTGCACCTGCAACATACCCTCAAGTCTGTAGCTATTGCCGCTGCTCTAATTCCAGGTTCAGCTGCTGAATCCACCACTGTTTGCTGCTCTTATCACCTCTACTACCCTGCCTCGATGTATTCTGCTGCACCCCACACCTCTATACTTCCCTCTAACATTACCTCCCCAAAACTGGATCACTAAATGGCACAACATCCTACTGCTACACAGGTATATACTCATATTCACATCTTGGGTACACACTAGAAGGCACTACCTAGTTTGATACTTAACCAATTTGACACTAATGTGTCTCATCCCGTAATCATATATATACATGGCACCTTAAACACTTGACACCATCTCACTAGCACTCCATACTCCTAGACATATTACACATAGATACATATCTCCTTATCATACAAACACACTAACATTGCACCACTCACTATCACAGACAGTGCACAAGCACAGTCCCCTACTAGCAGTTCTTGTTCCAACCAGCAGGGGAATTGATGCCAACATACATTGCAACACACCACTTCTTCACTCCACACTCTCCCACACTGGATTGAACATACACTACCACCTGCACAGAAGTGCAATGGGTTGCAGGGCACTACAACTGAGCCCCAATCCATCACTGATACCCCATGCCTCCACTTCACATTACCTCCACACTCCTATCAGATCTTGCACACAGGTAGTTCCTAATGTCTGCACCAAATTCAGACCTGTCCTCCAGTAAGATCCACACACAACATTGGTCACACCTCCTGCTGCCACTGTGTTCAGACCACACTCCACTCAAAGCACATACACACCACTGACACTTCTAAATATCTACAACACACACACATGCACAAGTATCCAGTGCACAACACACTCTAATACAACTCTATCAATATACTACCCCCTCACACACTAGACATGAACACAATACCACACACTAGCAATAGACAAATTATCAAACACCTTGAGCACAAAACTCATGATACTCGTGATATACTTCTAATACAACCATGATACCAATCCAAAGTCTCATGAATCACACACACACACACACACATACACACATATAATCTATGATAATATAGTTAGAATAGCTAACTAATATGCAATGAAAGAAGAAATTAACACTTAACGGCTAAAAACCTCCAAAATACCGAAATTATCAATACGTATTATGGCGTATCATGATACGGCCTACACGTATCCAATTGTGGACATCTACACTATACTAATCCATGAATCAAGTTCTAAAACTACTAAGATATTATTTCCTCAAACACTTGGTGGTCCAAATTCGGATTTCTCCCAATTTGACCATATAAACCTACATAACTATTATAATAGGGCCTTCTAGCATCTAGTTCTTCTCCCTAAGGGTGGTTCTTAGACATGGGTGGGTTCCTATAGGTTTATTATGACAAATGAACCATAAAATTGATGGGAGTAGGGATTTATATCTATTGGGAGATGGATTCCCAATAAAACTCCTCCAAAGGACACAAAATCAAGGGTGGACACACTCCTCCTAACAAAGCTCTCCTCATTGCTATTCCAAGCTCCAAGGCCTCCATGGGGATTGTAGTTTTGTCACGGCCCGCACTCAAAAAATTGGCATGAGTCCTGGGTACGTCCAGCCTATGCCACAACATCGACGGTAGAACGCTGTAAAGGTCCACAACATAATCTAACAAACTCACGCAAAGATATACACATAACATATCAATGGTAACTAAACTCCATAAGGAGGACAAGATGAATATATATAGCATTAATACTCAATCACAAGGAATTAGAGGTAGATAATGGCACGATATCATAAAGAGAAGGGAAATAACAAGTCATAACAATATCCAAGTCTAGAATCTAGCAATAAATATAAATGGTCTCAAATATAAATAACATACCAATGTCTAAGCTTGAGACATATCTAGTACAATAAATAGATACTAGCTAAGGGTCTACTATAGCTAGGTGTGCCTCTTCGACAGTTGGTACCAGATCGTCTTGGCCTAAAGGTTCTACCTCAACTGGCTGTCCGTCCTGCGGGCCGTTGTATGTAGGACACCAGTCATCTAAATAGTCTTCTGGAAAAATATATCCAGTCAAGATTGGAGCGAAGTACAAAACTCTAAAAGCAGTTTCATATATATGGTAGAGGATATATAATAGCAATAAAAAAATATACAAGATGCACAAGTAAGTAAAAAATAGAAATAAAGCTGAACTAGGCATATAAACACGAAGAATAACTGGAAAAGTAAATACAGACAACAAGGTATGAACTGCAAATAAGATAACTGATGATACTACTAAGTGCTTTAGAGTACAAGTTCATTATGTGATAGGTTTGGGTTGTACACGAATATACTAAGGTAACTAAATTATACGTATCTTGTATAATTGGCATGCACACAAATACACTAAAGGATTTGATCACATAATTAACTCATACTCCCCCTCCCCGACTAATATTCATGGATCCAATCATGACACGTTACGCATAAGAATATAATATGAGCACACGAAGCACACGAATATAGTGTGAGTATACGGGGCCCACGAATAGATACGAGCACAAGGAGCGCACGATGTACACGATAAGATACAAGTACAAGGAATGTCCGATGCACACGTCAATAAATAACATCTTCTGATTTGATCTATAAATACCAGCCCGTGTAACATCTTGTCGGAATCAAGTAGTACAGATATAAAATATATGATATATACACTATCAAGTACTAAAAACTAACAGAAAGATGTACTCGCATGAGGTCCTGAGAAAATAATACAAAACGGTGTCCGAACTGGTGTCACACAGACCTATATATGAAATATCATGTCATTTAGTGTAATAAAGGGACAAACAAGTTTAAATAAGTTAAAATATGGTTTCTAGGTCAAAACTAGGTCACTTTAGTCAAACTAGGTCAAATTAGGTCAAACTACCTAAAGGTTTGACTTTTAGGGTTAAACTAGTCAACACTAGTCAAAACTAGGCCATACCTAGGTTTTCTAAGTTATACCAAGTATCTTAGGTTATACTACTTATACAAAAATATGTCATGCCCTAGTCCTAGAATACGTAGGACTAGGAATACGTAGCATGCCAGCCGTATGTATATGGCAACTCCAATATATGGAAACTATAACACATACGTACATTGTATATGAATAAATAATTCACAAGTGGTACATATATATTGTCAACACAAGTCACAGGCAGTTATATCTCATCCACAGACACCAGTAGAGAAGTACCAAAATAAATACTAAAAGTCTCAAGTATGAAGCAATAAAAGAAATAATAGTCGGGTGGAGACAAATTCACTACTAATCGACTATATCAACTAAGATGATAGAAGAGGACCAAATTTCCATATAAAAATAAAATGTCAAATAAAGAGAATAGCATCTAAAAGATCCATCAGCGATGAAGTAGTTATGGATACTCAGAGGGTTAGACCTCCTTGATAGAAAATGATCCGTCAGGCCCGGGTCCATACTCCTGCGGATAATTATGATCGTCTATACTTGGAAAGGGACCAGGTCCTCAGAGAGACGTAACAAGATACGTAAAAGCATGCCAATAATGTACTGAAAGTAAACATCCAACATGGTCGCCTAACCAGTCTATGTGATATGCAGTTTAAGAACAAGTTTTCCACGTATGGACTATCTTGCTAAAATAATGGGATAGTCATAGTTCTCTTGGAGATCCAGGGGCCTCGGGCATAACGTCTTTCGATCTTCATAGGCCTCTAGTATATATAAGGGATCATAAGGCCTCGCGTCTCCGGCGGAGCTTACGGGCAAATAAAGGGGAAGTATAAAGGAGTCACATACACTTACTCATTGTTCTCCCCATCCAATGCTACTAACGTGCACATCCATAACACACAAATACCTCTAGTAACTACTAAGTCCGCTAAAATATTATATCCCTATTAGCAGTTATTCCTTATCCGTCGCACGACTATTACGTACAGGTGGCCAGCCTAATACCGTACATAAGACTCACAACTCGTGTAACAATTGTGTCACGGCTAAATAAAATATAAGGATGCCTCCAAATAATGGTGTGGTCTCGAAAAAATTAGGTCAACATGCATAATAAATAAGAGACAAAAGACGACACAACCATCGTTGCACCCAAGTCTTTTTTGGACGGACAATTTTTATATATAGAAAATAAATAAAAATAAACTACAAAAATAAATAAGCAGAAAATAAATGAAACTAAACAGTACAGTGGCAAGGTATAATTGCCTGGTAAGCAATCAGTGCAGTATAGACGTCCAGACGACAAGCATAAGGAACTGGAAAGTAAGGACCCTGAATGAACATCTCCGGATACTGAAATAAATATCACCAACGTCTCCAGTATCAATGAGATAGTTAGAAAATACTACCCTTTCGTCTAATTTGGACACATGAGCCAAAACGATAATTTTGGGTCAAAGCGGTATCCACCTGTAGTCCACTTTACACAAAAAAAAGTTCCAGGGTTAAAGGTCTCTAAATTGGACAAATTATAGATCCAAAAAATTCAAATTGATGATACAAACTCAATGGTATGTCCAATTTTGGATTCCAGCAAGTCGATCACAAAATCGCTCGTCAAGTCGAATCGTGGGGCTCGCGAAATAACGATTCGTCGAATGACTTAGAATCGAGTGAAACTCGGGTCACAGGACAAGTCAAATGCTGCGAGTCCAATGGCGTAAGTTTTGTGGCGATCCGACGAGTGCACACAAACTAATAGATAAATTTATAAAACACCGATACGAGAATTTTTTACGTATACGGGTTGATTCCGGCGCGCGCACACACGTCCAAACCAACTTCTGTGAAAGCCCACACATTCAGATATACCATATTCTCCTTTCAGTACAACTGGTACATGATAAGGTGGTCCCGTTTGGCGAAACTCACTCCTTATCACAAAATTTGGGTTTTGGAAAACATGATTTTGGTCATTTTGGAAACAAAATAATTTGATAAATAAGATAAATTAAGAAAAACTAAAAGAATAGAAATAATCTTGGATATGTTGAGAATAAGTCCCTTCAAATAGATTTTAAAAATATTTAAAGAGTTGGTAGAAAACTGGGTATGAATAGGGTATTTGGACTGAATTTCTGAACTGTTTCGAACAGTTTTTCGTCCAAATTTCGACCGACTTTTCGATCAATCCAGGGTACCTAAAATCATTCTACTTGAAGGGGTTCCTAAAGGGTTAGGTTGTCTATCAGAACGAAGAAATTGTTCAAAAAAAGAGTGAGAGGTGAGAGAGATATGATACCTCGAAGAGAGAGGGTTCGGGATCGCGGGCTGATGTCAGGCGTCCCCACGGTCGGTCGACCAAATCTGTCGGTGTACTATGGTCGGCGACATCATGGGAATAGGTCAAAAAGGTCGAGGAGGGGTAGAGTTAGAGTTAGGGTTTTTGTATCCTATATATATTGACAGAGGGGGAGGGGTCGACAGTCGTCTGTACACGGGGGAGGGTTTTATTTTATTTTATTTTATTTTATTTTATTTTATTTTATTTTTGTTTTTTCTTTTTCTTTTTCTTTTACTCTTATATATATGTAACTAACCCTAATAATTTCTAGAAAAGTTTCTAACACTTACCAAAAAATTTTGCACTAAAACAATATTTTTATGGAACATTTATGGTTATCTAATATCGATAAATATTTATATAGTTAAATAAATCAAGGAACTAGATTATCTAAATAGCTAAGTAAATAACTAAAATAATTATCCAACAAGTAAATAAAAATACAAAAAAAATTATAAATTAGAATTAGGGGATTTACATTCTACCCAACTTACAAGAATTTTGTCCTCGAAATTAAAAATAAGGCACAATTTTAGAAAATAAGAGAAAGCAATACGGTAGAGAAGAACAAGATATAAGTCGTTCCTTGATCTTCGAACAGATATGAAAAAAATTCACGCATGTCCTTCTCGCGTTCCCAAGTGGATTCTCCTAGCGAGTGATGCCTCAATGCCACACGAACCAAAGAAATAGACTAATTTCTTAACACCTTCTCTCGACGATCAAGAATCTCCACAGGCTGCTCTTGGTAAGCCAAGCTCGGTCCAATGGTAATCTCGGAGTGATCGAGAACATGACTACTATCTGCCACATATCGTCTTAGTTGCGACACATGGAATACATCATGCAATCCCTCAAGGAAGGTGGTAGTGTCAGTCAATACGCAACCTCTCCAACTCGCTCCAGTACATCAAATGGTCCAATATGGCTTGGACTCAACTTACCACATCCTCCAAATCGAATAGTGCCTCTAGTTGGCAATATCTTCAAGAAAATATGGTCGCTTTCCTTAAACTCCAAAGGACGACGATGAAGATCTACCCACTGTTTCTGCCTGTCTTGTGCCGCTCGCAAGTGGCCCTGTATCATCTTCACATTCTCCATGGTGCTGACAACCAACTATAGTCCCAAGATCTGACGTTGTCCCACGTCGCTCTAACATACTGGAGATCTATACTTCCTTTCATCAATGCTTCAAACGGAGCCATTTGGATGCTCACTTGATAGTTATTATTGTAAGAAAACTCTACAAGATGTAGGTGGTCCTTCCATGATCCTCCAAAATCCAACATGCATGCCCTCAATATATCCTCCAATATCTGAATAGTACGCTCTGACTGCCCATCTGTCTGTGGATGATAAGACATACTGAACTTCAGACGAGTCCCAAGACTCTCCGCATGCTCTTCCAAAAGTGAGACGTAAAATATGAGTCTCTGTCTAACACAATGCTAACTGGAATCCCGTACAATCTCATGATATGCCTCATATACAAATCAGCGAAAGCTTCCGTAGATTGGCCAACTCGAAAAGGCAAGAATTGAGTAGACTTGGTAAGTCAATCCATAATCACCCAAACAATATCTCGCCCATTTGGACTCTTCGGAAAGCCCGCAACGAAGTCTATAGTGATGTGCTCCCACTTCCATTCTGGGATCGGAAGTGGTTACAGTAACCCTACTGTCCTCTGGTGTTCAGCCTTGACCTGTTGACACACCAAACATTTAGCCACAAAGTGAGCTGTCTCCCTCTTCATTCCATGCCACCAAAAATATTGTCACAAGTTGCGGTACATCTTGGTGCCTCCAGGATTAATAGAATATTCGAGCTATGAGCCTTTGCCATCAACTCCTGCCGAAACTCTCCGTTGGAAACATACAGATGATCACCCATCTTAATATCCCATCAGCATGAATGCGCAATCCCATCTGCTCTCCAACCTCGGTATTCTCTCTTAACCTCCTGAATCTAGCATCTGTAGGCAAAGCTGCCCTGATCCTCTCTACTAGCGATGACTGCACTTGCAAGTTGGCTAGTATCCCGTCTATCCCGGGTAATACAACCTCTATGCCAAGCTCCTACAAGTCCTCCAGTAACTCCCTCTGTGTTGTCAAGAAGAATGCCATGGGCTCACGGCTTAACGCATCTGCTACTACGTTAGCCTTGCCCAGGTGATAATGAAGCTCTATCTCGAAGTCCTTCATCAACTCAAGTCACCATCTTTGCCTCATATTCAGCTTCTTCTGCGTGAAGACATACTTGAGGCTTTTGTGGTCGGTATAGATCTTCACTCGTTTCCCATATAAGTAAAGTCTTCATAGCTTCAAGACAAAAATAATGGCTGCAAGCTCCAAGTCATAAGTTTGATAATTCTTCTCATGTACTCTCAACTATCTAGATGTATACGCAATCACCTTGCCATGATGCATCAATACGCATCCTAATCCTTTCTCTATTGCGTTACTGTAGATCACGTAGCCTCATGATCCTGATGGAATGGTCAATACTGGTGCTGTGGTCAGTCGCTTCTTCAACTCCTCAAAAGAGACTTGACACTCATCCATCCATATGAACTCTCGGTCCTTGTACGTCAACCAAGTCATAGGATCTACTATCCTCGAGAAATTTTCCACAAACTGTCGGTAATATCCTGCAAGTCCAAGAAAACTCCTCACCTCTGATGCTGACGAAGGAACGGGCCATGTCTCAACTGCAAAGATTTTATCTGGATCTTCAGAAATACCATCTCCAGTGATGACATACCCAATAAAAGAGACCTTATCCAAGAAGAACTCATATTTGCTTAGCTTTGAATACAACCGCTCTCTCCTTAATGTCTCTAAGACCATCCATAAGTGCTTCTCATGCTCCTCGTGGCTCTTCGAATAGACAAGGAAGTCATCTATGAAGACAACCATGAACTGGTCTAAATACTGATGGAAGACTCGATTCATCAAGTCCATAAAGACAATTAGAGCATTGATCAATCGAAATGACATGACCATAAACTCGTAATGTCCATATCTTGTCCTGAATGTTGTCTTCGGAATATCCTGCTTTTGAACCTCAAATACTGGCCCAAACAAACTCGACAATCCTTCTAGATATGCGCTAACTTCCCACAGTGATGGCAAATAAGCTTTTCTCGGGGCTGATAGGGTCCTGCTCTTTGCTGTTGTTGTTGCTGATGTGCCAAATAGCGTCTAATGGGTTTTCCCTAAGGTAATCTAACTAGTGCTTCTAGTCTAGGGCATTTTTGTATCTGCTGTGTCTCTTTCAAAAGGAGCTCCTGACTTCTCGCTTCCTCCAGAACTGCCGTATAGGATATCCTCGACTGCGTACTAATGAAGCACCTAAGTCCTGGGATAGCCCACGGGGGAATCTCTTAGCTTTTTCCAGCTCAATGGGAATCAACATCTCACCAAAATGACCCAGTCGGCTAAACTCTGCATCGTACTCGTCCACTGTTATGTTTCCTTCCTTGAGGTAAAGGAACTGCTCATAGAGAACATCACAAACATTGGTAGGAAAGAACCTCTCATTGAAGAGTTCATATAACTCCTTCAACGTTTGGTTGGTGCCATATTGCCTCTTTTCATCCTTCCACCAGTGGTGAGCGTTGTCCTCAAGTAGAAGGTCAACTGCTGCCATCCAAAGATCCTCTAGAAACTGCGATGCCTTTAGTAACTTCTCGATGCTAATGAGCCACTAGGAGAGTTCTAACGGTGTCTCCGTTCCTCTGAAGTGCTTCGGGTTCATCTAAGTGAAACCCTTTACATTGCCCTCATAAGGTCGTGATGCTAGGGCTGGTACAGGGGCTGGTGGCCAGTTCATTACAGCTATAAGAGCTTGTCTCAGCAGCTCATTCTGCTGCCACTGAGCCAGCATCATGGCCTGCATGAACTGGATTGAGGTAACATTCTCGCCAGGCTGCAAAAACTGTGGAGGTGGCACGAAGGGTATATGTGAGGCATACTGAGGTAAAAACTGGGGTGATAGTGGTGGCATACTCCCACTTTAGGGATTTATAGTCTGCTGCTGTTGATGCACCACTGGAGGTGCTGGAGTCTGAGGGTCCGGTTGAAATGATGGTAGTGTCTGGCCTGCCTGCGATGATTGTCCTGGATGGAGTAGTGTAGCCGGGGACATCGTCGATGAAGGCAGAATTTTGGATTCCTCCTGCGTCACTGTGTCGTCTGCAGTGATGGCGAGGGTAGCAATACGTCCATTAGGAGGATTCATCTTGCTGGGCACGAAGATAAGGACAATGTTAGAACAAGTTCAAGTTAGATGCAAATCAAGCAATCAAGGAGAGTACAAAATTGGAATCAAGGAAGATGATTAAATAAGTGGATGAGATCCTATACTCTAATCCTATTTGCAGGCTTGCTTGGTAGAATAATGTAACCGAGATAATATACTCTCGACCTGCATGGACCACCATAAAAATATGTCATGCTCCCATCCCAGAATACGTAGGATTAGAAATACGTAGCATGCCAGCCATATGTATATGACAACTCCAATATATGGAAACCATAACACATACGTACGCTGTATATGAATAAATAATTCACAAGTGGTACATATATATTGTCAACACAAGTCACAGGCATATATATCTCATCCACAGACACCAGTATAGAAGTACAAAAATAAATACTAAAGTCTCAAGTACGAAACAAGTATTTATCGATTTGTCTTTATAAGTTATAACCTTAAAGTATTGGCAATCCAAAACTCAGTCATTAATTTATCCATCCATATATGCCCAAGAAATTATTTGAGAAATATATATATATATCAAAATTTAAACTAACCATTACCTCTATCCAGTACTGGATGGCGTTGTGGCCCTCGAGCGCAGTTTCTGATCACATGTCCATTAGATTCGCAATAAAGGCACTATCCCTTCCTCCTCCTACATTCCTTCCATAGGTGCCCTAACCTCTTATAAAAGCTACAAGTGGGACCCCCTTAACAAGCCCCTGATAAGTTAAAATCCTAATTGGAATATGATGCATATGCTCTACACTTGGGCGCTTCAGGGGCCCGAGGTGGATACCATCTAATGCCCACTTGAGTCTGGATCCTTCCTTTTGGTGATGAATAAACCCAATAGCTGTTGGATCCTCTGACCTTGCTCCCTCTGTACTTTCCTCAGCTCTTCTAATTCTTGCATAACCCTTGCTTCATCCAACCATCTTTTCTCGTGATCCAAGGTTGGAGGCACTGTATCCTCCGAGGTTCCTTCCACACAAACCTTCTTGCTTGCATCCCCTTCTTCCATATTCAAAGTCATCATTTTTGAGGATATATATATAAGCAAATAATGAGTGTCAAAGGTATAAGAATTCAAGTGTTACAAGAAAGAACAGATATTCAAGAATCAAATTAGTATAGAACTTTTCTAGATGTGATTGAGTATTATCTCTCTC
This sequence comes from Iris macrosiphon, assembly GCA_036927795.1. Lineage (NCBI taxonomy): Eukaryota > Viridiplantae > Streptophyta > Magnoliopsida > Asparagales > Iridaceae > Iris > Iris macrosiphon. The sequence continues at coordinate 63,357,044 of JAYESA010000005.1, forward strand.
ATCCTAGTATCCTATATCCTATTGTAGGATCACAGAAGTACAACTAAGCCATTGTACTACCACAAAATTGCACAAATTTGCGAAGCCTGACCTGTATGGGCCACCACAAAAAATGTGTCACGACTTGCACCCAGTGTGAGAGCATGAGTACATGGGTACATCCAGCCTACGCCGTAACATCGGCGGTAGAACGTTGTCTAGGTCAACAACACTATCTAATCAACTCATACAATATATATATATATATATATATATATATATGAAACCTGTCAATGATATCTCAACTCTATATGGAGGACAAGACGACAATATATATGATAATCAATACTCAATCACAATAAAACTAGAGGAAGATAATGTCACGATATCAAATAGAAAAAAAAGAATCACAAAGTCTCAATTAGACATCACAGCAATATCCAAGTCTAATACTCTAACCACAAAACACAAATAGTCTCAATATATATAAGATGCCAAAAGTCTAAGCTGAAGACATCCAGTACAATAAGGAAAACTAGCTAAGTGCCTGTTATATTAGCCGAGTCTCCTCAACGCTTGGTACTAGATTATCCTGCACTATGGGTTCTACTTCAGCTGGCTCGCTATCCTATGGGCCGTAATGTGTAGGACACCAGTCCTTTAAATAATCATCTGAAAAATATATCCAGTCATGATTGGAGCAAAGTACAACCCAATATCAGCTCCAATAAATGACAGAAGTTATAAAACCGTAATAACAATAAAAATAAATGATGAAGAATCACTGAGATAGTAAATATTACGACAATAGAATATCACGACAGATAATGGAAATAAATAAGAACAACATAATAAGAATTATTACTTTCACGAACTGGAAGTAAAAAAAATATAATAATAAGTGTCTTGAAATATTAGTATGACATGTGATCGGCTTGGGCCTAGCACGGTCTATAATAAAGGTGAACTAGCTCAACCACACATGTAATGCGTGATCGGCTAGTTGTCATGAGCTGCACTATTGCATGGGCTATAAGGTATGATCACATATCCACTAATACTTTCCCCCGCCCCCCGACTAGTACACGGATCCAAATTACGATACGTTATAACATGTAAATCATGATGCACAATATATAATATCATGTACGATGATCATGGCCTATATAATCACAAAGATATTATGGTAATCACTGAGTAAACACGAAGAATGATACAGTAATCACAAACAATAATATCTCAGACGGGATCCACGTATACTAATCCGTGTAACATCGTGTCAAGAATCAAATATCTCAATACTAAATACATGCAACATAGAGACTATCAAATATAAAAACTATCAAAGAATTTACTCGCTTGTGGTCTTGAGTAAATGGTGCGACTCAGTGTCCAAACTGGTGTCACACAAACCTATATATGAAATTATATGTCATTTAGGTGTAATGAATTAATAACAAGCTTAAAAGAGCTAAAATATTGTTTTCTAGGTCAAGACTATGTCACACTAGTCAAACTAGGTCAAACTAGGTTAATATCCTTATTTTAGGTTCATACCTAGCTTCTAGGTTGATTACAAGTTCATACTCGTTGATACTAGGCTATGGTTAGGTTTCTAAGTCAATACCTTGAAGGTATTAGCTAAACTAGCTAATAACACTAAGTATTAAGTACTAGTTAATATTATCAAGTAACCTCTCTCTCTCTCTCTCTCTCTCTCTCTATATATATAAATATATATATATATATATATATATATATATATATATATAGTACTACCAAGTATCTAGATACTTGAGATACCCCGTATCACAATATCCCATCACCTTACTAATACTCATTATCCCAGTGTTATACTTCAGCCATCACTTAAACTATCACTCAATACCTAGCTCAATATCCTAATACCTTGACTTACCCCCAACTAGTCCCAATACCTTACTCTAGTCTAGACTATTGACTTGGATTACCAATACTTAAACTCAAGCATACTTGACACTAAGGCACAACCTAACTTGCATTTATTCTTGACAACTAGATATTACTCTATCCCCACTTAACTTCAACCCTTAACACTCACTTAGACTTAACCTTGCCACATACTCATAACTCACACAAATCCTCATTAAGCACTCTAATATACCTTGCTACTGCCCTTGCAGAAGTCTGAACATATACAACACACTCAAACAGACACTCTTATCACAACACTCTAAAACAACCACTCAATACCTCCTTGGCACATACATGAACCCCAAGTTTTGATACAATCCCATATATATAGTTAAGTTTGAAGATTGAGAGGAGAAGAAAAAGTAGAAGAAGAGAGAATATGAGAAAGGAGATTGCAAGGGCCTTAAACCCTAGGTTGCATCTCATGTCTATTTATATTGATATGCAATACACTCACAATTACTATTATACCCTCATATGATAAATAATAAAATAAAATAACTCTAATACCCTCCCTTAAGCAGGAGCATATAGATCAGACATGTCCAGCTTGCTACATAAATCAGAAAATAGACCACGAGCAAGTGGTTTGGTGAGGATATCACCTAATGGATCCTCTGATCGAACATAAGGAGTGACAATATGTTTCTTCAGCAACAAATCACGAACAAAATGACAATCCACCTCGATATGCTTCGTGCGCTCATGAAACACCGGATTACTTGCGATAAACATTGTCGACTGATTATTATAATACATCTTCATCGGAATAGGAATCATAATTCCCATTTCATGAAGAAGAGACTTCACCCACATCATCTCAGAAGCTATATGAGTCATCGCATGATACTCGACCTCTGCACTAGAACAAGCCACAATATTCTGCTTTTTACTATGCCACGTGACAAGATTGCCACCCACAAATGTATAATAGCCAGAAGTATACCTCCTATCACTGCGACTGCCTGCCCAATCAGCATCACTGAATCCAGCCACCGTAAGCAACTGGAAAGGTTTGTATAACAAATCCTTTCTAGGTGCACCCTTCAAATATCGAAGAATGCGAGAGATAGCCTCCTATTGTGGTTGTCGAGGGACATGCATAAACTGACTAACTACTCCAACTGCATATGTGATGTCTGGTCGAGTAACAATAAGATATATAAGTTTGCCAACCAAACGTCTATAATATCCAACATCCTCAAATAACTCTCCCCTGGCAGCATTAAGCTTGTCATGATAATCCATAGGAGTCTCAACTGGCCGACACTCCAATATCCCAGTTGTAAAACCCCTATCCTAGAAAATCGTATATTCTTCTTTTTAATTATTAATTATTAATTTAATAGTAGTAATTAGTGGCTAATTAGGAAAAATAGATTTTTAATAATTTTTATTTTAGGTGTTGGAGCACTTAGAGGATTTATGGGACCATCGAGAATTTTTTGGAATTTATTTCATGTAGGAGACCCCATGAGCAGTTGCTAGCTTAACGATGTGCATTATTATAATCTAGAATTTTTCTTATGAGTATATATATATATATATATATATATATATATATATATATATATATATATATATATATATATACAAATATATATATGCATATATATATATCTTATTGGAAAAGTATTATAAAAAGATTAAGAAAAGAAAAGAAAAGAAAAGAAATAATAATATAAACTAATAATAATAATATAAAATATACTAATAAACTATAACTAATAACAATTCCAACTTAAGCAAACCATCCATTCCAACAAAATACCAAGCAACTTAGCAAACGAACCATTCAATTCCCAGCTACAGCGCCCCCTTCTAATTCCAACACCACGCCCACTTTCCACAGCAAAGACCCTCCCCCCCCACACGGCTTTAAACCAACCCAAAACCAAACCCTCTCTCTCCCTATATATATATATATATATATATATATATATATATATATATATATATATATATATATATATAAAACTCTAAACCTAATCATCCAGACCCTCCTCTTCTCATCGAGACCTAGAGAGAGCCGCCACCGCAGCCAGAGAACCCCGTCAGGCCGTCCAAACCAATCCCGACGACCACGACCCCGCACACTGCAGATTCCCACAGCGAGGTACCTACGTTCCTGAGTCATTTTCCGTCGACTCGCTCAACCAAATGCTGTCCCGTCTTCACCGGTACGCTCACCCCTTAACCCTCTTCCATATCTGTGTGTTAGTAGACCTCGAACAACACGAAACCCTAGACGAAAATAGCGCCAAAGTTTGTACATACAGACCGAATTCTGGGATCGCAGAAAACTACGGTGATCACCCATTTTGCCGAGTTCGTATCTCCCACCACAGAGATCCGAATTTGGTGATTCTTTTTGGTATACGTAGAACACTTAACCTAGTTTAATTACTATTAAATAACCCTAGATTATTAACTGCTGTGGACAGAATTAAATTTGTCACAAAATCCCGTGAACCCACTATTCCCACTACTAGAAAAAGCGGGATTAGCAACGTATTTTAGCGACTCCAGTCAAAAATGTCGCTAAATTAGCGACTCCGTAAAAATCGTCGCTAGACGTCACTAAATGGCGACATTTAGCGACGTTTAGCGACTTTTATTAAGATTTTAAAAGATTAGTCGCTATAAGTTCAATTAAGGTCGCTAAACGTCGCTAAAATATCTGATTTAACGACGTTTAGCATCGTAATTAGCGACGTATATATCGAAAATATTTAGCAACGTATTTAGCGACTTCTTTGACGTCGCTAAATTTTATTTTAGCGACGTTTTTATTTGACGTCGCTAAACGTCGCTAAATTTTGGTTAATTATGGCTCAGTTTTCTTTTCCCCCATCTGTCGAAAATTTTGAAACTTTTCGATTTCCCCCGCCCCCACCTCTCCGGCGACCGACCGACTCTCCACGACTGCGGCTACTCCGGCATCCCCTTCCTCCTCCTCGAGCTCTAGGTAATCTCTCTCTCTCTCTCTCTCTCTCTCTCTCTCTTTCTCTCTCTCTCTCCCTCTCTCATGTGACACTGACACAAGACACACTAGACAGACACGACACGACACACGCACACAGACACGACATACGCACACAGACACTGACAGACACATATGACACACATGACACACACACACAGACGCAGACACACACACATACGACACACACACAGACGCAGACACACACAACACACACGACACACACACACAGACGCAGACACACACACACATATTTGATCTATTGGATGTGTCCATGTGAATTGAGGGTTGGTATCATGGTGGTGTGGTGTATGGAGGATGTATCCTAGAGTATCTTGGTGTTGCACACCAAATGTTTCTGAATTGGACTAGTGGTTGTGTATGTATGTCTATTTATGCCTTAGAGTATCATATGATATGTATATGTAAATTGGTGTATTATCTATTTGCATATGAGAGAGTGTATGCATATATAGGTGTATCTCGATATATATATATATATATATATATAGGTATATAGCTACTCTAATCTGTGTTGGTGTTCATAGTGTCTTCTAGCTGTGCTTGATGTGGGAGAGGATAGAAGAGTCCAGTTGTGTATGGGTGTCACTACTGAACTATGAGGCTTCAGGAACAGAACTCAATTCAGTTTGGCCTAGTGCATTAGGCAAGCTGGCAATGTGTTGCAGTGGTGTCGGGTTGGCACTGTGAGGAGGGGATTGGTTCCTGTCATCTTCTGTAGTGGGAGAGTATTGGTGCACACTTGAGCAACATCAAACACATGCATGCTTGAGCAATAAAAAGGCAGCAACAAGCACTTGTTGCATGCCAATACAACCCTTAACTGGGTTATAGTCCAGTAAACAAGTACAAGGATGAAGTGCAAGGTGCCAGGCCAAGGCGGCTATAGGCTCTCAGTGTGGATAGTAGAGTACTTAATTTCAAAGCAGACTATCCTAGTACGACCTAGAAGATATAGTGTAGCAAGGTATTAACCTAGTATTGACTAGTATAAACTAGTATGGATCTAGAAGTGGCTTAGAAACATCACCATGAACTAGTTAACCCTGTTTATCATTTCAAGGGCTCTTGGACTTTGATAAATGAAAGTATGTATTATATCAGTTATGAAATGAAATTATTCCTTATTTTAGACTTTGATAAATGGTCAGTTGTTTTGAATATTGCTTATTTTAGACTTTGATAAATGAAAGTATATATTATATCAGTTATGATTTTTATAGTAAGGTTAAGTTATAAAGTTAGGTGATAAACCACTGTATATAATAATTTATATGATACATACTGTCATTTTTGCAGAAGTATCTAGAAATGGATATGAATTACTATCTGCGTCATCGTTCGTGGATGTACAACCGTCATCCTGATGACATGTGCGGTGTGCGGGATGAATTCATTGAGGGTGTACAGCAGTTCCTGCAATTCGCCAAGGCTTTCCCTCAGTACATGGACGGTACCAAAATTAAGTGTCCGTGTGTGAGATGTCGCAACAGAAAATATCATCCAGAAGTGGAAGTTACATATCATTTATACTCGAAGGACTTCACGCCAAATTACTATCAGTGGACCGCGCACGGAGAACTTGTATCTCTAGCATCGGAGTCAGAGCCCTATGTGGAACCGTATATGGATGTCCATGACCACGATGCTTACGACAACGGGTTGGTGAACATGGTTTATGATGCGGCGGGGCCTAATTTCAATCCAGATAATTATGATGCGGCAGGACCTAGTTTCAATTCGGACAATTATGATGCAGCTGAGGAGGCACCGAATGTCGATGCTGCAAAGTTTATGGAGTTGCTGAAGAATGCAAGGACTCCACTATATCCTGGTTGTGAGGATCATTCACCGTTGGAGGTGGTTATAAGATTATTGAGCATCAAGTCCAATTTTAACATGTCGCAAGAATGCTACAATCGACTGCTCGATTTGATTATAGAGATCTTGCCCAAGGGTGCAAAGTTGCCTAAAGACTTCTATCGATCTAAGAAGATGGTGAGATCGCTTTGGATGGGATACGAGAAAATTGATGCATGTCGCAACGGGTGCATGTTGTACTACAAAGACGACAAGGATGAAGATGCGTGCAGATTCTGTGGTGCTGATCGCTACAAGACCACTGTTAGAGGAAAGTCTGTTGGTGCAAGAAAGCCTACCGATTCGATGCACTACTTGCCTTTGATGCCGCGGTTGCAGCGGTTGTTTATGGTTAAGGAGACTGCAGAAAACATGAGTTGGAACAGGCAAAAACAGATCGAAGGAGTATTGGATCATCCATCCGATGGAGAAGCATGGAAGCACTTTGATCGAGAGTATCCATATTTTGCCGAGGAAGCGCGTAATGTCAGATTGGGGCTCTCCTCTGACGGTTTTACCCCATTCGAACTTTCGGGTCCCAGTATTCGTGTTGGCCTGTGATCATCACTCCGTACAATCTACCGCCGAGGAAGCGCGTAAGACGAGGAAGAGGAAGAGGAGGACGAGGAAGGCGAACAAGATGAATTTTCTGAAGATGATTAAAAATAAAATATATTGTATGTAGAATGTAACTATATTTTGACTGTAGAATGTAGATCAAGGTTGGAAAATTGACGAAGTAGATGTACCCATTAACGAATATATGTATTATATTTTGACTGTAGAATGCTTTAAGATATGCATCATATTTCGACTGTAGAATGTACTATATATTTGTGTTTCTCTATATTCATCATATGTTGTTATCGGATATGACAGGACGACGCGGAGGATTCGGCAGGTCCCGAGGTAGACAGAGTGCCACTCCGGTACTGCCTACTGTTGGTTCCGGATCATCGTCGCCCAGTACTCCAGTATATCTATCACTCACATCTCCGACTGTTGGAATGAGTACTTCCTAGCGTGATAGTACACCCTCGTCCAGCGTTCCTCCTGCTGACGGAACCATGGAGACAGATGAGCTTGTCGAGGAGGTCGTGCCCACGTTGTCCCAGCATCAGCAAGATCCTCCATGCGCATCTCCGGAGGAGACGAGGACAGAGATTTGGGCCGACGGTACAAAGTAAGTCAATTAGATGGTTTAGTATATATTTGTGTTTCTCTTTATTCATCGTATATTGATTTTTTCAGTAATCTAAATTATTATCTCTGTATAGATATCGTCCATCGTCGGTTCAGAGACGCCTGGGCCAATTTCTGAGGAACAACTACGGTGGCCCTTGGATCAACTACTCTGAAGCTCCGGAGGAGAGGAAGGCGTTCTGGTTTGCGCACTTTCAGGTAAAAGTATATTAAATAAATCCTCTAATTTATGCATATTATATAACTTATTCGTGATGCTAACTTACTAAATTATTTATTGTAGCAAACATATTTTTATCCTCCGCACCGGGCCGAGTTAATCGAGCGGCTCTTTCCTACCGTTGCCGCCAAGCTTATCCGAGATGCTCTGGATGACCAGAAGGCTTGTGATCGTGCTGGAAAATTGATCCAAGGTTGGATCACGCCTGAGCAGTGGACTGCGATGAGGGCTAGATTTGACGATCCGAGCTACAAGGAAAGGTCTGAGAAGGCCAAGGCGGCTAGGCAAAATGCTGCCAAGTGGTGTGGTGGCTCGATTCCGATGACGGAACATTTTCGTCGTTTGGTATATTTTTTCTTTTAAATTATATTATTTTAATATAAGTACCATAAAATTATAGTAGAAAAAAATATTTAAGTTTAGTACTAAATAATATATTTTTAACAGGTACAGAGGGGTGAGGATGCCAACATGGTGACCGTCTTCTTGGCCACCCATCGCAAGGACGGAAATCTCATTGATGAGAGGGCCTCGCAGACCTATGTAAGTATTACTTTACTTTGTGTTAATTTTAATATAACTTAGACAATTATCGAGTTTCCAAACCTTTCTAGGCCGAGTATCTTAGGCTGCGTGAGCGGGCGACTGCTAGTGCACCTACACCTGGAGAGGCTGGTACTTCGTCGCAGCCCGCTCTAGCTCCGTCGGCGGACGACCTGTGGGTGACCGCAGCTGATAGTCTCTAGAGGGGTACGTACTACGGTACGGGCTCCTATGGCGCCCTGGTTGCGACGCAGTCATCTAGGGCCTCCCCGACAGCTGCACATTCCACACACCCCTCGCATTCGCAGCCCTCGCAATCATCTGCCAAAGTCTAGGAGGTCGACCAGGAGGCCGTTGACCGTCAGATTACGTCTCTCCGTGATGAGTTGCTGCGAAGGATGGAGGAGCAGCCCCGATCCCAGCCGCAAGCGGACAATCCGATGCTCATCGCACGATTCGATATGCTCGATCGCAGCATGACGGAGCTCCGAGAATTGACAAATGATATTAGAGCCTCCAATGACAGCAACATCATGGAGCTGCAGGCGTCACAGGTATCAATGGGCGAGAGGCTGACGATGATGTAGGATTCAATGGTTCATAGCAGTATGAGGCTGTTATCTACCCTGGATTCTTACAACCAGCGACTCGCAGACTTGGAGCGGGCATGGCCTCCTGGTGCGCCTACATCGACACAGACTCCACCGATGTCACTGCCTTCTCCATCGACATCGGTGTTGATTCCACGTCCTCATGAGGAGTTCTTATCCTTCAAGCGTGCCGGTGGTCAGCCTCCTGCAGATCCGCAGTAGTATAGTTAATTACTGGATATTTATATTTTTTTATTATTTAGGATGCGATTGTATGGATATAAATTTGCCATATTCTTTACGTTTACGATGAGATTTGCTGGATGCTTTCTTTTCTTCAAATTTTATTATATTATTCATTTTTGGTTTACAACTGATGACTGATACTTGGCCTGTATTTACCAGTGCACTAGAAATTTTCCCCTTTGTGCTGCTACTGTGTTCTTATTCAATTTTTTCTACTACCTACCTGATAATGAACCCAAGGGGGTTGCTAAACCCAGAAATGAAATATTTTTTTTCTGAAAATTAGCGACGTTTTTAGCGACGTTTAGCGACGTTTAGCAACGTTCACTTACGTCGCTAAATACGTCGCTAATTAGCGATGCTGTAACAAGTCGCTAAATACGTCGCTAAAATCGTCGTTGTACGTCGCAAATTGCTGACATGGTAGAATAGCCAGGTCATTAAAGACGTCGGTGTAACATCGCTATATAAGTCGCTAATCAGCGATGTTTAGCGACGTTAATAAACGTCGCGATTTAGTGACTCAGCGTCGCTAAACGTCGCTAAAGTTTGCGACACATTAAAGTCGCTAAAAATGTCGGCATAGCGACGTTTAGCGACATTTTTTTTTGTGACTTGGTTTTTTCTGACAACTTTAAAACATCGCTAATTACGTCGCTAAACCAAATTAGCGACGATTTTTGGTTATTTAGCGACGTTTTTAGACGTCGCTAATTTGACTTTTTCTGGTAGTGTCCCAGATTTCTAAAAGTTATAAAACAGAGCGCGCCCCGTCAAACGGGACTGTCCTGGCGTGTACCAAGTATACCGAACGGTGCGCGCAGCGTAACCGGACACATAAAAATTTGCGAAGACTGATTCGGACGGGTGTGCGCGCCGGAATCAGCCCGTATCCGTGGACACATCCCGTGTCGCAACTTTTGTGGAAGTCGTGCATATTTTATGTACCCTCGTCAGATTGCGACGAAACTTGTGCCACTGGACTCGTGGTAACGCGCTGGTCCTGTGGCTCAATTTTTACGCAATTCTGAGACGGTTGACCAAATCGCCAATTGGCGGGGCCCTACAGTTGACTTTTTGGACAAAATTATGTTCGGCCCATCGGAATCCACATTTGGACATACCGTTGGGTTCGTATTGACATCTAGAGTTGTTTGACCTATAATTTGTCCCATTTAGAGACCTTTATCCTTGGCACGCTTTTCGGTACAAAGTGGGCCACAAGTGGACCCCACTTTTATCCGAAATTACAGATGACCACTATATATTATATTATTATCAGGCGGGCCTCCGGCGTTCGAACGACGACGTACCTTTTTAGGCCCATGGATCTCCAAAAGAGAATCATGCCAAATCCCAGTTTTCAGCCAGATAGCTCACTTGTGGGAAAAGGTGTTCTTAACTGCATTCACTTAGACGGTTAGGCGACCCCAATAGATGTTTATATTTCAGTACTTTATTGGCATGTTTATATGTATCTTGTTACGTTCCTCTGAGGACCTGGTACCTTTCCAGATATAGATGAGCAGGAGTACCCGCAGGAGTATGGACCTGGACCTGACGCTACCTATCAGTCTGAGGAGATCTTACCTTCTGATTATATGTGATCCATTGCAGCTGTTTAGAGATTCTAGTTGCTATTCTTTTCGAGATATTTATTCTTATATTAGAGTTTATTCTCTTCTCTCTTTAGTAGTTTTGGTATAGTCGATTTGCAGTGGATTTGTTTCCACCCGACTATCACACTTTGAGATTTCTTATTTAAGACTGCTTCTTTGATATTCAGTTATTAATTTCCATTTATCTATTATTTGTGCTGTGGATGAGATATTCATGTACAGCGTATGTGTGTATATAGTTTCCATATATTAGAGTTTGTATACATACGGCTGGCGTGTTACGTATTCCTAGTCCTACGTATTTTGGGACTGGGGCGTGACATGTTTTTAGTGGTGGCCCATGCAGGTCAAGAATATATTGTCTCGGTTACGTAACTATATCGAACAAGCCTGCGTATAGGAATAGAGTATAAGGATCTCATCCACGCTTGACTGAAACTCATCCTTCCTATTTAATACTTGCATCATGTTTGATTCCTGTACTTCTTCTAATCGTTTCGTACATCACCTGCAGAGAAATAAATATGCAAAATGGATGTACTGCCGCCAATGGCGACACAACTTATGGAGTCAATGGTCAGACTCAAGGAGGGACCCCAACGATTCCTGGGCTTCCGGGGCCAGATGGACAGACTCACACTCCAGTTCCATCTGATCTTTCCGCTTCACCTATTGGGAACCTTCCAGCTTTCCCAGTATCGCAAGATGCCTAAGCGCAGATGTTCCAATTCTTTCATATGATAATACAGGAACAGAGGCAGCAGGCAGCCGAGCAGAGGCAAGAATTTTTGGCAGTACTGGAGAGGATGGCTGCACAGGCTACTATACCAGCCCAAGCACTAGCTCCACTACCTCGAGCTAGGGTTGGTTCAGTAAAGGACTTTATTCAGATGGGTCCAAGGCCATACAAGGGCACTGAGAGTCCGGAGGAGACTACCAACTGGATCACTCATACGCAGAAGCTACTGGAGGCATCGTAGTTACCTACGGACCTATGGATGACGGGTGTACGGACGCTTCTAGATGGTAATGCTTATCACTAGTGGGAATCTATGGAGCACCAGTTGGGTAATTACCAGACTTGGGAGCAGTTCTTGGAGTGCTTTGAGGGAAAGTACTTCCCGGACACCGTCAGAGATATATTGTACGATCAGTTTCTTCACTTGGAGCAGGAGAACCGAACAGTGGACAAGTATGATGCCGAGTTTAGTCGACTAAGCAAATATGGTGCTGCTTTGATACCAGATGACTTGGCTAAGGCTAAGAGGTTTCATCGAGGACTGACCCAGGAGCTACAACATTATACAAGCTCGCAGTCCCGAGTCTCTTATGTTGAACTACTGATAGAAGCCAGGTTGCAAGAAACCATTAGCAGAGAAAAAGGAGGTCAGCTGAGGACACAACAAGGATCAGCAAGGATACAGCAGGGACCAGCCAGGACACAACAGGGAGGACTTATCAAACGTCCCTTGGCATAGCAGCATCGGCAACACCGAGCAGCACCGTACCAGATTCTGGGAAGCCCTATTACAGTTATTGTGGGAAACACGGACATATATCGAGAGATTGTCGGACTCGCTTGGGTCAGTGTATGAGGTGTGGCTCCAGACAGCACCTGGCGAGAGACTGCCAAATACAGCAAACACTTCCACCGCCAGTTCAGAGGCTAGCGCTTCCAGCACCGAAGCCAACTCAACAGATGACTGGATCGGGAGCATCGCGACCCCCGGTAGCAGGAGGATTTCAGAGAGGACCACCGCTACCTACCCAGGAGGAGCAGTATATGAGGGCCGGACATGGACAGCCGCAGAGGGAACGGACGAGCTTTTGCATTGGAGGTAGATGACATGGATCATGAGGTGGATGTTATAGCAGGTATTACTCTTGCTTTTACTTTTTCTGCTGTGACATTGTTTGATACGGGAGCCACCCACTCATTTATATCATCTAATTTTATTGCCAAACACAACATTGCTTCTACACCTTTATCTAGTTGCATTAGAATTCTTACCGGAGGAGGAGTTGTACCAGTTAGCCGAGTTTGTAGATTGGGTCCTATAGTGATACGTGGCAGAGAGATGAACGCCCAACTATTAGTCCTTCCTACGCCATCTTTTTATATTGTGCTTGGAATGGAGTGGCTAAGCAAGTACCACGCTTTCTTCGATTATTTTGAAGGAAGCATTCTTTTTAAGGTACCAGGCCAGCCTGAACTTGAGTTTGCCGAGGATCTACAGAAATCCTTGATGGTATGCAGCTCGTAATGGACGATATTGTCTATCATCCTATTATTTCAAAATTTCTAGACGTCTTTCCAGAGGATTTTCCAGGACTACCCCCAGATAGAGACGTAGAGTTTTTCATTGAACTAGCACCCGGAGCAGCACTTATAGCATCGCATGTTTACAGACTAGCGAAGAAGGAGATGGACGAGCTGAAGGCACAGTTGAAAGAACTAGAAGAGAAAGGTTTTATCCGACCGAGTGCATCACCCTGGGGGGCACCAGTATTATTTGTACCCAAGAAGGATGGGTCAGTGCGTATGTGCATTGACTACAGAGCCTTGAATGCAGTGACAGTGAAGAACAAATATCCATTGCCACGCATTAATAACCTATTTGATCAACTCAGTGGAGCCAAGGTGTTCTCGAAGATAGATTTGAGATCGGGATATCACCAGGTGAAGGTACGGAAGCAGAACATTCTGAAGATCGCATTCAGAATAAGATATGGGTACTACGATTTTTTGGTCATGCCATTTGGATTGACCAATGCTCCAGCGATCTTCATGGACTTGATGAATCGAGTCTTCCACCAGTACTTGGACCAGTTCGTGGTCGTCTTCATAGATGATATACTTGTCTATTCGTAGAGCCACGAGGAGCACGAGAAGCATTTGCAGATTATTCTAGAGACGTTGAGGAGAGAGCTGTTATATGCAAAGCTCAGCAAATATGAGTTCTTCTTGGACAGAGTTTTATTTCTTGGGTATGTTGTCACAGGAGATGGTATTTAAATTGATCCAGAGAAGATCTCAGCAGTTGAGACATGGCCTGTTCCTAAATCAGTAGCAGAGGTGAGGAGTTTCCTTGGACTTGCGGGATATTACCGACGGTTCATGGAAAACTTCTCAAGGATAGCGGCACCTATGACTCGTTTGACTTGTAAGGATCAAGAATTTATATGGACCGACGAGTGTCAAGTCGCCTTTGAAGAGTTGAAGAAGCGACTGACTACAACACCAGTATTGACGATTCTGTCAGGATCAAGAGGTTATGTGATCTACAATGACACATCAGGGAAATGCTTGGATGCGTATTGATGCAGCATGGCAAGGTGATTGCATATGCATCTAGGCAGTTACGAGTACATGAGAAGAATTATCTGACTCATGACTTGGAACTTACAGCCGTTGTATTTTCTCTGAAGCTATGGAGACATTACTTATATGGGGAACGAGTGGAGATCTATATAGACCACAAAAGCCTCAAGTACGTCTTCACGCAGAAGGAGTTAAATATGAGGCAACGTCGATGGCTCAAGTTGATGAAAGATTTTGAGATAAAGCTACATTATCATCCAGGCAAGGCTAACGTTGTAGCAGATGCGTTAAGCCGAAAACCAGCAACTTACTTCTTGACAGCACAGAGGGAACTATTGGAGGACTTGCAAGAGCTTGACATTAAAGTGATATTACCCGGAGCAGATGGGACACTAGCCAACTTGCAAGTACAATCATCATTGGTAGAGAGGATTAAGGCAGCTTTGCCTACAGACGCCAGATTCAGGAGACTGAAGGAAAGGACAGAGGCCAGAGAGCAGACCGGATTGCCCATTCATGAGGATGGGATATTACGATGTGGTGATCGTCTTTATGTTCCAAATAGAGAGATTCGACAGGAGCTGATGACAGAAGCTCATAGTTCGATTTATTCTATTCATCCTGGAGGCACCAAGATGTATCGCGACTTACGACAGCACTTTTGGTGGCATGGAATGAAGAGAGAGATAGCTCGCTTTGTAGCTAAATGTCTGGTATGTCAACAAGTAAAGGCGGAGCACCAGAGGACAGCATGACTATTGCAACCACTTCCGATTCCAGAGTGGAAGTAGGAGCACATCACTATGGACTTCGTCACGGGTTTTCCCAAGAGTCCAAGTGGGAGAGATGCAGTATGGGTAATAGTGGACCGACTCATCAAGTCAGCCCATTTCATACCTTTTAGAGTTGGCCAGTCTACAGAAGCTTTGGCTGACTTATATATGATTCAGATTGTGAGATTGTACGGTATACCAGTCAGCATTGTATCAGACAGAGATTCGCGCTTTATATCGTACTTTTGGAGGAGCATGTAAGAGAGTCTTGGAACTCATCTGAATTTTAGTACATCTTACCACCTGCAGACAGATGGGAAGTCAGAGCGTACTATTCAGACCTTGGAGGATATGTTGAGGGCTTGTATATTAGACTTCGGAGGATCATGGGAGGACCACCTACATCTTGTAGAGTTTTCTTACAACAATAGCTATCAAGCGAGTATTCAGATGGCTCCGTTTGAAGCATTGTATGGAAGAAAATGTAGGTCTCCTGTGTGTTGGAGTGACGTGGGAGAACGTCAGATTCTGGGACCCGAGTTGGTGGTCAACACCGTAGAGACAGTCAAGAAGATTCAAGGACACTTGCGAGCAGCGCAAGACAGGTAGAAGCAGTGGACAGACCTTCATCCTCGTCCCTTGGAGTTCAAAGAAGGCGATCATGTCTTCTTGAGGATATCACCTACCAGGGGCACCATTCGATTCGGAGGGCACGACAAGTTGAGTCCAAGGTATATTGGACCATTTGACGTGCTCGAGAGAGTTGGAGAAGTGACATATCGACTTACGCTACCACCTTCACTTGAGGGAGTACATAACGTATTCTATGTGTCGCAGCTCAGGCGATATGTGGCAGACAGCAGTCATGTTCTCGACCATTCGGAGATCACCATTGGGCCGAGCTTGTCATACTAAGAGCAACCCGTGGGAATCCTTGATCGTCGAAAGAAAGTATTGAGGAACCAGTATATTCCCTTGGTTCGCGTAGCATGGAGGCATGGTGCGCCAGGAAAATTAACTTGGGAGCGCGAGGACGACAAGCGCAAGCGTTACCCGAACCTATTCACAGACCAAGGTATGAATTTATATTGTTAATTTATATCTTAAACCATCCTTGCTTTCTACCGTGGCTTAATTTTAATTTCGAGGACGAAATTTTTATAAGTTGGGTAGAATGTAAAACCTCTATCCTAGAAAACAGTATATTCCCCTTTTTAATTATTAATTATTAATTTAATAGTAGTAATTAGTGGCTAATTAGGAGAAATAGATTTTTAATAATTTTTATTTCAGGTGTTGGAGCACTTAGAGGATTTATGGGACCATCAGAAATTTTTCGGAATTTATTTCATGTAGAAGATCCCATGAGCAGTTGCTAGCTTAACGGTGTGCATTATTATAATCTAGAATTTTTCTTATGAGTATATATATATATATATATATATATAGATATATATATTATTGGAAAAGTATTATAAAAAGATTAAGAAAAGAAATAATAATATAAACTAATAATAGTAATATAAACTATACTAATAAACTATAACTAATAACAATTCCAACTTAAGCAAACCATCCATTCCAACAAAACACCAAGCAACTTAACAAACGAACCATTCAATTTCCAGCTACAGCGCCCCCTTCTAATTCCAACACCACGCCCACTTTCCACAGCAAAGACCCCCCCCCCCCCCCCCCCACGTGGCTTTAAACCAACCCAAAACCAAACCCTCTCTCTACCTATATATATATATATATATATATATATATATATATATATATATATATATATATATATATATATATATATTCTATTTATAAAATCCTAAACCTAATCATCCAAACCCTCCTCTTCTCATCTAGACCTAGGGGGACCCGCCACCGCAGCCAGAGAACCCCGCCAGGCCGTCCAAACCAATCCCGACGACCGCGACCCCGCACACTACCGATTCCCACAGCGAGGTACCTGCGTTCCGGAGTCATTTTCCGTCGACTCGCTCAACCAAACGCTACCCCATCTTCACCGGTACGCTCACCCCTTAACCCTCTTCCATATATGTGTGTTAGTAGACCTCGATAAATACGAAACCCTAGGTGAAAACAGCGCCAAAGTTGGCACAAACAGACCGAATTCTGGGATCGCAGAAAACTGCGGTGACCACCCATGTTACCGAGTTCGTATCTCCCACCATAGAGATTCGAATTCGGTGATTATTTTTGGTATGCGTAGACCACTTGACCTAGTTTAATTTTTGTTAAATAATCCTAGATTATTAACTGTTGTGGACAAAATTAAATTTGTCACAAAACCCCGTGAACCCACTTTTCCCAGATTTCCAAAAGTTATGAAACGGAGCGCGCCCAGCCAAACGGGACCGTCCTGCCGTGTACCAAGTGTACCGAACGGTGCGTGCAGCGTAACCGGATACGTAAAAATTCGCGGAGACTGATTCGGACGCGTCTGCGCGCCGGAATCAGCCCGTATCCGCGGACACATCCCGTGTCGTAACTTTTGTAGAAGTCGTGCGCATTTTATGCACGCTCATCAGATTGCGACGAAACTTGCGCCACTGGACTCGTGGTAACGCGCTGGTCCTGTGACTCAATTTTTACGCAATTCTGAGACGGTTGACCAAATCGCCAATTGGCGGGCCCCACAGTTGACTTTTTGGACAAAATTGTGTTCGGCTCATCGGAATCCACATTTGGACATACCGTTGGGTTCATATTGACATCTAGAGTTGTTTGACCTATAATTTATCTTATTTAGAGACCTTTATCCTTGACACACTTTTCGGTGCAAAGTGGGCCACACGTGGACCCCACTTTTATCCGAAATTACCGTTTTGCCCCTGTGTCCAAATTGGACGAAAGGAAAGTGTTTTTTAGCTATTTTACTCATTCCGGAAATGTTGGTGATGTCTATTTCAGCATCCGGAGATGTTTATTCGGAGGCCATTAGTTCCAGATCCTGTGTCCTTGACATTGGACGCTTACACTTTACAGATTTCTTGCCAGGCAAGTATACCTTGCCATTGTACTGTATTTACATTCCATATGAGGCATGCATGTTTATTTTTGTTTATTTCTATTTATTTATTTTAACTGCTATATAAATTGTGCGTCCAAGTGAACTTGGGTGCAACGACGGTGTCGTCGTACTATATTTTTATTTATGTATATGCATTGGACCTACTTTATGAGACTACCCCATCTTCATGAGGCATTTATATTTCATTGGCCATGACACTATTCTTACACGAGTGTTAGTCACATGTAGGACACGGACTTGCGTACTCGGCTGGCCACTGGTACGTATAGGTCGTGCGACGGATAGGGATAACTGCCAATAGAAACTTTGCATGCTAGTAGACCTGGCGGTTAATAGAGGTTTATCGTGTCATGGACATGACATGCTTAGAGCATTGGGTGGGGAGAACAACTAGTACCGCATTTGAGCTCCTTTGCACTTTTTTTTTCTGTGCGCCCGGATTCTCCGCTGGAGATACGGGTGGTGATGACCACTATATATTATAATATTATCAGGCGGGCCTCCGGCGTTCGAAAGACGACGTGCCTTTTTAGGCCCCTGGATCTCCAAAAGAGAATCATGTCAAATCCTAGTTTTCAGCCAGATAGCTCACTTGTGGGGAAAGGTGTTCTTAACTGCATTCACTTAGACGGTTAGGCGACCCCAATGGATGTTTATATTTCAGTACTTTATTGGCATATTTATATGTATCTTGTTACGTCCCTCTGAGGACCAGGTACCTTTCCAGATATAGATGAGCAGGAGTACCCGCAGGAGTATGGACCTGGACCTGACGCTACCTATCAGTCTGAGGAGATCTTACCTTCTGATTATATGTGATCCATTGCAGATGTTTAGAGATTCTAGTTGCTATTCTTTTTAAGACATTTATTCTTATATTAGTGTTTATTCTCTTCTCTCTTTAGTAGTTTTGGTATAGTCGATTTGCAGTGGATTTGTTTCCACCCGACTATCACACTTTATGATTTCTTATTTGAGACTACTTCTTTGATATTCAGTTATTGATTTCCATTTATCTATTATTTGTGCTGTGGATGAGATATAGAATTGCGTGTGACTTGTTGTGACAGTATATTACCACTGTGGATTGGATATTCATGTACAACGTACGTGTGTATATGGTTTCCATATATTGGAGTTCGTATACATACGGCTGGCGTGTTACGTATTCCTAGTCCTACGTATTTTGGGACTGGGACGTGACACCAGTCTCGGAGAGCAAGTCTAGAATATACTTGCGTTGTGACAGATACACACCCTTCTTAGATCGAGCAATCTCGATTCCAAGAAAATATCGAAGAAGACCCAAATCCTTAGTATGAAACTGACGACTAAGGTAGGCCTTCAAGTCCACAATTCCAGCATGATCACTCTCAGATATAATGATATCATCAACATAAACAATCAACACAATAATACCTACTGAGGAAGAATGATAAAATACTGAATGATCTGATGTGGTACACCGAAAGCCATACTGAATAAGAACTGAACTAAACTTGTCAAACCAAGCATGAGGTAACTGTTTCAGTCCATATAATGCTTTCTTCAATCGACATACGCATTTTTTATTTTCTGCTACAACATATCCCGGTGGTTGATCTATATAAACCTCCTCCTGTAAGTCACCATGTAAGAAAGCATTCTTTATGTACAGTTGATATATAGGCCATTGGTGATTAACCGCCACAGAAATAAGAATTCGAACTGAATTCAGTCGAGCCACTGGAGAGAAAGTCTCCATATAATCTACGTCATATGTCTGAGTATACCCTTTGGCAACCAACCGTGCCTTGAGGCGCTCAACAGAACTATCAGGGTGATACTTAACAGTGTACACCCATCTATAACCCACTGTTTGCTTTCTAATAGGAAGTGATATAAGATCCCAAGTCTGATTTTGATATAAAGCATACATCTCCTCATCCATTGCACTTTTCCAACCAGAAGATGACATAGCCTGCTTGTAAGTTTTTGGAAGAAGACAATGAAATAGCAAATGCATGAAAAGATGATGAAGCACGGTGTAATAAAACATAGTTAAAAATAGGATGCTTATTCTTTGTGGTACAAAGGCGTTGTCTTTTTCTGAGAGCAATAGGAAGATCATCTAGATCTGTAGTAATGGTAACAGAAACCTCAGGCACGAAAGATGCTTGGTTGAAGGCTGAATTCTGCAGAATCACTGGCCTGTCCTTGGATCTCTGATAAACCTGTAAATGAGAATGGAGACAGAAATTAATTCAGGAATGACCAAAAGTGGTATGAAAGATATCAAATCTGTTGTAAAAGGAATACAACGGTCTCCTGAAGGAAAGAAAGGGGTAGACTCAAATAATGTAACATCCGCACTGACATAATATTTGCGTAACTGTGGACTGTAACAACGATAACCTTTTTGAGTACGGGGATAACCAAGAAATACACACTTCAGAGATCTAGGAGCCAACTTATCTCGATTAGGTTCCAAGTTATGAATAAAAGCGACACACCCAAACACTCGAGGAGATAAGAAAAAAGGTACGACATCTGTATGTAATATGGTAAATGGAACTTTGTTATTTAATACAGATGATGGCATGCGATTAATAAGATAACATGCAGTAAGAACGGCATCTGTCCAATACTGTTTAGGGACATGCATATTGAACATGAGAGTTCGAGCCACATCTAAAATGTGTCGATGTTTGCGTTCGGCTATACCATTTTGTTGAGAGGTGTGGACACAACTGGTTTGATGAATCATACCACGATCAACACAGAAACTGTTCACAGAAGATTGAGTATACTCCAAAGCATTATCAGAATACAGAATTTTGTTCTTTATCATATGAGGGTATAATAGTAATTATGGGTGTATTGCATATCAATATAAATAGACATGAGATGCAACCTAGGGTTTAAGGCCCTTACAATCTTCTTTCTCATATTCTCTCTTCTCCTACTTTTCCTTCTCCTCTCTATCTCCAAACTTAACTTGGTATCAGAGCTTTATAAGGTTCGAGCGCAGGATCCAAGCCGGCTAGGATAAGTGAAAAATAAAACTCTTCATTCTGTCTCCGAGCTTCCTTCAAATCAGTAGTAACAAGATAATATTGAAGCAGTTCCTCCCACAAAGCCTTCTTTGAAGCCAGATATTTATTCACAGGCTTCCTATTTTGCTTTGTATTGAACAATAACTCGTACAACTCATAGATACGGGCAACATTTCGCTTCTGCTAATATGATTCTTCCAGAGATGCCCAAATCTGTTTGCTTGATTCACACCACTGAACATTAGCAGCGATATATGGTTCCATATTATGCCACAATCATGACATAACGTATGCATTTTCACTCATCCAATCTTCATACTCAGCGGACGTTTCAGGCAGGGGTTCTTCCGTCAAAAACTTCAACTTCTTCTTCGCCCTTAACACCACTTTGATAGACTTGGACCAGGCAAGGTAGTTCGCACCATTGAGTTTCACCACTGTAATCGACTTTCCCAATTCATTATTATGAATAACAGTAAAAGGAGAACCACCTCCGCTACCACCACCAATATTAACCTCGCTAGAAGATTCGGTCCCCACCATACTTGCAGATGCAACAGAAAGACGAGATCTGTGAAACCCTATATCTCACAACGAACCTCAACCGACGACGAATAACCAACAAAGATCTGTAGAAACCCTAGATCTCATAAATGAACCACGAACGACCACGAACAACGAACGACGAATGACGAATCATGAAAAGTAGACGAAAAACAGCCAAAACCCTAGGTTGTATCTCATGTCTATTTATATTGATATGCAATACACCCACAATTACTATTATACCCTCATATGATGAATAACAAAATAAAATAACTCTAACACATATATTACACTCAGTTCAGACAACCAAACTCTCCACACGCACATATCTTAACATTATACTCTTAATACCTATTTACCCATATCCTACACTGTAACACTCATACATCACAACCTAATTTGTGGTACACTGATACACCAATCCTTACCTGTGCACATTATTGTATACACCAGTGCACCGACTTCCCCTATACTGGGCATTACATATTGCACCTCCAAACAGGCCCTAAACACCTACACAGCTACTATGAAGTTCCTGAATGTGTACTTCACTGTGCACTGGATGTGCACACTACCCTGGCACCTGCTGCCAAATCCCTGGCCAGATCTCGACCTCCCTCAATAGCCTGCAGTCCTCGTTCAAGCCTGCATAATCTCCCTCTTCACAGTATACTACATGTACTGCCCTGCCCACATGTGAAATCCCCACCTGCAGTTGTCTGCCAATTACCTGCTATTGTGCCCAACATGCTGCAACTTGTAGTTACTGCTGTGTGGCACTCCTACCCCTACTTCCTGTCTGTCAAGCCCCTTGGATACACACACAGCAACAATCATCACTGCACACACAGTACTAATGAACACACAGGCATAAAATACTATAGTACATGGTATACACACCTACCTGTACTTAAACAATGAACTGCTACTACTGTATCATATTCCACACTTCCATATGCACACAGACCTCCCCTTCTCTCCCACACTCAACCAACACAGCACATCAAGCTTCTCTAAACATCACATCATATATGTTCAATCCCAGACACAAACCACCCTTAACTCATGGCACAACACACCATATACACACTAGCCAATTAATCAAACACTTAATATGCACAATAAGTATCACACTACGATACTCCCCAATTATCCATGATATTCTTTACCAACATCAAGATACTAATCTCAACCACTAAGAAATACCTCACAAAATATATAACATTAAAACATATATAAACAATAGGTCTAAACATAATATAAGGAATATAATATTAATGGACACCAAAGGGACACAAGGACACCCAAAATACCAATTTCTACTACCCGTATCATGACGTATCATGATACGCACTCCTCGTATCTAATTGTGGATACGTACACCTCAATAATACCCAAATTAGAGTCTCAAATAACCATTGGATCATTCCCTTAAACACTTGGTGGACCAAATTTAGATTTTTTTCAATTTGGCCACAAAAGTCGATATATCTTTCACAATATGCATCCTATGAACCTAGTTCTTCCTATGGGTATTCCTTAGCCATATGAGGGTTTCTAAGGGTCTAATACATTAATTAGAATAGAAATTACTAGGGGGATGGAAATTTACTTATTGGGAGATGGGTTCCCAATATAGCTCCTTCAAATGGGCATAAGAGTGGGGAATGAAAACCAACTCCTATCAAAACTCCTCTTCCACTAGCCTCTTGATATCTTCAAGCTTCTAACTCTCCTTGGTGATGAAAATAAGAGGGATTGGGATTGGGATTGGGATTGGTTTGGTGAAAGTTTGGGGGAGGGATGAAGGAATTTAAGGGAGAATAAATTAGGGCTAAAATAATGAAGTGGAAGGAATTAATGTAGGTTCTTCCCCTTTTAACTAGGGCCGGCCACTACATGCTCCTTTGAGCCCAATGGGAAATGTCCCAAGTGCCCTCAAGTTTGCCATGAAAAGTTTAATTAATTAAGGGGTTTCTAAAGGAAATGTTCTAATCTTAATAAAAGGAATATTTTATTTATTCTCCTAAATTTAATGAGTCTAATCCATGACTAAACTAATTGTTTGAACTAATTAGTCAAGACAAATCTAGTAGGTTCCACTTGGGCTCACTAGCACCTAGTCTAACTAATGGGCTAACACACTAACCACTAAATATACTAGCTAAATAAAATACATTAGCTATATTAATAATATGAAATGACAAAAATATTCCTATCCGGAAAAGTGGTAGTTACAATTTCATTCATTCACTAGTTTAATTAATTCTAACCAACTAAGTCATGAACCAACATGAGTGTCACTAACTAATTCTAACTAATACTAGTCTATTTTATTTAACTAGCACACTAACTATCACTTAATAAATTTAATTAGCTAGCATACTAACTACATATAACTAACACAAATTAAATATAACTATATAATTATAATCAATTATAAAATAACAAAAATATCCCTACAAGTGAAAGTGGCGGTTACACTTCATGATCATATATGATATGTATTTTTGTATGCCTATTTACTTTCATGTATGATAAACTCTTGTTAAAGCTTGTTGTTGGATTGCGAGATAGGATTACCGGCCTTAGAATTGTCGTCTATTTCATGTTGTCCACCCACTTATCTTCTAGACAGCCATGATCATCGTATAACGTTATGGTATATCTTGTATGGTGTAGCTAGCCTAGTCCGCCCCCGTATTTTTCAGTATTATAGGAGCGGGCAGGACAATATCTCTTTGCGATATTGTTGTTATCCTTGTAACTAACTTTGCTTTATATATAAAAATAACAGATCACCCATTCTAAGGTGGCTTGCTCTTCTTAATAACAGAGAAGAGAAGAGAGGAGGCTGGCAAGGATAGATAATATATTTATATACATGGAGTGTAGGGGTCGATGCTCACCTAGGTAGATTAGGATATGCGTTAACTAGATAATCTTTTAAGTTTTAGAATTGATTATAATTTTATTTAGTTGAATTCAATATGTGATATCAATCTCTGCAGATTTTATATTCATGTAGATTTCTTTCTTCTGTCATGACCCACACCTGGTGTAGGGACACGAGTACGTAGATACGTCCAGCCTACGCCGCAGTATCGACGGTAGAACGCTGTCTAGGTCAACAATACTATCTAAATATCTCACGTAATATATATAATATACCTGCCAAGATATCTTAACTCAAAAATGGAGGACAATATGATAATATGATAATGATAATCAATACTCAATCACAAAATAAAACTAGAGGAAGATATGACACGATATGGAATATAAGGAAAGAAATATAAAGTCATAATACATCACAAGTCCAATAGTCTAATCAAAACTCAATGATCTCAAATATAATACATGCCAAAAGTGTATAAGTGACATATACAATATCATAAATGGACTAGCTAAGTCTCAACGACTGCTGGTACTATCTCAATAGGCTCTACGGGTACTATCTCAACTGGCTCACCATCTTGTGGCCCATAGTGCGTAGGACACAAATTCTCTAATAAATTATCTGAAAAATATATCCAATCAGGATTGGAGCGAAGTATAACCCAATAGCAGTTCCAATAAATGACAGAAGCTATGAAACAGTAATAGCAATAAAAATAAATGATAAAAGTAACTGAATTAGTAAATATCACAAGGAGTATCATGGTAAATAATAGCAATAAACTGAGAACAATATGGCGAGGAACATCAATGTAATAAACTGGAAAAAATAAAATATAATAATAAATGTGCCTTAAAATATTAGTAAGATAATGTGATCGGCTTGGGCCTAGCACGGTCTATATATAAAAGGGAAGATAGCGTGACCACACGTGAGTTGCATGATCTTCTAGCTATCATGGGCTACACTAAATCATGGGCTATAAGGTATGATCACATATCCACTAATAATTCCCCAACCCCCGACTAGTACACTGTCACGCCCCAGTCCCAAAATACCGTGGGACCGGACGCGTGATAATGGCCAGCAGCATACACCGATGGACAAACCCAATTTAATGGATTCATCGGGCATACTTAAGCTGTATTACATCAGTCAGGGTTTTACTATTCTCATCCACAGATATAAGATAGCAACATCAGCAAAGAAATTTAATAAACATCAACCAGTCCAAGTAAATAAAATCGGGGAACAACCCGATATTAGTCTGTTACAATGTTCTCATAAACAGGAATTAAAGAGTTTAATTAAACAGAAAATAAAGACTATTTGTCATAACGACTGAGCATGGTGAAGCAATTGTTCAGGAGAAGTCCTCAGCGATCACCTCGTCCTCAGGTTCTGGTACTGTTCCGAGAAGTGCACCTGTTCCGTATACCTCTGGATAAACTTCGTCTGCAAGTCCTGGGGACATAATCCGGATCCAGGTCCTTAGGGGACATAGCAAGGTACAGAAAACACAAGCCAAAATATAATGCAGTGCAGGAAATAAATGAAACAATAAGGTAGACTATATAACCATCTAAGTGATATGCAAGATAAGAGTAGCACTAGAACTCAGGCTGAAACCACTACAAGCTCTGTGTCGGGGAGCCGGTAGCAGTGATATCATGTGGTTGTCTAGCTCGTAGTGAGACTAAGACGCCGGCATAATATATATATAATCAACCTGTAGTTTGTGTGACTCTTCCCACCCAATGTAATTATGCATCTCATGTCCACGACGTCTCATGTCCATGCCATACAGGATCATAGCTAATGCATCAAGTCATAATCTAAGAAATTTATCCCACCTCCGACCGTGATCATAGCTAATTCCCCAACCCCCGACTAGTACACAGATCCAAATCATGACACGTTATAACACATATATCATAATGCACGGTCTATAATATCATGCACTATGATCACGGTCTATATAATCACTATGATATTACGGTAATCACTGAGTAATCATGAAGCATGATACGACGATCATTGAGTAATCACAACAATAATATCTCATGACAAAGATCCACGTATAACAATCCGTGTAACCATCGTGTCAGGAATCAAATATCTCAATACTAAATATATGTATATAGAGACTATCAAATAAGAAAACTATCAGAGAATGTACTCACTTGTGGTCCTGAGAAAATAGTATAACTCAGTGTTCAAGCTGGTGTCACACACACCTATATATGAATGATATGTCAATTATGTGTAATAAAGTGATAAATGAACTAAAATATATTAAATATGCTTTTCTAGGTCATTTCTAGCTAAACTAGGTCAAATTAGTCAATATGAGTCAAAACTAAGTCATACCTATGTTTCTAGGTCAAACTAAAGTAATTAGTCTATATTAGCCACTAATTAGCTAACATTAGCCAATATTAGTTTTATTAGCTAATAGCACTACTATATATATCTATATACTAGATACTATAATACTTTATATATCTATATACACACTATAACTTATATATATACTATATATAACATCTTAGTATTTGATACTAACATGGTATCTAACTCCTTAAATAACTATAAATTAGTGTCAATACTTAACTAATACTTAACCTTAATACTCTAACTCTTTACCTACACTATTTCCTATACTACATAATTGATACTCTATCATTGAATTACCTAAGTACATAATTGTAAACCCCCTGATTTTTCAGGAATTTTTATAATGGATTTTTCATAATTTTCTGTAATTTTTTGGGATTTTTAACTAATTAAAACTAAGATATTTGTAATTAAATGATTTTTAAATATTGTTAATTATTATTAAAATATTATAAAAATAATATTTTCTGGTAAAATAAAAAATTTGACATAGGATAATTTTTCGAAAATTTATTGGACCCCGGAAGCATTTTTAAAGACCTAGAAACTAAGTTGTAATTAACCCTAAATAAACCCTAGAAATAAATACGGTTCAACTGAACCAAGCCAAACCAACCCGAACCGAACCCAAATTCTTAACGGGTCGGGTCGTATCCGAATTGAACCCGACCCGGACCCGTTAACCCGATCGGAAACCTAATCCGAATCCTTTTCCTTCCCTGGCGGCTACCCTGATTTAATCCCCTAGCGCCGCCGAAACCCTAACCCCCAATCACCCTCGGCCGCCCTAGCCTCCTGCCACCGCCTTCCCTCTCTCCACCTTCTCCTCCCGACGAGCCCCCGCTGTCACTGCCCCGCTCCGCCGCCCTCTCCCCGACCCGCAGTCGATCTCCTCGACTCGCAGCCGCCTGAACCCTAAACCTCTAGCCACAGTCTCCTCCGCCCCTCTCCTTGAGCTACGCCCTGACCTGTCCAACCACCACCCAGCCGCTCAGCCATCACCCCGCTCCGCCATCTTCCCCAGTGCCACCCCGGTCATTTTCTCCGGTGACCCCGAAGCAAGAGCCGCCTCAGCCGTCTCTACACTAGACACCCCGAGCCCAGTGCTGCTCCGGCCGTCTTCGTCTGAGCTGATGTCGTGCCACCTCCCTGCAGCCAAGCCAAGCCGTCTCCGCCCTCCTCCGGCGAGCATCGGTGCCCTGTTGCCGAAACCCTAACCGGACACAGTGCTGTACTGTGTCGGTGTATCGTGTCGCCTCGCGGACACGAGAATCTCGGTTTCCACGGAGCCCTGTTCAGGTACCCTTTTCTCTTTCCTTGCTGCCCTATTTTCTGTTCCGTCAGTTGTGACGCGTAGACTGCGTAACCCTTTCGATGTCCATGTAACCCGCTCGGTGTGTCGCGTCCTGTGGTGATCGCGAACTGCGATCCAAAAATAAAAAAATAAATACCCTATTTTCCTCCGGAACTGAGTGCGCTCCGCCAAACGGGACGACTTGGTCATGTGCGGTCTTTACCGAAAGGTGCGCGTCATTGATACGGACGTGCAAAATTTCGTAGAAGTTGATTTGGATGTGTGTGCACACCAGAATCAACGCGTATCCGTCGACAACGTCCCGTATCGGTCTGTTCTGGAATATGTTGTAACTTCGTGTACACAAGTCAGATCAAAACGAAACTTATGCCATCGAACTCGTAGCAAAATGCTGGTCCTGTGACCCAAGTTTGGTTTGATTCTGGGAACGTTAACAAAATTGCGTATCGTGGGCCGCGGCTCCACTTGATTGGCGATTTTGTGATCGGCTCATCGGAATCCAGTTCTGGAAGTTCCATTGTGTTCGTATCATCGTTCTGGACTTATTGACACTAAGTTTGACAAATCTAGAGACTATTGGTTCTGACATATTTTTTGGTGCAAAGCGGCCCCATGTGGACCCCGCTTTGACCAGAAACTCTCATTTTTGCCCCTGTGTCCAAATTGGACTCAAGGATAGGCGTTTCTAGATATTTAATATTTTTTGAATCCGATGGTGATATTTATTTCAGTAATCGAAGGATTACCTGCAAATTCTACTGGTACCAGAGCTACAGTTGGAGCCAGAACCCCAAGCAAGTGTACCTTGCCAACCTTCCAGTTTTGTTACTTATTTTCTTGACTTATTTATATATTATTGTACATGCTTAACCTAGGACCGTATGACTTTTCTTAGCGTCCGATTAATAGTCGGGTGCCAACATCGTACGCGGAGTTGGGTAATGTCATCTAGAGATGGATATCGAGACCCTTTACATTCTCGTGCTTGCATTATCAAGTACGTTATACCCAGGACACTTGACACTATTTATGAGACAGAATCTTCTTGAAATATTCAAGGTGATTCTGAGTAGGTTGCAGGATTGTGTCATAGACATTATATTCATAGATATTATATGACTTGCTGCATTAGTTATGATCTTGCGTGTCATGGACATGAGACGTGTGATTACATTGGGTGGGGAGAGACACACAGGCTACAGGCTGATTATATATATATATATATATATATATATATATATATATATATATATATATATATATATATATATATATATATATATAACCCTTATTAATGCTGTGCTCAATACTCTAAACCCGAGCTTGGCCCATTACATGATATCACTGCTACTGGCTCCCCGACACAGAGCTTGTAGTGGTTTTAGCCTGAGTTCTAGTGATGCTCTCAACTTGCATATCACTTAGCTGGTTATATAGTTTACCCTATTATTTCATTTATTGCTGCACTGCATTTATTTTGGCATGAGTTATTTTATACCTTGCTATGTCCCCTGAGGACCTGGATCCGGATTATGTCCCCAGGATTAGCAGACGAGATCGATCCCGAGGTATACAGGACAGGAGCATTAGCAGAAGCAGGAACAGGAGCAGGCACTGGAGCAGTACCAGGTCCAGTAGACGAGTGATCACCAAGGATATCTTCTGAGTATATGCTTATTCCATACTCAGTATTTGTTGTGGTTATCTTTATTTCTTATTTAATGAATAATTGTATCAGACTTGTTATCGGGTTGTTCCCCGATTTATTTACTTATGACTTGATGATGTTTATATTTCCTTTTGTTGATATTAATGTATTCATTCTGTGGATGAGATTAGTAGACCTTATTGTTGTATTACAGCTTAAGTACACCCCTATGGATCCATTAAATTGGGTTTGTCCATCGGTGTGTGCTGCTGGCCATTGCCACGTGTCTAGTCCCTCGATATTTGGGACTGGAGCGTGACATAGTTTTTATGGTGGCCCATGCAGGTCAACGACTAAATTGCTTTGGTTTCAACTTAGGGACCGAGCAAGCCTGCAATAAGAATAGGATAAGTTTTAGGATCTCATCCACTTGCTTGAATCGTTCTTGATATCTATATCAAATTCAAATTAATTTCTTGACTTGCATCCTGCCTTGATTCCTGTGCGCCTCTTATTGTTTATTTTGAATACAGAGTAATGGATCCACGAGCAAACGATGAGACTCCTGCAAGATCACCACGAGATACTGTGGTAACCAACGAAGATGAAGTGACACCAGTTAGTGAAGGTCCATCATCACAACAAGCAAGTCAGCATGCCTCGAGAATCCAGCAAGATGACGTTCCACCATCGACGCTGTTTACTCCACCGATGCCTACCTTTCCACAAGGGCAGGCTATGGACGAACAACAAATGTTTCAAATGTTCTACGCGATGATGCTAGCCTATCAGAAGGTTCATGAAGAGGCCCAACCAAGCCAAACGGAGGAGATCATTTACAGACTTTACTCGCTATGAAAGTTAATCAGCTCCGTTGCAACGGACGTTCTTGCTACAGCACGACCCATGGAGTGCAACACAAGGATAGAGTCCAGCCAGAAGCGGCTGTCTGTATTAGTACCAGACCAAGCACAACCGGAAAGAGTTTCAAAGCGACCACAGATGAATCCACCACAGAGAGCATCTACACCACTTGCACTAGTCCTTCCTACTTGTCACTACTGTGGCAAGGTAGGCCATCTCGCTAAAGAATGCCGACTCAGATTGTCACTACTGTGGCAAGAGTTTCAAAGCGACCACAGATGAATCTTCCTATTTTACGAATCCAAAAAGCATTCGATAAGGGATTGCCCTGAACGTCGAGAGAAAGCATTGATGATTCATCAACCAGCCACATCAGCACCAGCCGGAGCACCACAGAAAAAAATTACAAAGAAGTCTCACATGCACCAGCCACCAGAAGCATCTCTGCAGGCACTGCCTATCAGTCAGTATTATCGTAAGCGAGGCCATATTGAGAACGAGTGCAGACGCAAAAGGAAATTATGTTTAGCTTGCGGATCCAGTCAGCATTTATTGAAGGAATGCCCCGAGTGTCGAGAAGGAGCACCGATGGTAAACCAACAAGTATTACCAGCACCAAGGCCTGTTTTTCCAGTATTGGGAGCACCGCAAACGGGAGTTGAAGGAGTCCTACCACCAGCTCCAGGAGGGTATCAGCCGAGGCCACCCTTGGCACCACAAGCAGCACTCTTCCAGCAGGCTCAATAGCAGCAGAGGAATCGACCGCAAGGACGCAAACAAGCTCAGGCGATGACCTTGGAAGGCGTGCAGATTCATGGAGTAGCTAATGTGCGTAAGTTTTCATAGTTATCCGTTTCTAGTATTATTTTAGTTCATGTATGTTGGTTCGTGACCTAGCCTTAACCTAGTAATTTGTGAACTTGCTAATAATTGATAATCTAGTATGTTCTTAAGTGATAACCTAGTTTTCTGAACTGTAGTCTTCTAGATTTCCTTCATCCGGAAAATTGCATAACTTTTAATACTTAGGGAAATAATTTTCTCTATGTGTTATTCTTACACCCTCAACATTGATTCTCCTTGATCGTGATGTGCTTTGAACAATGTTTGCAACCATGTTATCTCTGTTGACCGGTTATTCTTTGATTGAGAGGACACAATCCTCTTAAGGGGGGTAGATTGTAAACCCCCTGATTTTTCAAGAATTTTTAAAAAGAATTTTTTATAATTTTCTGTAATTTTCTGTGATTTTTAACTAATTAAAACTAAGGTATTTATAATTAAATGATTTTTAAATATTGTTAATTAATATTAAAATATTATGAAAATAATATTTTCTGGTGTAAAATGAAAAATTAAACATAGGATAATTTTTTGAGAATTTATTGGACCCCGGAAGCATTTTTAAAGACCTAGAAACTAAGTTGTAATTAACCCTAAATAAACCCTAGAAATAAACCCGGTTCAACTGAACCAAGCCAAACCAACCCGAACCAAACCATAGAGAACCGAACCGAACCCAAATTCTTAATGGGTCGGGTCGGTTCTGAATTGAACCCGACCCGGACTCGTTAACCCGATCGAAAACCTAATCCGAATCATTTTCCTTCCCCGGCGGCTACCCCTATTTAATCCCCTAGCACCGCCGGAACCCTAACCCCCAATCACCCTCGGCCGCCCTAGCCTCCTGCCACAGCCTTCCCTCTCTCCACCTTCTCCTCCCGACGAGCCCCCGCTGTCACTGCCCCGCTCCGCTGCCCTCTCCCTGACCCGCAGTCGATCTCCTCGAACCGCAGCCGCCTGAACCCTAAACCCCTAGCCACCGTCTCCTCCACCCCTCTCCTTGAGCCCCGCCCCGGCCTGTCCAACCACCACCCAGCCGCTCAGCCGTCACCCCGCTCCGCCATCTTCCCCAGCGCCACCCTGGTCGTCTTCTCCGGCAACCCCGAAGCGAGAGCCGCCTCAGCCGTCTCTGCACTAGACACCCCGAGCCCAGTGCTGCTCCGGCTGCCTTCGTCTGAGCCGATGCCGTGCCACCTCCCTGCAGCCGAGCCAAGCCATCTCTGCCCTCCTCCGACGAGCACCGGTTCCCTGTTGTCGAAACCCTAACCGGACACAGTGTTGTACTGTGTCGGTGTGTCGTGTCGCCTCGAGGACACGAGAATCTCTGTTTCCACGGAGCCCTGTTCAGGTACCCTTTTCTTTCTCCTTGCTGCCCCATTTTTTGTTCTGTCGGTTGTGATACGTAGACTGCATAACCCTCTCGATGTCCGTGCAACCCGCTCAGTGTGTCGCGTCCTGTGGTGATCGCGAACTGCGATCCAAAAACAGGAAAATAATACCCCATTTTCCCCCGGAACTGAGTGTGTCCCGCCAAACGGGACAACTTGGTCGTGTGCGGTCTTCTCTAAAAGGTGCGCGCCGTTGATACGGACGTGCGGGATTTCGTAGAAGTTGATTTGGATGTGCGTGCACACCGGAATCAACGCGTATCCGCCGACAATGCCCCGTATCGTCCTGTTCTGGAACACGTTGTAACTTCATGTACACATGTCAGATCGAAACGAAACTTATACCATCAGACTCGTAGCAATACTCTGGTCCTGTGACCCAAGTTTGGTTCGATTCTGAGAACGTAGACAAAATCGCGTATCGTGGGCCCCGCGGTTCCACTTGACGGGCGATTTTGTGATCGGCTCTTCGGAATCCAGTTCTGGAAGTTCCGTTGGGTTTGTATCATCGTTTTAGACTTGTTGACACTAAGTTTGATGAATTTGGAGACCATTGGTTCTGACATATTTTTCGGTGCGAAGCGACCCATATGTGGACCCCGCTTTGACCAAAAACTGTCATTTTTGCCCCTGTGTCCAAATTGGACTCAAGGACAGGTGTTTCTAGCTATTTGATATTTTTTGAATCTGATGGTGATATTTATTTCAGCAACCGGAGGACTACCTGCAAATTCCATTGGTACCAGAGCTATAGTTAGAGCTAGAACCCCAGGCAAGTGTACCTTGCCAACCTTGCAGTTTTGTTACTTATTTTCTTGACTTATTTATATATTGTTGTACATGCTTAACCTAGGACCGTGTGACTTTACTTAGTGTCCGATTAATAGTCGGGTGCCAACACCGTACGCGGAGTTGGGTAACGTCATCTAGAGATGGATATCGAGACCCTTTACATTCTCGTGCTTGCATTATCAAGTACGTTATACCCAGGACACTTGATACTATTCATGAGACAGAATCTTCCTAAAATATTCAAGGTGATTCTGAGTAGGTTGCAGGATTGGGACATAGACATTATATTCATAGATATTATATGACTTGCTGCATTAGTTATGATCTTGCGTGTCATGGACATGAGACGTGTGATTACATTGGGTGGGGAGAGACACACAGGCTACAGGCTGATTATATATATATAACCCTTATTAATGCGGTGCTCAAGACTCTAAACCCGAGCTTGGCCCATTACGTGATATCACTGCTACCGGCTCCCCGACACAGAGCTTGTAGTGGTTTCAGCCTGATTTCTAGTGATGCTCTCAACTTGCATATTACTTAGCTAGTTATATAGTTTACCCTATTATTTCTTTTATTGCTGTACTGTATTTATTTTGGCATGAGTTATTTTGTACCTTGCTATGTCCCCTGAGGACCTGGATCCGGATTATGTCTTCAGGATTAGCAGACGAGATCGATCCCGAGGTATACAGGACAGGAGCATTAGCAGAAGCAGGAACAGAAGCAGGCATTGGAGCAGTACCAGGTCCAGTAGATGAGTGATCACCGAGGATATCTTCTGAGTATATGCTTATTCCATACTCAGTATTTTATGTGGTTATCTTTATTTCTTGTTTAATGAACAATTGTATCAGACTTGTTATCGGGTTGTTTTCCGATTTATTTACTTATGACTTGATGATGTTTATATTTCCTTTTGTTGATATTGATTTATTCATTCTTTGGATGAGATTAGTAGACCTTATTATTTTATTACAGCTTAAGTACACCCCTATGGATCCATTAAATTGGGTTTGTCCATCGGTGTGTGCTACTGGCCATTGCCACGTGTCTAGTCCCTCGATATTTTGGGACTGGGGTGTGACAATAATACATTACCTTATCTAATATCTGGATACACACCCTGATAACTAACCCTGAGGTAAAGATGGAACAAATCACTGATACATTATAACATATTGGTACCTAGCATTGCCTGGGTGTGCCACTGCTGCTACCTATTGACCAATGCAGTTGCACTGTGTTGAG
The DNA here is from genome assembly GCA_036927795.1 of Iris macrosiphon. Classification (NCBI taxonomy): domain Eukaryota; kingdom Viridiplantae; phylum Streptophyta; class Magnoliopsida; order Asparagales; family Iridaceae; genus Iris; species Iris macrosiphon. The sequence goes on from JAYESA010000005.1 coordinate 63,392,389, forward strand.
GTGTATCTAGTTGCTATTGCAGCTGTTGTTGTGGCCTATATTTGTATCATGTGTAGTCATACATGCTCAATCAGTGTACCACAAAAATGCTACTCTCCTAACCAACTGCACTCAAGTTCCCGCATACTTAACCAGTCATCGTCACTGCCTCACCCCCACACACACACACTGACACACATACACTTTCTATACTACCCTTCCTCATCTACCCTATTTTGAGCCCCCATCTCAACTGCAGGCAACTACAGTAACCACCATGCTACCACACCCGAGTGCCCTTAACATCTTACTGCTCGAACCAGACCAAGGCAGTGTCTGCACTGCACTGAAGTGTAGTGCCACAGTCCATTGCAATATCCCGACTGGACACTCTTTACTGTCAGTGCAATAAATGATTATAGAGCATGCTAACTCCAAGGCATGTGGCATACTAGGATACACTGCCCAACTGCTACTATTATAGTACCCTTACCATCTTACTCCATTTTGTAGTGCACCAATATGTGCACTGCCTCACTTGAATGCCACACTGATTCCTGTGTGGAACTCAGTCCACCCTCCCTACTAGTATCAGTTACTTCATGACTGATATACTACCAACTTCACTGCTGCCACTGCCACCACACTTAACACACATAATTCTAATCCTCACTGACTGTGCACAACCATACTGGACAGTACCAATACCCGAGTAAGGGTTATCCCCTCCTTAAACACACACAACATACACACATCTACATATATGACATTAAATCAAATACTTGACATGCACATGTGAGATACTATATGATACGCTCTCAATTGAGATGCCAAAACTCCAAATTCTTCATAATTATTATTCATACATATCATAATCATCATAATACAACTAAAGTAACTTGCTACAAAGAAATTTAAAGAGTAATTACACAAATCACCCAAAATAAATCATGTATCATTCCGTATCACAAAATACCATGATACGCTTTATCCGTGTTCAATTGTGGAAACGTATCTAGTCACATAGCATCAATCTAAGTCTAATTAGATCTAATTGGTCTCATGACACACACTTGATGCATCAATCTCGGAGTTCTCCCAAAATGGGCACAAATTTTTATGTAAAAATCACAATAGAGGTCCTATGAACCTAGTTCATGTTCCTATGGTTAGCCCTAAGCCAACAAAGGTTTTCTAATGGTTAAATGCATGAATTAGAGTCTAGATTAAGGGAAATCAAAATTTACATATTGGGAGATAGATTTTCAATAAAATACTCAATATGACACAATTAGAACACAAGCTCCTATCCAATGGCTCCTTCTCCAAGTGCTCCTTGCAATCTAAGCTCCAATGCTCCTTAGATGATGTAATTGGAAGGAATGAGAGTGAATTAGGGTAAATTTTTGGTGGAATGAAGTGATTTGGGAAAGAACACAATTGGAGATCTAGAATGAATGAATTAATGAGAGGAGAGAGAGAGAGACTCCCCTCTATGGTCGGCCCCCTTTCCCCTTTCCAAGTAACTACACAATATCCAATATGCCCCCAATACTTAGTTATGAGGTTTGATTAGGGAGGGCTATATTATGAAGCTTCTAATTCTATATGAAACTAATCTAATCTCCTTAATTAACTAAAGGGAATGAGTCTAATGGACCTAGTCCAATATTGGGCTCAATGTATCATGATAACCTAATTGGGTCCACTAATGACAAGTCCAAATAATAGGCTAGCCCACTAACTAATAAAAAAATAACACAACATAATATAATTAATTAGTAGCACAATATATAAATATTTAATCACTAAATATAAAATATGCTAAATGACAAAAATACCCTCATCTAGAAATTTGTAGTGACATCTTCGGCTGAAGCTGAGCGGGGAAGGAGACAAAAATATAATTACTATTAAATTAGAATTTAAATATTTATTTACTTTATATTTATTTATTCCTAACCATCCCCATGTTTACAACCGTTGGATCTTGTTTAAGTCATTAATCTTAACCATTGAGATTAGATGACTTAAACAAAATCCAACGATTGATAATATGGGGTTGCAAAAAATCAAATATGTGGATCCCTTATATATATATATATATATATATATATATATATATATATATATATATATATATGATGAGGGATCCACATCCCTAATTTTTTGTATCCCCAAGCATCTTAATACTATCAACCGTTGGATCTTGTTTAAGTCATATAATCTTAACCATTGATTTGAATAGTTTAAATCAACGGTTAAGATTATATAACTTATATATAGAGAGGAGGGATCCACATTGCTTTCTATTATGCATCCCCAAGCATTTTCATGTTTACAACCGTTGGATCTTGTTTAAGTCATCTAATCTTAACCGTTAATTTGAACCATTCAAATCAATGGTTAAGATTAGATGAGTTAAACAAAATCCAAGAGTTGATAACAAAGGGATGCTTGGGAATACAAAAGATGTGTATTTATGGAGGAAATAGAAAAATAGTAAAAATAGCGGACCTAAACAAATTGCCAGGGCCGAATGGCTTCAATGCAATGTTCTTCAAGAAACACTAGGGACTATTAAAGGAGCATATATATGAGATAGTGCATGACTTCTTTGTAACGGGGAGGCTGATGAGGGAAATCAACCCCACATTCCTCATCTTGATACCCAAGAAGGAGGGTGCCAGAGACGGGAGATTTCAGACCGATAGGTTGTTGTAATTTTATTTATAAAATTATCACAAAGCTAATGTGTACTCGGATGCAGGAAATTATACAGGGATTAATTTCTCCAAACCAGACAACGTTCATTAAAGGAAGATCAATAGCTAAAAATTGCTTGCTTGCCCACGAACTGGTCAGGGAATTTAATAGGCCATAAGGAAGGAAAGGCTGCATTAAGTTAGATCCGAGGAAGACGTACGGCATGGTGAATAGAATATTTGTGTGCGAGATTATGAGCAGTATGGATTTCGATAGTTGGTGGGTGGATTGGATCGAGGAGTGCATTTCTTAATATTAATTAATGGATAACCATTCAGATTTTTCAGGAGTAGCTGAGGGCTGCGGCAGGGAGATCCTCCACCCCATATTTATTTACAATAGTTATGGAGTACTATTCTTGTATGATGGATATGGCGGTACATAGGCGGTAGATCACGTCACTCTTCAAACGTATCATGCCCAGTGTTTTATACCTCATTTATGTAGATGATTTACTAGTCTTCATGGAACCGACATAGAGGGGTGTGAGCTCCTTGAAGCAGGTGCTAGAGGATATTGGGAGAGTCTCCGAACTGAAGCTCAACAGAGAGAAGTCATGGGTCTTTTTCAATACAAGTTGCACTGATCAAGACCTATGGGCACTTAGACTTAGGATAAAAAAGAAGCACTCCCAGTTAGATATCTCGGACTACCACTGTCGATTACGTATGCGAGAGATTCTGATTGCAGGGGTCTTGTACAATATGTACAAGTTAGGCTCGAGGGTTGGCAGTCCCAACTACTATCATTTGGAGAACGAATAGAGCTCATCCGAACCACTATATGGGCCATTGTGGCATATTGGCTATATGTCATTATCACCTCGAAGACAACAGTTCATAAGATAGAGAAGTTTTGCGCCAACTTTATATAGAAATGGGGCATGCACACCATAGCGTGGGCGGACTTGTGTAAAGAGAAAGATAAGGGAGGTACCAGGTTGCAGTCACTACAAACTCTGCGGGAATTAGCTACACTAAAGCTAGCATGGCGATTTATTGAAGGGAATTATTTATGGGCACAATGGACAAAAAATAGATATGTAGCGGGTGCCAATTTATGGGAGATGGATATTAATAACAATGGGTTACATTTAAAGTGATCCTGAAGCAACATTGTCACTACCATATTTTCTAGGAAAGGATATTTTAGTCATTTGATAATTAATTAAATATTGTGCATGTTAAATTTTATTTATTGTATTATTTATTTATTATTAGCGAGTTAGATTTATTTTTGGACTTGTGTTAGTGGACCAACTAGTTTAGTTTAGACTCATGGACCAATATTTAATTCTAGTTAAAATTGAGCCCAATAATTAGAAGCCCAATTATTAGGAGGATGATTAATTATGTTAAACACATTAGACTAGAAGCTTTCCTCCTTAATTAATTTCTTCATGAGAGGCTCCAAGGGGTATTTTAGACTTTACATAGTAGCTTGAGGGAGGGGGCAAGTAAGGCCTATATAAATGGGATAAAAAATTTCTCTCTCTTCATTTTTCATTCCAAATCTAGATCTAAAAAATTTTCTCAACCAAATCCCTACCAAATTTTCACCCAATTATTTTCCAAATCACCATTGGAGGCTATTAGAGCAAGGATCTACAAGGAGGAAGCATGGATCTACAAAGAGGAGCAAGGATCTACAAGTTGGAGGCCAATTTTACCAATTTTGGAGGTTTTATTGGGAATCCATCTCCCAATAGGTATAATTCAGTTTTTCTCCTTAATTTAGGTTCTAAATCTAAGATTTAATCATGGAAAATTAACCCATATGCATAGGCAACCCATAGGTTTTAGTTTTGTGTTCATAGGAGGCCTATTGAGAAAGTTATGGTATTTTTTGTGTCAATTTTTGAAAAATTCCGAAATTGACATTTGTTGTGTGTGTCAATTGGTCCTATAGATCAATTTGGCATGTGTTGTGTGTTTGGGGCTAGTGCCGTGTCGACAATTGGATACGTGTAGGTCATATTCCATCAATTTGGTGATACGTGTTAATTTGGAGAATTTTCCTCCGACACGAAACTTTGAGCATGTGACATTTTGACACGGACACGTAGATTTATAATGACTCTTCGTATTGTTAATAAATAATATATATGACTTGTTCGTATCCTTCGGGGTACGTTTGGATGTGTGGTGGACTCGTGTCGCATGCGTATCCTAAATCTAGTGGGATACGGGGTGATACGGTCCATGTATGTGCAATTTAATTGTAGATCTAATTCTTTTGTGTTCTTATTTTATGGAGAAGTATAATTATATATATGTATGTATATATATATATATATATATATATATATATATATATATATATATATATAGTATTGTGTATATATATTTATGTAATGTTGTATCTTAGATCTATGTACATATGCATATACTATATGTGTATATTTATTATGTAGCTATTTTTCTACATGTAGATATATATTTATAAGTGTTAGTATATGTATATATAATATAGTAGATATATTTATATGTGGTTATATATATAGTTATATTATATATTATTATGTATTTATATAGTGTATGATTTTATATACGTATACATATATGTATAGTTATATATACATATTAATATGTATGTGTGTATATGTTACTATATGGTATTTTATACAATTTACTATGTATAAGTGTATGTATAGTTATATATATAGTTTTAAATATATATTGTATAAATATATATTGTGGGTTATATATATGTATTTAAATATATATTATATAAATATATATGGTGGGTTATATATATGTATTTAAATATATATATGGTAATTAATATATATATATATATATATATATATATATATATATATATATATATATATATAAATATGTTCCTAATTGCTATTTGTATTATACTATATATGTATATATTTAGTTGTAGCACATAATATTATTGAATAAGTTAGTATATTTTAGTTATCAATGGTTATGAGTATCTTTTATATATTATATATTTTTAGGTATGTATGTACGTATATATGTATTAAAAGTTAGTAGGTAGTATTTATTCTATTAGTACATACTAGAGTTATATTGGATTGATATATGTAATTATTGTTGGGTAGTTAGTACATATATGAAATTTTGACAATTACCTTGAGATACCAAGGTAAGTATCAAGATATACCAATGTATGAGTAATAGGTATGAGCATAGTAATATGATAGTTATAAACTAATTATGGGTTGGTATTAAGGTGACTAAAATAAGGTATATAGTATGGTATAAATACTAAATACATGGTAGTTTATAGTTATAGTTGGATAGTTAATATATATATACTAGAGTGACGTTACCTTGAGATACCAAGGTAAATGCCAAGGTATTAAGGATATCCAAGGTATTGGGTTTGGGTATCAAGATAGAGGTTTACTATTGCGATACCAAGTTGGTTCAAAACCATGATAATCATTTAGCATTTGTAATTATGATTTATATATTTAATATTTCTTTATTATAGATATGTGAAATTTACCTATTGTTTGCGTATCCTGAGATACGGTGTCTTAGTATCCTAAGTTGTAGCTTGTATGGCTTAGATTCATAGTGTGTGAGCCCAATATCTTTGAGTTAGACTTATGCAACCTAGAAATAGGTAGTTGACCATAGTTTGACTATAGGTTGACCGGTTTGACTTAGAGTTGACCTAGTTTAACTTTTGACTTAGAATTGACTTGTTGACCTAGAAGTTGACTAGTTTAACTTATTTTCTTTCCAGAACCTTATATTAATGCAATATTCCATATATAGGTCTTTGTGACATCAGTTCGGACAGTTTGACATTCATTGCTCTGGACCACAAGCGAGTATATTTTTCTGATAGTTTTTAATTCATAATATTATATATATGTATGTTCTAGAATTGTATACATTGATACCGAAACAGTAATTTCACGGACTGGTACTATATGGATTCCGTCATAAGATGTTATCCCCTACCGTGTTCAGCGGGTACTCGTGTACATTGTATCTCATCATGTATACTGGGTATTGATGTTACTTCGTGTTCATACACTGCTTGTGTTCAGTGTGCTTATTCGTGTACACCCATCGCTCGTGTTCAGTGGTTATGATATTCGTGTACACCCACTGCTCGTGACAGTGGTTATATTTTCGTGTTCGTAGCGTGTCGTGATTGGATCTATCGGTATTAGTTGGGGGTGGGAGAGTAGGAGTTGATTATGTGATCAAAGCCATTGTTACAAATCGTGTACATTCTGATTACATACTTCACTTGTAATCCGTCTTACTTGATCATGTTCACCCAACCCGATCACATAATGAACTCGTATTCTGAGGCATATTAGATAGTTTAGATTGTAGTTTACTTCATCATATTATGATATTCATATTGTTGATCTATATATTCTCGTACATTACCTGTATATATCTTGTTCATCATTCATATGTTTAGTGATCTTGTATTTCATTTCTATATTTGTTATATATGCTCGATTATGTTATTGGAACTGCTTTCAGAGGTATGTACTTCGCTCCATTCCTGACTGGAAAATATTTTTCAGAGGATCCGAGAGATTGGTGTCCGACATACTATGGACTTCGACTTATAGATGGTGCAGACTTGGATCTACTAGTTCTGGAGTGATTGTCGGGAGGTTTATTCGGATCATTGGTTTTCATAGTTAGTCTTTTTAGCATTTTGGTACCGGATTTATTTTCGGCATAGAGTATGAGATTGGATATTGTTTCTATTATTTTTTATATATATTGAATGGATAGTTATGTTAGACTTCCTTGATATCTTCTCGTGCTTTAGAATGTGATTGAGTTTTGTGTTGAGATTTTATTGGCAGACTTCATATTATTGTGAGATTTTAGATAGTATAGTAGACCAAGACAGCGTTCTACCGACGATTCTACGGCATAGGCTGGGCGTTGTTTTCGACTTGCATCCCTACATCGGGTGCGGGTCGTCTATAAATACCACCACGAACTTATCTAAGTACTGGTGGAAGACATTGTTCATCAAACACATGAATACTGTTGGCGCGTTGGTTAAACCAAACGGCATGACTAAAAACTCATAGTGGCCATACTTCGTCCGAAAGGCCGTCTTCTGGATGTCCTCTTCCCGTACTTTGATCTGATGATAACCGGATCTGAGATTGATCTCTGTGAATACAAAATGCGCTGCTAAGCTAATCAAGTAAATCATCGTTGCGTAGCATAGGGTACTTGTTCCTTATCGTTACAGTACTTAACGCCCTGTAATCGATACGCAACGTACTGTCCCGTCCTTCTTCGGTACAATATGATGGGTACTTCCCATGGAGAAACACTAGCCCGACTGAAACTCTTGTCTAAGAGATCCTCTACTATGGACCTTCAACTTAACCAACTCTATCGGTGCTAGTCTGAAGACAGGAAAATATCCGGCTCGGCTCTTGGAGTCAACTTTATAGCAAACTCTATCTCTCTGTCAGGTGGCAAGCCTAAAAGATTCTATGGAAACACATCTTCAAACTCTGGTATAATGCGGGGTACACTGGTTCCTCTTTTGCAATGTGTACCTCTAAGGTAGATGGGCACCCTGCTCCCGGGCTCCCAGAAGTAGCTCAAACTCAGGGTAATCTGGTGGTCCTAAATAATGTAATCACGTCGACAATCTCGCGTCGCGTGGTATTGGCTCAATCAATCCATGTCTAGGATAAGGTCATAGTCTAGACTAAACCTCAAAATAATTTCTCCCGTTCTGTTTCCAATATCAATCCTCAAGAGAGAAAATATTCCTTGCCTAATGTATAATTTCTTTTCTCCTTAAATTTATTCCTATATTTGTATTCTTCAAATTTCTTCCCTTGTCATTTATCTCTCCAAGTCACATAGTACGTTAATGGTATTCCTCAAGCCCGCACTAGAATTCCTGGAATCAGATTATTATCTTCCAAGTGAGAGCCTGAAATTTTATCTCCTCTAGCTCATAATCATCGTTCCTAGCATTGCTATCATATGCAACCACTAGTTTCCATCATCAGGCTATGCATTTCCCTAAATTATTCTAGGTCATGATCAACAATCCTTCCAGCTCTTAGTACTTCCAAGATCACTGCTACCCCAAATACGGGTAGGGTACTACTAGGTCCAACTCTCTTGCCAACCTTCCACACTAGTTCTAGAATCCAAAGAACCCACCAATCTATCCTGATAAGGTAACAATCTTTTCCGAGAAAGGTATACGAATTATGTCTCCTGTCGTCTGGTCTTCGATCTTCTTCTGGAGGGAAATCATCAGTCACAAGCATTCGTCTTCCCGAACAATAGGGGACGAGAAACAAGGATAGCGATATTGACGAAGATTGAACGAATGTAAAGTGGAAGTCCAAGGGCGATAATCACATACAAGGAGTTTTAAAATCGATTATGGATTGAGATCCTATTCAACAATCATAACATCTATTCCTAATTTGCAGGCTCGCTTGGCACAGTCAGGTGACCAAGACGATTTAAATCGGACCTGCATGGGCCACCATAAAAATATGTCACACCCCAGTCCCAAAATACGTAGGACCAGGAATACGTGACACGCCAGCTACGCATTCGACCAGACTCTGGTCTGAATCGAATACGTATAAGCTGTAATATAAAGGGCACTATCTAGATATTCCATAAATGTAAACCTCTATGTCTCAATCCATAATGTAGATCAGTATATAAGAAAGAGATATATGTACTAAGGTCGGCCGCCCAATAACATACTAACTCGAATAGACTCGAGAAGAAGTATGAGTCTACAAAACTAGGCTACAACAACAGATGAATAATCAATCTAAAATAACCATAATGCCGGTAGATATAATGTGAGTACCTGGTACCATGCTCGCAAGATATGCCACTCTATCAGTATCTCCAAGTGCTCCGTAATCGTCTATGCTGCAAAACTGGCAGGGAACCAGGTCCTCAGAGGGATATAACAAGGTACAGAAATATAGCATGCCAAGTAAACAGAAAGTACAAGTGCACGACAGGGTACTCTAACATAACCAAATAAGTGTGACACAGTTTAAAGACAACGTTCGACGCGTGGGCCGTCCAAAGTAAAACCGTAGCTCCAAACACGGAAACACACGGCACGTACCGCAGCTCCGGGCAAAGAGTCACACGGGTGAAATAGCTACACTAGATACAGGTATCACTACAAAATACTACATATATATAAGCGCGTGCAGAGTAGCCCAAACGTCTAGTAACTGTCTTCCCCTTCCCAAGCGGTCAACGATTGTGCGTTGAACCTGAACCTCTATCTACAGTCTCGACACAAGAAATTTAACTCAACAGACGCGACCCTAAGGTCGTCCCAGTCTTTGGTCATGATGTCAGTATCAGGATACAGAAATCTGGCACGATCACAGTGTATGAGTGTGTCCTGGGGTATCGATGTACTCAGGTACGTGCATCGAGGTACTATAAAGCATCTAGTAATTATTCTAAGACGTTAAGTCGAATGTCAACACTCGGTTGTGAACCGGACACGGAGTATCGAACATCAACATAAATACGCGCACAAGTACATAAAGAGCAACAATATCTGTAAACTGAAATACAGGATGGCAAGGTACACTTGCCTGCGTGCGGCTGCTGATGACAGGGATCTGGTGCCGCGTCCAATCCTCAGGTCCCGCAGTACCTAGAGATGAGATACAAACCAATAATTAATAATCTATTCCATGACAGGCAGGGTTGCGTCACTCATCTACACCTAAACTCAGTCTCCAACTCAAAGAGTTACTACCAATATCACAGTCCTCAATTTCTGATCCTTGATCCGAATAATACCTATCTCCAAATCATTCGCCCGTACAATATCATCAAATATTAGCTCTACAAATAACCACTGCTTTGTTATCACTGCTTCTTTTTACTACCATTTAACATGTTCCTCAATTAACCGTCAATTGCTTAGAACAATCATATCAGCCCCTAAAACTTGATACACACATAACCCTCATTTATCCATATCCTCGCCAACCATATATAACTTGAATTAAACCTAATTATCAACCCTGCAGTTATCCATCAATTCCCTATTATGACATGTAAAACAACACCTTAAACAAACGTTATTAAACACAGGGTTCATTGTCTTACTACACTACCTAAACACTAAATTATATTAAACCTCATTAAACTAACCGCAAGTCATTTAAGATCCACATTCCATTATTCCTCATTAGCCTTAACCATTGTTAACCCTAGTCATAAAGTTCAAGTACTACATTAGCCATATGTATCAACGTGATATACACAACCCTAGCTACTATTCCCATCTCCATATATATAAATAACAATCCATTAAATATGATATTAAAAATTTGGAATTAACACAAGAGAGGGGGAGATTCGACCTCGACGAGATGGGTCACTGGCCGGTAGAGGGTGGTGGTAGATGAACAGCGGAGGAGGGAACTGCACAGTGCCGGAGCGGGACGCACGTGGCGGTGCAGCGGGCCGGTCGCACAGTGGGAGCCGCATGCTGCGGTGGCAGCGGCCGGAGCTGCTCAGGCCGCACGGGTCGGGAGCAGCTCAGTGCGGCTGGGAACCCCTCAGTCCGGTCGGGGGTCGGGATATCACAGGCCGGGTGGTGGTGGTGGTGGTGATGGTGTTGAGGGTGGTCGGTCGGGAAACTCTGGCCGACGGAGGAAGTCACACAGGCGAGACCGGAGCGGTGCAGTCCGGCGACGGGGGGAGATCCTCAGTGCCGGAGCATCGGGGTGACTCAGCCGCGGGGTGAGCACAGTGGGGGATGATCCACAGCGCCGGCGGAACAACTTCAGCGAGGGAGGGATCGACAGCGCCGGCGGGGACGCACGGGAGCGGGGGTCGGATCGACAGCGCCGGAGTGACGGCGACGCCTGGCCAGAGTCGGGCCGGAGAGGCCGGCGGGTCTTCCCTGGGAGGGAACTCAAATGAAGAAGAAAGAGGCTAAGGAAGAAGGAGAAGAAAAATAATGGAGGGAATAAAGCTTTGCATGGGAAGAAATATGGAGGAGGAGAGAGAGAGAGATGTATTGGGATTAGGGCCGGTGGGTTTATGTGTTGAGGGTGGGGAAAGGAGCTACTTTATAGGGGGGTGTGTGGAGGAGATGGGTGGTTGGGATCAATCCATTTAAAATGGATGGATGGGATTAAACATGAAGAGGAGAGGGTTTCTTCATGAGGGTGAATGAGTGGGTGAGAATGGGACCCTATTTTGGGACCCTCTCAATTGTTCATGTCCAATAGGATGATGCCACACAATTCAATAATTGCAACTTAGCCCCGTAAATTCTGGAAATTGCATGGACACATAAAATGACACAAAAATTACGAAGAAAAATATATTTGGAAATTTCCATGGTGAGGGGGGATTGTGCGTTAGGCACGAGTTTAATTAGGAAGACATTGGGATTAAATTAAGGATTGAAATAGGATTTACAAAGTCAGTATCCCAGATTTAAATAGAAATAAAGCGTCCCGCGAATTTAATTTAATTGGGGCACTTGGGGTCAAAATCCGGAAATGACGCAAAGGCCAAAAATGGTGGGGGCTTGGAGTCAGTCTTGGACCCTTTAGTTGGCCCGGCTCAACGGATTAAGTTGGTAGCCCAAAATTTAGGGTAACGACACAAGTGTCCGACACGGAATTAAATATGGGTTACGATTTCGAAATGTTGTGCAATTAATTTAGAGCACACAACAATTAATTTTAAAAAACGGAAAAGTTCAATGCCTAATTTGGCGGGTCAGGCCAGAAGTACAAAAATTGAACAAAATTTATGGGCTGATATTGGGCTCCGAAAAAATCAGAAAATGATGGGGCACGCCAAGGGTTTAAATAAATTAAATTAAATTCCAGATAAATTATCTCTACGCTAAACCTCAACATCTGCTATCAAAATTTTCCAAAACCACTCTAACTATCTACAGAATAAATCGAGGGGGTTTACATACACCCATTGCTCGTGACAGTAGTTATATTTTCGTGTTCGTAGCGTGTCGTGATTGGATCCATCGGTATTAGGTGGGGATGGGAGAGTAGGAGTTGATTATGTGATCAAAGCCATTATTACAAATCGTGTACATTCTGATTACATACTTCACTTGTAATCCGTCTTACCTGATCATGTTTACCCAACCCGATCACATAATGAACTCGTATTCTGAGACACATTAGATAGTTTAGATTGTAGTTTACTTCATCATATTGTGATATTCATATTGTTGATCTATATATTCTCGTACATTACCTGTATATATCTTGTTCATCATTCATATGTTTAGTGATCTTGTATTTTATTTCTATATTTGTTATATATGCTCGATTATGTTATTGGAACTGCTTTCAGAGGTATGTACTTCGCTCCATTCCTGACTGGAAAATATTTTTCAGAGGATCCGAGAGATTGGTGTCCGATATACTATGGACTTCGACTTATAGATGGTGCAGACTTGGATCTACTAGTTCTGGAGCGATTGCCGGAAGGTTTATTCGGATCATTAGTTTTCATAGTTAGTCTTTTTAGCATTTTGGTACCGGATTTATTTTCGACATAGAGTATGAGATTGGATATTGTTTCTATTATTGTTTATATATATTGAATGGATAGTTATGTTAGACTTCCTTGATATCTTCTCGTGCTTTAGAATGTGATTGAGTTTTGTGTTGAGATTTTATTGGCAGACTTCATATTATTGTGAGATTTTAGATAGTATAGTAGACCAAGACAGCGTTCTACTGCCGATTCTACGGCATAGGCTGGACGTTGTTTCCAACTTGCATCCCTACATCGGGTGCGGGTTGTGACAAACGTACACGGTTAAAACAGTGTATAACGAGGAAGGACTACAATGGGAGGACAACAAGCATATGGCTGGACCCTTGGCTTCACAAGGAAAGCCTCATCGATAGGCTTGGTAGATCGATGTACGAATTAATAGGGAATGATGGGAGTCTGAGTGAGTATATACACAATGGAGTATGGCATATCACCAATCGGCACATCAACAATTGATTTAAGGAAGAGATAGAGACCATCCACATAGACAAGGAAGGTGAAGGCGACTGCTGGGTTTGGGACGGGTCGGATAATGGCAAATTTTGTCAGTGCATTGCTTACGAGTATGTTCGACGGAGTTATCCCAAGGTGAATTGGGCATCATTGGCATGGTTAAAATGATCGGCTCCAAAACTTGACCTATGTATGTACAAAGCTATTCGTGATAGACTTCTTACGAAGGAGAGATTGGTTAAATTTGGGATCTAGATCCCAAATGCGACCTGTGTTCTCTGCGACAAGGAGCCTGAAACACTGGATCACATATTCTTCAAATGTGGATTCTCTGTGGTGATATGGCAGCATTACAGGTCCCAAGTTTTGATCGACAACATGAGAGTGGTTGGCTTGTATGACGTCTGTGAAGGGATTACATCGTTGGAAAGCAAGGGCGACATGATTTATAGGAAGGCGAGGCTCAGATTTCTATCGATAGTTTGGCGTGTATGGAGGGAGCAAAACAACAGAATCTTTGACGGCAGAATCTCGACGATATCATGAATCATTAATAAAATTGATATTGATAATTATAAAGAGGGGAAACAAGCACTCCCTCTCCCGGTATGTATGATGGCTATTTTTTTATTTCTATTTAATGAAGTACCTTTTTTTAAATAAAAAAAAATGAAACAGTATAAATAAGGTAGACCAAGACCGGTCCGACAAAAAATATCATGACCACCATAAAAGAGCTATGAGACTGGGGCTCCCGGCTCCTTACGATCAAGAACAAAAAGACCTTTAGCAGAGTCTTATAGAGCGAGCTTGACACATGCAGCAACCCAAATTGGTAATGAGGGAGAGGCGCTTAGCTAATAACAAGTCAAATTTCCAAGGACAATTAGAGGGAGGGATGGTTGAGCAAACGGAAAAGGACCTGAGAGTTTGTTTTAATCTCACGTTCGCTACGACACGTTAGTTAGAAGGCTTTGGCCCAAAAAATGAGCTTCTTCAGCGACGATAGGATATAAGTTGGAAGAGTAGCATGTTCCCAGTCAATTCTCTAAGGACCAAGCCTCCCTAACTACAGTTGGGAATCAAGTCTGCTGAAGGGGGACAGAGTTCGGGCCGAACTCGGTCCCTGGTCGAGTTCGACCGAACTTGGTTTGGTGTTCTACAACCTTCGAACCGAACTCGGTCTGAATTCGGTGTTGGCAACGGCTGCTCGGATTTTGGAGTTATATTTTGAATCGTTGGATGCTAGTAGACGGCTGAATCTTATGGTTGGTTATTTTTAGAGTTTTCTAACACTAAAATAGGTTTCTCATCCTATAAATAGGGAGGAGGGTGGAGGCACAAAAAAAGAGCACAAGTTGGAGATTCGGGGTACTCGTCCACAGAAAATCTAAGAGAAAGTCTGTGCTTTGCTCTAAGGACTTCGCCATCCAAGACAGAAGGAGGAAGGAGATCTAATCAAGGAGTCATCAACTTCGGTTATGGAGATTGCTACGGGTTGGTGAGTGATTTCAATTGTAATCTTATTCTTTTCTTCTTAAGTGTAGTGAGGGGGTTGAACCTATTAGGACAAAGGGTTTCAACATTAGTTTTTGCAATCTTGTAATTTCATCTAAGTTATAAATGTTAGAATTTGTCCAGGTGACATAGTCACCGCCATATACTTATCTTTATCTGTGCTTGGTGTTCGTAGATTGGTTGGTATCTCAGGTGGGTTGGCAAGCGCTTCTTCCGCTGCGTGACCAACATATGGTATCAGAGCGCACGTGTTATCAACACGTGGTATCAGAGCCAGGTTCTTCTCGAAAGAAAAAGTACAACTATGTCTACAGGGCAGATGAACACTCGTATGATCACCCTCACAGGAAAAAACTGGAAGATTTGGAAGACAATGATGGAGGATCTACTCTGGTGCAAGGACTTGCATGGTCCATTGGAGGGCGACAGCGCAAAGCCGACGGACAAAGGTGCTGATGACTGTAAACGACTAAATCGGAAGGCTATTGGATTTATCCACCAATGGCTGGATGACTCAGTGTTTCACAACATGTCCATGGAGAGTTCTGCAAAAGCATTATGGAAGAAGCTGCATTCGTTGTACGAAAGGAAGATGGCTGACAACAAGGCATTTCTGATTTGTCAACTCGTCAACTCAAAGTACATTGAGGGTGCACTGGTGGCACAATTTCTGAACGAGGTTCAGGACATCATCAATCAGCTGTCTGCGATGAAGATGGTGATTGAGGATGAGCTTCAGGCCCTTCTACTTTTGAGTTATCTGCCGCAAAGCTGGAAGAAGTTGGTGGTGTTGGTGAGCAACTCTGCTCCTGATGGAGTTGTCACGATGGAAGCAGTCAAAAGCAACTTGTTGAACGAGGAGATCTAGCATAAGCAAGTGGAATTGTCACAGGAGTCCGCTCTGGTGGCTTCCTACGGGAAGAAAAAACCCAAGTCACAAGCGAGGACATGAAGAAGTTCTCAGGATTTTACGATTGTGGACCGCAAGGAGAGCTGCTATCACTGTACCAAAAGGGGTAATATCAAGAGGAACTGCATGAAGCTCAAAGCTGAGAAGGCCAAAGGCAATGATGATTAGGAGAATCTCATGGCTATGGGAGATCTCATCATAGCAGCACCCGACGCAAAGAAATCTTGTGGCATGTATCATGATGACGACTGAGTCATAGACACGGGAACGTCGTATCACGCCACTCCATATAGGAGGATCTTCACGTCATACCGCGGTGGCAGGTTTGGACGTGTAAAGATGGACAACAAGGGGACGACTGCAGTTGTAGGCATCGGTGATGTGTACTTGACAACGAAGCTTGGTGAGAAGCTCGTTCTCAAGGATGTGTGACATGTATCGAGTTTGTACTATAACTTAGTTTCGGTAGGGAGGCTGGAGGATGATGGTTGTAGCAATTTGTTTGTAGACAAAGATTGGATGCTTACGAAGGGTTCCCAGCAGCTGGTTCAAGATGATTTGTGTTGTGGTATGTACAGGCTCAAGTCGCTGAGGTTTACGGGCAAACCACAGACACCGGATGGAGGCTCGAGGGGTGTTCGACAGGAGTTGGATCGTCGAAAACTTGTCTTGGAGGGGCTTTGAGATACTTTGTGGGATACAGAGGATTCGGTTAGTTGAGACAAAGCGACGAATGATGATGAGTCAAAGATTGAGGGTCAGTTTGTCGATCCCATGATAGCTGGTCGGTCTTCTGGTAGGGGTTGTTCTACGAATCCAGTTATGGTGACTGGTGGTTTGCAAAACTTTATGGAGCAATATTTGTTTCAGCAGTTCGAGGCCATGGAATGTCACGTCCCGATCTTTCGTAGGTAATCAGTCGTCCCCGCTAGGCCCGAATTACCGTGCCAGCGCTCCCGTAGAATAATCTTTTCCCATTTGGACGTGATATCGCACGAGCGTAAGCTGCGCCCGTGCAAGGCCAAGATCCAAGCAGGTGGTAAAATGACCAAGTCACAGAGTCGCACAGATAGTCTGAGTGCAGCAGAAAGAGATGCACAAGCGATTGCTAACAAGTTCATAGAGTCGTCAATAGCGGAAGCATTGAATAACACAAGTATAGAAGTAAAATAAGCTCTTTATTGATATTGAACAAGTGTTACAGGAGACGTTAGGCCGAGATTACAAGTCGCTCAAGCCTCTCTCTCTCTCTCTCTCTCTCTCTCTCTCTCTGAAACAGTAAAAGCGTGCCAAGTGGCTACATTTGTGGAATGATACATAAATAATATTCCAATATTATGTCTTGTATATGTACTTCAGTTTCGGACGCAATGCTCCAAGGCTCCAAAGGAACTCTATGGCTTAACACGCACGAAGGAGCATCCTTACCGAACGAGGTTCTCCTGCACCCTGCAAGCAATCTGGTGGGTTATCAGTACATGAATGCACCGGTGGGAGGCTTCTCGCCCGCTCGACAAATCCAAACACGTTATATAGGTTCCGTGTACCATCTATTAAGTTATCTTTCTAGTCATGTCTTAGGATCTGTTTTATGGCAATGATGAATAACCTAACTCGTGTGGCAGTGCACCGTGCGATATAAGGGTAACACGGTGAGACTTACCAACTTACCATCCGTCTTTCCCTGTCCAAGGCAAACCAAGTTAAAATCAAGCACGAGCATTTATATATGATAAAATCCAGGGACAATAGCATATGCAAACATAAGTGTCGTGAACGAGGTTATGTTTCAGATGTACGAGTTACACGGATTATCAGGTGTGTTGCAGAAGATGTTCAAGTGCTCCATATGTACAAGTGTGTTATATTCATATTCGTTCAGGTGTTTCCGATTACTGGATGCGATGTAATGACTCGCACGCGGATTGCCGCTAAGTGAGGATGACTTATCTATATGGAGGGTCACTAACATAGCCATAATGGACGATGTCTCACTAGCGGAATGGGTGTAACGCATTGAACATGGCATCGCAGGTCATTCCGTCGAACAGGTGGAGACTGCCTCTTCAATGAGAATGGAGATGAGAATGGGGCGAGCGTAAAATAACATGGGCGTTATGCATCATCCCCATAAACAAGGCAGAGGACAACATGGATTCCGTCTAGACCGGATCGGTCCCAGTGTCCCGAGACCGTCCACGAAATAAGATTTTGTAATCCCCCTTGTGCACAAGTTGTCCGTGACATGCAAGTCATGGGTCTCAGGTTCACAGAATTCTTGATATGATATGTAAATTCTTGATTTTGTTCAGAGCAAGTATGATCCACGAGCTGTGATTCTTTCTATACTTGACATGATTCTCGTTCAGTGTTCAATTTGACTTGATGTATTCCCTTGGTTCGGGGATTGCCTTGGCGACCTAACGGTCCCATATACTTTCAGGTTCATACTTGCACGGAACGACTATTAGATAGTCTTCTGGTGAATTTGGATGAATGCAAGGTAAGATAGTATTTACTTGATTGTGTCATAAATTATGTGACAAGCATTGAATCGAGGCAACGAGTACAAGTTAACATATAAGCAGGCAAGCATTGCATTCATATGAAAACATAAGTATTTACATTTTGCACGGGTCTAAGGGTAGAGCGATGAGTAAAACTGTAAAGGGACATACCGAGCAACATAATCTATGGACGTGCAGTGTAAACAAGTAAACAGTGTACTACGGAGAGTACACGATGATCTACTCGATGTATAGCGGGGTCTAGTTGCACAAGACAAATGTAGCATGCGAGGGTCCATTTATAAGAAAAGTTTTATTTCCATGTTCCAACACAGGCAATACAAGTTGGGATTATTCCCTTAGCTAGGTGCGTTGTATTCTTTATTAGCATGCAGGGGATGATTCACATAGCAACTAGCATTTATAAGACAAGTTCATCGTAGCCACCCACCTTAGCGATGATTCACCTTGGTCGAGCGATACTCCGAGCGAGCCTTTGAAAGTCTAAGTCTGAACTCCTGAAGGACCAAGTCTGAAAAAATTTTGCCTCAAACGAGTCATCTTGTTGAGCAAAGGGGGTCGGGTCATTGCACTTCGCCGTTTGAATCGACAGTCCGCTTGAACGAAATAGATTATTACATGGAGGAGATCAAGGTTTACAACAAACTCAATCTGAGGCAGGAGCATCAACATTCATACAGCTCAGGAAAAGCTGTGGGTCATTGACGGCATGCACAGTGCGTAATGTTCTGCTCGAGGACGCATGCGTATGAGGGAGCTTCAGGTTCGGACACGAAGGAGGGCATATTCAGGAGTTTAAATCTCAGGAGAATCGAACCGTCCACTTGGTTGGGCCAGCCAAGGGTGAAGAAGCTCGTCGGAACGTTAACACATTTCGGTGGAAGACGAAAGTCGGGGACATGCAGCCAAGACTCACGGTGAGGCTGATCATCAGGGACTTCGGTCTTGGCCGTGTCATCGATATCAGCATGATCCCAGTAGTGCAGGAGGTGCTACGCATGGCAGCTTGCGTCGACGTGACGGTCGAGGAGCTGGAGATGACAGAAGATGCAAAGCAACTCGGGGGATCGGAGATCGGTGGCATGGGGGAGCAGGATTTCTGTCGTGGGACGACAGGCATGGAGTCCAGTTGAGAAGCCATGGAGCCAACATCTCTCATCAGATTGGAGGAAAAGATTGTTGGGAATCAAGTCTGATGAAGGGAGGCAGAGTTCGGTCCGAATTCGGTCCCTGGCTGAGTTCGGGCCGAACTTGGTGTGGTGTTCCAGAACCTTCGAACCGAACTCGTTCCGAGTTCGGTATCGACGGCGGCTACTCGAATTTTGGAGTTTTTATGTTATATTTTGGACCGTTTGATGCTAGTAGACGGCTGGATCTTATGGTTGGCTATTTTTAGGGTTTTCTAACCCTAAAATATGTTTCTCATCCTATAAATAGGGAGGAGGGTGGAGGCACAAAAAAGGAACACAAGTTAGAGATTCGGGGTGCTCATCCACAAGAAATCTAAGAGAAAGTTCGTGATTTGTTCTTAGGACTTCGCCATTCAAGACAGAAGGAGAAAGGAGATCTAATCGAGAAGTCGTCAACTTCGGTTAGGAAGATTGTTACGGGTTGGTGAGTGATTTTAATTGTAATCTTCTTCTTTTCTTCTTGAGTGTGGTGAGTGGGTTGAACCTATTAGGACAAAGGGTTTCAACATTAGTTTTTACAATCTTGTAATTTCATCTGAGTTATAAAGGTTGGAATTTGTCCAGCTGACATAGTAACCGTCATATACTTGTCTTCATCTGTGCTTGGTGTTCGTAGATTGGTTGGTCATCTCAGGTGGGTTGGCAAACGTTTCTTCCGCTGCGCGACCAATACGTGGTATCAGAACGCCCGTGTTCTCAACAATTACCACTGTTTAATTTGATCAAGACAACAGAAAGAATTGAGTTGCGAAGCAAATAGAGATAAGAAGCTTCTTTAGAGGAGGTGGGGAAAGCTTTAAGAATTTGTCTTTAAACCTCAAAACACAAGAAAAGAAGTGGATTTGGAGCCACCTTCGTATCTAATTTTGTTACGGCTCTACCAGAGAACCCTCCATTGGATAGAAAGCCGCAGCAGTAGAACGAACAATGGGGAGTGGAAGACGAGCTGTTGAACCACCATGCTTTCAATTTAGCAACTATGGCAGCGGGGGTGTCTTCGATACGAAGCTTTTTGCTTCGAAATGCTTCCACATGTGGGAGGCTAAATCACCCCAAGAGTGACATTGTAACCCATGGAGATCTATGAGAACATCGTCAGTCAGTGGGGAGCTTGACCATATAAACGGAGCCATAGGATCAGCGGGCGCCGAGGAGAGGGAGAAGAGACCTGACAGGTTGGGCTGCCAAATCCAGGTGTCGGCCGGGTTGGTTTCGCAAGAAGGAAGGCAGGGGCATTGGAGATGGAAGAGGCATTTCGCCTTGAGATATAGATAGTTGCACCATAAAAGCGGCATAGTGCAAAAATGCCACCAAAGTGACAATATCCGAGAGATCTCTACCCCGCTCTTCAACGGGTTTAGCAAGAGTCTTCCAGCTACGCCAGTGATGCTTGGCTTCGCCATCCACGGCTCCCCAGAAAAACTCGGACATCATGGGAGGAAATGATCTTCCAAATTCTAAGTAGAGGCCTTGTAGCGGCGAGTTGAACCATGGGGATGTTAGACAAAACATGTTTTAGAGAATCTCCAAACCTACTGCCTTGTTTTGTGTTGTAATTTTTATGTGAACTATATGATAAGATTATATTCGCACAAAACAATGAGATAAAAAAGTATTCTCCAATGCAAAAGTTATTATGAATACAACTTCCAAGACAACTTTTTTACTTTTACTTTTTTATAAATATTTTTATTCATAACTAATGACGTGGAATAAAGTCATTGTGAAGTTCATTGTCTAGATCTAGACAATCAATTTCACATTGTTCTTGTTATGTCGTTGTCATGTCAACTTCACAACTAACTTCATATTTGTATTGGAGAAGAATTTTTGAAATAAGAAGTTGTGATTTCTATCTTATAATCATTTCACAACAGGGTTGGAGATGCTGTTATGAGAATGAGCTTACCACCCGGGGATAGGAGGCAGTTATTGTTGGCTTTACTTTCAAAAGCTCAAGCTCCTTTCCTTTGTTTTAGTCCCACATCGGATGGGCCAAAGCTTTCTTGTGTACATATATTAGTTTCTCTTCTTTGTTCTCTTAAAGTTGTTGTGTGGGGAACCCCTTGGGCCACACGCGTGCGCCGCCGCCGCCACCCCGTCCGGCTCGGCTCGGTTCGGCGCGCGTAACGGGTGCGGGTACGCGCCCACATCTGCGGGCGCCGAATGCCGATTCGATTTTCTCTTCGGGTTCGGGCTGGGACCCTAAAATTCTTTTTGCTCCTCTTCATTTTTTTCATTTAATTTTCTGAACGTTGGAAAATTAATTTTTCCGTTACAAATTGTTTTTGAACCGTTATATTATTTTATGTCCAGGTTCATTCTCTCTTTCTCCTGTGTAATGGCTGAATTAATAGGAAAATTAATTCAGACCGTTACATATTAGTATTATATAATTGCCTGGTTTTCTTTGTAAAAGATCAGGAAAAAAAAATTTCCTCCAAACAATTGCTGCCAACATTCTGTCCAATCTTCGTCATTTCACTAGTCTCCAAGCTCTGGGCAGAGCTAAGTCATTGTCGTTCTCTCTGAGTCGTGTGCGGCGACGAGATACCGGTAGTGCGGGGGTTTTACCACTAGGAGCTTCGGAAATGTCTGCACACAGATCCCGAATCAACTCTTTGGGCAGTGCTTCGTGCACGACTTTCCCAGAGGCTGGTAACATCAATCTAATTTTTTGTTTGTTTTGATTCACAAAAAATTTTAATAAGAAAGCAACAATTATTTCTAACAATCTAAGAGTTGATTCGGGATCTGTTAGAATTGATTTTTTCTAACTATTTGTTACTGTTTGTTTAAAGAGTTACTGTTGAATAGTTATTGTTTGTTTAAGCAAATTCTTCTAGCAAGTTTTTACTGTAGCAATTTGTTAAATACTGTAGCAATTTGTTTTCTACAAATTTGTTACTGTAGCAATTTGTTAAATACTGTAGCAATTTATTTTCTAGAAATTTGTTACTGTAGCAATTTGTCTTCTACAAATTTGGTACTGTAGCAATTGGTCTTCTAGCAATTTTTAACAGTTACTCTAGCATTTTTTTTAATAGTTACTTCTAGAAATTTGTTAATAGTTACTCTAACAATTTTTTTTCTACAAAATTTAAGTTAATAGTTACTGTAGCATAGTTGATAATTTTGAAATTTTAAAATTTCTGACTCTACTGTGCTTTAACTTATAGAAAATTACTCTTACTATAGTCAATATCGTTAAGTTGCAGTAGCTTAATTTTTATTCTAGAAAATTCAATATATTTACCATAGCAAATAACCATATTTAATATTTGCTTTTGACCATAATCGTTAACTCAAAATAGTTGTTAGAAATTTGCTTCATTTCCTAAATTGAGTTAATTGTGTACTTATCAAGTTGCTTACTATACTGTCAAATTGCAAATTTGCTTAAAGTGTTTTAAAAATTGTTAGTACATTTGATATTTTTGTCAATTACAATTTTTATCACAAAATTCCTTTCAATTGTAACATACAATTTGCTTCATTTTTAATCACTTAGTATTTTGAAAGCAATCTAGGACCAAAAGAAAATAGTTTAGTAAAAAAGAAATTGCAAATAAAATCTTCAAATCTAAAGTTTCAAAGTAGAGACAAACTCGGGCACAAGCCGAAAGGGTCCTTCTGTCAACCGGGTGTAAATAGCCCTAAGCGACACGGTACTAAAGAGTCTTTGGATCGCCGCTAGCTGGGAACCGGCCCCTACAGCTAACCTGAGTTGATCAACACTTGAAAAACTAAAGATTTTAAGATTGATTAGCAAAGACCACCTAAACTATTATCTTGGACATTGTTATTAAATAAATTTATATTTTTCAGACTGCAATCATGACTGGTAAGGAGGAATCCTCTACTGCAAAATCTGCTAAGTTTGATGGCTCATACTTTAAAAGATGGCAGAGCCAAATAAAATTTTGGCTCACGACCTTAGGACTTATTTCAGCCATTGATGGGTCCACACCCATCACAAATGATTCTGATGATACTGAGTCTGACATAGGAGTGTCTACCTCCTCGAAACCAAAAACCCCTAAAGAAATAGACTTCCACTGTTTTCATAGAATTCTAAGCGCATTATCTGAATCCTTGTATGATATTTTTTTTGAATACAAGAGCGCTAAAGAACTTTGGAAAGCCTTGGAAGATGAATACGGTTGTGATGATGCCGGAATAGAAAGGTTTAATTCTTCAACCTTTAATAGGTATTTCATGGTAGATAACAAGCCAATGAATGACCAACTCCATGAATTCCAAGAATACCTTAGGCATATTCAAGCCAAAGGGACATCTTTCTCTAATGAGCATAAAATAGCATGCCTAATATACAAGCTACCTCCCTCTTGGTCTGATATTTCTAAGAAACTTATCCATACACAAGGAGATCTTACCTACAATCAAGTCCTAAAGAAAATTAGAACCGAACAACAAATTAGATTGAGGTCTAAGCCTAAGACTGAATATAAAGCTAAGGTAAACCTTGTAGAAGGCCAAGGAAAACCCAAATCTAATTTTGCTTATAAATCCAAAAAGAATTTCTTCAAGAAGAAGAAAAACTTTCAGCCTAACCACAAAAACCATCATCACCAAAACCAAAAACCTAGAAACTTCAGTCAGACTCAGGATCAAAAGAGATTTTATTTTGTGTGTGGTAAAATAAACCATATGGCCACCAACTGCTACCATAGGAAGCAGAAAGCTGTCTAGACCTCCTACAAAGGAAAGGGCTCAGTTAGACCAGAAGCGAACATGCTTCACAAAGGTTCTTCGAGTTCCTTCAGGTCTGTAAGCTTTCAACCCCTTATTAACCTCTCTTACCATTCTGATGATTGGTGGTTGGATTCTGGAGCTAATGTTCACGTTTTGTTTGATCGCTCATGTTTTTCAAACTATCAGGAATCAAGTGGAGGAGGTGTGACCCTAGGAGATGGCTCAACGGCACAAATTATTGGAAGAGGAAAATTTGACCTGAAGATGACATCAGGAAAAATCTTAACTCTTCATGATGTTCTTCATGTGCCGTCTGTCAGGAGAAACCTAGTTAGTGGATCCTTTCTTGTAGCCTCAAGATACAAAATTATAATGGAGGCAAATAAAGTAGTATTTTCTAAGCATGACTCCATTATATAAAAAGGCTTTGTAAAAGACGAACTTTTCATTTTAAGCACAATGAATAAAATTTTTGATTGTTCTCTCATTGTCTCTAACATAGAATCTTCAAATGTTTGGCATGGCAGACTAGGTCATGTGAACCTAGGTTCCATTAAAAAATGATGACTTTAGATCTTATTTCCAAGACTCCCTATGAGCTGTGAAAATGTCACGACCCGCACCCGGAAAATCGGGCATGAGTCGTGGGTACGTCCAGCCTACGCCGCAGCATCGGCGGTAGAACGCTGTCTAGGTCAACTATCTAGATAACTCACAAAAAATCTGCCATGACCTCTCCAAAAGGAGGGCAACCACACAATCAATATATAAACCTGTCAAGATCTCAATTCCAAACGGAGGAGCAATATCACAATGATAATCACAATGTACTCAATCACGAATCTAAGCACGATAAGATAACAAAGAAGACTAACAACTCCAAAGTCTAACCAACAACAACTACTACAACAACCACAACATCAATAATAATAATACATCATCCAAAATAATATACAATACAAGGTCTCAATCCAAAACCGGAGATAAATCCGGTACTAAAGCTAATAAAAACAACAACAAGGTCTCAGTGATCCCGGCTACCAACCCGAAAATCACCCCTAAACTAGAGGGTCCCTGTCTTCACCATCGACAGGCTCAGGTCCATAAAATATCGGACACCAATCCACCGGATACTCTGAAAAAATATGTCCAGTCAGGACTGGAGCAAGTACATCTCTAACAACAGTTTCATTTAAATGATAAAAACTATAAAACAGTTATAGCAAGTAGCAAGAAGAGTGAAGCAAGTATGAAATAAGAAATATATAAATCACTGGTGCATAAAGGTAAAGGTGCAAGAATATAAGAAATAAGATAGTAATAACTGCAAGATACAAGATATATAAGTTAAGATCAAGTCCGTGCACATAAACGTGTAGTGAGTCCAGCATGAAATACATGTAGTGAGTCAAGTCCAGAAACATGTAAGTGAGACCAACAAGAATGCAAGTGAGTCCAGACTATAAAGAATGAACTCGGTATCTTTGAAATACTTGTTTCGACATATAAACGGCTAGGGGTAAGTACGGCTCACCGCGCACTGGGTGCGCGGCTGCTATCATTCCAGATTAGACCAGAGAGAGTGATTTCTGATGATTCCAGATGGGAATGTTTACATGTTTACTCGAGTATTTCCCCGCCTCGACTAATACAAGTGGATCCAAGTCCCGACACGTAAATCAAGATGAGTCCAGCCTGAACATGAGTGATGCCTGTAGTGATGCCTGTAGGTGATGCCAGTAGTGATTCCAAAATAGAGGCCAGAAACATGAAATGTACGTATCGCAAGTAAATAAATCCAAAAATATCAGTCAGTGTCTCGTGTTATGCCAGAATAAACAGATGATACTATACTAGAAGCTAAATCATAATAATCATCAGATAATGAAAACTATCAGAGAATGTACTCGCCTGACGTCCTGAGCAACTTACGATCCGAACCGGTGTCGCAAGGACCTATTGCGAAAAGCAAGGTTAAACAGGGTTTCTAATAAGTTAAACAGATATAAAATAATTAAAAATAGGCTTCTAGGGTCGTTCTAGGTCAAACGGGTCAAACCGGTGAAATCTGGGTCAAAAGTCAACTATGGGTCCAAAAAGTCAACTCTGGGTCAAAACTAGGTCAAAAGTTGACTTTGGTGGTCAACCGAGTCAACTACGGTCAAGTCTAGGTCAAACTAGGGTGCTCCTAAAATTCTAGGTCAAACCGAGGTCATTAAGCTAGAAAACTCTCAAACTCGTCTCCTTTAGATACCGGTATACCCTCGGTATCCGATACCTCAACCTACGCTATATATCCCGCCTATACCCTCTAAAACCTATGCTAGCACGCGTAAATATATACACATAAGCATATAAAAATTACTCCAATACTATTCCTAGGCTATTGCTCAAATACCCCGCTCGAAACTCAATACCTTGGATATCTCAAGGTATTGAGATACCTCAGTATCTCAAGGTATTGAGATACCGCTCTAAACTCAACCAGACTACCCCTCTAGCTAGCTAACTATGCATAAACATATATATCTAGCTATAATCTAGGCTAAAATATATATATCTAATACATATAGGCATATACCTATATATATATACCCAATACCTTACCTTACCTATACATAAATATATATATATGTATATCTATATCTAAATATCTAACTATCTATCTAAATCTATCCATCTATCTATCATTCTATCTAACCATCTAACTATCATCTATCTATCTATATAGCAATCTAAATATCTTTCTATTATCTATCTATCTAGTTATCTAACCATCAATCCATCTATTATCTACCTATGTATCTATTTATCCAATTACCTTTCTATAGATATCTATCTATCTATCTTATACCTATCTATATATCTAACTAAATTCTATCTAACTAGTTTAGCTATCTAATATCTACCTATCTATTTATATCTATACCTATGTAACTATCTATCTAATCTAGCTATCTATCTATGTGATATCTAGCTATCTATCAACCTATCTAACTATCCAACTATTTATCTACCTATCTATCTATCTCTCTAACTATCTATTCATCTACCTATCTATCTATAGTTATATCTATCTATATCTATATCTATATCTATATATATATATATATATATATATATATATATATATATATATATATATATATATATATATATATATATATATATATATATATCTCCCTCTCATTTGCTGCTGCTGCCCCTCCCCTAAAAGCTGTTGATGCGCTGCTCAAATGGCTGCTGCTGATGCTGTGCTTCTGCTGCTGTTCATGCTGCTGCTGCAGCATATCTGCTGCTGCTCTTGCTGCTATGGCTGCTGTATAGGCTGCTGTGGCTGCTGCACTTCAACCTGCTGCTCTCAGGTTCTGGTTCCAGTCCTCCCCCCCATCTCACAAACACACACACACACACACACACACACACACTCCTATATACATATATATATATATATATATATATATATATATATATATATATATATATATATATATATATATATATATACACATACATATATATATCTCTAGATATATATACAACTAGATATATATACACACACACCTATATACATATATATATATCACTATATATATATACATACATATACATACATATATATATATAACTCTATAGATATATATACATACTAACTTATATATAATCTAACAAACACACACACTCAAACACATATCTATATATATATATACACACATATAAATAGAAATATATATATATATATATATATATATATATATATATATATATATATATATATATATATATATATATATATATATATATATATATAGAAACACACACAAATATATATACATATATATATACATAATACCACAACGCACAACGCTCACCATCGTACGCCCAACGATCCCGACACGCACAAACACCTATAAATATATAAAATATAGCCCAAGAATTCTATCACACACTCCCCGATACTAACCCAACGCGCGCACAAGCCCGAAACTAGGAAACCACGCCGAAATGGCCGTTCGATCATTTCGACGAATACGCGGTGTACGGTTCGGAAAACCTCCTGAAACGCACACCAAACTAACTCGAAATCGGTCCAAAATTTACCCACGGGTCCTAAACGATGTCTAGATCCTAGAAAAAATACTACCGCATTGATTCTAGGCCCGTGACGAAAACGCGCACGCACTTAGAATCGGCGACGATGAAAAACCCAAAAATATTCGAAACGCCCGTTTCTCCGCGACACGGCTTTCCGTGTCCGAACGAAGACACGCACTCACCCTCAAGACACCCGACAACATCTACCTAGGTCCGTCTAACCTAGGACATCACCCAAAATTGGGCCAAATTTGGATTCCACCCGAAATTGACATAAAACCTAGTGTTAAAGTCTCCAAACGCTACCAAACTAGTTTCAACTTCCTCCCACGAATAGCCTAAGAGTCTAGGAAGGTTCTAAACTATTAATTACACTATAAAAGAGTAATTACAAGAGAAAAATTAGGGTTTACCTCTTGGGAGTTGGAATCTCAAGCCAAAATCTCCAAAATGCTCCAAATCCACCAAACCAAGCTTCCAAGCTCCCAAATCTAGCTCCAACATCAAATCTAAGCTCTACTCACCTAGGTTGGGAAAGAATATAGGGTTAGGGTTCACATAAAAGTAAGAAATGGAAGAAGGAAAAGAAGAAAACTTACTTGGAATCAAGATGGGAAGAAGAAAAGAAGAAGAAGGAAAGAGTGGAGAAGAAGAAGAAGTGAAGAAGAAGAGAATGGGGAGGCTCCTGCTGTTGCACGGGTCTGGGAATGGGGAGATAGGGTCGGCCACAGCAAGTATAAGGGGTTTCACAAAGTCAAAAATGCCCAAAATGCCCTCCTAACTCGATTTTGGGTTTCGGGTTCCGAAAGCACTCAAACTAACTCCAAATCTCTCCAACTAACCCACTAAAAATATAATAAATATTCTAAACCCAAAAAATAAGTCTCACAGGGGTGTGGGCTGGGTCGAACATGGGTCCACTAGGGTCTGACATGGGTCCAGGCTAGCCAAAATCCTAAAATAATCAATATAAAAATAATACAATCACATTAAATATAAATATAATTAATTATAAATAATACACAATTAACACAAATTAAAATAATAATAAAAATACCCGGCTCTGGAAATGGGGTGGTGACAAGCCTATCCTCCTTAGAAAATTTCGTCCTCGAAATTTAAAGTCAATCACACTCCTTCTAGGTCAAACCCCCAATAATCACAGTCAAGAAATTCTACCTAAACAACATACAAGATCAGGGTCCTACTGGTCGTGTTATCACAGTCTCAATCAGGGTTACTACACTATCTACCACAGCACAAAGAAAGTCTAACAGGTACTAATGAAGCACACAACAAGGAATGGAAAGGACAGAAAGAAGAACAAAGAGACAGACCTGCTAACCCGACACCCGTAGCATCGGCTTCCTCGACCGTCAACGCATAAGCCCTGCCCTGCTGGGGTGTATCCCTCTGCTGGTGAGGGGCATGATGCTGCACCACAGGTGGCCTAGCTCCAACTCTCTGATCCTGTGCTCCACCCAATGGAGGTGCAGTGGGGCAATCTCGCATCTGGTGAGCAGCGGATCCACAGAACAAACACACCTTCAGCCTCCTCCTACAAACATCCCAAGTGTGTCCTGTCTTCCTGCAGTAGGCACAAGAGGGCACCCTCTGATCCTGACCCTGCTGCGTTGCCTTCTGCACATATGGATGCTTAGCTGGTCCCGCACTGCCACTCGCACTGCCTGAATCATCCCTGCCTCTCTTGGACTTGAGCTCCAAGTCATCCTCTGCTCTCTGAGCATCTCCTACTATCTGCTCGAAAGTCGCCTCGCGGTCGCTCCTGGTCAAAGACTTGACCGCCATAACCAAGCCCTTGCAAAACTTCCTCGCCTTTGCTGCCTCGCTCAAGCCCTCTACAAATCTGCCCAGACGGCAGAACTCCGCTGCGTACTCGTCCATCGTCATGCTCCCCTGGATGAGTGCCTCGAACTGGCTCTCCAAAGCACTAAGCGCCACATCTGGGAAAAACTCCTCCTTAAAAAGCCTCTTAAAAGCCTCCTAAGTAAGCCCTGGCACCGCGATCCTCGTATCTGTGCGATACCATGTCAAGGCGAGGTCGAACATCTGACTGCCCGCTTTCTCTATCTGCAAGCTGTCTGGAATCTGTGCCAGCCTGAAGATGCCCTCAATCTGCTCTATCCAGTCATCCACGTACAGGATCCCTTCTGTACCACGGAACTCCTTGGGCCGCATCCTCTAGAAGTCAATGATACTACCCGGCCTCGGATGCTGAATCTCATCTGTCTGTGGCTGAATCTGTGCCACCCTATCCACTACCGTCATGGCCACCTGGTGGGCGTTCTCAATGCCCAGCCTCATCACATCCACCTGACGGTGCTGCGCATCCATCATCTTCCTGAAGAACGCAAACAACTGTGCGGTATCTACTGGAGCAGAAAGTGGAGAAACCACCGGAACGACTGGGTAGTCCTCGGATCGACAGGTGAAGAAGGATCCCCGAGAGAAACAGATGCTCTCTCAACCGCAGGAGTGGTGAGTGGAGTGGTAGCATCTGCCTGAATACGAGCTGGACGAGAGGTAGCAGACCTCTCAGTGGCAACTGCTGGAACGGTACGATGGGATCGTGTCTTCGGAGGCATCCTGAACATAGATCAAAAGAAGTCAATATGGCACAAGATACGATATCATCAAAGAAGGACAGTAATATTTTAAAAGAAGCAATTTCAGAATAATTAGATTGGAATTGTTCCTAGTCGTGATTGAGTACACTCTCATCCTAGATCCTAGATCCTATAGCAGGCTCACAGCAGTACAACTAAGTTGTTGTACCACCACGACATCGCACTAATTGCGAATCGAGACCTGCATGGGGCCGCCACCTAAAACGTGTCATGACCCGCACCCGGAAAATTGGGCATGAGTCGTGGGTACGTCCAGCCTACGCTACAGCATCGGCGGTAGAACGCTGTCTAGGTCAACTATCTAGATAACTCACAAAAAATCTGCCATGACCTATCCAAAAGGAGGGCAACCACGCAATTAATATATAAACCTGTCAAGATCTCAATTCCAAACGGAGGAGCAATATCATAATGATAATCATAATGTACTCAATCACGAATCTAAGCACGATAAGATAACAAAGAAGACTAACAACTCCAAAGTCTAACCAACAACAACTACTACAACAACCACAACATCAATAATAATAATAATACATCATCCAAAATAATATACAATACAAGGTCTCAATCAAAAACCGGAGACAAATCCGGTACTAAAGCTAATAAAAACAACAACAATGTCTCAGTGATCCCGGCTACCAACCCGGAAATCACCCCTAAACTAGAGGGTCCCTGTCTTCACCATCGATAGGCTCAGGTCTATAAAATGTCGGACACCAATCCTCCGGATACTCTGAAAAAATATGTCCAGTCAGGACTGGAGCAAGTACATCTCTAACAGCAGTTCCATTTAAATGATAAAAACTATAAAACAGTTATAGCAAGTAGCAAGAAGAGTGAAGCAAGTATGAAACAAGAAATATATAAATCACTGGTGCATAAAGGTAAAGGTGCAGGAATATCAGAAAAAAGATAGTAATAACTGCAAGATACAAGATATCTAAGCTAAGATCAAGTCCGTACACATGAACGTGTAGTGAGTCCAGAATAAAATACATTAGTGAGTCAAGTCCAGAAACATGTAAGTGAGACCAACAAGAATGCAAGTGAGTCCAGACTATAAAGAATGAACTCAGTGTCTTTGAAATACTTGTTTCAACATATAAACGGCTAGGGGTAAGTACGGCTCACCGAGCACTGGGTGCGCGGCTGCTATCATTCCAGATTAGACCAGAGGGAGTGATTCCTGATGATTCCAGATGGAAATATTTATATGTCTACTCAACTATTTCTCCGCCCCGACTAATACAAGTGGATCCAAGTCCCGACACGTAAATCAAGATGAGTCCAGCCTGAACATGAGTGATGCCTGTAGTGATGCCAGTAGTGATTCCAGAATAGAGGCCAGAAACATAAAATATACGTGTCGCAAGTAAATGAATCCAGAAATATCAGTCAGTGTCCCGTGTTATGCCAGAATAATCAGAAGATACTATACTAGAAGCTGAATCATAATAATCATCAGATAATAAAAACTATCAGAGAATGTACTCGCCTGACGTCCTGAGCAACTAACGATCCGAACCGGTGTCGCAAGGACCTATTGCAAAAAGCAAGGTTAAATAGGGTTTCTAATAAGTTAAACAGATATAAAATAATTAAAAATAGGCTTCTAGGGTCGTTCTAGGTCAAACGGGTCAAACCGGTGAAATCTGGGTCAAAAAGTCAACTATGGGTCTAAAAAGTCAACTCTGGGGCAAAACTAGGTCAAAAGTTGACTTTGGCGGTCAACCGAGTCAACTACGGTCAAGTCTAGGTCAAACTAGGGTGCTCCTGAAATTCTAGGTCAAACCGAGGTCATTAAGCTAGAAAACTCTCAAACTCGCCTCCTTGAGATACCGGGATACCCTCGGTATCCGATACCTCAACCTACGGTATATACCCCGCCTATACCCTCTAAAACCTATGCTAGCACGCGTAAATATATACACATAAGCATATAAAAATCACTCCAATACTATTCCTAGGCTATTGCTCAAATACCCCGCTCGAAACTCAATACCTTGGATATCTCAAGGTATTGAGAGACCTCGGTATCTCAAGGTATTGAGATACCGCTCTAAACTCAACCCGACTACCCCTCTAGCTAGCTAACTATGCATAAACATATATATCTAGCTATAATCTAGGCTAAAATATATATATATATCTAATACATATAGGCATATACCTATATATATATACCCAATACCTTACCTTACCTATACATAAATATATATATGTATATCTATATCTAGATACCTAACTATCTATCTAAATCTATCCATCTATCTATCATTCTATCTAACCATCTAACTATCATCCATCTATCTATATAGCAATCTAACTATCTTTCTATTATCTATCTATCTAGTTATCTAACCATCAATCCATCTATTATCTACCTATGTATCTATTTATCCAATTACCTTTCTATAGATATCTA
Organism: Iris macrosiphon; assembly: GCA_036927795.1. Taxonomy (NCBI): domain Eukaryota; kingdom Viridiplantae; phylum Streptophyta; class Magnoliopsida; order Asparagales; family Iridaceae; genus Iris; species Iris macrosiphon. Next base: position 63,426,182 of record JAYESA010000005.1, read on the forward strand.
TCTATCTATCTTATACCTATCTATATATCTAACTAAATTCTATCTAACTAGTTTAGCTATCTAATATCTACCTATCTATTTATATCTATACCTATGTATCTATTTATCTAATCTAGCTATCTATCTATGTGATATCTAGCTATCTATCAACCTATCTAACTATCCAACTATTTATCTACCTATCTATCTATCTCTCTAACTATCTATACATCTACCTATCTATCTATAGTTATATTTATCTATATATATATATATATATATATATATATATATATATATATATATATATATCTCCCTCGCATTTGCTGCTGCTGCCCCTCCCCTAAAAGCTGCTGCTGCGCTGCTCAAATGGCTTCTGCTATTGCTGTGCTTCTGCTGCTGTTCATGCTGCTGCAGCAGCATATCTGCTGCTGCTCTTGCTGCTATGGCTGCTGCATAGGCTGCTGTGGCTGCTGCACTTCAACCTGCTGCTGCTGCTCTCAGGTTCTGGTTCCAGTCCCCCCCCCATCTCACAAACACACACACATACTCCTATATACATATATATATATCACTATATATATACACATACATATATATATATCTCTAGATATATATATACAACTAGATATATATACACACACACCTATATACATATATATATCACTATATATATATACATACATATACATACATATATATATAACTCTATAGATATATATACATACTAACTTATATATAATCTAACACACACACACACTTAAACACACACATATATATATATATATATATATATATATATATATATATATATATATATATAGAAACACACACAAATATATATACATATATATATACACAACACCACAACGCGCAACGCTCACAACGCTCACCATCGCACGCCCAACGATCCCGACTCGCACAAACACCTATAAATATATAAAATATAGCCCAAGAATTCTAGCACACACTCTCCGATACTAACCCAACGCGCGCACAAGCCAAAAACTAGGAAACCACGCCGAAATGGCCGTTCGGTCATTTCGACGAACACGCGGTGTGCGGTTCGGAAAACCTCCTGAAACGCACACCAAACCAACTCAGAATCGGCCCAAAATTTACCCGCGGGTCCTAAACGATGTCTAGATCCTAGAAAAAATGCTATGCGTCGATTCTAGGTCCATGGCAAAAACGCGCATGCACTTAGAATTGGCGACGACGAAAACCCCAAAAACGCCCGAAACGCCCGTTTCTCCGTGACACGGCTTCCCGTGTCCGAACGGAGACACGCACTCACTCTCAAGACACCCGACAACGTCTACCTAGGTTCGTCTAACCTAGGGCATCACCCAAAATTTGGCCAAATTCGGATTCCACCCGAAATTGACACAAAATCTAGTGTTAAAGTCTCCAAACACTACCAAACTAGTTCCAACTTCCTCCCACGGGTAGCCTAAGGGTCTAGGAAGGTTCTGAACTATTAATTACACTATAAAAGAGTAATTACAAGGGAAAAATTAGGGTTTACCTCTTGGGAGTTGGAATCCCAAGCCAAAATCTCCAAAATGCTCCAAATCCACCAAACCAAGCTTCCAAGCTCCCAAATCTAGCTCCTACACCAAATCTGTAAAACCCCCTTCCTAGAAAATCGTATATACCCTTTTATTTATTAATTATTAATTAAATTATAGTAATTAGATATAAATAGAAGAAATAGATTTTTAATAATTTTTATGTTAGGTGTTCGGGCACTTAGAGGACTTATGGGACCATCAGGAATTTTTCGGAATTTATTCCATGTAGGGGACCCCTTGAGCAGTTGCTAGCCTAACGATGTGCAATACCCTACTCTATAAATTTTCTTATGTGTGAATATATATATATATATATATATATATATATATATATATATATATACAAATATATATGTGTATATATATATTTGAAAAGAAAGAAAGGAAAAGAATTTATTAATATAATAAGAATACTAATAATAATAACAATAATGATAATAATAGTAATAATACCATTAGCTACTTAGGATTTCACTTGCAGCAGCTTAGCATTCTATGCTATCCCTTTTGCACCTTGCATAACCGAGCAAACACCCAGGGAGCCCGCTAGCAACTTAATTGCTTCAGCGGCTCCCAAAACCCGCGATCCACCTTCCCCCTCTCTCTTAATATAATATATATATATATATATATATATATATATATATATATATATATATATATATATATATATATATATATATATTAGCTCCCAAAAACCCTAACCTAAACTCCAGACTTCCTCTTCCCATCTAGAGCCGTCACCGCAGCCAGAGAAGCCTCCCCAAGCCATCAAACCATCCCGTCGACGCCGACATCGCGAACTGCAGTTTCCCACTCGAGGCACCTTCGCTCCGGCGTGATTTCCCGTCGACTCGCTTGACCAAACGCTGTTCCATCTTCATAGGTATGATCATCCCTTAACCCTCTCCAATATTTGTTTTATAGCCAACCTCGGAAAACGTGTTCCCCTAGGTGAAAAACAGCGCCCAAGTCAGCGCGAGCAGACGAAATTCTGCAATCGCAGAATTCCAGAATGACCACCCATATTGCCGAGTTCGTATCTCCCACCACAGAGATCCGAATTCGGTGATTCTTTTTGATACCTGTAGATTACATGACCTAGTTTATTTTCTGTATAATAACTTTGTGCTATTAGTTGCTGTGGACAAAATTGTATTCGTCACAAAATTACGCGCACCCACTTTTTCCGGTTTTCTAAAAGTTGGAGATCGGAGCGCGCCCCGCCAAACGGGACCGCCCCGCCGTGTGCCAAGTGTACCGAATGGTGCACGCAGCATAATAGGACACGTGAAAATTCGTGGGGACTGATTTGGATGCGTGTGCGCGCCGGAATCAGGCCGTATCCGTGAACACATTCCGTGTCGCCACTTTTGTGGAACTCGCACCTATTTTGTGCACGCTTGTCAGATTGTGACGAAACTTGCGCCACTGGACTCGTGGTAACACGCTGGTCCTGTGACCCAATTTTTACGTATTTCTGAGACGGTTGACCAGATCGCCAATTGGCGGGCTCCACAGTTGACTTTTTGGACCAAATTATGTTCGGCTCATCGGAATCCAAATTTGGACATACCGTTGGGATCGTATTGACATTTAGAATTGTTTGACCCATAGTCTGTCCCATTTAGAGACTGTTACCCTCGGCACGCTTTTCGGTGCAAAGTGGGCCACACGTGGAACCCACTTTGGCCCAGAAATGACCTTTTTGCCCCTGTGTCCAAATTGGACGTAAGGACAGGCGTTCCTAGCAGTTTGATATCTTCTGAGACTGTTGGTGATATTTATTACAGCTTTCGGAGTAGTACCTACCGGATCCACCGATACCAGGACGACAGTTGATATTCAAACATCAGGCAAGTGTACCTTGCCATCTCTGCAGTATTGTTACCTATTTTTCTTACTTCATATATTTACTGTGCATGCTTAACCTAGGACCGTTTGACATACTTAGCGTCCGATTATCAGTCGGGTGCCAACATCGTACACGGTGTTGGGTAATGTCATATAGATACGGACATACGTGACACTTTATCTTCTCGTACTTGTCTTACCAAGTACACTTTGACCCAGAACACTGGACACTGATCATGAGACAGGATCTTCCCGAGATGTTCGAGGTGATTCTGTATAGGACTTGGCATAGATTCTATATTCTAGATACATTATGACTTGTGCATTAGTTATGACCCCGCTGACATGGACGTGAGACGTTATGTTCATGATTTGCGTGGTTACATTGGGTGGGGAGAGACACACAGACTACAGGCTGATTATATATATACACCCCTACTATTTTGAGGCCAAGACTCTGAAGCCCGAGCTTGGCCCATTACTCATTATTACTGCTGCTACCGGCTCCCCGACACAGAGCTGGTAGTATGCTTCAGCCTGAGTTCGAGTGCTGCTCTCATCTTGCATATCACTTAGCTGGTTATTCTAGTATTCCCTTATTGTTCCATCTATTGCTGGATAGTTTCACAGGCTACAGGTTGATTATGTTAAGCCGGCTACTCAATATCCCGCTGAGCTAGACCACCTCTTGACACCACTACTACCGGCTCCCCTACACAGGGCTTGTAGTTGTTTCAACCTGAGTACTATTGATATATCTTGCATTTATACAGATGTTACATACTTACCCTGCTTATCTCATTATTTGCTGCACTGTTTATATTATGGCATGTATTATTTTCTGTACCTTGCTATGTCCCCTGAGGACCTGGATATGGATTTTGTCCCCAGATTTTGCAGACCAGGTTTACCCCGAGGTTTACGGGACCGCAGCAGGAGGAGCCGATCCAGGAGCCGTACCACCATCTGAGGACGAGGTCTTAGCTGAAGACTTCTCTTGAGCATCCATGTTCATGCTCAATTTTATTTATTATTTCAGTCTTTTATTTTCTGGTCTGTGGAACCATTGTACTAGATATTTTTTGGGTTGTTCCCGAAGTACTTTGTGAGACTTGCTGATGATTTACATTCCTTATTTATTCTGCGGATCATATTTTTATCTTGTGTGGATGAGATTAGTTGTGCCATGATTGTCGTAGATTTGTTTTACAGCTTAAGTATGCCCTGATGGATCCAATAAATTGGGTTTGTCCATCGGTGCGTACTGCTGGCCATTGCCACGTATCTAGTCCCATAGTATTTTGGGACTGGGGCGTGACATGGTTTTTGTGGTGGCCCATGCAGGTCTACGACTAAATTGTTCGGTTTTAACTTAGGGACCGAACCAGCCTGCCCTGAGGATAGGATAAGTTATAGGATCTCATCCATTAATTGAACCATTCTTGAACTCTATATCGAACTCGAATTTGTTACTTGATTTGCATCCTGTGTTGACTCCTATGAGCGTTCTTATAGTTTATCTTTTGGTTGCAGAGAAATGGATCCCAGGAACGGAGACGAGATTCCTTTGGATACACCACACGACGCTGTGATTACTTATGGAGATGGAGTGACTCCTGGAAGTAGAGGACAAGCATCGCAGAGCGATCAAACCGGTCAGCCTAATCCAAGGTTCCGGAGAGATGACATCCCACCTCCACCACAGTTCACTCCCCAGATGCCAGCTTTCCCGCCAGGACAAGCCATGGACGGGCAACAGATGTTCCAGATGATGTATGCTATGATGCAAGCACAGCAACAGATTCAGCAAGAAGCACAACGTCAGGAGGCCGAGAATCTGAGAACCAGCCTGGTATCCGCATTGGAGCAGGCAAATCCACCAGCAAGGCGATCGGCGACGGGATCTATCACCGACTTCAGTCAGCTCAAGCCTCGTACCTTTTCTGGTAAAGAGGGACCAACAGAAGTTCATGAATGGCTCACAAACATTCAGCATCAGTTGGAAGCCGCAGAACTTCCGAGAGAGAAGTGGATGACTGCAGTCAGAATGCAGTTAACGGAGAATGCACATCACTGGTGGTTAGCAGAGGAGATGAGGCTCGGGCAGGACCGAGTCACCTGGGAAGAGTTCTCCAGACTCTTCAAAGAAATGTACATTCCGGCAGTTGCACGATCAGAGCTCAGCGACAAGTTCCACCGCCTTATCCAAGGCAGCATGACAGTGGAGGAATACAACGCGGAGTTCATACGCCTCAGTCGCTTTGCCCCGACATTGATTTTGACGGAGGAAGAAAAAGCAGAGAAGTTCTTTGACGGCTTAAAGTTTGAGCTTCAGAGATTGATTGGATCAGTCGCACCTACATCTTATACCGACGTTCTCGCAGCAGCCCGAAGCATGGAGCGCGTCACTAGAAGGGAGTCGACCCTGAAGAGGCATATCACATCAGCACCATCGAGGACAGGACATGGGGATTCAGTGAAGCGGACCCAGAGGAGTATGCCAGAGAGGACAGTGCACAGGGCCATATCTCTCCCTACATGTCACCACTGCGGCAAGATAGGTCACATTGAGAGAGAATGCAGACGCAAGTTGGGACTCTGCCTGGCTTGTGGGTCCAACCAGCATCAGACCAGAGACTGCACCGAGCGCAGAGAGGGAGCACCGAGATTAGCTTTGCCTGCACCACGACCAGCTTATCCAGCCGTAGGAGCACAGCAGGCAGGAGTTGGTAGAGTCAGACCACCAGCCCCAGGAGGGAACCAGCAGAGACCACCCCTGGCACCACAGGAAGCTTTATTCCAGCAGGCTCAGCAGCAGCGAGGCCAAGCACAGGGGCGAGGACAGGCATTCACTTTAGCTGTTGAGGAGGAGGCTACAGCAGGCGAGGTCATCGCAGGTACTATTTTAGTAGCTTCATTACCAGCTGTAGCATTATTTGATTCTGGAGTATCGCATTCATTTATAGCAGCTAGCTTTGTAGCCACCCATAGAGTAGCTACCGCACCCCTTCCGAAGATGAAGAGAATTCTTACGGAAGGTGGAATTATTCTGGTTATTGACGTCTGTAGATCATGTTCTGTAGTCGTTTGTGGTCGAGAAATGCGAGCGCAGTTTCTGATATTTTCTATGCCGGATTATGATGTCGTACTTGGTATGGACTGGTTAAGTCAGTACCATGCGACTCTTGATTGCCGACTTGGGCGGGTTATATTTAGACCGCCTGGACATCCGGAATTTGAGTTTCTCCGAGGAGCAGTAGAGCAAGGAGCTCAGCCTACTCTTAGGGTACTATCTGTAGAAGGGGAGACAGGTTACCCAAGAGTCATATCAGAATTTGTGGATGTATTTCCCGATGATCTTCCAGGTTTACCGCCTGATCGGGAAATAGAATTCACAATAGACTTAACTCCAGGAGCAGAGCCAATCACTTCAACAGTTTATCGGCTAGCACCCAAGGAGTTAGTGGAGTTGAAAGTACAGGTTGATGATCTTTTGGAGAAGGGTTTCATTCGGCCCAGTGTTTCACCTTGGGGAGCACCCATATTATTTGTGCCGAAGAAGGATGGAACAGTACGATTGTGCATTGATTACAGGGCACTGAATGCTGTAACCATCAAGAACAGGTATCCCTTATCACGCATTGATGATCTATTCGATCAATTGAGTGGTGCAAGGGTATTCTCAAAGATCGACCTTAGATCCGGCTATCATCAGATCAAGGTAAGGAAGGAAGACATCCCGAAGACAGCTTTCAGGACAAAGTATGGGCATTATGAGTTCTTGGTAATGCCGTTTGGTTTAACCAACGCACCAGCAGTGTTTATGAGCTTAATGAACAGAGTCTTTCATCAGTTCTTGGATAAATTTGTAGTGGTATTCATTGACGACATTCTCATATATTCCAAGAATCATGAAGAGCACGAGGAACATCTCCGAATCGTGTTAGAGACCTTGAGGCAGGAAAAGTTATATGCTAAACTTAGTAAGTGTGAGTTCTGTATGGACAAAGTGCCTTTCTTGGGACACATCATATCAGGAGAAGGACTTTCAGTAGATCCAGAGAAAGTTGCGGCAATAGAGACTTGGCCTACACCCACATCAGTTGCAGAGGTGAGAAGTTTTCTCGGACTTGCGGGATATTACCGAAGGTTTGTAGAGAATTTCTCGAGGATTGCAGAACCGATGACGAAGCTGACACGTAAGGACCAGGAGTTTATATGGACAGAAGACTGCCAGAAGGCCTTCGAAGAGCTGAAGAGAAGATTAACAACAGCACCTGTCTTGACTCTTCCTTCAGGGTCAGAAGGTTTTGTTGTTTACAGTGATGCATCGGGTAGCGGACTGGGATGTGTTTTGATGCAACATGGCAAGGTCATTGCTTATGCGTCGAGACAGCTGAAGGTTCACGAGAAAAACTACCCAACACACGATCTGGAGTTAGCAGCAGTTATTTTTGCATTGAAGATTTGGAGGCACTACCTTTATGGGGAGAAAGTAGACATCTTTACAGATCACAAAAGTCTGAAGTATGTGTATACTCAGAAGGAACTTAACATGAGGCAGAGGCGCTAGCTGGAATTGATGGTAGATTTTGACATCGATCTGCAGTATCATCCGAGAAAGGCGAATGTTGTTGCAGACGCACTCAGCAGGAAGCCTACGGCTTATTTCTTGACGATGCAGCCCGAGTTATTAAGAGATTTACATGAGCTACAGATAGAAGTCGTCTTACCGGGACAGACTGGATTGATGGCTAATCTTGAGATTCAGTCATCACTCGTAGAGAAGATTAAAGAGGCATTGCCCACCGATGCTAGATTTCGAAGACTCAAAGAAAGGACAGAAGCCGGCATGCAGACAGGACTTCGCATCCACGAAGATAGGACATTGAGGTTTGGAAACCGCTTGTATGTTCCAAATGGAGAATTGAGACAGGAGTTAATGACCGAAGCACATAGCTCTATGTACTCTGTTCACCCAGGAGGAACCAAGATGTATCGAGACTTGAGACAGTATTACTGGTGGCATGGAATGAAGAGAGAGATAGCTCGCTTTGTAGCCAAATGTCTGGTATGTCAACAAGTGAAGGCGGAGCACCAGAGGACAGCAGGATTATTGCAACCACTTCCGATTCCAGAGTGGAAGTGGGAGCACATCACTATGGACTTCGTCACGGGTTTTCCCAAGAGTCCAAGTGGGAGAGATGCAGTGTGGGTAATAGTGGATCGACTCACCAAGTCAGCCCATTTTATACCTTTTAGAGTGGGTCAGTCTACAGAAGCTTTAGCTGATTTATATATGAGGCAGATCGTGAGATTGCAAAGCATACCAGTCAGCATTGTATCGGACAGAGATTCGCGCTTCATATCGCACTTTTGGAGGAGCATACAAAAGAGTCTTGGTACTTGTCTGAAGTTCAGTACATCTTACCACCCGCAGACAGATGGGCAGTCGGAGCATACTATTCAAACCTTGGAGGACATGTTGAGGGCTTGCATGTTAGACTTTGGAGGATCATAGGAGGACCACCTACATCTTGTAGAGTTTTCTTACAACAATAGCTATCAAGCGAGTATTCAGATGGCTCCGTTTGAAGCATTGTATGGGAGAAAATGTAGGTCTTCTGTGTGTTGGAGTGACGTGGGAGAACGTCAGATTCTGGGACCCGAGTTGGTGGTCAACACCGTAGAGACAGTCAAAAAGATTCAGGGACACTTGCGAGCAGCGCAAGACAGGCAGAAACAGTGGGCAGACCTTCATCGTCGACCCTTGGAGTTCAAAGAGGGCGATCACGTCTTCTTGAGGATATCATCGACCAGAGGCACCATCCGATTCGGAGGGCACGGTAAGTTGAGTCCAAGGTATATTGGACCATTTGACGTGCTCGAGAGAGTTGGAGAGGTGGCATATCGACTTGCGCTACCACCTTCACTGGAGGGAGTACATGACGTATTCCATGTGTCGCAGCTCAGGCGATATGTGGCAGACAGCAGTCATGTCCTCGACCATTCAGAGATCACCATTGGGCCGAGCTTGTCATACCAAGAGCAACCCGTGGGAATCCTTGATCGTCGAGAGAAGGTATTGAGGAACCAGTCTATTCCCTTGGTTCGCGTAGCATGGAGGCATGGCGCGCCAGGAGAATCAACTTGGGAGCGCGAGGACGACATGCGCAAGCGTTTTCCGAACCTATTCGCAGACCAAGGTATGAATTTACATTGTTAATTTATATCTTATACCATCCTTGCATTCTATCGTGGCCTAATTTTAATTTCGAGGACGAAATTTTTACAAGTTGGGTAGAATGTAAAACCCCCTTCCTAGAAAATCGTATATACCCTTTTATTTATTAATTATTAATTAAATTATAGTAATTAGGTATAAATAGGAGAAATAGATTTTTAATAATTTTTATGTTAGGTGTTCGGGCACTTAGAGGACTTATGGGACCATCAGGAATTTTTCGGAATTTATTCCATGTAGGGGATCCCTTGAGCAGTTGCTAGCCTAACGATGTGCAATACCCTACTCTATAAATTTTCTTATGTGTGAATATATATATATATATATATATATATATATATATATATATATATATATACAAATATATATGTGTATATATATGTTTGAAAAGAAAGAAAGGAAAAGAATTTATTAATATAATAAGAATACTAATAATAATAACAATAATGATAATAATAGTAATAATACCATTAGCTACTTAGGATTTCACTTGCAGCAGCTTAGCATTCTATGCTATCCCTTTTGCACCTTGCATAACCGAGCAAACACCCAGGGAGCCCGCTAGCAACTTAATTGCTTCAGCGGCTCCCAAAACCCGCGATCCACCTTCCCCCTCTCTCTTAATATATAATATATATATATATATATATATATATATATATATATATATATATATATATATATATATATATTAGCTCCCAAAAACCCTAACCTAAACTCCAGACTTCCTCTTCCCATCTAGAGCCGTCACCGCAGCCAGAGAAGTCTCCCCAAGCCATCAAACCATCCCGTCGACGCCGACATCGCGAACTGCAGTTTTCCACTCGAGGCACCTTCGCTCCGGCGTGATTTTTCGTCGACTCGCTCGACCAAACGCTGTTCCATCTTCATAGGTATGATCATCCCTTAACCCTCTCCAATATTCGTTTTATAGCCAACCTCGGAAAACGTGTGCCCCTAGGTGAAAAACAGCGCCCAAGTCAGCGCGAGCAGACGGAATTCTGCAATCGCAGAATTCCAGAATAACCACCCATATTGCCGAGTTCGTATCTCCCACCACAGAGATCTGAATTCGGTGATTCTTTTTTATACCTGTAGATTATATGACCTAGTTTATTTTCTGTATAATAACTTTGTGCTATTAGTTGCTGTGGAAAAAATTGTATTCGTCACAAAACTGCGCGCACCCACTTTTTCCGGTTTTCTAAAAGTTGGAGATCGGAGCGCGCCCCGCCAAACGGGACCGCTCCGCCGTGTGCCAAGTGTACCGAATGGTGCACGCAGCATAATCGGACACGTGAAAATTCGTGGGGACTGATTTGGACGCGTGTACGCGCCGGAATCAGGCCGTATCCGCGAACACATTTCGTGTCGCCACTTTTGTGGAACTCGCGTCTATTTTGTGCACGCTTGTCAGATTGTGATGAAACTTGCGCCATTGGACTCGTGGTAACACGCTGGTCCTGTGACCCAATTTTTACGCATTTCTGAGACGGTTGACCAGATCGCCAATTGACGGGCCCCACAGTTGACTTTTTGGACCAAATTATGTCCGGCTCATCGAAATCCAAATTTGGACATACCGTTGGGATCGTATTGATATTTTGAATTGTTTGACCCATAGTCTGTCCTATTTAGAGACTGTTACCTACGGCACGCTTTTCGGTGCAAAGTGGGCCACACGTGGAACCCTCTTTGGCCCGGAAATGACCTTTTTGCCCCTGTGTCCAAATTGGACGTAAGGACAGGTGTTCCTAGCAGTTTGATATCTTCTGAGACTGTTGGTGATATTTATTACAGCTTTCGGAGTAGTACCTACCGGATCCACCGATACCAGGACGACAGTTGATATTCAAACATCAGGCAAGTGTACCTTGCCATCTCTGCAGTATTGTTACCTATTTTTCTTACTTCATATATTTACTGTGCATGCTTAACCTAGGACCGTTTGACATACTTAGCGTCCGATTATCAGTCGGGTGCCAACATCGTACGCGGTGTTGGGTAATGTCATATAGATATGGACATACGTGACACTTTATCTTCTCGTACTTGTCTTACCAAGTACACTTTGACCCAGGACACTGGACACTGATCATGAGACAGGATCTTTCTGAGATGTTCGAGGTGATTCTGTATAGAACTTGGCATAGATTCTATATTCTAGATACATTATGACTTGTGCATTAGTTATGACCCCGCTGACATGGACGTGAGTCGTTATGTTCATGATTTGCGTGGTTACATTGGGTGGGGAGAGACACACAGATTACAGGCTGATTATATATATACACCCCTACTATTGTGAGGCCAAGACTCTGAAGCCCGAGCTTGGCCCATTACTCATTATTACTGCTGCTACCGGCTCCCCGACACAGAGCTGGTAGTATGCTTCAGCCTGAGTTCGAGTGCTGCTCTCATCTTGCATATCACTTAGCTGGTTATTCTAGTATTCCCTTATTGTTCCATCTATTGCTGGATAGTTTCACAGGCTACAGGTTGATTATGTTAAGCCGGCTACTCAGTATCCCGCTGAGCTAGACCACCTCTTGACACCACTACTACCGGCTCCCCTACACAGGGCTTGTAGTTGTTTCAACCTGAGTACTATTGATATATCTTACATTTATACAGATGTTACATACTTACCCTACTTATCTCATTATTTGCTGCACTATTTATATTATGGCATGTATTATTTTCTGTATCTTGCTATGTCCCCTGAGGACCTGGATATGGATTTTGTCCCCAGATTTTGCAGACCAGGTTTACCCCGAGGTTTACGGGACCGCAGCAGGAGGAGCCGATCCAGGAGCCGTACCACCATCTGAGGACGAGGTCTTAGCTGAAGACTTCTCTTGAGCATCCATGTTCATTCTCAGTTTTATTTATTATTTCAGTCTTTTATTTTCTGGTCTGTGGAACCATTGTACTAGATATTTTTCGGGTTGTTCCCGAAATACTTTGTGAGACTTGCTGATGATTTACATTCCTTATTTATTCTGTGGATCATATTTTTATCTTGTGTGAATGAGATTAGTTGTGCCATAATTGTCGTAGATTTGTTTTACAGCTTAAGTATGCCCTGATGGATCCAATAAATTGGGTTTGTCCATCGGTGCGTACTGCTGGCCATTGCCACGTATCTAGTCCCACGGTATTTTAGGACTGGGGCGTGACAAAATCTAAGCTCTACCCACCTAGGTTGGGGAAGAATGTAGGGTTAGGGTTCACATAAAAGTAAGAAATGGAAGAAGGAAGAGAAGGAAAAGAAGAAAACTTACTTGGAATCAAGGTGGAAAGAAGAAAAGAAGAAGGAAAGAGTGGAGAAGAAGAAGAAGAAGAAGAAGAAGAAGAAGAAGTGAAGAAGAAGAGAATGGGGAGGCTCCTGCTGTTGCACGGGTCTGGGAATGGGGAGATAGGGTCGGCCACAGCAAGTATAAGGGGTTTCACAAAGTCAAAAATGCCCAAAATGCCCTCTTAACTCGGTTTTGGGTTTCGGGTTCCAAAAGCACTCAAACTAACTCCAAATCTCTCCAACTAACCCACTAAAAATATAATAAATATTCTAAACCCAAAAAATAAGTCTCACAAGGGTGTGGGCTGGGTCGGACATGGGTCTACTAGGGTCTGACATGGGTCCAGGCTAGCCAAAATCTTAAAACAATTAATATAAAAATAATACAATCAATGATTAAATATAAATACAATTAGTTATAAATAATACACAATTAACCCAAATTAAAATAATAATAAAAATACCCGGCTCTGGAAATGGGGTGGTGACAAGCCTATCCTCCTTAGAAAATTTCGTCCTCGAAATTTAAAGTCAATCACACTCCTTCTAGGTCAAACCCCCAACAATTACAGTCAAGAAATTCTACCTAAACAACATACAAGATCAGGGTCCTACTGGTCGTATAATTACAGTCTCAATCAGGGTTACTACATTATCTACCACAGCACAAAGAAAGTCTAACAGGTACTAATGAAGCACACCACAAGGAATGGAAAGGACAGGAAGAAGAACAAAGAGACAGACCTGCTAACCCGACACCCGTAGCATCGGCCTCCTCGACCGTCAACGCATAAGCCATGCCCTGCTGGGGTGTATCCCTCTGCTGGTGCAGGGCATGATGTTGTGCCACAGGTGGCCTAGCTCCAACTCTCTAATCCTGTGCTCCACCCAATAGAGGTGCAGTGGGGCATCTCGTATCTGGTGAGCAGCAGATCCACAGAACAAACATACCTCCAGCCTCCTCCTACAAACATCCCAAGTGTGTCCTGTCTTCCTGTAGTAGGCGCAAGTGGGCACCCTCTGATCCTGACCCTGTTGCGGTGCCTTCTGCACATAGGGACGCTTAGCTGGTCCCGCACTGCCACTCGTACTGCCTGAATCATCCCTGCCTCTCTTGGACTTGAGCTCCAAGTCATCCTCTGCTCTCTGAGCATCTCCTACTATCTGCTCGAAAGTCGCCTCGTGGTCGCTCCTAGTCAAAGACTTGACCGCCATAACCAAGCCCTTGCAAAACTTCCTCGCCTTTGCTGCCTCGCTCAAGCCCTCTACAAATCTGTCGAGACGGCAGAACTCCGCTGCGTACTCGTCCACCGTCATGATCCCCTGGACGAGTGCCTCGAACTGGCTCTCCAAAGCACTAAGCGCCACATCTGGAAAAAACTTCTCCTTGAAAAGCCTCTTGAAAGCCTTCCAAGTAAGCCCTGGCGCCGCGATCCTCGTATCTTTGCGATACCATATCAAGGCGAGGTCGAACATCTGACTGCCCGCTGCATCTATCTGCATGCTGTCTGGAATCTGTGCCAGCCTGAAGATGCCCTCAATTTGCTCTATCCAGTCATCTGCGTACAGGATCCCTTCTGTACCATGGAACTCATTGGGCCGCATCCTCTGGAAGTCAATGATACTACCCGGCCTCGGATGCTGAATCTTATCTGCCTGTGGCTGAATCTGTGCCACCCTATCCACTGCCGTCATGGCCACCTGGTGGGCGTTCTCAATGCCCAGCCTCATCATATCCACCTGACGGTGCTGCGCGTCCATCATCTCCCTGAAGAACGCAAACAACTGTACGGCATCTACTGGAGCAGGAAGTGGAGGAACCACCGAAACGACTGGGGTAGTCCTCGGATCGACAGGTGAAGAAGGATCCCCGAGAGAAACATATGCTCTCTCAACCGCAGGAGTGGTGAGTGGAGCGGTAGCAGCTGCCTGAATACGAGCTGGACGAGAGGTAGCAGACCTCTCAGTGGCAACTGCTGGAACGGTACGATGGGATCGTGTCTTCGGAGGCATCCTGAAGACAGATCAAAAAAAGTCAATACGACATAAGATACGATATCATCAAAGAAGGACAGTAATATTTCAAAAGAAGCAATTTCAGAATAATTAGATTGGAATTATTCCTAGTCGTAATTGAGTACACTCTCATCATAAATCCTAGATCCTATAGCAGGCTCGCAACAGTACAACTAAGTTGTTGTACCACCACGACATCGCACCAATTATGAATCGAGACCTGCATGGGGCCGCCACCTAAAACGTGTCATGACCCGCACCCGAAAAATTGGGCATGAGTCGTGGGTACGTCCAGCCTACGCCGCAGAACGCTGTCTAGGTCAACTATCTAGATAACTCACAAAAAATCTGCCACGACCTCTCCAAAAGGAGGGCAACCACGCAATCAATATATAAACCTGTCAAGATCTCAATTCTAAACGGAGGAGCAATATCACAATGATAATCACAATGTACTCAATCACGAATCTAAGCACGATAAGATAACAAAGATGACTAACAACTCCAAAGTCTAACCAACAACTACTACTACAACAACCACAACATCAATAATAATAATACATCATCCAAAATAATATACAATACAAGGTCTCAATCCAAAACTGGAGACAAATCCGGTACTAAAGCTAATAAAAACAACAACAAGGTCTCAGTGATCCCGGCTACCAACCCGGAAATCACCCCTAAACTAGAGGGTCCCTGTCTTCACCATCGACAGGCTCAGGTCTATAAAATGTCGGACACCAATCCTCCGGATACTCTGAAAAAATTTGTCCAGTCAGGACTGGAGCAAATACATCTCTAACAGCATTTCCATTTAAATGATAAAAACTATAAAACAGTTATAGCAAGTAGCAAGAAGAGTGAAGCAAGTATGAAACAAGAAATATATAAATCACTGGTGCATAAAGGTAAAGGTGCAGGAATATCAGAAATAAGATAGTAATAACTGCAAGATACAAGATATCTAAGCTAAGATTAAGTTCGTGCACATGAACGTGTAGAGAGTCCAGCATGAAATACATGTAGTGAGTCAAGTCCAGAAACATGTAAGTGAGACCAACAAGAATGCAAGTGAGTCCAGACTATAAAGAATGAACTCGGTATCTTTGAAATACTTGTTTCGACATGTAAACGGCTAGGGGTAAGTACGTCTCACCTCGCACTGGGTGCGCGACTGCTATCATTCCAGATTAGACCAGAGGGAGTGATTACTGATGATTCCAGATGAGAATGTTTACATGTCTACTCGAGTATTTCCCCGTCCCGACTAATACAAGTGGATCCAAGTCCCGATACGTAAATCAAGATGATTCCAGCCTGAACATGAGTGATGTCTGTAGTGATGCCTGTAGGTGATGCCAGTAGTGATTCCAGAATAGAGGCCAGAAACATGAAATATACGTGTCGCAAGTAAATAAATCTAGAAATATCAGTCAGTGTCCCGTGTTATGCCAGAATAATCAGATGATACTATACTAGAAGCTGAATCATAATAATAATCAGATAATGAAAACTATCAGAGAATGTACTCGCCTGACGTCCTGAGCAACTGACGATCCGAACCGGTGTCGCAAGGACCTATTGCGAAAAGCAAGGTTAAACA
This sequence comes from Iris macrosiphon, assembly GCA_036927795.1. Taxonomy (NCBI): domain Eukaryota; kingdom Viridiplantae; phylum Streptophyta; class Magnoliopsida; order Asparagales; family Iridaceae; genus Iris; species Iris macrosiphon. The sequence continues at coordinate 63,442,753 of JAYESA010000005.1, forward strand.
GGGTTTCTAATAAGTTAAACAGATATGAAATAATTAAAAATAGGCTTCTAGGGTCGTTCTAGGTCAAACGGGTCAAACCGGTGAAATCTGGGTCAAAAAGTCAACTATGGGTCCAAAAATTCAACTCTGGGTAAAAACTAGGTCAAAAGTTGACTTTGGCGGTCAACCGAGTCAACTACGGTCAAGTCTAGGTCAAACTAGGGTGCTCCTGAAATTCTAGGTCAAACTGAGGTCATTAAGCTAGAAAACTCTCAAACTCGCCTCCTTGAGATACCGGGATACCCTCGGTATCCGATACCTCAACCTACGCTATATATCCCGCCTATACCCTCTAAAACCTATGTTAGCACGCGTAAATATATACACATAAGCATATATAAATTACTCCAATACTATTCCTAGACTATTGCTCAAATACCCCGCTCGAAACTCAATAACTTGGATATCTCAAGGTATTGAGATACCGCTCTAAACTCAACCCGACTACCCCTCTAGCTAGCTAACTATGCATAAACATATATATATCTAGCTATAATCTAGGCTAAAATATATATATCTAATACATATAGGCATATACCTATATATATATACCCAATACCTTACCTTACCTATACATAAATATATATATGTATATCTATATCTAGATATCTAACTATCTATCTAAATCTATCCATCTATCTATCATTCTATCTAACCATCTAACTATCATCTATCTATCTATATAGCAATCTAACTATCTTTCTATTATCTATCTATCTAGTTATCTAACCATCAATCCATCTATTATCTACCTATGTATCTATTTATCCAATTACCTTTCCATAGATATCTATCTATCTATCTTATAACTATCTATATATCTAACTAAATTCTATCTAACTAGTTTAGATATCTAATATCTACCTATCTATTTATATCTATACCTATGTATCTATCTATCTAATCTAGCTATCTATCTATGTGATATCTAGCTATCTATCAACCTATCTAACTATCCAACTATTTATCTACCTATCTATCTATCTCTCTAACTATCTATACATCTACCTATCTATCTATAGTTATATCTATCTATATCTATATATATATCTCTCTCTCTCCCCCTCGCATTTACTGCTGCTGCCCCTCCCCTAAAAGCTGCTGCTGCGCTGCTCAAATGGCTGCTGCTGATGCTGTGCTTCTGCTGCTGTTCATGCTGCTGCTGCAGCATATCTGCTGCTGCTCTTGCTGCTATGGCTGCTGCATAGGCTGCTGTGGCTGCTGCACTTCAACCTGCTGTTGCTGCTCTCAGGTTCTGGTTCCAGTCCCCCCCCCCCCATCTCACAAACACACACACACACTCCTATATATATATATATATATATATATATATATATATATATATATATATATATATATATATATATATATATATATATATATATATATATATATATACACACATACATATATATATATCTCTAGATATATATACAACTAGATATATATACACACACACCTATATACATATATATATCACTATATATATATATGCATACATATATATATAACTCTATAGATATATATACACACTAACTTATATATAATCTAACACACACACACACTTAAACACATATCTATATATATACACACATATAAATAGAAATATATATATATATATATATATATATATATATATATATATATATATATATATATATATATATATATATATATAGAAACACACACAAATATATATACATATATATATACACAACACCACAACGCACAACGCTCACCATCGCACGCCCAACGACCCCGACACGCACAAACACCTATAAATATATAAAATATAGCCCAAGAATTCTAGTACACACTCCCTGATACTAACCCAATGCGCGCACAAGCCCGAAACTAGGAAACCACGCCGAAATGGCCGTTCGGTCATTTCGACGAACACGCGGTGTGCGGTTCGGAAAATCTCCTGAAACGCACACCAAACCAACTCAGAATTGGCCCAAAATTTACCTACGGGTCTTAAACGATGTCTAGATCCTAGAAAAAATGCTACCGCGTTGATTCTAGGTCCGTGGCGAAAACGCGCACGCACTTAGAATCGGCGACGACGAAAACCCCAAAAACGCTCGAAATGCCCGTTTCTTCGCGATACGGCTTCCCGTGTTCGAACGGAGACACGTACTCACCCTCAAGACACCCGTCAATGTCTACCTAGATCCGTCTAACCTAGGGCATCACCCAAAATTGGGCCAAATTCGGATTCTACCCGAAATTGACACAAAACCTAGTGTTAAAGTCTCCAAACACTACCAAACTAGTTCTAACTTCCTCCCATGGGTAGCCTAAGGGTTTAGGAAGGTTCTAAACTATTAACTACACTATAAAAGAGTAATTACAATGGAAAAATTAGGGTTTACCTCTTGGGAGTTGGAATCCCAAGCCAAAATCTCTAAAATGCTCCAAATCCACCAAACCAAGCTTCCAAGCTCCCAAATCTTGCTCCAACACCAAATCTAAGCTCTACCCACCTAGGTTGGGAAAGAATGTAGGGTTAGAGTTCACATAAAAGTAAGAAATGGAAGAAGAAAGAGAAGAAAAAGAAGAAAAAGAAGAAAACTTACTTAGAATCAAGGTGGAAAGAAGAAAAGAAGAAGAAGGAAAGAGTGGAGAAGAAGAAGAAGAAGTGAAGAAGAAGAGAATGGGGAGGCTCCTGCTGTTGCACGGGTCTGGGAATGGGGAGATAGGGTCGGCCACAGCAAGTATAAGGGGTTTCACAAAGTCAAAAATGCCCTCCTAACTCGGTTTTGGGTTTCGGGTTCCAAAAGCACTCAAACTAACTCCAAATCTCTCCAACTAACCCACTAAAAATATAATAAATATTCTAAACCCAAAAACTAAGTCTCATAGGTGTGTGGGCTGGGTCGGACATTGGTCCACTAGGGTCTGACATGGGTCCAGGCTAGCCAAAATCCTAAAATAATTAATATAAAAATAATACAATCAATAATTAAATATAAATACAATTAATTATAAATAATACACAATTAACCCAAATTAAAATAATAAAAAAAATATCCGGCTCTGAAAATGGGGTGGTGACAGGAAAGGTAGAGCTCCTAGGATTAATTACCTTAGAGTTTGGGGATGCCTTGCTAAAGTCGGAATTCCCGAACCTAAAAAGAGAAAGATTGGTCCCAAGACTATAGACGTTGTTTTCATAGGATATGCCTTAGACAGCTACGCCAATAGATTTCTAGTGACTCACTCAGAAGTAAATAAAATCTCTAACAATACCATTATAGAAGCAAGAGATGCAGTTTACTTTGAAAATATATTTCCTTTTAAGGATAGAAGTTCAATCTCTTCCTCCATACCCTCTACTAGTTCTCAAGTCCAAATACCAAGCTCACAATCTGAACAAGACTTAAAACCTAGACGGAGTAAAAGGAATAGGATTGAAAAAAAATTAGGAGAAGGATTCTTCACCTTTTTGATAGAGGGTGATCCATCTACTTATGAAGAAGCAATGTCATCTCCTGATGCTTCCTTCTGGAAAGAAGTCATTAACAGTGAATACAGCTCCATCATGGAGAATAACACTTGGTTTTTAACAGATCTACCTTTAGGCAACAAACCAATAGGTTGTAAATAGATTTTCAAAAAGAAACTCAGAGCCGATGGTACTATAGAGAAATACAAAGCTATATTAGTTGCTAAGGGTTTTACGCAGAAGAAACGGTTAGATTATTTTGATACCTACTCTCCTGTAGCTATGATCACATCCATTAGAACTCTCTTGGCCTTAGCATCCATTCATGATATGGTAATCCATCAAATGGATGTAAAGACAGCATTTTTGAATGGAGATATAGAGGAAGAACTTTATATGGACCAACCTGAAGGTTTCATTGCTAAAGGTCAAGAAAAGAAAGTCTGCAGACTAGTAAAATCCCTCTATGGTTTAAAACAAGCTCCCAAACAATGTCACAATAAATTTGGCAAAGTAATTTGTGAATATGGTTTCTTGTCAAATGAGTATGACAAATGTATATACTCCAAAGGTACATGTAAAAGTTGTGTCATTTTATGCTTGTATGTAGATGACATCCTTATCCTAGGTTCATCACTGGAATTGATAAATATTACAAAGAACTATTTATCTAGCCAGTTTGATATGAAAGACCTAGGAGAAGCCAACTTAATTTTAGGAATACAAGTGACCAAAGGCAAAGAGGGTTATACTCTATCTTTAGCACATTCAATTGAAAAAATGCTAAAAAGGTTTGAGTTATTTGATAAGAAACCTGTCCTTACTCCTTATGACAGCAGTATTGTACTAAAAAAGAATGAAGGATCACCTTTGGAACAACATAAATATTCACAGATGATAGGCTCCCTTATGTATATAACAAACAGGACAAGACCTAATATTGCATTTGCTATTGGGAGACTAAGTAGATATACCAGTAACCCAAATCAGTCATATTGGACTGCCTTGGATAGGGTATTTAGATATCTCAAGGGCACCCTAGATTACAAACTTTATTTTACTAGGCACCCTGATATCATAGAAGGTTATTCAGATGCAAACTGGGTAACCGACTCACAAGATATAAAATCTACTACTGGATATGTATTTACTCTAGAAGGAGCTGCAATCTCCTGGGGCTCTTGTAAGCAAATTATCATAGCTAGGAGTACAATGGACTTTGAAATGATAGTTTTAGATACAACTTGCACAGAAGCTGAATGGCTTAAAAATCTTATTATGCATATACCTGTTTCTCTTAGTCATGTTCCTACAATTTCCATAAACTGTGATAATAAACCTGTTATTGAACTACTAAAGCATGATTCTGTGAATGCTAAGATAAACAGGCACCTGCAGCTGCGCTTCAAGTCAATAAAAAGCCTACTAGACAAATATGTGGGTCTTGACTATAAAGTCAGAAAAGAACCTTGTAGATCACTTGACGAAGGGTCTGTCTAGGACTTTGATTTTAGAATCATCGAGGGGGATGGGGTTAAGCCCATAAGTTAGTCACCAGCAGTGGCAACCCAACCGAGTCTGACTGGAGATCCCAAGAAGCCGGTTCAATGGGTAGAAACAAGCTGAACTTAGGTGACTTTATGGAACACTGACTCGAGATTAAAGTCTCATTAAAATAAAGCCCAAGCGGTTGTACATGTGTACAATGACTCTCCATCCCTATGGTGACAGTGTTCCTGTGTGATATGGTTAGAATGAGGTTAAACTCTTAATAGGTCCAAGTTGTAATGCTGGGTTGATTCATATCACCAACTATTAAGGACTTACCTATATGAGAGTTCGTGAAGGCCGCAATTATGGGACAGGGCGATTCCAAACAACTCTCATGAATGTGGAAAAGTGCGCATGGCCATTTAAAAGCGCCACCCGATAGACCAAGGACCTCTAGCGTACTATGTGTGCTATTTTCTAAATCTGGTTCAAGAAGTCTGATTCAAGGCATAGTCCATCAAGCACTTCTTCAGATTAAGGCAATAGTCACTACGTGAGATTCAAGGCTGTAGTCCATCTTATCTATGCATAGTATTTTACTGCCCAGATGCTCTCTCTCTCTCTCTCTCTCTCTCTCTCTCTCTCTCTCTCTCTCTCTTTACTTCACTCTTATCTCTGTTTCGGAACTTGACCTTTTGGGGGGGGATTGTTGGCTTTACTTTCAAAAGCTCAAGCTCCTTTCCTTTGTTTTAGTCCCACATCGGATGGGCCAAAGCTTTCTTGTGTACATATATTAGTTTCTCTTTTTTGCTCTCTTAAAGTTGTTGTGTGGGGAACCCCTTGGGCCACATGCGCGCGCCGCCGCCGCCGCCCGGCCCGGCTCGGTTCGGTTCGGTTCGGCGCACGTAAAGGGTGCGGGTACGCGCCCACATCTGTGGGCGCCGAATGCCGATTCGATTTCCTCTTCAGGTTCGGGCTGGGACCCTAAAATTCTTTTTGCTCCTCTTCATTTTTTCATTTAATTTTTTGAACGTTGGAAAATTAATTTTTTCGTTACAATTTGTTTTTGAACCGTTATATTATTTTGTGTCCAGGTTCATTCTCTCTTTCTCCTGTGTAACGGCTGAATTAATAGGAAAATTAATTCAGACCGTTACATATTAGTATTATATAATTGCCTGGTTTTCTTTGTAAAATATCAGAAAAAATTTCTTTCCTCCAAACAATTGCTGCTAACATTCTATCCAATCTTCGTCGTTTCAATCGTCTCCAAGCTCTGGGCAGAGCTAAGTCCTTGTCGTTCTCTCCGAGTCGTGTGCGGTGATGAGATACCGGTAGTGCGGGGGTTTTACCACTAGGAGCTTCGGGAATGTCTGTACACATATCCCGAATCAACTCTTAGGACAGTGCTTCATGCACGACTTCCCCAGAGGCCGGTAACATCAATCTAATTTTCTGTTTGTTTTGATTCACAAAAAATTTCAATAAGAAAGCGACAATTATTTTTAACAGTTATTTCATCAGTTGATTTTTTGATGAATTTTGTTTAATAATCCTTGATACATGGATGAGTTGTGCTGCCCCGCGGAGACTGGGCAGACAAGGTAAATGATCGGCGGTTGAGAGGCAAAAAAACCAGTGAGTTTTACCAGCTCGTCAACTTTGTCACCCAGAGTGAGCACATGAGTGATGATGGAGCTTTTGAGAACTTTTTATTTTTTGGCCGAAAACCTTCTCGTAGGCGTTGAGGGTGTTTAGGATCTCCCAAAGAGAAGATGAGAACATCATCAGCGTACAAGAGGTGAGTGATAATGGGATAGTCGAGCGCAAAAAGAGAAGCGGATGAATTGCTTCTTGCAATGAACACAATTAAGGTTACGGCTGAGCCCTTCCACCGCGAAGATGAACAGGACCGGAGAGAGAGAGAGTATCTTCCTGACGCATGCCACGGGAAGACTTGAAAAAACTAGAGCTCTCACCATTAATCATAGTAGAGAACCAACAGTTGGATATGGAGCGCCAAACAATGTTGCCCCATTTTGGGTCAAACCATAGCATTTGAGAGTCCATATAAGATATTGCCAGCCGACTCTGTCGTATACTTTCAATATATCAATTTTCAAGGCAATGCTTCTTCCTCCACGGTTCTTGTGAGAAATAGAACTCATGAGTTCCTGGGCAAGGATGACATTGTCGATAATTTCTCGGCCCTTCATATAACAACTTTGCGCAAACGAGATAAGTTTTGGAAGTTTGGCTAGCCAATCTGCTAGAAATAATTTTTGACATTATTAATCTTTTTCAGTCTCTTGGCAAGGATTATGTTGTTGGAGGCAAAATTATCCCAGTTAGTGACATTTGTAGATCTTGTTCGGTAGTAGTCTTTGGGAGAGAGATGCAAGCTCAATTCTTGATCTTTTCTATGCCGGATTATGTTATTGTACTTAGTATGGATTGGATGAGTCAATACCATGCGACTCTAGATTGCCGGCTTGGACGGGTTATATTTGGACCACCTGGACATAAGGAGTTTGAGTTTCTTCGGGGATCCAAAGAGCAAGGTGTTCAGCCTACACTTAAGGTACTCTCTGTAGAAGGGGAGCCCGAGTACCCAAAGGTTGTATCTGAGTTTGTGGATGTATTTTCTGATGATCTTCCAGGCTTACCACCTGATCGGGAAATAGAATTCATAATAGACTTGACTCCAGGAGCGGAGCCTATCACTTCATCAGTGTACTGGCTAGCACCTAAGGAGTTGGTGGAATTGAAGAAGCAAGTTGATGATCTTCTGGAGAAGGGTTTTATTTGGCCCAGTGTTTCACCATGGGGAGCACCCATACTATTTGTGCCGAAGAAGGATGGGACGGTACGCGTGTGTATCGACTACAAGACACTGAACGCTGTAACCATCAAGAACTGGTATTCCTTGCCACGCATTGACGATCTATTCGATCAATTGAGTGATGCTAGTGTATTCTCAAAGATCGATCTTAGATCCGGTTATCATCATATTAGAGTGCAAAAAGAGGATATACCGAAGACAGCCTTCAGGACCAAGTATGGACACTATGAGTTCTTAGTTATGCCGTTTGGTTTAACCAATGTGCCAGCTGTGTTCATGAGTTTGATAAACAGAGTTTTTTATCATAACTTGGACAAGTTCGTGGTTGTGTTTATTCATGACATCTTGATATATTTCAAGAGCCACGAAGAGCACAAGGAGCATCTCAGAATCATGCTAGAGATGCTGAGACAGGAGAAGCTGTACGCCAAACTCAGTAAACGTGAGTTTTGTCTAGATAGGGTACCTTTCCTGGGATATATCATCTCGAGAGAAGGACTATCAGTTGCAGAAGTGAGAAGTTTTCTCGGACTTGCTGGATACTATCGGAGGTTCGTGGAAAACTTTTCAAGGATTGCAGAGCCTATGATGTGGTTGACGTGTAAGGACCAGGAGTTTGAATGGAAGAAATGTCACGTCCCAGTCCCAAATACGTAGGACTAGGAACACGTAAGCATGCCAGCCGCATGGATATGGCAACTCCAATATATGGAAACCATAACCCATACGTACGCTGTAATATGAATATAAACTCACATGTGGTATATATAATGTCACAAGTCACAGATATGCAAATCTCATCCACACAGCAAGTCATAGAAAAGAAATACTAAGCTAGAATAAGGAGTCTGAAATATCCAGAAAATAATAGTCGGGTGGAGACAAATCCACTACCAATGACTATATCCAAAACTAAAATGAGAGAGGAGTATAAAATCTCTAATATAAAATAATATGAAGACAGAAGCGTATCAGCTAAAAGAATCCATCGCCAGATAATCAACGATGCTCAGAAGGTAAGACCTCCTCGACAGAAAATAATGCGTCAGGTCCAGGCCCGTACTCCTGTAAATACTCAAGAGCAGATACACCTGGCAGAGGACCAGGTCCTCAGAGGGACGTAACAAGATACAGAAAATACGAGCCAACTTGAATACAGTAAACATGCATATAATTTGAAAATAAATAAGTACGCTGTATAAGACAATCTATATGAATGCAAATGAGGACAACTTTTCGACGTATGGGCAAGGGTAGGCTACTCGATCTAATCCTCACAACCTCACGCTCGTCAGTGGACATCATCAGCCGATATACCGCGGGGGTAGCGACCCTCGGACTCCATCAATCGACATACCGCGGGGGTAGCGACCATCGGACACGACCCACCATAGTGCGTGCTAGTGACTACGGTGTTACCAGAGTGGTTAAAAGCCCATACGCTTAATGATTGTCCTCTATGATACTAAGTGTCAAGTGTGTGTCAACATATCTAATATATAGTAATGACTGAAAGGAACTACACATGCAATAAATAAACAAAATGAAATAATTATACAGAAATATACTAAGCATGTAAAATACTGTAACAATTTGGCAAGGTATCTTGCCTGGTAAGAAAGCTGCAAGGTGTACTGTCCAGAAGTCAAACGCACAGGATCAAAAGCTATGGCTGCAGAACAAATATATCCGGATGCTGAAATAAACATCACCAATATTTCCAGAATAAGCAAAATAGCTAAAAAGTACTTCCCTTTCGTCCAATTTGGACACAGGAGCAAAACGGTAATTTCGGTTAAAAGTGGGGTCCACATGTGGCCTACTTTGCACCGAAAAGCGTGCCAAGGATAACAGTCTCTAAATGGGACAAACTATAGGTCAAACAACTCTAAATGTCAATACGAACCCAACGGTATATCCAAATGTGGATTTCGACGGGCCGAACACAATTTTGTCCAAAAAGTCAACTGTGGGGTCCGCCAATTGGCGATCTGGTCAACCGTCTCAGAATTGCTGAAAATTGGGTCACAGGACCAGCGCGTTACCACGAGTCCAGTGGTGCAAGTTTTGTCGTAATCTGACAAGCGTGCACAAAATACGCGCGAGTTCCACAAAAGTTGTGACACGGTGTGTGTCCGCGGATACGGCCTGATTTCGGCGCACACACGCGCCCGAATCAGTATCCACGAATTTTTTACGTGTCCAGTTATGCTGCGTGTACCGTTCAGTATACTTGGTACACGGCGGGGCGGTCCCGTTTGGCGGGGCGCGCTCCGTTTTCCAACTTTTGGAAATCTGGAAAAAGTGGGTGTGCGCAGTTTTGTGACGAATTTAACTATGTCCACAACAACTAATAATATAGGGTTATTTAACAGAAAATAAACTAGGTCAAGTATTCTACATGTATCAAAAAGAATCACCGAATTCGGATCTCTGTGGTGGGAGATACGAACTCGGCAATATGGGTGGTTACCGCAGTTTTCTGCGATCCCAGAATTGGGTCTGCTCGTGCCCACTTTGGACACTGTTTTTCGCCTAGGAGTACACATTTTCCGAGGTTGGCTATAATACAAATATGAAATAGGGTTAAGGGGTGAGCATACCGGTGAAGACGGAACGGCGTTTGGTTGAGCGAGTCGACGGAAAACAATTCCGGAGCGAAGGTGCCTCGTGTGGGAATTTGCAGTGCGCGAGGTCGGAGTCGTCGGGATAGTTTGGACGGCTTGGCGGGGCTTCTCTGGCTGCGGTGACGGCTCTAGATGGGAAGAGGAGGTCTGGAGATTTAGGTTAGGGTTTTTGAGATATATATATATATATATATATATATATATATATATATATATATATATATATATATATATATATATAATATAATATAATATAATAGGAAGAGAGAGAGGGATGTTTGGTTTAGGCCCGCGGGTTTTGGATGGAATAGGGGCGGTCCCTTTTGGTGCTGGCTGCTAAGGGCATAAGGGGATGGGGTAGTGGTTTGCTAGTAAGTTGCTAAGGTTGCTTGCTTAGGAATGAAAATTTTTGCTGGAGCTTGCTTTATAAGTTGTTTTAAGAATTAGTAGTTGTTATTATTATTATTATTATTATTAGTAAATTCTTTAACAATTCTTTTACTTTCTTTTCTTTCCTTTCTTAATATATATATACATATATATATTTGTGTATACATATATATTATATATATTCATAAGAAATTTTATGGATTAGAATAATGCACACCATTAGGCTAGCAACTGCTTAAGAGGTCTCCTACATGGAATAAATTCCAAAAAAATCCTGATGGTCCCATAAGTCCTCTAAGTGCCAGAACACCTAAAATAAAAATTATTAAAAATCTATTTCTCCTATTTAGCACATAATTATCATAATTAAATTATTAATTAATAAAAAAATAATAAATACGGTTTTTAGAAATAGGGGTTTTACAAGAAAGATTGTCAAAAGGCCTTTGAGGAGTTGAAGAGACAATTGACGACAACACCGGTCTTGACTCTTTTTTTAGGATCGGAAGGATTTATTGTTTATAGTAATGCGTCAGGTAGTGGACTAGGATGTGTTTTGATGCAATATGGCAAAGTTATCACTTATGCATCGAGACAGCTGAAGTTTCATGAGAAGAACTACCCGAAGCACGATCTTGAGCTAGCTGCAGTAATATTAGTATTAAAGATATGGAGTCACTATCTTTACGGAGAGAAGGTGGAAATATTCACTGATCACAAGAGTCTGAAGTATGTCTATACTCAAAAAGAGCTTAATATGAGCCAGAGACGTTGGTTAGAGTTGATGGTTGATTTTGATATATATTTGTAGTACTATCCGGGCAAGGCGAATGTCATAGCAGACGTACTCAGCAGGAAGCCCACAGCTTATTTCTTGATAATGCAACCCAGCTATTAGAGGATCTATAGGAGCTTGGAATAGAGGTTATTTTGCCAAGGCAGAGTGGGCAGTTGACGAATCTTGAAGTTAAGTCATCACTAGTGGAGAGGATTAAGGCGGCATTACCCACAGATGCTAGGTTCCGGAGACTTAAAGAGAAGACGGAAGCCCATATGCAAACGGGACTTCGAATCCATAAGGACTGGACGTTAAGATGCAGAAATTGCCTATATGTTCCGAATGGGGAGTTGAGACATGAGTTGATGTCTGAAGCACATAGCTCCATGTACTCTATTCATCCGGGAGGTACAAAGATGTACCAAAATTTGAGGCAGTACTATTGGTGGCATGGGATGAAGAGAGAGATTGCGCGGTTTATGGCAAAATGTTTGGTCTGTCAACAAGTTAAGGCCGAGCATCAGAGAACCGCTGGTATGTTATAGCCACTTCCTATACCCGAATAAAAGTAGGAACATATCACTATGGATTTTGTCACAGAATTTCCAAGAAGACCCAATAGAAAGGATGCAGTCTGGGTTATTGTGGATAGACTCACCAAATTGGCACATTTTTTGTCGTTCAGAGTTGGACAGTCCATAGAGATTCTAGCCGACATGTATATACGACAGATCGTAAGGTTACATGGAGTACCAGTTAGTATTGTGTCTGATCGTGACTCAAGATTCACATCCCTTTTTTGGCGAAGCATATAGGAGTGTCTTGGCACCCGACTCAAGTTCAGTATTGCTTACCATCCACAGACAGACGGTCAATCAGAGCGCACGATTCAGATCCTGGAGAATATGCTGAGGTCGTGTATGTTAGACTTCAGAGGGTCTTGGGAAGACCATTTGCACTTGGTGGAGTTCTCTTATAATAACAGCTACCAGGCGAGCATCCAGATGGCATCTTTTGAGGCATTGTACGGCAGGAAGTGTAGGTCATCGATATGTTAGAGTGACGTTGGAGAGCGTCAGATACTCGGTCCAGAATTAGTGATGCAGACAGTTGAGAAGGTGAAGCAAATCCAGGGTCATCTTCGTGCAGCTCAGGACAGACAAAAGTATTGGGCTGACACACCACCGACCTTTGGAGTTCAAGGAAGGCGAACATGTATTCTTGAGGATCTCACCTACTCGAGGTACTATTTGATTCGGGAGCAGAGGCAAGCTGAGCCCGAGGTACATTGGGTCGTTTGATATTTTGGAGCATATTGGTGAGGTGGCGTATCACCTTGCATTACCCCCATCTCTAGAGGGAGTGCATGATGTATTCTATGTCTCACAACTAAGGAGGTACGTGACTGACCCAAGTCACGTAGTCGATCATTCTGAGATTTCAGTAGGACCTAGCTTGAGGTATGAGGAGCAGCCAGTTGGGATACTTTACATTAGTGAGAAGATATTATGGGGTCAGATATTAGATTGGTCTGGGTAGCTTGAAAATATCACTCTCCCGACGAATCTACTTGGGAGTGAGAGGATATCATACGCCAGCGTTATCCTCACATATTCGAAGATGTAGGTATGACCTAAGAACTACCTATAGTTTACCATGATTTTTTTAAATTCCTTAGTAGTTTAATTCTTAATTGTGATGACGCGATTATTTAAGGTGGGTAGATTGTAAACACCCTAATTTTTAGAATTTAATTTATAATTTTTATTAATTATTATTGTAGAAATTTTTTATTATTTTTAGTTAATTATAATAAATATTCTTCATGGATTTATATTTTTGTGTATTAAATTAATTATTAAAATAGTACAAAAATTATATTTTTGGGTGTATAATTAATAATAGAATATTGTGTAATTTTTCTAAAATTTATTGGGAGCCAAAACTATTTTTAACGACCATATATATTTATTATTTTAATAAAACCATCCCAAACCAACCCGAACCAACCTAAACCGAACCAACTCAAACCTAACTAACAAACTCGGATCCTAACCCGTACCCACTAACCCGCTAACCTGAACCCATTTCCATCTACAGTACAAACCCCAAACCCCCGCAGCGTACCCTCTCTTCCTCTCCCCAAACGGCCGTACCCCCTCCTCTTCATCTCCCCGTAACTCCCACCCTGACACCCTATATAAACCCTAGCCTAGACCAACCCCACTACCATTATCTCCTCTTCCAATCCCGACCAACCTCGACCGTCGACGACTGCTGGACAGTCGCCGCCGCACGCTGCAAGACGCCTCCGCACAGCCGTCAGAATCCTAAGCAAACAGTACAGCGAGGTACACTACTTCTAGCCCTTGTATCTTCCTGCACAGTAATCCAAATAGAGATCCGTCGAATCCTATATGAAGACCACATGACCCCCTTCAACCCTGTATAATTAGTTTAACTTATTGTGTCCTGTGTCGGTCACAATTCGCGAGCAAAACAGGAAAAAAAGACCCTGTTTGTAGTTCAGAAACTATTCCAACCACCCATGTTCATGTCTGATTTTCTTCCAACCTAGTTAATATTTTTAAATTCTACTTGAAAAGTAAGTTAGACAACATAACCAAGTTTTAATCTCTTTAATTAGTTTATTTTAGTTCGTTGTATGGTGTGTTTTATTTGCTGTTGAATTTGACCAAAAACTTGGTTTTCTAAACCCGAATATTTTTGAAACGGGGTGCATCCCACTAAACAAGGCAACTTTGTCGTGTGCAAATTACACCGAAAGACGCATATCGTCAACATGAATGTTGAAATTTTGTGGAAGTTGATTTGGATGTGCATGCACACCAAAATCAACGCATATCCGTCGAAAAGCCCTGTATCGGCCTGTTCTGGCACTCGTCATAATTTCGTGTGTGCTTGTCGTTTCGCAACTAAACTTACGCTATCAGATTCATAGCATTATGTTGTTCCTGTGACCCAAGTTTGCTTCAATTCAGAGAACTTTGACAAAACACCATTTCGTGGGCCCCATGGTTCCACTTGACGGGCGATTCATGATCGGCTCATCGGAATCCAGTTTTGGACGTGCCTTTGGGTTTGTGCTATCATTCTGGACTTGTAGACACTAAATTTGATGAATTTGGAAAACTTTATCTCTGACACATTTTTTGCTGTGAAGTGGGCTACATGTGGACCCCGCTTTGACCCAAAACTGTCAATTCTGCCCCTGTGTCCAAATTAGACTTATGAGTAGTCAATCCTAGCTATTTCATATATTTTGAGAGCGATGGTAATATTTGTTTCAGTATCCAGAGGCGTACCCGAAGATTCCACTTATATCGGAGCAACTGTCGGAGCTCAAAACCCAGGCAAACGTACCTTGCGAAACTTGCAATAGATCCTGTTATATTATCTGCTTGTGTTTCTTTCCATATATATATATATATATATATATATATATATATATATATATATATATATATATATATATATATATATATATATATATATATTCTGATGTGCCTGCTCAACCTAGGACCGTGAGATATTTCTTAGCGTCCGAACAAGATTCGGGTGTCAACGATGTACGCGGAGTCGTATAACGTCACTTAGAGAGTTGATACTATGATCCTATATATTTTCGTGCTTGCTTTACCAAGTACTTCATACCATAGAATACTTGACACTATTCATGTGACAGAATCTTTTCTGAGTTATTCATGATGATTCTGTATAGGCTTACAAGATTCATGACATAAGACTTGCAAATACATAGATATCATTATGACTCGCTGTACTAGCTAGAGTTCATGATCTTGCGTGTTATGGACATGAGATATCGTGGACATGAAACGTGTGATTATATTGGATGGGGAGAGACACCGTCATGACCCGTACCCGGAATTTAGGGCACGAGTGCGTGGGTACGTCCAGTCTACGCCGCAGCATCGGCAGTAGAACGCTGTCTAGGTCATGATACTATCTAATCAATCTCTCACGAATATCCAACTCCATAAGGAGACACAGATATCACAATATAATATGGAATACTCAATCACATAACTAAAGCACGATGAGATATCGAAGAAAACAAATGAAATACAAGACAAGTCTAAATAATAAAATAATCTAACCTGCAATCAATAAAATCCAAGTCTCCAAGTATGCCGGAAATAAGTCCTCTAAGTCGCAGTCTGGAAAAAATATCCAGTCAGGATTGGAGCAAAGTACATCTCTAACAGCAGTTATACATCAATGATATAAACTATGTAGCAGTAAATAGATAGAAATATACAAGATGCATATACATGTACAAGAGATATACAATAAAGAAAATACTGGAAATACTGTAAATAAATACGAGAAGGAACAATATGAAAGTGAACAAGAATACTAATGACTAAGTGTGTGAGTACTAGCTTTAACACGTGATCGGCTTGGGAACTTGTACACGAGTACTGGCCTGGCTAATCATATGTGCGGTGTATGACCAACACTAACATGAGAACAGGACTTGTATATGAAGGGTATAATCATATATCTACACTAAAATACTCCCCACCTCCGACTGGTATAATAGATCCAACCATGGTACGCTATGGCACGGGATTCTCTAGGAAGGTAGCAAGTCTCCCCGAGAATCAGTGTCTATACATGCACAAGATAATCAATGAAACAAGACTTGTACAAGAGACACCATATACAAGGAATAACATCTCATAACGAGATCCGGATATACCAATCTGTGTAACCATCGTGTCGAGAAATATGGATATTTACACTAGATACAATGAACATAGAGGATATCATAAATAAGAAACTATCCAAGAATGTACTCGCTTGGGGTCCTTAGCTGGCAATACCAATGTCCTATTTTTGAGGTCTTGTCTGAATGATCCAACAGTCCTATAGACATATCATAATATACAATATAGCATCAGCAATTACACTAGCACATACACAACCATAATCACACTGAACTCAGAGGGTACGCAAGGGGTGATACTGGTCAACTAACATGGTTAGTGTGCGTCTAGTTGCACGGGTGTCACGTCTTGATGGAGGTTCATAATCAGAAAGTCAACCACAACACATGTCTAGCCGGTACGTCAGTGTACATAAGGTAGACAATGCACTCATATTTCAGGGTCAATGGTTATATACATACGGGGTATCCACAGTTAATGCCTAGGGTCATACAACATGTACATACATATTTAGTTATAACTAACATTAGCATTTAATTACCACATAGTATAAATATACCTACTTAATATATATATATATATATATATATATATATATATATATATATATATATATATATATGTATATGTATATGTATATATATATATATATATATGTCACGTTCCAGTCCCAAAAATGCGTAGGACTAGGACACGTAAGCATGCCAGCCGTATGAATATGGCACTCCGATATATGGAAACCATAACACACGTACACTGTAATATGAATAACAATTCACAAGTAGTAAACATATATATATATATATATATATATATATATATATATATATATATATATATATATATATCTCAGAGCATAACTAAATCTCATCCACACAATTCATATATAAATAAATGACTAGTATCTATGAACTAGATATCAATATGAGGTATCTCAAGATGACAGTCGGATGAAAACAAATCCACTGTCGAACTAGAATGAAGAATAAACAAGACAAATAATATAAATACAACCTCTAGCGATCACGAGGCTCGAAGAGAAGACCTCTCGCAATATAAGTAGCCGGTCCAGATCTGCGCTCCTGCAAATGCTCATAAACAATACACCTGGAAAGGGACCAGGTCCTCAGAGGGACATAACAAGATACATAAAAGCATGCCTTAAAGTAAATACTGTAAAAACTCAAGGGTGACCTAACCATCTAAGTGAAATGCAACTTGAGGACAACTTTGAGTGTATGGGAAAGTGTAGGCTAGACATATGCTGACGTAAT
Organism: Iris macrosiphon; assembly: GCA_036927795.1. Lineage (NCBI taxonomy): Eukaryota > Viridiplantae > Streptophyta > Magnoliopsida > Asparagales > Iridaceae > Iris > Iris macrosiphon. The sequence continues at coordinate 63,460,354 of JAYESA010000005.1, forward strand.
TCACCAATCGTGACACTGGCTAGTATATGCCATATATGCCCCCATACCTGGGCACTGTAATATAATAACGTCAATATCGCTCCGAAGAAAGGGAAATTTGCATAGTATAACATCCATACCGCTCCGAAGAATGGGGAATCTGCATAGTATAACGTCCATACCGCTCCGAAGAACGGGGAATCTGCATAGTATAACGTCCATACCGCTCCGAAGAAAGGAGAATCTGCATAATATAACGTCCATTCCGTCAAACGGAAAATCTGAATAAAGGAAGTGGGTATCCCATACGCCTACTAGTAGTCCTCCCCGCCCCATGATCTAAGCATGTTGTATCCCCAACATGCTTCAGCCACTACGCCGAGGCATCGTAACTCTGGCTCATAGTCTATCGTTAGAATAATATCCCAACCTTACAACCAAACAAGGACAAGGATTGTCCATCGTACCACGATAGTCTATGCTCCACCTACTAATAACTGCTAAGTCTTCTAGCATGCATCACTATTAGCAGTTATACCCTATCTGTCGCACGACCTACACGTACAGGTGGCCAATCACGTACGCAAGTCCGTATCCTATATGAGACTCATAACACGTATAAAAAATGTGTCAAGGCCTGGGAGTCATACCAATAACTCCATAACTTTAGGTGGGTCTACTAGACACTAGGTCAGACACTGTACTAACGTCAACGCCTCCGTTGACTGCACCCTAGTCTCTCTGACGTGTACAGTTATATAAAATAAACATGCAAATAATAATACAGAATTTAAACAGTTCAACAAGGCAAGGTATACTTGTCTGGCAAGAGAGCTGCAGAGTGTAATATCAGATGTCAAACACCAAGAGGCAAAAACTACGGCCTCAGAATGAACGTCTCCGGATGCTGAAATAAATATCACCAACGTTTTCAAAATAAGCAAAATAGCTAGAAAACACTTCCCTTTCGTCCAATTTGGACATAGGAGCAAAACGGTAATTTCGGGTCAAAGCGGACTCCAAATATGGGTCACTTTGCACCGAAAAGTGTGCCAGGGGTAACAGTCTCTAAATGGGACAAATTATAGGTCAAACCAATTCTAAATGTCATACAAACTCAGCGGTACTTCCAGTTTTGGATTCCGGTGAGCCGAACACAAATTTGCCCAAAAAGTCAACTGTGGGACCCACCAATAGGCAACTTGGTCAACTGTCTCAGAATCGCGTGAAACTTGGGTCACAGTACCATCGCGATACCACGAGTCCAATGGCATAAGTTTCGTCATATTCTGACGAGCGTGCACAAAATACGCAGGGCTTTTGTAAAAGTTGCGACATGGGGATTGTCCGCCGATACGGGCTGATTCCGACGCGCATACGTGTCCGAATCGGTTTTCGTAAACTCTCACGTGTCCGGGTACACTGCGCGCACCGTTTGGTATACTTGGTAGACAGCGGGGCGGTCCGTTTGGTTGGGCACGCTCTGTTTCACAACTTTTAAAAATCTAAAAAAGTGTGTTTTTGGATTTTTTCAACTAATTAAATTCCACCTACAGCAGTTAATATAATAATATAAATGACAGAAAAAAAAACTAGGTCAAGTGGTCTTCGCATACCAACAAGAAAAATTGGATTCGAATCTCTGTGGTGGAAGATACGAATCCGAGAACAGTGGTAGTTGCAACAGAATTTTTGGAATTTAGAAAGTGGTCATTTTTTTTCGACTTGGCGTCGATTTTAGCCTAGGTTTACGCACTGTTCGAGGTCAACTATCATAAAAATATGGAAGGGGGATAGGTGAGGATCATACCGGTGAAGACGGGGTCGAGTTTGGTCGAGCAAGAAGACAAAAAATGGGACGTGAACACAGGTACGTTGTTTATCAATTTATGTCTTGCGCACGTGGCATCGCGGTGTGCGGCCGGCGGCTCCGGCGCATGGCCGAGGGCCTGGGGCGGTCGACGGCGGACTCCGGTGGCATGGCGGTGGCATCGAGGTGGAGAGGAAGGATTAGGTTTAGGGCTTGGTCGATGAAGATGTTATATATATATATATATATATATATATATATATATATATATATAAGAGAGAGAGACCGCGAGAGGGGCGTTGTAGTCGCATGGGGGGGGATATTTTGAAAGCTGCTGCTGCTGCTTCCTATTCTAAAAGGGTTTGGGGGTTCTTGCGGGTCGGGTAGGTATGGATAGTAGGTTGGGGTAGAGATCCAATAGGGATTGTTTTCTTTTCTTTCCATTTCTTTTCTTTCCTTATTCTTATTTCATTTATTTCTTATTCTATTTCTATTTAATATATATGTATATATATATATATATATATATATATCAAACTGAAAGATATACGCATACGCGTACGTATGCATATTCGAGTCACTGGGTTTACCAACACGGGTCTCAAGCTATCAACGTCTGATGAATACGTTAAATCCTAATATTTCACACATACGTACATGAAGTCACGAAGGAGGGGGACATGTACGAACCTTGGCGGGCATGCACGGGATCGACGATGACAACGACGATGGCGATGGTGATGACGATGGTTAAGGTGATGGTGTTGATGATGGTTAAGGTGATGATGTTGGTGAAGATGGTGTAGCCGGTCGTGATCGAGGTAATAATGGTGGTGGTAATGGAGGTTGGTGGTCGAGGTGGAGATCGAAGAGGGGAAGGAGAGGTGAACGGTGGTGGTGATGGAGCAGTGGCCGACCGGCGTGGGCGTTATGGGGAATCGCCGGAGTCGAGCAGGCGGTCAGGAAGAATGGAGGAGAAGAGAGGGAGAGGTGGTGTTATTAATGGTGAGCTCGTCGAGGCTGCTGTGCAGGCTGCCGGAGGAGAGGAGAGGCGGGGCTCGGTGGTCATCCGGGGAAGATGAGGAGATATCGAGGGAGGCTGAGGGACAACGGGGTTGCTCAGTGGTTGCTCGAGTCGAGCGGTGGTGTTCAGGTGGAGTCCAGAGGTAACTCAGGCGAAGTCGGCTGTGCTGTTGTCGAGGGGGAGGAGACGTTGGCTGACAGGGCAGACTGTCGGAGTTGGCCGGGAAAGGGTGGGACTGCGGGGTGGTTTGGAGGAAGGTCGTGTGATGGAGGAGAACGGGGAGGGGGACTGTGGTCAGGGAGTCATGACGGTTCACCCAGGCGGAGGAGTCGGGTCGGGGGTAATCACCGGAGAGAGGGGAGGGTGATGGTGATGATGAATAGTTTAGGATTCGGTTTAGGGTTAGGTTTGAGTTTAATGTAGGTGGTGATGTAGATTAAAAATAATAGAGGATGATGGTTTTGCATGAGGGAGAAGATGACTACCTAGGGATTAGGGCCAGCCATGTGCCTCATTGGGATAGGGGATGGCTTTGGGAAAAGGGTTATGAGGGATTATATATATATATATATATATATATATATATATATATATATATATATATAAAAGGGTGTGGTGTGTAGATGGCTCCATTTTAAATGGATGGCCTAGATAAGACATGGAGAAAAATAAACAAACAAAAAGGAGGGGAGAGAGAGAGGGTTGAACGGTCAAAGGGAAGAGGGTTAATTCTTCATGGGTCTTGACCAATAGAATGGTGACACATTATTGCACTTTGTAAATAAGCCCCCAACAATTGGAAAATTGCACAGAAGTGGATTTTGGGATTTAATGAGAGGAAATACCATATTTGGTGTAATGTAGTGGCTAGAAAGGATATTTGGTGTTTAGTATGAAGCTTGAGGGTGTGAATGAGGGTTTGGTTTGGTGTTGGTCTAATTTTGGGTCAAGTTGGGTCCTTACATTAATTTAATTAAAATTAATGCAATATGTGTTCTAAAATTAATTGGAAGTACATGGGATTAAAATTAGGTGGGACACAAGTGTCATAGACGTAGAGGGCTCAGAATAGAATATTATCATAATTTGGGTTGCACAAAATGGGTTGAGATTATGTCTCCAATTTCGATTGGAACGCACAAGGGTACAAAGTTGAATTTATTTAGAATTAAATATAAATGTCCGCGACGAATATTGTGCGACTAAAATAAAGCACAAGAGAGCATATTCATGAGTTACACAAGGGTCAGAAAGAAAGGCGGGCACGTCTAGGACAAGGATGTGAAATTGGTTGGAAGGCAAAAGCTAGTGTCACGACCCGCACCCGGAATTTGGGCATGAGTCGTGGGTACGTCCAGCCTACGCCGCAGCATCGGCGGTAGAACGCTGTCTAAGTCTCAACATAATATATCCTGTCAATAATCTCAACTCCGTACGGAGGACAATGATAAATAATCCACAGTTCTATAATATACTCAATCACAAGCTATGAGAAGTAATGGCACGATGAGAATAGAAAAGAGTTCTATAAAAACCAACCACAATAAGTCCAACACAAATCCTGGGTCTAGATGACCTCACAAAGTCACAATTAATGAAATACAACTCAGTCTCAGTCTAAAACAATAAATGCAGAAAAATAATCTAAGTACAGCCAGGCAAGATCTCCTCTTGGATAGGCAACTCCTCCGGGATTTCTGGAGTGAAATCTCCCTTTAATCCTGGGCCATAATGAGTGGGGCAAAAGTTCTCCAGGTCCTCTGAAAAATGTTATCCAGTCAGGATTGGAGCGAAGCACAAGCACTAACAGCAGTTTCATTAAATTGACAAAGACTATAAACAGTGTAAGAAATACAAGATGAGGGTAAATGCTGAAAATGAGAAGTACAGGAGAAATGAAATAGGCAATAAAGCATCTAGCAATGAACAATAAACAGTGAATGCTAGAATAAGTGAATATAAATAAAAAATAAACATCTAGCTAAGTGTTTGAAATATTAGTTTATTATGTGATCGGCTTGGGACTAGATCAGGCTGGTTATATATATGATTAGCTATGATTCTTGAAGGTCAGGCTAACCATATGGTTAGCTATGATGCATGATAATGGTCAGGCTAATCATATATAACAGCTATGAAGCATGATGATGGTCAGGCCGCACCCGACGTGAGAAGTGGGGTGAGCTATGATGCATGGTAAGTTTGGATATGATCACATAATCTACTAATAGTTTCCCATCCCCCAGCTAGCACGATGGATTCCAATCACGACTCCTCATGATGGGGATCTAGGGTGCTAACCCGTGTATCCATAGTGTCAGAATCAAGTATGTAATACACTATGATTTATAGAAGTAATCAACAATGAAAACTGTCAGAGAATGTACTCGCCTGTGGTCCTGAGCATTGAATGAGGATCGATGCCCAAGGTGGGATCACAAAGACCTATTTATGGAATATTAATGTCAGATATTGAATTAAAAGAATAACATGTTTAACTAAATTAAATAGGAGGCCTCTAGGTCATACTAAAATCTACTGGTCAAAGCTAGGTTAACTAGGACCATACTAAGTCTAGACCTTGTTATCCCAGACTTTGTGTTGATACCAAACCATTTATATACTAGGCAATTAACATAAATATAACTCCTATATAGATCCTAAGATATTACCTAAACTGTTAACTCTCAATTAAACTAGTTTCTCAATTTCTCATCTCAACTCATACAGATACTCTAAGACTTTCCCACTCCCTGCCAACCTTACCCTTAACTAACCTTACCATACCAATCTCCCCATACCAACATCCATACCAATACCTGATACTTTATTACCTACACTATACTTGCACTTAAGACACAGTGTACAAGTTCACACTAGTACCCAGGTAATTCTCCATACATGTACCTCTGCCATGTTGCAAGTGTCATGTTGCCTACTGTTGCGAATCTACTGCTTGGGTTTTAATAACAGCTGATATTTTTTGCTACTGCACCTAATACAGCAATACACTCAAGCCTATTAATGCTCAATAAAACTCTTCACTGCACTAATATAATGTATCAGTATAATACTTCTTCAAACCTGAAACCCAAGTGTCTAGGTATCTTACTGTCAATACTTAACCCAAACTCATCAAAACTAACACAGTTAACACTCACTCACACACACACAGTCAATTTAGAACTGGCTGATACTAAGCTACACACCTACACAGCACTATAACCTACTAAATTTCAACTGCTCAGCACACATGCTGCACACAGGGAAACACACACTGTGCTCAAATACCTACACACTAGATCACACTGCACACAACCACAGTTTCCTCACTGCACAGTTCAGGAACCTACTGACCCTCTATGCTCTGTACCTTACCCTATTGTTCACTCACCCCTAACTATTTTACTAGTGCACAGGCATTAAACACACTGATCATACTAGTTACTGATACTCAATTAAACCCCTTACATTCACATAGTTCCTACTATACCACCTATAAGTTACTGACACAACACAACACAGGCATATACTGGCACTTGTATACATTGACACTTACACACACAGTCACACACTAGAATGCACATAGGACTCACTGACCTGGGGATTTATGGGACACACACACACAGAATTCACACTGGCACACACCCACATATGTGCACTGCTCTTCACACAGGTATTGCACACTCTGATTGGTCATCTACAGTTCACTCACACACACTTAAGTACTGGACTGAAGCTCCTCACTGAGACACCCTTAACACATCACTGATACATACAATCTCAGGCACACACTGACACCAAAATACTGATACACTAATTTCACATAGGAACCCTCACAAACTGCACACACACAGGTAACCTACTGAAATTGATACCTAGAGATACACAAACACCCAGGAACATATGGACTCTGCTTACTGCTATCCCCAGCTACACACAGTTCTAAAGCACTGAACTCACACAGGGAACATATAGCCACATACACAAGTTACTGATACTAACCATACTGACACATAACTCACAGACCTACAGTTCTCACACACTCACACAGATCTGTTTTCCCCCTTTACTGAGAACACACAGCCAAAAATCTGCCATACATATCACAGTGCACATCTAACTTAACACCCTACTCTCACTGGTACACACAGGCACAGTTTACTCACAAAATACACAGGCACTCATCTCACATGTATTTCTGATACATAAAGTCCTGACACTGATACTAAACCCAAAACCTAGACACTGATGCAAAGACACACAGGCATATTCTGAGACACTGGTTCACAGTATCAGGGAGACACTGCACACACCAAACACAGTCCAACCCGACTGTGCACAGGGAAGATCCCCCACAGTCCTCTTCTTCCCCAATCACACGATATATATATATATTCAATACATATGTAAATATATGTGTATATATATATATAATTTAAACATGCAGTATTAAAACACATAGATAGGTAAATCCCTAAGGCATTCCTACAAACATCTAGGGCTGAATCGGGTTTCACATTAGAACCCATGAATTCTCAAATCAAAAACCCTAAAAATTGAGTCCAACCTACACATATGAGATGAAATCAGTCTACATACAAATACCTAGGGTTAGGGTTCACGAAAAATTGGGAATAACAAATGTATGAACACCAAAACCTAATCAAAACCCTAAAATCGAAATCTAAATCTCAGGGTGATTTCCTAATGGCATTAACAAGAAAAACAGAATATAATTGAATAAAAATAGGGTTTTACCTATAGAGATAGTTTCTCCAATAGAAGTTCTTCTTCCCCCAAGGCTTCTTGACCCAAGTTCCTTGCTTCCCTTGCTTTGGAGGAGGAAGATGGAATCCTAGGGCTTAAATTCTAAATTTGGGGTGAGGGAGATGGCTTTCTTGATGGAGGCTAGGGTTTCTTCTTTCTACATGAAGAATGGGTTTGAGGGAGGCTCCCTTTTATATTAAAACCAAGTTAGGATTTCTAATGCATAGTTTTAAGTTAAACCCCCCCAGGTTAGGTCATGTGGAACTCAATTAACTCAGGTTTAGTCTTCTCTAGGGTTTGAGGTTCCACCGTAAAATTAGAATTCTAGGGTTTCTCTAGAATTAGGTTTTCAAATTAGGGTTTAGTCATTAGGGTTTGTCCTAATGAGTTCTAGGGTTTGACCTAAAACCAAATATCACTAACAACATATAAATAGTTTTAAAAACTCAGCAGATAAATTAAACACATAATTATTCAAATAGTAAAATTACACCAATGCCCTAATCTGGAAATGTGGTAGTGACAGCTAGGGTAGCGCTCCAAATATCGAAGCAACGGTAAGGCACAACAATTAAATAAAATCACGATAATTAATTATAACCCTAAATAATAAATCCTAAAAATTATAAATTAAATCCATAACACTATATTTTGGTCAAAGCTCCATCTAGTGGGCATCTAGGTCTAGTCTACTAACTCATGCATTAGGGAACAATGTGTATAATATAATATATATACACATATCATACAATTATTTATAATAAATACACGCAATATATATAATATATAAAATGACAAAATTATCCATATTTCAGAATGTGGTAGTGACAGACACACAGGCTATAAGCTGATTATTTATATATATACTTTATTATTGAGGTGCTTTAGTCTCTGTTCCAGAGCTTGGCTCACTACGTGATATTACTGCTACTAGCTCCCTAACACAAAGCTATTAGTGGTCTCAGCATGAGTACTAGTGAGGCACTCATTTGCATTTCACTTAGTTGGTTACATAGCTTGCCCAGAGGATCTGTTTTATTTACTTTATTTTATTTGTCTTGAGTTATTCTTGTACCTTGTTATGTCCCCTGAGGACCTGGATCCGAATTATGTCTCCAGGTACAGCAGATGAGGAATACCCCAAGATATACGGGACATGAGGTGACGCTGGAGCAGTACTGGCACCAAAAGATGAGGTTGTGCCAGAGGATTTCTCCTGAGTATTCTGTTACATACTCAGTTATTTATGCTTCCAGTTATTTCATATCTTGACTCATGGACTTATGTATTGACTTATTTTATCGGGTTGTTCCCCGAGACACTATTTATTTGGACTTGTTAATGGACTATATTTCTTTTTATCTATTATCTTGACTGGTCTATCATATTGACTTGTGTTCAATTTATGTGGATGAGATTAGAATTATACTGATATAGATGGTGTAGACTTGTATTATTATTTATGTAGACTTGTATTATTATTTATTACAGCTTAAGTGCACTATAACGGGTCCATTAAATTGGGTTTGCCCATTGGAGTTATGTTGCTGGCCATTGCCACGTGGCTAGTCCTTGATATTTTTGGACTATGGCGTGACAGCATGTGTGTCTCTCCCCACCCAAAGTAATCACACGTCTCATGTCCATGTCGTCTTATGTCCATAACATGCAAGATCATGACCTCTAGCTAGTACAACGGGTCATAATGATATATATGTATATGCAAGTCTTATGTCACAAATCCTGTAATCCTATAGAGAATCACCACAAATAATTCAAGAAAAATTATGTCACATGAATAGTGTCAAGTATCCTATGGTATGACGTACTTGATAAAGCAAGCACGTAAAAATATAGGATCATGAAATTAACTCTCTAAGTGACGTTACACGACTCCGTGTACGGGGTCGACACTCGAATCTTGTTCGGACGCTAAGCAACGTCTCACGGTCCTAGGTTGAACAGGTACATATCAAGAGTATATATATATATATATATATATATATATATATATATATATATATAAAATAAAGAACTCAAGCAAATAATATAACAGGATCTCTACAGGTTTGGCAAGGTACACTTGCCTGGGTTCTGAGCTCCGTCAGTTGCTCCGATATAAGTAAAATCTCCAGGTACGCCTTCGAATGCTGAAACAAATATCACCATTATTCTCAGAATAATTAAAATAGCTAGGTTTGACTACCCATAAGTCCAATTTGGATACAAGGACAGAATTGACAGTTTCTGGTCATAGCGGAGTCCACTTGTGGCCCACTTCGCATCGAAAAATATACCAAAGACAAAGTTCTCCAAATTTATCAAACTTAGTGTCTACAAGTCCAAAAAGATGATAAGAAACCAACAAAATGTCCAGAACTGGATTTCGATCAGCCAATCACGAAATTGCCCGTCAAGTGGAACCGTAGGATGAGGTTTCGTCAACGTTCTCAGAATCGAACCAAACTTGGGTCACATGACCAGCGTAATGATGTGAATTCGATGTCGCAAGTTTTGTTATGAAATGACAAACACATACAAAATTATGAGGAGTGTTAGAACAAGCTGATATGGGACTTTTCGACGAATACACGTTGATTCCGGTGTGCACGCACATCCAAATCAACTTTCACAAAATCCCACATGTCCGCGTTGATAATACACGCCTTTCGGTATTATTCGCACACGATGAAGTTGCCTCGTTTAGCGGAACGTACCCCGTTTCGGGAAAATTTGGTTTTAGAAAACCAAGTTTTTGACGAAATTCAACAGCAAATAAAATACAGCATACAATGCATTAAAATAAACTAATTGAAGGATTAAATCTCGGTTATATTGTCTAAATTACTATTCAAGTAGAATTTATAGATATTAACTAGGTTGGAAGAAAATCAGACATAAACATGGGTGGTTGGAACAGTTTCTGAACTATAAACTGGGTCATTTTTTCGTGTTTTGTGTCATAAATTATGATCGACACAGGACACGATACACCAAACTAATTATACAGGGTTCAAAGGGGTCATGTGGTCTTCACATAGTATTCAATGGGTCGCAAATTGGTCTACTGTGCAGGGAGATACAGGGGCTAGATGTAGTGTGCCTTACTCTGTTGTGCTGATCTTGACTTCGATGGGTCTTCTTGCAGCAGCCTGTGGCGGCGTATGTCCAGCGTTCGTCAGCGACCGGGGATGGCCGGGGTGGTAGAGGAGATGATGGTGGTGGCTCTGAGGGTGGTATCATATATAGGAAGAAGGAGGGGGAAGTTACAGGGATGGGAAGAGAGGGGGTCGGAGAGGTTTGAACAGAGGGGAAGCGAGGGGTCGGGGGTTAGGGGAGTACTGTAGTAGAGATTTTTGGGTTTGGGTTGGTGGGTTTCGGATAGTGACTTCGGGTATGTGATCCGGGTTCGGTTAGTTTGGTTTGGGTTGGTTCGGTTTAGTTTGGGTTGGTTTATTGAAACAATATATATATATATATATATATATATATATATATATATATATATATATATATATATGTATATATATATATATATATATATTTATTTATTTATTTATTTATTTATTTATTTATTTATTTATTTATTTATTTATTATTTATTATTTTTATATATATGGCCATTAAAATAGTTTTGGACCTCAATAAATTTCAGAAAAATTACACAATACTCTATTATTAGTTATACATCCAAAATTATAATTTTTGCACTATTTTAATAATTAATTCAATACACAAAAATATAAATCCATGAACGAACATTTATTATAATTAGCTAAAAATAATAAAAAAATTCTATCTTAATCACAATAATAATTAATATAATTTTTAAATTAAATTCTAAAAATTAGGGTGTTTACAATCTACCCACCTTAAAAGAATTGCATCATCGCAATTAAGAAAACAAAACATAACCGGTCAAGAAAGGTTTGTTCTAAAAGAGATGACGCGGTTGCAAGACATGTTTGTTGAAGCACGACACAAAGGATAAGGAACCATGAACAAGGGAAAATTTGAGAGGAATGGTGAGGGTTTTGTTCAAGCAGAACACGCAGGAAAGAGATAAAAACTTTTCCCTAGGCAATGAGACATAAGTAACTCAAGAGTAAAGGAGCCTGGTTAGAACGAAGATCAACTACAGCTTATGAAAACTTGGGTACCACTGACATATTACTAATCTAGACTAACAAACTCATGCTAACATAATACTAGGTTTAGGCTAGGAAATGGAACTAACAGGCATATGCTAAAGTATTACTAGAAATATTTATATTATAGCTAGCTATGATAAAACTAAATCTTACTCATATTCGCTACTCCTCGAGTCTGTGCCTCCTCCACTGTCATCGCAAAAGCCTGTCCACGTCCCTGTGGTGGTGCCCTCTGCTGTTGCTGGGCCTACTGGATGAGTGCTGCCTGTGGTGCCAAGGGTGGCCTCGGCTTATATCCTTCCGGTGCTGGTAAAACTTATTGGTTAACCATCGATGCTCCCTCTCGACGCTCAGGGCAATTCTTGGCTGAATGTTGGTTGGATCCACAAATCAAGCATAATCCCAACTTGCGTCTGCACTCTCTCTCGTAATGATAGGCAGTGCCTACGGAGCTGCTCTGGGTGGCTGGTATATGTGAGGTATCTTTGCAGCTTCTCCCTGTGGTGCTCTGGCTGGTGCTGATGTGAATGGCCGTTTCAGGCTGGACTCTCTCCTGGTGACGCGCTCTATGCATCAGGCTGCAGCAAAGACGTCTGTATAAGAAGTAGTTGCAATGGAGCTAATTAATCTCTGTAGCTTAAAGCTAAGTCCGTCAAAGAACTTCTCCGCCCGACATTGTTGGGCCTCTTGATGAACCTGTTGTTGTGCTTACATCATTGAATAGAATATTTGGAACATATGTTGTCCGTCCATAGGCTATCCTAGTGGAAAAATGGGCATTGGTGGAGTAAACTACGGCGGTGGTAAAATATCGTCTCGCCGGAACCTCGAGGCATGCTGATCTGTTTGATTGCTTATTTGAGTGGAGGGATTTCCACTTAGTGACGTCACCCCATCGTCGTAAGTGACCACAGCACCTTGTGGTATTTTCGTGGGAGTCTCGTCGCTGGCACGTAGATCCATTCCTCTATAAATAAAGTAAACTATAAGAGGCATACAGAGGAATCAAGGAAGGATGCAAGTCAAAAAATTATTTTGAAGTCGATATAGAGGTCAAGAATAGATCAACAAGTGGATAAGATCCTATAATTTATCCTATCCTAATCGCAGGCTTGCTCGATTCCTTAGTTGAAACTGAAGCAATATAGTCGTAGACCTGTATGGGCCACCACAAAAATTATGTCAAGCCACAGTCCTAAAATACCGAGGGACTAGCCATATGGTAATAGCCAGCAGCACAACTCCAAAGGGCAAATCCAATTTAATGGTCCCATTATATTGCACTTAAGCTATAATAAATATAAATGCAGTCTACACCGTCTATCATAGAATAATTCTAATCTCATCCACTGTCATGACCCGCACCCAAAAAATCGGGCATGAGTCGTGGGTACGTCCAGCCTAGCCGCAGAATCGACGGTAGAACGCTATAAAGGTTCATTCTAGGTCACAATCTATATCTCACAAAACCTGTCACTATCCTCTCCAAAAGGAGGGCAACCACGTAATATATATATGAATACTCAATCACAATAACTAGGGGAAGAGTAAAAGCACGATAGGATATCACAAAAAAATAAGAACCCAAGAGAGCAAGACAATATCCAAAATATACAGTCCAAGTCTATAATATCTCACAGCAGCAAAATAATAAGTACAATCATCCAAAATAGCAACTGGGAACAACCCAGGAAAACCCACCTAGCTAACTAGGGTGCTAACGGCGTCTCCTCGACGAGATCCTCCTCAGTCTCGGGGTCACAACACTCCTTGACACCCGGCCCGTAGAATGTCGGGCAGAAATCCTCAGGATCCTCTGGAAAAAATATGCCCAGTCAGGACTGGAGCGAAGTACATAACTCTGAAAGCAACTCCAAATACATGGTAAGGTGTATATGAGTAGCAATAGAAAAGTATACAAGATGCACAGGAAATAAATACATGATGGAGCAGATAAAGTAGCTGCAATGTAAAACTGGAGAACTATACAAGTAGTGAAGTAACTGCATGTGAGAAAAACAGGAATACTAGCTAAGTGCCTTGAGCACAAGTTCGTTATGTGATCGGCTTAGGTTGCACATGAATAAACTACGATAACTCCGTTATACGTGAGTTGTATAACCGACATACACATAAACACTGTTTGGCTTTGATCACATAACCAACTCCTACTCCCCTCCCCCACTAATACTCTTGGATCCAACCACGGCACGCTACGTACATGATAAATAGCTCACGCACACGAAGGCGAGAGCACAAGAAGCACATGATAGCACATGAGAATCAATACCCGAAGCACATGATGAAATACACGTGATAGAGTACTCACTGAACACGGTAAGGGGGATAGCATCTCAAGACGGGATCCACTAGTACCAGCTTGTGTAACAATGTGTCAGAATTCAAGTATTATAGTTCTAGAACAGGTGATATAAACGCTATCATGAAATAAAAACTATCAAAGGTAGGTACTCGCCTGATGTCCTGAGCAACTAATGAGGATCGAGATCCGGACTGGCATCGCAAGAACCTATTACGAAAAGCAAGATTAAACAGGGTTCTATAGATTTAAACTGATATAAAATAACTAAAAATAGGCTTCTAGGGTTATTCTAGGTCGAACGGGTCGAACCGGTCGAACCGGTGAAATTTTGGTCAAAAAGTCAACCCGGAGTCCAAAAAGTCAACTATAGGTCAAAACTAGGTCAAACATTGACTTTTACGGTCAACGAGGACAATTATGGTCAAAGATAGGTCAAACTAGGGTACCCCTAAAATTCTAGGTCAAAACTAGCTCATTAAGCTAGTAAACCCTCAAACTCACCTCCTCAAGATACCGGGATACCCTCGGTATCCGATACCTCGACCTAGGCTACGCACCCCGCCTAAACCCGCTAAAACCTATGCTAGCACGCGTAAATATATACACATATACATAAAAACCTATCTCTAAACCTATTCCTAGGCAATTGCTCAAAAATCCTGCTCGAGACTCAATACCTTGGATATCTCAAGGTATTGAGATACCTTGATATCTCAAGGTATTGAGATATCCTCCAATACCCCTCTCTAACTACCCCTCTAGTTAGCTATTTAAACATATAGACACCTAGGTATATATATCTAGGCTAATATATATATATATATACAAACACACATATATATATACCTACATATCTATATGCTATATACCTATATATCTATATATATACATCACACATACACATATACATATATACCCATACACACTCTCATATGTGTATATCTATATCTAGTATTTATACCTCTATCTAGCTATAACATATATCTAGCTTGTTATATGTATATATATCTATACATATAGATCTATCTATCTATATAATATCTATCTATCTATCAATCTATCTATCTAGTATCTAACTATCTATCTAACTATCTATTTATATATCAACCAATCCCTCACTCTCCCTCGCTACCTGCTGATACAATGCGCCTAGCTGCTGCTGCTGCTGCTGCTATGTGCAGTTGCCTCGCTGCGCAACCCAGCTCACCACACACACACAAACACGCACACACATATATCTATATATATATACACCAACACAACTATATATATATACATATATATATACAACTATATATAGATATACAAGCACATAAACATATATACTTACACACACACACTTATGTATATAAGTACACACAAATATATACACATACACATATCTATATGTTTATACACACACAAACCCATATATACATATATATATATATATATATATATATATATATATATATACACAACACTCACACTAATACACATACACAAACACAAATATATGTATATACACATATATATATAAAAACAACACATATCTATAAATATATATATATATATATATATATATATATATATATATATATATAGACACATATACACCTATACACAAACACAACACAACACACAACCCTCACAACACCCCACCAACACGCGCACAACCACCCCTACACGCACAAACACGTATATATATATATATAAAATATAATCTGAGAACTCTAGCACACACTCTCCGAAGCTAATCCAACGCGCGCACAAGCCCGAAACTAAGAAACCAAGTCGAAATGGCCGTTCGGTCATTTCGACGAACACGTGGTGTGCGGTTCGAAAAACCTCCTGAAACGCATACCAAACCAACTCGGAATCGGCCCAAAATTTACCCACGGGTTCTAAACGATGTCTAGATCCTAGAAAAAATGCTAACTCATCGATTATAGGTCCGTAGCAAAAACGCGCACGCACATAGAACCGGCGATGACGAAAACCCCAAAAATGCCGAAACATCCATTTCTCTGCGACACGACTTCACGTGTCCAAACGAAGACATGCACTAACCCTCAAGACACCCGACAACGTCTACCTAGGTCCGTCTAACCTAGGGCATCACCCTAAATTTGGATTCCATCCGAAATTGACACAAAACCTAGTGTTAAAATTTCTAAACACAACCAAACTTGTTCCAACTTCCTCCCATGGGTAGCCTTAGGATCTAAGAAGGTTCTAAATCACTAATTACACTATATAAGAGCAATTAGTAAGAGGAAAGTTAGGGTTTACCTCTTGGGAGTTAGAATTCCAAGGCCAAGGTCTCCAATTCACTTGAAATCATCATCTTCAAGCTCCAAGCCTCCAAATCTAGCCTCCAAACTAAGTCTAGGCTCTAAATACCTAGGTTAGGGAAAAACAAAAGGTTAGGATTTATATCCATGAAGAATAGAAGAAGAAAGAGGAGAAATAGAGTACTTACTTGAAGTTGGAAGAAGGAAAGAAAAAGAAAGAGTGGAGAATGGAGAAGAAGAAGAAGAAGAAGAAGAAGAAATGGGGAGGGAAGGCTCGGCTGCTGGTCTGGGAAAGGGGGGCCGGCCACAAGCATAATAAAGGGGTTTTACATAATATAAAAGTCCAAAATGCCCAAAATGCCCTATCCTAACTTGGGTTTTGGGTTTGTGGTTCCAAAAGCACTCAAACTAACTCCCAATCTCTCCAACTAGCCTATTAAAAATATAATAAATATTCTAAACCCAAAAATAAGTCTCACAAGGGTGTGGGTTGGGTCGGACATGGGTCCACTAGGGTCTGACATGGGTCCAGGCTAGCCAAAACCCTAAAATAATCAAATAAAAATAATACAATCACTAATTAAATATAAATATAATTAATTATATACAATACACAATTTACCAAATAAAAATTAAAAAAATAATCCTATTTTCTAGAATCGGGTAGTGACATCCACAGAAAGAAATACTCAATATGATAGACTAATCAAGATAATAGATAAAGAAAATAGTCCATCATTAAGCCAACATATGTAGTATCTCGGGGAATAATTCAATAAAATAAGAAAAGAGAATAAGTCAATAAGTCCATGAGTCAAGATATGAAATAACTGTAAGCATAAATAATTGAGTATGTAACAGAATACTCAGGAGAAAACCTTTGGCACAACCTCGTCTTCTGGTGCCAGTACTGCTCCAGCGTCATCTCATGTCACGTATATCTCGGGGTAATCCTCTTCTGCAGTACCTGAGGACATAATCTGGATTCAGGTCGTCAAGGGACATAGCAAGGTACAAGAATAACTCAAGCTAAATAAAATATAGTAAAAAAATAGATCCTCGGGGCAAGCTATGTAACCAGCTAAGTAAAATGTAAATAAGAGCATCACTACTACTCAGGCTGAAACTACTACAAGCTCTGTGTCGGGGAGCCCATAGCAGCAATAATATCACGTAATGGGCCAAGCTCTGGAACAGAGACTAAAGCACATCAATAATAAAGTATATATGTATATAATCAACCTATAGCATGTGTGTCTTTCCCTACCCAATGTAATCATACGTCTCATGTCCACGATGTCTCATGTCCATAACACGCAAGATCATGACCTCTAGCAAGTACAACGAGTCATAATGATATATATGTATATGCAAGTCTTATGTCACGAATCATATAAGCCTATACAGAATACACACGAATAATTCAGGAAAAATTCTGTCACATAAATAGTGTTAAGTATCCTATGGTATGACGTACTTGATAAAGCAAGTACGTAAAAATATAGGATCATGGATTCAACTCTCTAAGTGATGTTACACGACTCTGCGTATGGCATCAACACCAGAATCTTCTCCAGATGCTAAGCAATGTCTCACGGTCCTTGGTTGAATAGGTACATCTCAAGAGTATATATATATATATAGAAAGAACTCAAGTAAATAATATAATATGATCTCTGCAGGTTTGGCAAGGTACACTTGCCTGGGTTCTGAGCTCCGTCAGTTGCGCCGATATAAGTGAAATGTCTAGGTACGCCTCTGGATGCTGAAACAAATATCACTATTGTTCTCAGAATACTTGAAATAGCTAATATTAACTACCCATAAGTCCAATTTGGACACAGGGGGCAGAATTGATAGTTTTTAGTCATAGCGGGGTCCACATGTGGCCTACTTCACATCAAAAAATATGCCAAAGACAAAGTTCTCCAAATTCGTCAAACTTAGTATCTACGAGTCCAGAATGATGATAAGAATCCAATGGAATGTCCAGAACTGGATTCCGATGAGCCGGTCACGAAATCGTCCGTCAAGTAGAATCGTAGGGCCCCTCGAAACAGGGTTTCGTCAACTTTCTCAGAATCGAACCAAACTTGGATCACAAAACCAGCGTAATTTTGAGAATCTAATGGCACAAGTTTTGTTGCAAAATGACAAGCACACACAAAACTATGACGAGTGTCAGAACAGGCCGATACATGACTTTTTGATGGATACGCGTTGATTCTGGTATGCACACACATCTAAATCAACTTCCATAAAATCTTACACGTCCGCGTTGACGATACGCGCCTTTTGATATAATTCACACATGACGAATTTGTCTCGTTTAGCGGGACGTACCTTATTTCAAAAAAATTTGGATTTAGAAAATCAAGTTTTTGACAAAATTCAACAACAAATAAAATACAGCATACAACGAAATAAAATAAACTAATTGAAGAGATTAAATCTCGGTTATGTTGCCTAAATTACTGTTTAAGTAGAATTTATAAATATTAACTAGGTTGAAAGAAAATCAGACATGAACATGGGTGGTTGGAACAGTTTCTGAACTACAAACTGGGTCATTTTTTTCCTATTTTGCGTCGCGAATTACGATCGACACAGGATATGATACACCGAACTAATTACACAGGGTTCAAGGGGATCATGTGGTCTTCACATAGGATATGATGGGTCATAAATTGGTCTATTGAGCAGGGAGATACAGGGGCTAGAAGTAGTGTACCTCACTATGTTGTACTGATCTTGACTTCGACAGGTCTTCTTGCGATGGCCTGTGGCGGCGGCTGTCCAGCGGTCATCGGCGGCCGAGGATGGTCGGGGTGGTAGAGGAGATGATGATGATAGCTATGATGGTGGTAGCATATATATAGGAAGAATGAGGGGGAAGTTACAAGGATGGGAAGAGAGGGGGTCGGGCAGGTTTGAACGGAGGGGAAGCGAGGGGTCGGGGGTTAGGGGAGTACTGTAGTGGGGATTGGTGGGTTTGGGTTAGTGGGTTTCGGGTTGCGGGTTCGGGTATGGGGTCCAGGTTCGGTTAGTTTGGTTTGGGTTGGTTCGGTTTAGTTTGGGTTGGTTTATTAAAACTATATATATATATATATATATATATATATATATATATATATATGGCCATTAAAAATAGTTTTGGATCTCAATAAATTTCAAAAAAATACACAATACTCTATTATTAGTTATACACCCAAAAACATAATTTTTGCACTATTTTTATAATTAATTCAATACACAAAAATATAAATCCATGAACGAACATTTATTATAATTAGCTAAAAATAATAAAAAATCTCTTTCTTAATCACAATAATAATTAATGTAATTTTTAAATTAAATTCTAAAAAATAGGGTGTTTACACAAGTTGATCACTAACGAACTCGACCTCAAAGAATTTAAAGAGTCAATCCCCAAAGAGAAGATCATAGCATTCAAGGCACATCGCAAAAGATCTTTTGAAGATGCATATGGAGACGATAAAACTAACGATGATGAACTGGCCCTAATCTCCAGAAACTTCAAAAGATTTCTAAAGTTTGAAAAATAAAATAGCATAAAGAATCAGGAAGAAGAACCTGTGTGCTACAACTACAAGAAGATCGGCCACATCAGAAAGGACTGTCCCGTAGCAAAAAGGGAGAATCGTTCTGAACGATCCTACAAAGGAGGATCATTATCACAAAAAGTCGCACATAAAAGTTTATGGTGCGAAAGAGAAGCCAGCGACTTTGGAGAATAAAGTCCTCGTCACACTACAAATATATGTCTTATGGCATTTGCAAATGAGGTACAAGATTATCCCTTATTTAAATATTTTCTTATGACAAACTATCTGATGCCTTTAATGATTTATTTAAGGATCATAAAATGGTGAGAAATAGTATAAGCAAGTTAGGAAAGAACTTCAGGCCCTAAAGGTTGAGTATAAGAAACAGTCCCATATACTAGATGAAGTTAGAAACACATCTTCTTATAGTGCCACAACTAATGTTGCTACACTTAAATTGAGTCTTAATGATGCTCTTGAATGCATTAAGAGAAATACTCAAGAAAATGCTAGACTAAAGGAAGAACTTGAGTCTTAAAAGAAGAAGTTCTCCACTTTTCGAATTAATGTGCTAACCACAAAATATAATGATATTTATGCCATCAACAAGAAGTTAGTAATAAGATTAGGAAAATAAGTTATTCAACCTAAGATCCAATCAAACAAAAGGCATGTGACACAACCTAAAGTCGCTCCTAAAAAATCCTTTCAAAAGGGATCTGGCAAAGTCAAGGTACCTCATATCACTCCACGCATATTCACTACTGCACCAAGCATAAATATTCATGCAATATGTCACTATTGTGGTATAAAAGGACATTTCTCATCAATGTGTAATTATGAGAAAAGTTGATATAAACTTGTTCAATTGGGTTCCGAAGAGTAACATTACAGGACCCTTTGAAAAGTGGGTACCAAATATCACATATTCAACTTGTGTTATAGGTAGACCAAACTTCTCATACTAAGAGCAAGTGGATTCTCGATCGCGAGTGCTCATGATATATGACTAGCGATGCCTCACTCTTCGCAATGCTATCGATGAAGAAGGAATGGCATGTCTCCTTTGAAAATAACTTGAAAGGCCACATCATTGGTAATGAAAATATCCTTAAATCACCCTCTTGTTATCAAAAATGTTTGTTTCATATCAGAGTTAAAACATAACCTGCTAAGTATTAGTCGCTTAACTGATAATGGTTATGATGTTAAATTTGTTAAAGACAAATATCTTATTTATGATAGTACCAGTGGTCAGATAATATATTAAGGAATTAAAGAAGACAATATTTATGTTTATTATTTGTTAAAAAATACTAATAATGTAGAAAGATGTCTTCTGGCTAAGAAAGATGAGAGCTGGTTATGGCATATGCGGCTAGGACACAACAACATGGATAACATAGCAAAAGAAATATCCTTCAAGAAAGATATATATTTTGTGTTGATTGTCAAAAGAACAAACAAACCAAATCATCTTTCAAATCCATAAATATTGTAAGTACCTCTAAACCTTTACAGCTTATACATATGGATTTATTTGGACCTAATAAAGCCATCAGTCTTGGTGGTAAGCTTTATGCTTATGTTAAATTTTTACGCTTTACTTGGGTGATTTTTCTCTCAAATAAAAATGATGCTTCTGTTGAATTTGTGAATTTTTACAAATGTGTTCAAAATGAGAAAGCTACATGATAACTTGTGTCCGAAATAATCATGACGGCGAATTTGAAAATTCTGATTTCAAAAGTTTTTGTGAAGAAAATAGTTTTCACAAGAATTTTCTTATCCTAGAACTCAACAAAATTGTGTTATGGAATGGAAGAATAGAACTCTTGTCGATATGGCTAGAGTCATGCTGAATCAATTCAGTCTTCCAAAATACTTTTGGGCAGAAGCTGTTAAAACAGTCTGTCATGTTTTAAATCGGGTCATCATTCGACCTATTTCAAAGAAAATTTTCTTTGAACTTTGGTTTAATAAAACCCCTTCAGTTAATTATTTTAAAGTTTTTGGTTGCAAATATTTTATCCTAAACACAAGATAACTTAGGAAAATTTGATCAAAAAGCGATGAAGGCATTTTCCTTGGTTACACTTCGAAAAGTAAAGATTTTTGGGTTTTCAATAAAAGGTCTTTAATTGTCAAAGAATCTATCCATGTAACTTTTAATGAGATGAACCTTCAAAATTTAGGTGTTCGAGATGATTATGATGAACCAATCATCATTCCAAAGGAACGAACTCCTGAAGAACCTGTACCAAACAGAATATATGACTCTTCAATAGAAGGTTTGCCTAAGGAATGATGTTTCTCAACCAATCATCCCAAAGATTTGATAATAGGTGACGTATCAAAAGGTGTAAGAACTCATTCTTATGCTAGAGAGTTTGTTGCTGTAGAAGTATAAAAAGTACGCAGAGCAGTGGTGTATGTCATTGAAGTTTGGAGCAGTAGAGTACTTCGAGACATGTGGAGGATGTAGTCGTTTCATAGGCCAAAATAGTTAATTACTTCACCCTATCAACTGCAAGTACTGCATCAGACACACCAGTAGTTTCAACTACTCTTGTAGTAGTAGCGGCCAGTGTTGAAGATCTCGCTTCTGTTGTTAGCCAAAGGACACAAGTAGCAAACTCTTCGTCTTCTGTCTTCTGTCTTCAGTTTTGAAGCTACAACAGTCACGACCTTAGCACCTTTACCTCATAGGAGGAAGTTGGTAGAGGTCGCTACAACTCCCAGCTCGAGCGATAACTTCAACGCCTTAGTCGAAGTTTATACAACTACTTTTTATACAATATTGAAATAGTTGATAAGGCTAGTGCTCGAAAAGGGTTTAGCTTTCAAAGATGTAAGGGAGTCTATCTCTCCCATAATTCAGATTATCTGTAATTTTAGAGATGAAGATAGAGCCGTCGCACTGGAGCACATTCTATCAGGACTTGAGTAGCCTATTAATGAATATCTGCAACTTGACAGCAGAGATATTTTGATTTTAATCTAAACTGAATATGAGTCGATCACTGCTTAATTCATGTAGCGTCAGACCTCTTTTCAGGATTGTATGAAGACTCATGCTGAGAAGGCTATCTAGATAAATGCTTTGATGAAAGATGTTGCATCTTTGCTGGCTCTTCAATGTTCCGCCCGTGATGAATATAATATCAAGGCAATACAAATCAAGACTCAGATCCAAGAGCTTGAAACTCAAATTATAAGAGTCCGAGAGGAATTAAAGATGACCGTAGATCGGCGTCAGAAAGAGCTATGCACTGCAATTTGGCGACTGAATATCTCTCGGATCTTGAGCACAACAAGAGCGAACTCGATCAGGATCGAAATAAGATAATAGAATCGTACACTTCTATGGTTCCTTTTGCCATGGACGATACAAGGATGCTCGCAGCATAGGAGAGAGAAGCGTCCAATAAAGACTAGCAACTTACTCGGCTGAGACAAATCATCCTTGATCTTTCTACCCCGCCTTAGTAAAAGGATTTGTTTTGTAGTTTTCTTTGTCTACTTTGCATCTGTAAGAAACTTTTAGCTTTTCGAACAATGATGGTTTGTTGTGGACCCATTATCTATTGCATATCTAATATTAGACACAAGATAATAGGTTGGGTTGAAAACAATACCAGAGGTAATATGGACGTGGTATGTTTTCAAATAGGATTTCACCGAATATATCTCTTCAGAGGTAATATGGACATGACATGACATGACATAATTCTATCAGGAGTATGGACAACAAGTTTGTGGATGCAATACTATCAGAGGTAATATGGACTTGATAGATTGTTGTGTGTTATGGACCTATTACCCTTTGTGTACTTAAAACTAAGCACGAGTAATAAGGTAGGAACGGGATAATGCTATCAGAGGTGATATGAAAGTGATAGGTTATAATTTTCCTAGGGTAATCAAGTGGAATAGAATGCTTGCTCAAAAGTTATACTAACATGGTAAACCTCTTATTCAATATTATATTGAAGATATCTGTTCAGAGGATATATGGACATGGCAGAATAACTCTATGGGTTTAACTTTTACAAGAAAATACTACAGAGGTGATACGGACATGATTATTTTCTTTGCGTTGACTAAGGATTGGAGGTAGGATATCCTTAAAGTAACTGGACTTCAAGAATGGGATAATTTATGAGAGGAAATATCACCTGGATGATCATATTTTTTGTAGGCGGTTCGCGTTGCTCGAACCAAAGCTCCCATTATGAATCCAACTGTTGGGCCCATGGATCATTTTTGAAGGGTTCTAAAGTTGAATTGCCTTCATCATCTGAGTAGGCTAACACCATGATGACGAAAAGAGAATGCTTGAATACTTCACCAATGCTTGCATCGGAGTGCCAGGAAGATGGGTCAGAAGAATGAGAATGTGTCTATTCTTCTGATCCTAGGTTTTCAGGTGTTATTGGTGGTGTGACATATCCTAAACCATGGCCAGTTCGCTGATAATATGTCTCAGGTTTGCCCTTTGGAGAGCGGTAACGTACAGGGTTACGTCTACCTTTTTCTTAATTAAGTCCTCCGCCAGACTTCAAGTCATAACCCATCATTTGGATAATATTTTTGGTCTGTTGGCTACAGCGGTGGATCTATATTTTTCTAATATCATCGTCGGAATCACTGGTCTGTGTAACCCCTTTGTTTCTAGCTTTGCCAAAAAGTATCTGTCTTTGCTCATTCTGTCTTGTTGGGACTATAAAAGCAAGTATTTTCGTACAAACCATATGCTTCATCGTTCTGATATGGCGACGCCACTGGTATGGATAAGGGTTCATAAGCAGACAGGACATCTAGGAATTCTTGTGTAAGAGGATCAACATCAATGTAGTGCGAAGGAGAGTCTTCTTTATTCATAAAATATAAGATTTCTTCCTTCTCCACCCAGTCAGCAAGAGTTTCTGCTTTAACTGGAGGTTCGATAAGATCAACGAATAAGGGTTGCTTTGCTGATGTCGACTATTTACTATGTCGCAAATCAATGACTAAAGGAGACGGCTTCTTAGAAAGATTTATCACCAACGGTTCTTTGGCCCTCTCTTCCCACATTGGCCTAAGGAGGTTAATAACAAGAGGCTCAAAAGTAGTTAGACGAGTAGTGTGCCCTTTAACTCAGATCATGAGAGGTTCCTCGTTAGGGGTTGTCACGACCCGCACCCGGTGTGAGGGCACGAGTACGTGGGTACGTCCAGCCTACGCCACAATATTGGCAGTAGAACATTGTCTAGGTCAATAATACTATCTAAATATCTCACACAATATATATCTGAACCTGTCAATGATATCTCAACTCCATATGGAGGACAATATATCAATATGATAATCAACACCCAATCACAATAACTAGAGAAGATAATAGAACGATATGAAATAGAAATCATAAGTCACCAATACAATCCAAATCCAAGTTTAACAGTCTAAGCAAACATAGTCTCAATTAATATACATATATACATGCCAAAATTCTAAACTGAGACATATCAAGTACAAAAGAATACTAACTAAGTGTCTCCCTAACAGCTGTTATTAGATCCTCATGTACTACGGTGCTATCTCAGCTAGCTCTCTAACATGTGATCCATAATACGTAGGACACCAGTCCTTTAAATAAATTATCTAAAAAAAATATCCAGACAGGGTTGGAGTGGAGCGCATTTCTAACAGCAGTTCCAAATAAATGATAAAGACTATAAAATAGTAAATAGTAAAGAATACATGATAAAGAAATAGAAATATGAACAGATAATGGAAGTGCTGGAATATAAATAGATAAGGTAATGTAATCTCATATACAGGGAATCTGGACTAAGAAAATTATACTAAGTGTGTGAGTACTAGCTTCGACATGTGATCAGCTTGGGAACATGAACAGGGATCATGGCCTAGTTAATCATACGTGAAGTGTATGATTAACACTAACAGGGTACTTGTACAGGAATACTTGTACATAAATGGGTATGATCACATATCTAACTAATACTCCCAACCCCCGACTAATATAGTGTATCCAACCATGACACATTATGATACAAGATTTGTATAGCAGGGGCCAACCTTCTCAGGAATTGGTATCTATACATATACAGGAATCACAAGGCATGTACAGGAATCACAGGGCATGTACAGGGTCCAACTGGAAATAACATCTCATGACGGGATCCAGAATACACCAATCCGTGTAACATCATGTCAGGAATAATTTATAACTATACTAAATAAATGTAATATAGAAAACATCATATATAAAAAACTATCAGAGAATATACTCGTCTTTTGTCCTGAGAAAATGGTACAACTCGGTTTCTGAACTGGTGTCACAGAGACCTATATATGAATATCATATCAAATAGGTGTAATAAATGATAAATATACTAAAATGAATAAAAATATAATTTCTAGGTAAAACTAGGTCAACACCTTGATTTTAGGTTCGAACCTAGCTTCTAGGTTGATTACAAGACTAAACTAGTTTATTTTAGGTGATACTAGGTCATACATAGGTTTCTAGGTCCATACCTTGAAAGTATTAGTTAAATTAGCTAATATCACTAGGTATTTATATAACTAGTTAATATGTTATCTTATGAATCTTAATACACTAGGTGATCTTATATATTTATACCGATGTATATATAATACCTTAGTATCAGCCCCCACTTACATTACCTAACTTCACTCTAGTATCTTGACTCATAACTAAGTATTTGAATTCTTAACAACAATACCTAAGATACTCAATCCTATCTTGATAATCTAATATCAAATATACTCACTCCAATCCTCACTCTATTGCACATCCTAACATCACACTAGATAGACTGATCTGGGCATTCATGTGCACTGACATGTATACTTCAACCCAACCAAACTATCTAGGACACATTCACACTACTCTCTGATACTGTTGTTGTCTCTTGACTGATATCAAGCTCTCTTGAGGACTGATACATCTCTAAGTATCATAACAGATCCCTTACACCCTAATATCACTTGTTAACAAATAACACTAACATTTTCTCATTTCTCTCATTCACTCAAATACTCAATTTCAACCCCAATACTTACCTACACTCCTTAACCTCATGCTCTTAACCTCATACCCACTGATACCCAACTACTATTACCGGATTTAAATTCCAGGTTGCTGCTCTAGCTCATGTCCAGGTCTGGACAGATTATTACCTGATTGTTGTTGTTGTGTCTCTTGATTGAAACCCGACACTAATACACCCTTGCACATATTGTACCCAACCTGGAACACCCACACTCTTTACTACCAACCACCCTTACTGGGCACCCCAGCAATTCATGTTGCTACAGTTTCTCTAATCCTCACAGGTATCACTAGTATTCAGTACTTGTGTCCATATGGATATTCAGTATCAGTTGGTCATCATACTTACCCATGTATCAGCTGTCTTATCTCCTATTACCTACATCTACCCACAAGAACTGATACCCCATGTACTAGAACCCGAGTCCCACATTTTTTGCTATTACACTAGAACACACACACCACCCCATTTATCTTCCTTCTAACATAATTAATTTCCCCCATACTACCTGGATACTCAAGTATTCCTCACTCCCAACTGATGCTAAGTCTCAACCCCAATTGATATATCTTACCTGCTATGAAGAAGCCCCCAAACCTCGAGTGCTACCCAAGCAGTGCTTGAGTTGCCTGGCAGTGCACTATGCATGCAGTGGCATGTTGCTGTTGCTGCTAGTTTCTTACTGCATTGCTAATCTTCAGTTACTTGCACACCAGTGCAAGTCCCCCCCCCCCTTTTGTACTTGCATGACCTCACATAGGTGATACCTAGCACATTTCAGTCCAAGCTATAACACACTGCAATACCAGATACATCCTCATCAATCTGCAGGCATTTGGCTTGCCACAATCGAGTTTACCCTTACTGATACATCTCGACTATACCAACACCACACACACACAGCTCATTGTAAATCATATCCCTCTTGTTAACAGTTAACACCACCACCCACACAATATCAACTAATAAGTTTATATGATATAAGCATGGGTATATACTAATATATATATATATATATATATATATATATATATATATATATATATATATATATATATATATATATAGTAGGATACTCATGAGTTTATATGATATAAGTATGGGTATATGATATAAGTATGTGTACACAATAATGTTGGGGCGTACACAATACTAGTCATTTCGTCGAACACCAAGAGTGTATAAGTAGGATACTCATGATACACACCCAAACCAATTACCACTAATATGCACAAAAACTACTAAAATGAGTCCCCGTATCATAGTGTATCACAACGTTTCATGATACTGTCACGCCCCAGTCCCAAAATACCGTGGGACTAGACACGTGGCAATGGCCAGCAGTACGCACCGATGGACCAACTCAACATAATGGATCCATCAGGGCATACTTCAGCTGTAAAACAAGTCTACGACAATCATGGCACAACTAATCTCATCCACACAAGATATAGAATATGATCCACAGAATAAATAAGGAATGTAAATCATCAACAAGTCTCACAAAGTACTTCGGAAAACAACACGATAAATATCTAGTACAATGGTTTAACAGACCAGGAAGTAAATGACTAAAATAAATAATAAAAACTGAGCATGAACATGGATGCTCAAGAGAAATCTTCAGCTAAGACCTCGTCCTCGGATGGTGGTACAGCTCCTGGATCAGCTCCTGCTCCGGTCCCGTAAACCTCGGGATAAACCTCGTCTGCAAAATCTGGGGACAAAATCCGGATCCAGGTCCTCAGGGGACATAGCAAGGTACAAGAAAGCTCATGCCAATAAATAAATAAACAGTGCAGCAAATAAATAACTAAATGAAACAATGGGGTAAATATGTAACCATCTAAGTGAAATGCAAGTGAGAGCAGCACGAATACTCAGGCTGAGACCACTACAAGCTCTGTGTCTGGGAGCCGGTAGCAGCAATAACTATGTGTTTACTATGTGTTTACTATGTTTTATATATATACAATCAGCCTGTAGCCTGTGTGTCTCTCCCCACCCAATGTAACCACGCATATCATGTCCATAACGTCTCATGTCCATGTCAAGCGCGATCATAGCTAAATGCAACAAGTCATAATGTATATAGAATATAAAATCTATGTCAAGTCCTGTATCCTATACAGAATCACCACGAATATCTCAGGAAAATCCTGTCTCATGAATAGTGCCAAGTGTCCTGGGTCATATGGTACTTGATAAGACAAGTACGAGAATATAAAGTGTCACGGATGTCCATCTCTAGATGACCGTACCCAACACTGCGTACAGTGTCGGCACCCAACTAATAATCGGACGCTAAGTACGTCACACGGTCCTAGGTTGAGCATGCACAGCAATATATTTAAAGCAAGGAAAATAGATAACTAAGCTGCAGAGTTTGGCAAGGTACACTTGCCTGATGTTTGAATATCAACTGTCGTCCTGGTATCGGTGGATCCGGTAGGCACTACTCCAAAAGCTGTAATAAACATCACCAATAGTCTCAGAAGGTATCAAACTGCTAGAAATGCCTGTCCTTACGTCCAATTTGGACACAGGGGCAAAAAGGTCATTTTTGGGCCAAAGCGGGTCCACATGTGGGCCACTTCGCACCGAAAAGCGTACCGAGGGTAACAGTCTCTAAATGGGACAAACTATGGGTCAAACAACTTTAAATGTCAATACGATCCTAACGGTATGTCCAAATTTGGATTCCGATGAGCCGAACATAATTTGGTCCAAAAGTCAACTGTGGGGCCCGCCAATTGGCGATCTGGTCAACCGTCTCAGAAATGCGTGAAAATTGGGTCACAGGACCAGCGTGATACCACGAGTCCAGTGGCGCAAGTTTCGTCACAATCTGACAAGCGTGCACAAAATACTCGCGAGTTCCACAAAAGTGGCGACACGAAATGTGTTCGCGAATACGGCCTGATTCCGGCGCGCACACGCGTCCAAATCAGTCTCCACGAATTTTCACGTGTCCCGTTATGCTGCGTGCACCATTCGGTACACTTGGCACACGGCGGGGCGGTCCCGTTTGGCGGGGCGCGCTCCGATCTCCAACTTTTAGAGAACCGGAAAAAGTGGGTGCGCGCAGTTTTGTGACGACTATAATTTTGTCCACAGCAACTAATAGCACAAAGTTATTATACAGAAAATAAACTAGGTCATGTAATCTACAGGTATCAAAAAAAATCACCGAATTCGGATCTCTGTGGTGGGAGATACGAACTCGGCAATATGGGTGGTCATTCTGGAATTCTGCGATTGCAGAATTCTGTCTGTCCGTCCACTTTGGACGCTATTTTTCACCTAGGGGAACACGGAATCTGAGGTTGACTATAAAACAAGTATTGGAGAGGGTTGAGGGAAGATCATATCTATGAAAACGGAACCGCGTTTGGTCGAGCGAGTCAATGGAAAATTACGCCGGAGCGAAGGTGCCTCGAGTGGGAGACTACTGTTCGCGATGTCGGCGTCGACGGGATGGTTGGATGGTTTGGGGAGGCTTCTCTGGCTGCGGTGACGGCTCCAAATGGGAAGAGGAAGTCTGGAGTTTTAGGTTAGGATTTTGGGGAGCTAATTATATATATATATATAATATATATTAGGAGAGAGAGAGGGTTAGTTAATTGGAGGCGGGTTGAGTGGGTCGGGTGAATAGGGATTCTCGGATTTTAATGCTCGCTGAAGGGAGGGTTGAACGCCTAAGGTGAAGGGTGAAGTGCTTCTCAGCAACTTGCTGGGAAGTTAGCAAGTTTCCATGAATATCATTATTACTATATTACTGTTAGTATATTACTAAGTTATTATTATTATTATTATATTATTCTATTAACTTAATTCTTTTCATTTCTTTTCTTTCTTTCTTTAAAATATATATACATATATATTTGTATATATATATATATATATATATATATATATATATATATATATATATATATATATATATACTCATAAGAAAATTTTATATAATAGGGTATTGCACATCGCTAGGCTAGCAACTGCTCAAGGGGTCTCCTACATGGAATAAATTTTGAAAAATTCCTGATGGTCCCACAAGTCCTCTAAGTGCCCGAACACCTAACATAAAAATTATTAAAAATCTATTTCTCCTATTTGGACCTAATTACTATATAATAATAATAATTAATAATTAAAAAGGGTATATACGATTTTCTAGGAAGGGGGTTTTACATTCTACCCAACTTATAAAAATTTCGTCCTCGAAATTAAATTAGGGTCGTGCTCTCTCTGTCACTTGATTATAGTCTAAGAATTTCTCTCAAGTGAGCATTACGGTCTCTACCCAACTTAGAATTTATCCATCTATTATCTAAGACTATTCATCTAATAAATCTATGCCCCAACTCATTTAATCATATTATTGAATTCTCAAGTCTTTAACACCAACCTATCACCTATGATATTCCCTTAATCTTATATAAAAGGGTAGCAATAATGTGACCGGCCTGTGGGGTATATCTAGTACTGTCTATATATCAACTTATACCAAGCACGAGGTTTCGTCTTTCCGAAATAAGGGAAGACGGAGATCAATAATAAAGAGTTCAAGGGTGAGGTAATAGATTAGAAGTATCAGGATCAAGGCGTTTAAAGAATTCAAATGGGAATGGTCAAGTTGTTGTGGATTGAAATCCTATTCTGGTAATTCTTTGTTCGCATGCTCGTATTAGTACAGTTATGTAACTGATATGATATGCGCAGACATATCTAGAGGTCAAGTATACTAGTCAACTATATATCTCAATCCACGTGAAGTAGTCGTACGAAGAGCGAACCAAAATGCACTAAGGTTGATCAGACCGTAATACACTGATTCTGAATAGACAATTGTATTAATGTACCAGTCCACTAATACATATGTCATGAACAAGCTCGATAAAGAGTAAGCTTGCAAAACTAGGCTATAGAATAGCAGCATAAGTCAAGTACAACAAATTTAAGTACGCTAAATGATGATGAAAGGAGGTACAAATTAATTCAAGTTCATAAAACAAAACAAACAAGCAACCATAATAATAACAGACTCTCCAATCTCTACAGTCATCATACAACCTCCTTGTCCAAGTCGCTAGTCGACCAGTTAGGGGCAAGGACCTCTAAATTCTACAGTCTGAATTAAACACTATCTTCTAATGCAAGTCTAAAGTTGTGTCATCCTAGTTCACTTCATCAATGGGTCAATAGGGCTAGTTGGTACTATGTTGTGAGGCATACTACCCAACTTATAAAAATTAAACTAATACCGTGATCGTCTTAAGAGGATCCTACAAATAACCTTGCACATGTAAATAAAACAGAAACTCTTATTAGGGTATATGAGGAAGGATCTTGATACTTATTAGGGTCTCCTATTGCATTATATAGGTAAGGGTCACCTTAAGTCTTAGTCATAGCACTTACAAGCAAGTGTCAATGGTAAGGATAGAAGAGTTACTGGCCGTCAAGGAGGAAGGGTCTAACTTGTATCGAGGTGAGGGTACAAATTTCATGATTTAAAAAAATTAAGGGTTAATCATTGGTCACAATCTACAAAATAACTTAAACTTATCAAGTTCTAACTACCAAGCATAAAGATTTCACACTCAAGGCTACAACTATAAGCCTAGCAAACTATGAGCCCTTAACCAAGAATAAAATTACTTGGCCTACTATCCGAAGTGTCAGATGGCGCGAGTTGAAAGATGACGAAAAGAAACGTAATTAGCCGTCGCAAAATAGCGAGCGCTATGGTCGCAGGGAAACAATATAAAATAAAGATAGAGGGCTCTAGATAGCATCATGGTTCTCTAAGGGGAGTGGGGTGTTGGTTGCTATGTTCGGGGTATGATCAAGGGAGAAGTGTTGATTACATTCCTCTAGGCTTCCTAGGGTGCTGTCTACTAATAACAAGACAATGGTATAAGTTTATGGTTCCAATATCATCTAACTATGAAGGTTAGGTTCAGTCCAAACATTAAGTTTTTGTTTTCTATGGGTTCCTCCATGCTAGGGGCAAACATTATGGTAAAACTTCTAACTATCTCTAGTAGTGTCTATACTACTCAAGTCTTCTTAATACATCTGAGTAATGGTAAACCAATTATAGGGATAAGGGATTCTAGGGTTCACTAGATATTCTAAACTTAGTGGTGTGTCTATATTCTCGTTGTATTCTTAATAGGTGTGCTACCCTAATTATCATCCTAATAACAGGGGTTCCTATATTCTAGCAGAAGTCTATACTCAAAGAACTATTAAGGAAGTACAGGAATCAAGCGGGATGCAATTGTTCAAATAGAACAGATGGGAGGAAGAAGAATCATAGTCAATTGTGGATGAGATCCTATACTCTAGTCCTAAGCGCAGGCTGGTCCGGTCCCTAAGTTGAAACCGAACTATTTAGTCGTAGACCTGCATGGGCCACCACAAAAACCATGTCACGCCCCAGTCCCAAAATACCGTGGGACTAGACACGTGGCAATGGCCAGCAGTACGCACCGATGGACCAACTCAACATAATGGATCCATCAGGGCATACTTCAGCTGTAAAACAAGTCTACGACAATTATGGCACAACTAATCTCATCCACACAAGATATAGAATATGATCCACAGAATAAATAAGGAATGTAAATCATCAGCAAGTCTCACAAAGTACTTCGGGAAACAACCCGATAAATATCTAGTACAATGGTTCAACAGACCAGAAAGTAAATGACTGAAATAAATAATAAAAACTGAGCATGAACATGGATGCTCAAGAGAAATCTTCAGCTAAGACCTCGTCCTCGGATGGTGGTACAGCTCCTGGATCAGCTCCTGCTCCGGTCCCGTAAACCTCGGGATAAACCTCGTCTGCAAAATCTGGGGACAAAATCCGGATCCAGGTCCTCAGGGGACATAGCAAGGTACAAGAAAGCTCATGCCAATAAATAAATAAACAGTGCAGCAAATAAATAACTAAATAAAACAATGGGGTAAATATGTAACCATCTAAGTGAAATGCAAGTGAGAGCAGCATGAATACTCAGGCTGAGACCACTACAAGCTCTGTGTCTGGGAGCCGGTAGCAGCAATAACTATGTGTTTACTATGTGTTTACTATGTTTTATATATATATAATCAGCCTGTAG
This sequence comes from Iris macrosiphon, assembly GCA_036927795.1. Lineage (NCBI taxonomy): Eukaryota > Viridiplantae > Streptophyta > Magnoliopsida > Asparagales > Iridaceae > Iris > Iris macrosiphon. Next base: position 63,494,465 of record JAYESA010000005.1, read on the forward strand.
CCTGTGTGTCTCTCCCCACCCAATGTAACCACGCATATCATGTCCATAACGTCTCATGTCCATGTCAAGCGCGATCATAGCTAAATGCAACAAGTCATAATGTATATAGAATATAAAATCTATGTCAAGTCCTGTATCCTATACAGAATCACCACGAATATCTCGGGAAAATCCTGTCTCATGAATAGTGTCAAGTGTCCTGGGTCATATGGTACTTGATAAGACAAGTACGAGAATATAAAGTGTCACGGATGTCCATCTCTAGATAACCGTACCCAACACTGCGTACAGTGTCGGCACCCGACTGATAATCGGACGCTAAGTACGTCACACGGTCCTAGGTTGAGCATGCACAGCAATATATTTAAAGCAAGGAAAATAGATAACTAAGTTGCAGAGTTTGGCAAGGTACACTTGCCTGATGTTTGAATATCAACTGTCGTCCTGGTATCGGTGGATCCGGTAGGCACTACTCCAAAAGCTGTAATAAACATCACCAATAGTCTCAGAAGGTATCAAACTGCTAGAAATGCCTGTCCTTACGTCCAATTTGGACACAGGGGCAAAAAGGTCATTTTCGGGCCAACGCGGGTCCACATGTGGGCCACTTCGCACCGAAAAGCGTACCGAGGGTAACAGTCTCTAAATGGGACAAACTATGGGTCAAACAACTTTAAATGTCAATACGATCCCAACGGTATGTCCAAATTTGGATTCCGATGAGCCGAACATAATTTGGTCCAAAAGTCAACTGTGGGGCCCGCCAATTGGCGATCTGGTCAACCGTCTCAGAAATGCGTGAAAATTGGGTCACAGGACCAGCGTGTTACCACGAGTCCAGTGGCGCAAGTTTTGTCGCAATCTGATAAGCGTGCACAAAATACTCGCGAGTTCCACAAAAGTGGCGACACGAAATGTGTTCGCGGATACGGCCTGATTCTGGCGCGCACACGCGTCCAAATCAGTCCCCACGAATTTTCACATGTCCCGTTATGCTGCGTGCACCATTCGGTACACTTGGCACACGGCGGGGCGGTCCCGTTTGGCGGGGCGCGCTCCGATCTCCAACTTTTAGAGAACCGAAAAAAGTGGGTGCGCGCAGTTTTGTGACGACTATAATTTTGTCCACAGCAACTAATAGCACAAAGTTATTATACAGAAAATAAACTAGGTTATGTAATCTACAGGTATCAAAAAGAATCACCGAATTCGGATCTCTGTGGTGGGATATACGAACTCGGCAATATGGGTGGTCATTCTGGAATTCTGCGATTGCAGAATTCTGTCTGTCCGTCCACTTTGGACGCTGTTTTTCACCTAGGGGCACACGGAATCTGAGGTTGACTATAAAACAAGTATTGGAGAGGGTTGAGGGAAGATCATACCTATGAAAACGGAACCACGTTTGGTCGAGCGAGTCAATGGGAAATTATGCCGGAGCGAAGGTGCCTCGAGTGGGAGACTACTGTTCGCGATGTCGGCGTCGACGGGATGGTTGGATGGCTTGGGGAGGCTTCTCTGGCTGCGGTGACGGCTCCAGATGGGAAGAGGAAGTCTGGAATTTTAGGTTAGGGTTTTGGTGAGCTAATTATATATATATATATATATATATATATAATATATATTAGGAGAGAGAGAGGGTTAGTTAATTGGAGGCGGGTTGAGTGGGTCGGGTGAATAGGGATTCTCGGATTTTAATGCTCGCTGAAGGGAGGGTTGAACGCCTAAGGTGAAGGGTGAAGTGCTTCTCAGCAACTTACTGGGAAGTTAGCAAGTTTCCATGAATATCATTATTACTATATTACTGTTAGTATATTACTAAGTTATTATTATTATTATTATATTATTCTATTAACTTAATTCTTTTCATTTCTTTTCTTTCTTTCTTTAAAATATATATACATATATATTTGTATATATATATATATATATATATATATATACTCATAAGAAAATTTTATATAATAGGGTATTGCACATCGCTAGGCTAGCAACTGCTCAAGGGGTCTCCTACATGGAATAAATTTTGAAAAATTCCTGATGGTCCCACAAGTCCTCTAAGTGCCCGAACACCTAACATAAAAATTATTAAAAATCTATTTCTCCTATTTGGACCTAATTACTATATAATAATAATAATTAATAATTAAAAAGGGTATATACGATTTTCTAGGAAGGGGGTTTTACATTCTACCCAACTTATAAAAATTTCGTCCTCGAAATTAAATTAGGGTCGTGCTCTCTCTGTCACTTGATTATAGTCTAAGAATTTCTCTCAAGTGAGCATTACGGTCTCTACCCAACTTAGAATTTATCCATCTATTATCTAAGACTATTCATCTAATAAATCTATGCCCCAACTCATTTAATCATATTATTGAATTCTCAAGTCTTTAACACCAACCTATCACCTATGATATTCCCTTAATCTTATATAAAAGGGTAGCAATAATGTGACCGGCCTGTGGGGTATATCTAGTACTGTCTATATATCAACTTATACCAAGCACGAGGTTTCGTCTTTCCGAAATAAGGGAAGACGGAGATCAATAATAAAGAGTTCAAGGGTGAGGTAATAGATTAGAAGTATCAGGATCAAGGCGTTTAAAGAATTCAAATGGGAATGGTCAAGTTGTTGTGGATTGAAATCCTATTCTGGTAATCCTTTGTTCGCATGCTCGTATTAGTACAGTTATGTAACTGATATGATATGCGCAGACATATCTAGAGGTCAAGTATACTAGTCAACTATATATCTCAATCCACGTGAAGTAGTCGTACGAAGAGCGAACCAAAATGCACTAAGGTTGATCAGACCGTAATACACTGATTCTGAATAGACAATTGTATTAATGTACCAGTCCACTAATACATATGTCATGAACAAGCTCGATAAAGAGTAAGCTTGCAAAACTAGGCTATAGAATAGCAGCATAAGTCAAGTACAACAAATTTAAGTACGCTAAATGATGATGAAAAGAGGTACAAATTAATTCAAGTTCATAAAACAAAACAAACAAGCAACCATAATAATAACAGACTCTCCAATCTCTACAGTCATCATACAACCTCCTTGTCCAAGTCGCTAGTCGACCAGTTAGGGGCAAGGACCTCTAAATTCTACAGTCTGAATTAAACACTATCTTCTAATGCAAGTCTAAAGTTGTGTCATCCTAGTTCACTTCATCAATGGGTCAATAGGACTAGTTGGTACTATGTTGTGAGGCATACTACCCAACTTATAAAAATTAAACTAATACCGTGATCGTCTTAAGAGGATCCTACAAATAACCTTGCACATGTAAATAAAACAGAAACTCTTATTAGGGTATATGAGGAAGGATCTTGATACTTATTAGGGTCTCCTATTGCATTATATAGGTAAGGGTCACCTTAAGTCTTAGTCATAGCACTTACAAGCAAGTGTCAATGGTAAGGATAGAAGAGTTACTGGCCGTCAAGGAGGAAGGGTCTAACTTGTATCGAGGTGAGGGTACAAATTTCATGATTTAAAAAAATTAAGGGTTAATCATTGGTCACAATCTACAAAATAACTTAAACTTATCAAGTTCTAACTACCAAGCATAAAGATTTCACACTCAAGGCTACAACTATAAGCCTAGCAAACTATGAGCCCTTAACCAAGAATAAAATTACTTGGCCTACTATCCGAAGTGTCAGATGGCGCGAGTTGAAAGATGACGAAAAGAAACGTAATTAGCCGTCGCAAAATAGCGAGCGCTATGGTCGCAGGGAAATAATATAAAATAAAGATAGAGGGCTCTAGATAGCATCATGGTTCTCTAAGGGGAGTGGGGTGTTGGTTGCTATGTTCGGGGTATGATCAAGGGAGAAGTGTTGATTACATTCCTCTAGGCTTCCTAGGGTGCTGTCTACTAATAACAAGACAATGGTATAAGTTTATGGTTCCAATATCATCTAACTATGAAGGTTAGGTTCAGTCCAAACATTAAGTTTTTGTTTTCTATGGGTTCCTCCATGCTAGGGGCAAACATTATGGTAAAACTTCTAACTATCTCTAGTAGTGTCTATACTACTCAAGTCTTCTTAATACATCTGAGTAATGGTAAACCAATTATAGGGATAAGGGATTCTAGGGTTCACTAGATATTCTAAACTTAGTGGTGTGTCTATATTCTCGTTGTATTCTTAATAGGTGTGCTACCCTAATTATCATCCTAATAACAGGGGTTCCTATATTCTAGCAGAAGTCTATACTCAAAGAACTATTAAGGAAGTACAGGAATCAAGCGGGATGCAATTGTTCAAATAGAACAGATGGGAGGAAGATGAATCATAGTCAATTGTGGATGAGATCCTATACTCTAGTCCTAAGCGCAGGCTGGTCCGGTCCCTAAGTTGAAACCGAACTATTTAGTCGTAGACCTGCATGGGCCACCACAAAAACCATGTCACGCCCCAGTCCCAAAATACCGTGGGACTAGACACGTGGCAATGGCCAGCAGTACGCACCGATGGACCAACTCAACATAATGGATCCATCAGGGCATACTTCAGCTGTAAAACAAGTCTACGACAATCATGGCACAACTAATCTCATCCACACAAGATATAGAATATGATCCACAGAATAAATAAGGAATGTAAATCATCAGCAAGTCTCACAAAGTACTTCGGGAAACAACCCGATAAATATCTAGTACAATGGTTCAACAGACCAGAAAGTAAATGACTGAAATAAATAATAAAAACTGAGCATGAACATGGATGCTCAAGAGAAATCTTCAGCTAAGACCTCGTCCTCGGATGGTGGTACAGCTCCTGGATCAGCTCCTGCTCCGGTCCCGTAAACCTCGGGATAAACCTCGTCTGCAAAATCTGGGGACAAAATCCGGATCCAGGTCCTCAGGGGACATAGCAAGGTACAAGAAAGCTCATGCCAATAAATAAATAAACAGTGCAGCAAATAAATAACTAAATAAAACAATGGGGTAAATATGTAACCATCTAAGTGAAATGCAAGTGAGAGCAGCATGAATACTCAGGCTGAGACCACTACAAGCTCTGTGTCTGGGAGGCGGTAGCAGCAATAACTATGTGTTTACTATGTGTTTACTATGTTTTATATATATATAATCAGCCTGTAGCCTGTGTGTCTCTCCCCACCCAATGTAACCACGCATATCATGTCCATAACGTCTCATGTCCATGTCAAGCGCGATCATAGCTAAATGCAACAAGTCATAATGTATATAGAATATAAAATCTATGTCAAGTCCTGTATCCTATACAGAATCACCACGAATATCTCGAGAAAATCCTGTCTCATGAATAGTGTCAAGTGTCCTGGGTCATATGGTACTTGATAAGACAAGTACGAGAATATAAAGTGTCACGGATGTCCATCTCTAGATAACCGTACCCAACACTGCGTACAGTGTCGGCACCCGACTGATAATCGGACGCTAAGTACGTCACACGGTCCTAGGTTGAGCATGCACAGCAATATATTTAAAGCAAGGAAAATAGATAACTAAGCTGCAGAGTTTGGCAAGGTACACTTGCCTGATGTTTGAATATCAACTGTCGTCCTGGTATCGGTGGATCCGGTAGGCACTACTCCAAAAGCTGTAATAAATATCACCAATAGTCTCAGAAGGTATCAAACTGCTAGAAATGCCTGTCCTTACGTCCAATTTGGACACAGGGGCAAAAAGGTCATTTTCGGGCCAACGCGGGTCCACATGTGGGCCACTTCGCACCGAAAAGCGTACCGAGGGTAACAGTCTCTAAATGGGACAAACTATGGGTCAAACAACTTTAAATGTCAATACGATCCCAACGGTATGTCCAAATTTGGATTCCGATGAGCCAAACATAATTTGGTCCAAAAGTCAACTGTGGGGCCCGCCAATTGGCGATCTGGTCAACCGTCTCAGAAATGCGTGAAAATTGGGTCACAGGACCAGCGTGTTACCACGAGTCCAGTGGCGCAAGTTTTGTTACAATCTGATAAGCGTGCACAAAATACTCGTGAGTTCCACAAAAGTGGCGACACGAAATGTGTTCGCGGATACGGCCTGATTTCGGCGCGCACACGCGTCCAAATCAGTCCCCACGAATTTTCACGTGTCCCGTTATGCTGCGTGCACCATTCGGTACACTTGGCACACGGCGGGGCGGTCCCGTTTGGCGGGGCGCGCTCCGATCTCCAACTTTTAGAGAACCGAAAAAGTGGGTGCGCGCAGTTTTGTGACGACTATAATTTTGTCCACAGCAACTAATAGCACAAAGTTATTATACAAAAAATAAACTAGGTCATGTAATCTACAGGTATCAAAAAGAATCACCGAATTCGGATCTCTGTGGTGGGATATACGAACTCGGCAATATGGGTGGTCATTCTGGAATTCTGCGATTGCAGAATTCTGTCTGTCCGTCCACTTTGGACGCTGTTTTTCACCTAGGGGCACACGGAATCTGAGGTTGACTATAAAACAAGTATTGGAGAGGGTTGAGGGAAGATCATACCTATAAAAATGGAACCACGTTTGGTCGAGCGAGTCAATGGAAAATTATGCCGGAGCGAAGGTGCCTCGAGTGGGAGACTACTGTTCGCGATGTCGGCGTCGACGGGATGGTTGGATGGCTTGGGGAGGCTTCTCTGGCTGCGGTGACGGCTCCAGATGGGAAGAGGAAGTCTGGAATTTTAGGTTAGGGTTTTGGTGAGCTAATTATATATATATATATAATATATATTAGGAGAGAGAGAGGGTTAGTTAATTGGAGGCGGGTTGAGTGGGTCGGGTGAATAGGGATTCTCGGATTTTAATGCTCGCTGAAGGGAGGGTTGAACGCCTAAGGTGAAGGGTGAAGTGCTTCTCAGCAACTTACTGGGAAGTTAGCAAGTTTCCATGAATATCATTATTACTATATTACTGTTAGTATATTACTAAGTTATTATTATTATTATTATATTATTCTATTAACTTAATTCTTTTCATTTCTTTTCTTTCTTTCTTTAAAATATATATACATATATATTTGTATATATATATATATATATATATATATACTCATAAGAAAATTTTATATAATAGGGTATTGCACATCGCTAGGCTAGCAACTGCTCAAGGGGTCTCCTACATGGAATAAATTTCGAAAAATTCCTGATGGTCCCACAAGTCCTCTAAGTGCCCGAACACCTAACATAAAAATTATTAAAAATCTATTTCTCCTATTTGGACCTAATTACTATATAATAATAATAATTAATAATTAAAAAGGGTATATACGATTTTCTAGGAAGGGGGTTTTACAGATACACCCTACTCGTATCCAATTGTGGATATGTAACTAGCCTCACACTATCAATACAAGTCTAATTGGACCCAATTGACCTATAGTCAAACACTTGGTGCACCAATCTCGTAATTCTCCTAAATTGGACACAAAAATCTATGTAGAAGTCACAATACAAGTCATATGAACCTAGTTCTTCTTTCTATGGGTAGCCATAATGTATGGGGTATTTTCTAATGCTCAAGTACAATAATTTGAGTCTAAATTAAAGAAAATTTAGAATTATACCTATTGGAAGATGGATTCCCAATGAAATGCTTAATGGACACAATTAGGATACAAGCTCCTAACCAATTCATTCTTCTTTAAGTGCTCCTTGCAATCCAGCTCCGTAGATAAAGAGAATGAAGTGAATGAGAGTAATTTGAGAAAAATTTGGTGGAGGAATGAGTGGAATTGGAGAAGAACACTAAAGGAAATGAGTTTGGAATAAATAAGAAGGGAGGAGAGAGATTTTCTCCTCTCTTAAGGGCCTCCACCTACTTGGTCTCCAAGGAATTGTACAATATCCTAATTGCCCCTATTGGCTTGTCATGATAGAAATTAATTAGGAGGGAAACTATTATTCCTAATGGAAGGTTTAATCAAATTACTAACAAAAGTGTGACTAATTATTGGGCCCAAATGAGTCCAACTTAATGTTGGTCCATGGGTCATGACAAGTCTAATTGGATCCAATAACACAAGTCTAATAATTATTCTAATCTACTAATCAATAAATAAGAATACCATATATAAAATATAACACTATATAAATAATATAAAATAATAAAAATACCCCTCTCCTGAAAAGTGGTAGTTACAGGGGTACTTTCGGGCTCACCTTCAATCTCATTAGACTCTTCTTTCATGTACTCTGGTGTATAGAGTATGGAGTCAGAGTAATATACTTCAATACCTTTGAATGGATTGATATCGGCAAACTCTGTTTTGACCTCTCCCTGATTGTCCATGTACTTAAAGCACTAGTGCAGGGTGGAAGGTACGCTTTTATGCTCGTGTATCCATGGTCATCCCAGCAAGACATTATAGGATACTTCTGAATAAATCACATAACATGTTACTTCAGTTCAAAGATCGCCTATCTGCGTTTTTAGGCGTATCTTTTCCAGCAGTCGACTTCTTCCAGCATTGAAGCCCAAGATGGTGGTATTGGTAGCCGACAAGTTATGCGTTCGTATTTTCAGAGCTCACAGCAAGCTCTTAGAGATTATGCTCAGTGATGCATCGGGACGATGTTGATTCGGCTCACTTTAATGGAGCCAACATAGCCGGTATAGGACAACGGCCTGCCAGGTTTATTGTCTTTGAGTAGCATATCGTACTGCGTGAAGATTATGTTAGAAATTTTCTCTATCACACTGTGGCATTGAGGACATGCTATAGGTTCTTCGTCAGGGGTTTTGAGTTGAGCTAGGCAAGAATCTGCATGTATTACCGCTTCACTCAAAGTTTTACGAGTTTTTTTTTATAGACGAAGCAACTCAAATATAGAAAGCCGGGCTGGAGTATTGGCCAACTATGCCAATATATCAAAGTTATTTGGCTTCTCAAGTTCATGAGGTTGATTCTTCCTCAGAGATTTGTCAAAACGAACCTCTTTTTGTTTTCCTTTCTCAGCTGCTGTAGGTTTTGACGGGCCTGGTTCTGTAATAACAGGAGCTACAGGAGTCGAAGAGGTAGGAGGGGTAGTAGGAGCATCTTCTTGGGCAGCCTTGTAATCTTTGAGATATTCCTTTCTGGACTTAGTGTCGTCCATGGCTTCTTCTTTAGGCATTGGAGAGAGAAGAACCATGTGACATGACCTAACCTTGTTCATTGTATGGCTCTTATTCTTCTTAGATTTAGAACTAGAAAATATTGTCTTCTGTTCTAAATCTGGTAGCAGGTCTTGATGAACCCACATGAGTTTACCTCAGTATGTAGTAATAGCTACCATCCCTTCTGTTTGACTTCGAGTTGGTGGGAGATTGATTATTTCCATTACTGTTCTAGGTATCGCCATAATACCATCTGGGACTTCTTAAGCTGGAAAATCTCCAAATTGTAGCGACACAAAGTTGGTAGTGACATTATTCTTATCATTATGAAGAGTGATTACTTTAGAGTCTATCAACTGCTGAATCTTCCCCTTTAGTATGTAGCATACCTTTGTTGGATGATGTACGTAACGGTGAAACAAACAGTATTTTGGATTGTTTGTTTGACCAGCCTCATTGGGCCATTTGATATCAGGCAACTGAAGTTTGTTGCTTTTTACTAGGCTGTCAAAGATGTTGATGATGTCATTCTCATCAAAGGAATATTCTTCTTTGGGCTTTGAGGACTCCGGAGGTTTCTGTGTTGGAGGGAAAGTAGGTCGTTTAGAGATGTTTATGGCAAGGGCCTCATTTCTCTTATTATTGTGATTGTTTGCATTAGTAAGGGTGGCATTTCCCCTTATTCTCCATACTAGGCATTTGCAACAACCGGGCTTCCTTCGCGGTACCTTCAGCACCTATGATAAAAGCCATCCAATCTTGAAACTGGGTGGGGACTGTCTAGAGCCTTATTGCAGGCAGCAAATTCTTTCTGCAGGTACCTTTGAATGCGGAATCAGGAATCCCAGGAGGTAACTTCAGAGTTACTTGCCTATAACTCTATGAATTCGTGAGCAGTTTCCTTATCCTTTTGCTTGATGTCAGTGAGTGAAGACATATTCATGTCCATACCTCCGTCATAGAATCGGGTCAGAAAGAGACATTTTAGACCATCAAACGATAATTTACAGTTATCAAACAAACTGCAGTACCAGTCATAAGCTACTCCGACTAAGCATCCAACGAATACCCTGGTGAGGAGGGCATCATTCCTTTGCAGATGAACTGTCATCATATTGAAGTAGTTGATATATTAACGCGGAGATGTCCTTACATCAAATAAGACCATTGATTAAGGCTTGTATTTGGGAGGAAAAGGAACATTATCCCAGTGAGGTGGATAAGGTTGTTTCACTCACAACTTCTGGAGTTGTTCTATGTTTTTTAAAGCTTCAAACTGGGCCCATAACTCGCGAATGGCTTCGTATGGATCCTCGGTTTGTGGGGGTAAAGCTGACTGAAGTGATATTGGTTGAACTTGTACAGCGATTGCATAGTTCTACCCTAGCATTGAGAGGGTCAAGAGTTGGTAAGGCCGATTCTTGATTAAGAATCGCTTCCGAAATTATATTGCCTTGAGAAAATGTTACTCATAGGGTAGGTTGTGTGGCAATAGGCATGGCCACCTGAACAGGTACTGATGTGAGAGAGTATTGGACCATCATCACCTGATACATATTCTACATCATACTGTGCATGTCTTTGAGTGCAGCTTCCATAAAATTGAGATGTTGCTCAGTATTCCCTGACGGAGGAACATCATGTTTATCGCCAAGGGCGTATATACTAGCCTCTCTATGTACAACAAAAGGACTAGTAAAAAGCAATGTGTAGTTGGAGTCCACATTGTCTGTCTCCGATTCAAGGGGATGGTCACCCCCGGCAAAATCTGCTTCAGATTCTAAGGAATGGGGACTCCTCATGAGCAAGAGTTCCCGCCTTCGATAATGAGCATTTCGAAAAACTCCTTCAAAGGATTCAATAAGCTGGTCGAACCTCCTCTGACTGGGTATCCTCAAGATATGTCATCTTGAATATCTTTCATTGCGGGGAAGGTATGAGGCCATGTTTACTGGGGCAAAAAGAAGTTCATCTTCCTCTCTCTCTTTTTTATCTTGCCTTTCTTCCTGATATCTAATGGGCACAGTCCAAGTCAATCGGTCAAACACAGACCATCTTGCAGATGCGCAGCAACAATTGATTACAACTTTGTGGCTGTTATAATGATGATCGTCAGGGAGCACTATCGCAGGTAGAGAGGACTCCCTTTCTCTACGTTTTTGTACAATGACTTGGCGTAGATCAAAAGGAGGAAGTAGAGAAGAAGAGGAAGGAAGACTCTTCCTTGTTACATCAGTTATAATTGACTTGGGACAAAATTTCTTGGTACCCTGTGTATACAGTGCAGTACTGAGTTGAGCAGCAGTCCTCGGTAGAGTACGCTGGGGTACTGTAGTAGAAAAAGAAGAATTTTGCCTTTGTGCGCACAACTTTTCATGTAAGTCTAGAGTTTTTTGTGCACCTTGCACATCTTCAAGATGGGAGACACACAATTTCCCATCTGTAGTGCATTCAATTTGAACCCGCGGGAGAGGAGCCTTTACCGACTTTCGTTTCATGCGTCGATAGAAGTCAGGACATGACAGTTTGGTATTATTACCGCTGGTTAGTAGATGTATACTTTTGTATGGCTGCGAGTTAACAATGACAACATCCTTGTCTTGCAAGTTATGCTGAATATGCAAAGGTTCGACAGCTTGGGAATGAACAACCCCCTTTGCATCATTGTGAATTTCTTTGCCCAAGAAATATTGGTTCATCCCTCGCTTATTGTTGCGAGATATCTGTGGTTTTCCCCTATTGGTTGGTACAACGGCGTGGCCAAGAGGGGTATCCACCAAGTCACAGACTGGGGATGAGGAAACAACGAATGGGTCCTCGTTGCTAGTATTCTGAACTCCCTTGTTCTTGCTGACAGCAACATCAAGGTAGGAAGAGACAGACTTGGGCAGCCACATCTGGAGGATCTTCCTTGTCTTGTGTGCGGATGAGGGGCTGGTGCTACCCCTAATGTTGAGCATCTCTTCATAGGCCTTTTGGTCAAACTTTACGACCAAAATTTTCTGCGTTGACTCAATCAACGTGGTATATTGTTGAGCTATCACCTTCTCGTCAGAGCAGAAGGTTGTCCCCAGCAGAGTCGCTATCTTGTTTTCCATAAACAAAAGTTTATACGAAATATTGTGTTAGAAACTATTAAAGGAAAAGGGGTACACAAAAAACTAAACAGGAATCTAAGTACAATGAATCTAGGAAAGTATAGCTATGGAGATCTAATCTACGGTCGATTACTTTATTCCTTTGACTACTCGACACAAGGAAGAGATGCTGAAATACTTGGACGATTTGGAGAGTTTGGCAATGAGAGATCTTGGCTATACGAGCACGAAAAACTTTTATTTTTCTTCTCATCTGTCTGTCCAGGCCACTGCTAGTAGATATGTTAATCCACATATTTATAGTATTTTATGTTGAAGATGGTTACTTGCATGCACGTATACACACGAGCAATATACATTGTGTTTGTTGTTGTACGCGTATATTTTGAAGGCATGCAGTCCACGTTCTAGAAAATGGGTGCACAGATCACTGACCGCTCGACATGTGTCTTCCTATGCAAGGAAGGCTCGGGACATGGGGGCAGTTGCATGTACACGTCCATGAAGGATATGTCATGTATGACACATCACCATAACCGCTCACTATTGGTTATTAACATCGGCATGATATTTGAAAGCAGTAGTCGTGCTGGCGTACATCTGAAGAAATGACCATAATGGCGTATGCCTGAGGAGATAACCATATAGGCATACTCGGGTTGCAAGACCAATTTTTGTGTACTCAGTGAGTGGTAGAACCATTAGTGTACCATTGCTAGAGTATCCAAGTTGATATTTTCAAAAGAGATAGCATCAAAGGCGTACTCTCTTCGAAGTAGCACTATCAGCGTATCATAGCAAAGTGGCATTGGTAGCGTACTTGGACTGAGGTAGCAACCTTGGTCACTAAACAACAACTTGGGTCGACATGCTAGAAATCCTCTGCATTTAATGCCTTGGTGTGTCAGGTTGAGATGGCTTTTGACGTGGCAACGTAGGCATACTCTGATGAAGTAATGGCCTTGGCATACTATGGAGAGGTAAGAACCTTGGTGTACTGATAGAAAACCAGAAGGTCGACGTATAAATGAATAAAGTGGCAATTTTACTAGGTTGCTAGACGACAACCTGGGTTGGCGTGTCAATGATCTTTTGCATTAAATGTCGTGATCTCTTCGACTGTAGTGTCAGACTATCAACTGTCAGGTTTATCTCATTTAATGTTTGACGAATGATGACATTGTACGCTACTATATTGTGTTGGATAATTGTGAGCAAAATATACTACTAAGTCGGGCATATGGAATACGTCGTTGAAGTAAAGCACATAAAGTTCTCCACTGTTTCATTGTCTACAGTTTGATGGGTAGTACGACACTACTTCTACTGAACCCGGTTTTAATCATCCTTTGGGGAAGCCATAGTTTTTGTGCTACTACACTAGTTGGATTTTAATTATTGCTACCATATCTTCTGGTGCAATCTTTGCTCCCTTAAGTAATCCTTCAGTAGTCCTCAAACATTGCCCTGCTTCAAATGGGCTTCCAGTTCCACAAAATTTCTTTGGAATTAGTTTTCTAAAGTCGACAATAGTTGCAGGTTTCTATTGGGGTGCCCTAAGTCGTTCTAGAACAGTTGTTAAGGTAGCTTGTGCAGCATTAGCATACTGATTATTCATTTGTAAGAGTTGTTGGAAATTTTGGAGTATATCTGCAGCACTTGTCTGAGCTTGGTTTTTAAGAGGGGACTGGAATTCAGAATCGTCCATTTTTTAAATAAAAACAAGGAATATAGAATTTTTAATAGACTAACCAAAGTATCTATAACACTATTATTAACAATAATTAAAATCAAAAGAAAAGTTATATAAAAGTAGAACAAAATAAATAAGGAAACTGCATACTTTATTTACAGAAACAGTATATGATACAGAGCTACAAAAATATGCAACCACTATTTACATCTGTTGTTATACAAAAATAAACTCCAGCAGACAAAAAAGATATCATTATATATATATATATATATATATATATATATATATATATATATATATATATATATATATATATATATATATATATATATATATATATATTACACACAAACTAGTCTTATATACATACACACTTCAAGTGTGTAAACTATAAAAATGAGTTAAAGTGGATTGGCCAACACTAGCACTTCCACGCAATAACTCTACCAAAGGCGATCCTATAACAAAAATAGCGTTAGGTAATTTCAACTACATCGAATGATCTTTCGAATTATTCAAGACTCTCCAGTTTATGGCCTCTTCTATACGGTACTAGTTGTTGTTTCATTGAATTTTCTTCATTAATAGGCTCGCGTCCACGAGCTACATGACGGGCCTTAAATTACTCAACAGAGCCATTGGGATTATGCTTGACAATGAAAACCCATCGACAACTCACATGAGAGTGGCACATAGTAGCCTTATTTAAATAAATACCTCATATCCTCCCTTGGTCAGATGTGTATTCATCGCATCCTGCTGCCTATGATCTCCACATGAGGGTGTCTAGCCCTCCACTCCTGTAATGTACCATCATAGCCATCTATATGAGGGTTTGAGTCCTGGGATTGCTGAGCTCTAATGACCTGAAAGTATGTCCTATTCTTAAATATTGCCGCAGCCCCATCCTCTACGTCCTGGACAATAGGTTTCATGACACCGTAGAGAATACCATAAACAGTTATTACTTGCCTTCACCTCATTCTCAGCAGGCGCCTACAATGGTAGTAATATCCATATAGTGTCCAGTCACTCCCGTCAAAGCATAAATGAGGTAGGAATCGTCGAACCATCCTACACGCATAAAGAAAACTAATCAGTACTTAGAATTAGAAATTTAAACACAACTATAGGTAATTAAGAGTAAATAATCCTGAATCAAGTTTCTTTAGAACATAAACACATGTTATGGAAATATAAAATAAGTATACTGAACTTAATTTTCTTAACCTTATTATATCCAATACTCATATCCTAAGGTTCTTGTTAGACTTTTTCTAGAATTAATCAATCTTAGGGTCTTATAGATATAATTAACAGATCTGCTACCTAGATGTAGACTGCTGCATATCTATAACACAGATCTGCATGGACCACCACTAAAAGACGTGTCACGTCCCGCTCCCAATATACGATGAGTCGAGTACGTAACCAGCATCCCCAGGCTACGTGCTTTACGAATAAAACTATATCCGTAACCACGATTGTTGCCTATAAGTTCTAGGATAAAGTACATGTACTACTAAATTATCAACAAGGTAAGAACTAAGTACATTCACAATATCAAGCTTTTACATTTATATCTCACAAATCTGAGTTCTCTCTTCCAAAATGATAGTATACACGCTACTCACTAATTATACAACCATATGTCTATCTTCCATAAAGATTAAAACACATATAAAAGAACACAAAATAAAATTGTTCTACACGCGGAATCTCTTACTCTTCTGACCCGTCCACATTATACAAGGGAAGTACCTCATCTTCGTCCTGGCCTTCATCTAGGGAACAAAATTAGGTCATCAAAAACATGCAAGTCATCGATTCAAGGAAGGTAAAATAAATAAAATACTACGATACTGAAGATCAAGTACAATGGAATCTAAACCGAATAAACTCTAAGTATAAACTCTAAGTACAAGATATAATATTGCTTTGAAATAACTTCTAAAGTGATCATAATACAGTAAAATAATTGTAACCAAATTGTTCTTAAGTCCTAAAAGACACTAACACAATCGCAATACAATTTTTCCTATATGATGATGATGATGATGATGATGCAATTTGGAGAACATGTTTGGATCTCACATTCGTAGTGTCATGAGCACTATCTAGGCAATAATCATGTTACCAGGGATCAGGTGGTGGCAGGTATGAACGGTGCTTAGTAGTCTGGTCTCTCCTCTTCAAGAGCAATAAATCATATACAACAATTAACACCAAATTTAAATTTTTATCGAATTAAGGTAAACATTTCCAGATAACACGAGGTACACGTAGGTAGGTGATTTATGCATTCACACAGTCTCAACACAAGGCCTTGCGAAGAACCTACAAGTAATGATCAGTTTTGTAATTATATTGCCAAGATTTTATACGATGTGATCAAAACAGTTATCCGCCGTCCAATGCTCTATTCTACAATCACAATCAATCCTAAGTCCCTTCTAATAATTAAAACTTTGTTTCCTGGCTCAAGTATACATCTTGATTTATCTTTCTGGAATACAAATAACACTTAGCAGGAGAGCTTCCAACTATTGGAATAACACCAATTTGTTCTCTATACGTGTTAATATCACGTAATACGAAAATACAGTCAAAAGGATATTGCAAAACTGAGGAAACAAGATTTGATAATTTGATCGTTTATGTATTTATATGTCCATGTCCTTACGAGTCCAAAACTTATACAATTGACCTCTAAATATTTCTAGAGTAGTCGTATGTCTGTCTATAGTTAATATACTGTTATTTAGGTTTAGGGTTCGGAACGATATTACAGCGTTTAAGATTCAAAATTAAGCTATCTTCCAAAATTCTTAGAATTTCGGACATAGTCTCCTTTGTATTTCGAGCTCCAGACACAGTAATATAACCGACCCAGAGAAACTCTCGGTAAAATTTACACGGGTCAAAGCCCCTTCGGTGGAACAACTCTACACCGGTCACACGCAATTAATATGATAGATAGAAAATGCATAAAAGTACAAAACTAAGTTGCAAAAAACTTTTAACATGTATACCCTACGTTGCAAAGAGCATAACTCCTATCATATGAATCTAAATACCATCAAACTATATATGGTTTGAAAGCGTATCTAATCCTCTAAATATTTTGTTTAGATATAATTATATTTTGAAATGTTTAATAGGTCAAAACTGGCCTACGAAATAAGGTGTATAATGTCCCAGATTTAATTTCTAGATTTCTACATCGGTAGTGCATGGATGATAAATCCTATCGTATACATCCAAATACCATCATATCATATATGGTTAGAAAGTTTATCAAATTTTCAACGAAAAATGTTTAGACATAACCTGGTTTTGACAAAGTTTAATAGGTCCAATCTGGCCTACAAAATAATGTGCACATAGGTTTGAGATTTCAATTCCAGGATTCCACCTCCGTGTTGCATGACCAATAACTCCTAACATATACACCAAAAACTATTGTATCATATATGGTTGTAAATTTTATCGATTATTTAACGATTTTCATTTAAACATATTTAGATTTTGACCAGGTTTACTAGATCAAAATCAGCTTTGAAAAATATTGCGCAGTGGAAACAAATTCAGCACCAATATTTCTAACTCTAATTCATGTTCAACCCTCATATGGGTGTCACATTAAGCAATAATCCTTAGAATCATGTTGTAAATAACATATTAATCTTAATATTAATCTAAATTATAAATTTTACTTTTAATAATAGAATTAAACAAGAATTACATGCAAAAGTATAGAAAAATGGAATTGTTTCAAGGAAAGAAGGACTTGCCTTAGCTCTTGTAGGTTTAGAATTTATGTAAGGAAGGTTTTGGAGAGATAGGAGAATGTTTAAAAGAGGTAAAGTAAAGAGGTAAAAGTTTTTTTTCATAAGGAAGAAATAACTAGGCTTCTTTATATAAACTAATTTCTTATATATTAAAATATTACACCTTATCCATATAAGATTTTTCATGTAGTAAGAAGAAATTATAATAGAATAGACCCCCCCCCACTTTACGTTGGACTTGCTTGGCTTCCTAAGGAAGCTAAGTACTTATGTTAGTAAGGGTGGTAAAAATCTATGTAAAATTAATTAGGGTTTTAATAATTCAATTCATTTCCTAATCAAACTTAATCCTTTACACTAATCCAAACTAATCCATGAATGACAAGCACATAGGTGACAAGCTAAAACCTCTAATAAAAAAATTTATATTAAAGATTTAAGTAAAAATAAATATTAACATTATATTGATATTTCGGGAATCCGAGAAATTATATTATTAAAATAATAATAAAAATCTCGTAAAACTTGTATTTTCATAAAAATATTTTTTTTTTTTGAAACATAACTATGACAATTTTTAAAACTAAGCCCGCATTAATAATAGACAACATAGACATACGTCGACTAGTAAAAAAAATTTTATTGTTAAATAACTAAGTGGGAGGGAATTTGTTTAGTATAAATCCATGGTCTCCATTACTGGTTTGTAGGTGATGTAATTATACTTACGTGTTGGCTTTAGTGGCTTCCTCCATATCGGATGAGTCTAATTATGGATCACCAGTCCAAACTTTCTTAGGAATAATTATAGGAAGTTACATAGTGTGTGTTCACTTCTCTATCTGAAGAAACTCATTAGGAAGTAATGGACTTAGTATTAAGTAATGGTGTACAATTAGATACAAATAATGGTATCCTCCCTATCGGAGTCACTGCTATTATTTGTAGGACCAAAGCAAAGACAAAAAAATTAATTTTATTTGTCATAAAGTTAGGTTGACAAGATAGTAAAATTAATAGGAAAAACCTCCTTAGACAAATGTTGAATTGGTATACATCCACATTATCGTGGCATACTAAATTCATGGTGTTTAAGGTGTTGGTGAACTTTTTAATATTGTTTTGAGGGAATCAATATTTATTTAGTTCAAAAAGTTTTTGCCCTACATAATTATTATTTATGTGATTCTCAGGATTTCAAAATGGGTACATTCAGTCCACTTATGGTGATTCTTTAAAGAAAAAAAAAACTTACTTGTCCTAATTACATTGACTGAAAATATAACTTGGATATTATCTTAACAGATGAAGAGTACAAATATGTAATCCATGAGGAATGTCCTCCTAAGCCTGATGCTAATTCTGATGAAGAGATCAAAGAGGCTTATTAGAAGTGGATCTAGGCAGATGAGATGGCGATGTGTTACATTCTGGCATCTATGTCAAAAATGTTGTAATATCAGCATCAGGACATGGCCACAAATGTAAACCCCCTCAAATAATTTTAGGTAGACTGTATATGGTAAGAATTTTGGTTTAGTTTCAGGTTGTCTAAGGATTAGAAAATTAGGGTTATGTAGACTAGTTCTTTAATTTAAACCCTTGGTGCACCTTACCGTTGCTACAATAATTGGAGCACAACAACAACCTTTACTTTCCAACAAAACTTTGCACTCTTGACCTGACAAACCAACCTAGGCACTGGACATTTCTATCACTTTCAAACACACTCCCTTGTGCTCTAATTTAATTGCACAACTTCCCAGTCACAAAAATCAATTCTTTAATCCTATGTCTTGTACCTATGTCGTTGTCATCGATTTGGAGACACAAACTCAACCCGTTCCGCCTAACCAATTAAAGGGCTCAAAACTAACACCAAGCCTACACCGTCCATGATCTTTGTGTCACCCCCAATTGAGACTCCATGTACTCCCATTTAATTTAAAGCACATATGGCACATTATTTAATTAAATTAGGGAAACCAACTTAACCTAACCCTAACTTAACCCAACACTCATTCATGAGGCTAATACAAAACACCCAACACCCACCCATCCTACAAAACACCAAACACAACTTTTCACATCAAATTCTCACTCTTTTTCCTTCATGTGTAAACACCCAAATGTTAAGGGGCTAGATTGCAAAGAGGGTGCTAGGTGTCACCCTCTTATTGGTGAAAACCAAATGAAGAAATCTCTCCCATCCTCATGACCGGTCACCTCACCTCACACTCTCTCACTCTTGTTTTTCTTTCATGTTAAATCATAGCCATTGATTCAAAAATCCCCCCCATCACAACCACTCATCCCCTATATTAACACACACACACAACCCCCCACATATGGCCGGCCCTAATCCTAAGAGGAGACCTAAAAATCCTCCCCCCCATACTCTCTCTCCTCCCTGCCCTCATTCAACCGACTCCCCTCTTCTTCTTCTTCTTCTTCTTCTTCTTCTTCTTCTTCTTCTCCATTATTCTTCTTCTTCTCTATTCTTCCACCACCCCCTCCGGCCAACTCCACCTTCCACCTCCGAGAAACACTACCACTACCATTACCATCACCTCCACCCATTCTTATCACCACCACCCTCACACCGCCGAGCACCGCCACCACCACCATGGTCGAAACGAGCACCACCCCGCGGTCAACGTCGTCACTGACCGAAGCTGCAGCACCACCGCTGCCACCACCCGCAGCCACCTGGATAAATTTTTCTCCTTCGTCATTATTATGTAGTTAATTCTATGTGTTAAAGAAACCCTAGTTAGGTTTAGGGTTCCCTGAGTAATACCCATGCATATTTTAATGGCTTTGTCTGGCATTATTTATATACGTAAAAATGCATAGTTTAATAGCAATTGTTTGAGGTTATATATATATACGTAAAATGCATATGATGGGGATGTTGTTCTAATGAATTTTGGTGCGATGGTTTGATAATACGATTGAGGATATTATATATGAACGTTATGCGTATTTAGGTATGATAACTAAATTGGGTGTATGCAATTATGTCTACGATTACAGGGATGGTATGGTCGAGGATGAACATTAAACATAGATGACTGAAATTACTGTGATAAATATTAGGGTTTGAAAATATTGATTGAGGACGTTATGCTATTTGATGATTCGTATTTGATGCAACGTTACCCTAGTCAACTTGGGTCAACCCTCTAGTTAGTACCTTAGACGTGAGTTATGTAACTAAGACAGAAACCTATGCTAGTCTTGATGTCATCTCTTATTTTAGATAGTTTCGAGCTAGATTATTAATTAATTGTATATATCATCTCTATGTAATTTGGGATCCCCAGACTTGGACGTTGTACCGGAGCCCCGTCTTTAGCATCCGGATCCAGGCAAGTGTACCTTGCCACTTTATATCTCAGTTTCAGATTTACTATTTATTTTATCTATACATTGTGTGCGCTTTGGATCAGAATCGTTACTTAGCGTCCGGGTCGTATCTGGGTGTAGACTTTCGTCGGTAATGTCTAGTATCGATTGTTACATGTTTCTCGATACCTTGATGTACCTACATGGTTACATCAGAATCCTAGGACACATTCAGACACTGTCATCGTGCCAGACTTCATGTATCCTGATAGTGTCAGCATGACTGAAATCTGTGATGACTTTAGGATCGTGATTGTTGCTAGTTACTTGAGTATGACGAGACTGTTAGATAGAGGTTCAGGCTCAGCGAACAGCGGATGCGTCTCGTTGATCGCATTGGGAGGGGAAGACAGTTACTAGACGCTTGGGCTACTTTGCATGCACTATATATATATCTATATATATATATATATATATATATATATATATATATATATATATATATTCTTATTTATGTAGAGATCCTGTATCTGGAGTCATAGTATTACCCGTGTGACTATGTGCTCGGAGCTACAGTACGCACCATGTGTCTTTGTGCCTCGGAGCTACGGATTTATATTTGGAAAGCCCATGTGTCGAACATTGTCTTCAAGTTATATCTCACTTAGGTGGTTATTCTATATTACACCGGCGTATCACATGCTTTCTTTCTATTTTACTATGGCATACAATTTTTGTACCTTGTTACATCCCTCTGAGGACCTGGTTCCCTTCCAGTCTTAGGCGATGAGGACTACCCCGGAGGAGTACGGATCAGGTGTATATCTAGGAGCAGGACTTGTTGCAGAGGACGAGATCCTTTCCGAGGACTTCGCTTGATCACTAGTAGTGACTTCACCCTGGGCCCGGTATCATTATCTAGTTTGCAGATATCGGTCCTAGTTATCTTATTGTTTTCTTTCATTTGATATTTGTATTAGCGGATTTGTTCCTGTGTGACTCTATCCGTATTGTATTATGATACATTTCCAGTCTTATCTCCTTTCTGCACATTAGTAGACTTGATTTCTCTATGTGTTCCATATTCATATGTTTGTGGATGAGATTTAGTTACACTGTTTATATTATATATGTTGGGTTATATCATTGTACTTTACAGCTTAGGTGCACTCCGTCGAGTCCATTAGATTGGGATGCCCGTCGAAGTATACCCGCTGGCCATTGTCACGTGGCTCAGTTCCTTATATTTGGAACTAGGGCGTGACAACAGCTTATGACATGATGTACAACCTCAAGGAACTCTTCGGACATCAGAGTAGGACAGCTAGGTAGTTTGCTATGAAGAGTTTGATGAATACGACTATGGATGAAGGGATGACAGTAAGGGATCATATTCTCAAGATGATGGGTCATCTGAATGAGATGGAGATCCTTGGAGCTAAAATCGATGGGGAAACCCAGGCCGATATCATTCTCGGGACTCTGCCTAAAAGTTTTATCACGTTTTGCCTTAACTACGATATGAACAAATGGTTGTACAGTTTGGCAGAACTTAAAAAAGAACTGCAGGATGCTAAGGCTCTCATTAGGAAGAATGATCATATTTATGTGACTGAAAAGGCTTCTATTTATAAGTCGAAAGGCGGTAAGAAGAAGAATAATATTCAGAAACAAGCAAATTCAGCAAAGAAGGGCATGGGACCTCAAGGTGCTATAAAAAATTTGAAAGGCAAGTGCTTCAAGGGCAAAGGGTCAGGATATTGGAAGAGTGACTGTCCACTTCCCAAATAAGGGAACAAAGAAGGTATATCTCATTTACTAGTAGTTGAAACATGTTTAGCGGTATTATCTACCGGCACCTTGTGTGTAATACATGAGCCACTAATCATGTCTTCAATTCATTGTAGGGGTTCCAAAAAACTAGACGGCTTAGTGATGGAGAGAGTTGTTTGTTCATGGGTAACGCTACAAAAGTAGTGGTCGTTGCAATATGAAATATTATTTTATCTTTTGGTAGAAATAATTTTTTGACATTGAAATATTGTCTTTATGCACCTTCACTTAGAAGGAATTTGATTTTTGTTCTATGCTAGTTAAGGATGGATATTCAGTTTATTTTAATGATAATATTTTTAGTAGAAAAAATAAGCATTTTATCTGTTTTGATGCATTAGTTGATAATTTGTATGTCATTAATTCTATTTCACCCACATTGCAACTTATGGAAATGAATAATATCTCTTCTAACTTAAATAAGAGAAAAGAACCATCTTGTATAAACCAAACTTATCTTTGGCACTTGCGGTTGGGGCATATTAATCTAAGAAGGATTTAAAGACTAGTTAAAGATGGACCTTTCAGTTCATTGGAAGTGGAGGCACTTTCGTTTGTGAATCCTGCTTAGAAGGTAAAATGACCAAAAGGACTTTCACGGCAAAGGGGTATAGGGCCAAAGATGTGTTGGAATTGGTTCATTCTGATTTGTGTGGGACCATAATTGTCCAGGCTAGAGGTGGATTTGAATATTTTGTCACATTCAATGACGATTATTCAAGGTATAGATACATTTATTTGATGCATCGTAAGTCTGAGTGCTTTGAGAAATTCAAAGAGTACAAGGCTAAAACTGAGAAATGTCATAAAAATGTATCAAGTCATTATGTTCATACCATGGTGGCCAGTACCTCTTTGGAGAGTTTAAGAACTATTTATCAGAGGCTGGAATTACATCCCAGTTGACTGTACCTGGAATACCTCAATAGAATGGTGTAGCAGAGAGAAGGAATAGGACTATTATGGAGATGGTTAGATCAATGATGAGTTATTCAGATTTACCATATTAGTTTTAGGGATATGTTTTAGAGACTACAGCTTATATTTTGAACTTGGTACCTTCTAAGTCAGTACCTATTACTCCCACAGAGCTGTGGACCGGGCGTAAGCCTAGTCTGAAACATGTTCGGATTTGGGATAGTCCAGCACATGTGCTGAATGGGAAAGCAGATAAGTTAAAATTTCGTACAGAAGTACGCTTGTTTGTAGGCTATCCAAGAGGAACGAAAGGATGTTTATTTTATAGTCCTAAGGATCATAAGGTTATTGTTAACACCAATGCATGATTCTTAGAGGAAGACTGTGTGATGAACCATAAACACATAAGTAGAGTTGTTCTAGAAGAAGTGAGAGGTAAGACACCAAATACTTCAGTACCAACAGACAACAGAATGAACCACAAGTAACTGCATAACGTGTCACAAATGTTACACCACAACCTCTAGTGGCTCGTCGTAGTGGAAGGGTTGTGGTACAACCGGATAGATTCATGTTCTTGGGAGAGTCATCAGACTTCGTCCCTGAGGAACAAGATTGTGATCCATGCACCAATAATGAAGCACTTCAAGATAAAGATACAGAATCTTGGCAAAAAGCAATGATATCTGAAATAGAATCTATGGATTTTAATCAGGTCTGGGAGCTTGTAAAACCACACACTGGTATAAATGCCATTGGATTCAAGTGGGCCTACAAGAGAAAAAGAGGACCAGACGGTAAAGTTGAAACCTTTAAAGCTCGGCTTGTTGCGAAAGGTTTTTCTCAGAAAGAAGGTATTGATTATGAGAAAACTTTTTTATTGGTAGCCATGCTTAAGTCTATCCAAATTCTTCTATCTATTGCAGCTCATCTCGATTATGAGATTTGGCAAATGGATGTCAAGACAAATTTTCTTAATAAAAATCTTGAGGAGAACATCTATATGAAGCAACCAGACGTGGTCATTGAAAAGGGCTAAGAGCATCTTGTTTGTAAGCTCAAGAAGTACATTTATGGACTTAAGCAAGCTTCTAGATCTTGGAACATCCATTTTGATCAGGTTATAAAATCCTATGGATTTGATCAATGTCCGGATAAATTATGTGTATACAAAAAGTATAACGGAAACGTGGTGGTATTCCTAGTACTTTACATGGATGACATCTTACTCATTGGAAATAGTATGAAGGTTTTATCTAATGTAAAGGTATGGCTCTCCAAATAGTTTGATATGAATGACTTGGGAGAAATAGGTCACATCCTTGGGATCAAAGTTCTACGAGATATCCCAAGCTACCTATATCGATACTATACTAACTCGTTTTTAGCATGCAAATTCTAAGAAAGATTTCTTACCTTTTAGGTATGGAATTGCTCTATCAAAGGAGCAGTGTCTGAGGACACCTAAAGAGATAGAAGAAATAAAAGTGGTTCAATATGCTTTGGCAGTAGAAAGTTTAATGTATGCAATGCTAGGTACAAGACCAGACATCTTCTTTGTCGTTGGCATGGTTAGCAGATATCAGTCTAACCCAGAACAAGATCACTAGATTATGGTAAAGCATATTTTGAAGTAACTGAAAAGGACTAAAGATTATATGTTGGTTTACCATGTCGATAGTTTAGTGCCCTTGGCGTATACAGACTCTGATTTTCAGTCAGATAGGGATTCCAGAAAATCTACCTCAGGTTATGTATTTACTTTAGGAGGTGGAGCCATAGTATAGAAGAGCATCAAGCAAAAATATATTCCTCATTCCACCATAGAAGCCGGATATGTGGCAGCCTATGAGGTAGCCAAAGAAGTGGTTTGGCCCATAAACGTCCTAATGGACTTAGATGTGGTACCAGTTTGCCTAAGACTGTTACACTTTATTGTGATAATAGTGGTACAGTTGTAAACTCGAAGGAACTACGAGCCCATAAGACAGTAAACACATTGAGCACAAGTATCACCTGATACAAAAATTCGTAAAGAGAGGAGAAGTTGTTGTGATCAAGATAGCATTAACAAACAACCTAGTTGATCCTTTTACAAAGAGCTTACCAGCTAAGGCTTTTGATAGTCATGTTGAGGGAATGGGAGTCAGATGCGTAGCATCATGGCTTTAAGTATAAGTGGAAGATTTGTAACAGTATACTAAAAAGTAATGCTTAAAGTATAAGTGGAAGATTGTTAGGTTATATACTAAAAGTATCACTTTGTATTAACTATATTTCCTTATTTTTGAATCATATGGGCAAATATTTTTATATTATATTTGTTATAATGTTAATACAAGTGTCTGATATTCTATATTGTAGATAATACGGTATGTGGTGTCACACAGAAGATTATATTATCAGTGCCCAGTAGAATATATAAATAGTACACAACATAGATGGATTCGGACAAACCATTGGTAAGGTTGTAGTGTAAGCTGGTATTAGTCTATCTTGACTATAGCTTTACACTAGTACACTTATGTGTATTGAATAAGACCACTTGAGGTTATTTTCTTTGTACTGACTACATAAGAGAACAAATACCTCTGTTATTTTGGATGCTTGTGCTCTTAATTCGGATATAATAACAGACATATATATGCAGTGTGTATTACTTTGACTCATAAAAGAGTGAGATTCATTATGGGTCAATAACCTCTATGAATTAGGTAATAGAATTGTGTGTATGATGGACTATTGATTATAAAAAGAATCCATGTCCTGATACGTCGGGTTGATGATATCCCCTTAAGAAACTCATAAGGATGTCATATAAACCCTGCAGGTGGATTATATCCTACATGACAAATAAAATTGAGTGGCACTACTTAAGGATAAAAGATGTCGATCAATACAGTTGTCAGTAACTTAATTTAATCGACCGACATTCGATATCTTAACATAAGGAGATGAATAGGCATATAATAAGAAGGAGATTATAAAAGTAATTTAAGATTAGGAAGGTAGTAAAACAATAACTCTTTAGTGGATTGAGCTATTGTTAACGGGCCTGGATTGTGTGTTCGGGCTGAACATGGGATACCCAGATCCGTTAGAAGACCTAACCCTAATTTCTTCTCATGGTCCTTGTCGTAGATTATATATATCATCTATTCTCTTGCCGTCATAATATATCAGAAGCGAGCAGCATTCTCTAAATTTGTCTTTCACGTAAAGAGAGAAAGAGGGTCGGCCAAGGAGATGAAAAGGTTGGAAGATCTTCGCCCGCACGACGTCCAATCCGAGGAAGGAATACGTATAGAAGATCTTGATGTCGCTGGTTGATTGAGTTTTCTGGAGATCGTCTTCTACTTCTCATCACTTTAGGTATAATTCGTGAATCCTAGTTTTCGCCTTTGAAGGATTATATCACGTATTAAATATGTTAATATTTTATCGATCGATATGCACACCAATCTGCGGTCCTGGGGATACTCAGTTCCATCACTTTGAATATTCATCGTTGGGATTATTTTTCTCTCTCCTTTAACCATAATTAATTAGAAACAAGCGATCTAATTAACCTTAACTACTAAACAACCCAGACAAGCGCTAAAGGTTTAATATAGTAGCGTATTAAACTCAATAAGATCGATGAAGCAAAACAACACATGCACAAGCGATTGCATTTAATTTTGTCGATTATTTTCCTCCTAGATCTAACAATTTCCAAAGTAGCAAATCATTAAATCTTGGTTACTTCACAAATTAGAGGGATTGAATAATTACAGATTCGATATCTAATTTAGCAGTAGATTATCAAGAATAATAAACTAGTATGCATCTTAGTAATTAAACAAGAGAATCATGAAAATATGCATAAGAAAACATTTGATACTCAAATCACAAATCAAACATATAAAAATAAATTAGATCTCACAAATTTTTATTGATTTCAAGGCTTCCGTTTCCTTCGACCAACAAGACTTTAGCCACACATGTTCATGAAAACTTCAAAAGAAAGGTTGAAGAAGAAGAAGAGTGGTGTGTCGTGGTTCTTTTTTCTCCTGATTTCCACCCCTTTTATACACTCTAAATTAGTTATTTGAAGCCCACAATATCTCCCATAAATCCTCTAAGAGTTACAACACCCTAAAACATAAAATAAATTTATAAAACAAGTAGGCAAATGGTTAATTCAGCTCTAATTTTCGTGCATAGCATAGTTGAGACTCAATTTCAAGCCTGGTTTGTTCCATGATGCAGCCAAAATCTCGAAAAACTCAAAACAGCAAAGTTGTAGATCTGCGTCTTAGCTTTCTAAATCAATTTGAATCATCTCAATTAGACTTCGGGTGAGAGAGATATGCCCAGTTTAATAAAAGGTGTCAAAAATATCCAGAATTGTCAATTACCACCATTTTGCATTTAGTGACTCAAATTGCATCCTAAATCAAAATTTAAAAATAATGAGTATATTTAGACATCAAATAAGCAAAAAAGAGTAAAGATTAAGGGATAAAAATATAATATTTTATGTTTTCATCAGCATATTATTCCCCAAGTTCAAACTCACCTTCTCAATATCCTTCCACAGGTTGATTCTATCATTGCAATCATTCGACCTGTATACAGCTCCAAGGGGAAATCTCAACCCACCATTTTTGGACATCTCGATCACGACGAGTTGATTTGATTCAAAGTGAACCATCCCGAACAAAAGCTTAGCCTCCCAAATAATCTAAATCCTGGCCATCTTACAGAGATGGAGATTATGAGTCACTTTCCATTCATTGGGGATCCTCCAGTTGAGCAATGCCTCAGATTTTATTTTGGATTCAAGTATAATCGATATAGCGCATTGATACCTCTTCATGTGCTCTCGAATGGTTTTCCATCTACTAATTGAGTTGGCCCCCCTAACATTCTAGGCCATGATCAACATTAATTATTCGATGGGGTTCCCCTATATATATATATATATATATATATATATATATATATATATATATATATATAGAGAGAGAGAGAGAGAGAGAGAATAAGGGAGGTGGGATGGCACCTCACTCTCAAATAAGGGTGGCGGTGATGTGGCACCATCCCAGCCCTCCATCTCACAAATAGCACTTAAGTGATATATTTGCACTTAAGTCCTCTTAAGTGATTTCCCTAATTACTCTCTCTCTCACCTCCCTCACCCTCCCTCACGACACCATCCCAGCCCTTCCCACCCCCCCTTCACCGCCGCTTCCACCGTCATCGGACAGCAGGGGACACCAGCCCTTCCCACCCCCCCCCACCGCTGCTTCCACCGTCATCGGACAGCAGGGGACACCATCCCAGCCCTTCCCACCGCCCCTCCCCCACCGCTCACCACCCCACTGCCGCTTCCACCGCTGTCGCACAGCAGGGTTTCTCTATCCGTACCTCTGACCACCGCCGTAGGGTTTCTCCCCCACCGTACCTTCCACCGCCGCATAGGGCTTCTCTCACCGCACCTCTCACCGCAGCCGTCGGAGCAACCCCCCCCCCCCCCCCCCATCGCCCATCGGACGGCCCACCGCCGCTCCCCTTCCCACCAGAACTCCCTTTCCACCGCTGCTCCCCTCCCCACCGGACCTCCCTCTCCACCGCCCTCACGACACCGCCCCAACCCTTCTCTAATTTCTTCAAGTACAGTCGAGGCCTCACTCCGACCGTCTTCTCCGACGTACCGTCTCGACAGTGATCAACGAATCCTTGCAGCAGTGATCAAAGTCAAATCGGTGAGTTCTCTGATTCAATCTCTTTGGTTTTTGTTCAAATCGGGGTTCCAAATAGTCACTTTGGTTTTTGTTCCCAACCTTGAACGTTAAGTGTTTGATTGAACGCCTTTGAGGAATTTTGTTGCGTTCTCGATTAATCTGCCAGAGGGGTTTTAGTGATTGTGTTTGATTTAGTATGCACACGTGATCGACCGCGATGACACAAGAGTATACTACTACTCAGTAAAACTCCTAAGAGAATAACATCTATTTTAATTCAAAAATATATTACTAGAGGAAGCCCTTAAAGATGACACAAGAGTAAACTACTACCAGCAACATCTGCTCTATGTTCGAAAAGCCATCAGGTAAATTAACATGACCATAAGCTTTAAGTCTATCTTTATGGATTATAATGGAGATGTTTTCCCTTATTATTTGGCAGAAAAGATGTTGATGTGAGAGGATATTTTGCGTGGTCATTGTTGGGTAACTTTGAATGGATTTACGGCTATATTCATAGGTTTGGCCTTTATTATGTTGACCAAAAAGATGGTTTAAAGTAATACCCCAAGAGTTCAGCTCTTTGGTTTCAGAAGTTTCTAAGAAACGATATCAATATTACTTGTAGTACTATTTGTAACATAAATATGGGACAAGAATGTTTTATGAATTCGAGTGGCTCAGATTTTCAGTTTTGTGGAAATGTTGTAATTTTGAATGAGTAGAAATCATACTATCCGATTTAGTGTAAGTGTATAATTTGACAAATTCTGGTGTAAGTGTAATTTCATGACTACATTTTTTTACCTACTTCTTTCGCTTGTGTAAAATTTGAAAAATGATATTGTGAGTAGCTAACCGGTTCAGGTATAAGTGCAATATAAAGAAAAGTATCAGGTCGATATAAAGGACCCAAAAAACCACTTTAAAATCAAATATAGTATCTGGGCACAGGTATCAGTGCAATATAAAGGAAAGTATCAGGTCGATACAAAGGACCAACTATCAGTTCAAATAAATAGAGGGACAACCATTAGTAAGCAAAGTATCAGCTCAATATAAAGGAAAAACTACAGCATTGTTGCAGCAGCAAACACACTTTCAAATCACATGTAGTATCTATTGTTATCAATTCTTGATAATAGTACTAGCAGCACACAAGTAGTACCTGGAAAGTAAACTGAAGTCAAATAAGATAAAATCCATGAAAAAACTACATGTGGTACTAGAGGCACACAGGTAGTACTAGAGGAACGCGAGTAGTACCTGGATACTATATCAAATCAAATAAGATGGAATCCATAAAAAATCTACTTAAATTCCAGTAATTTGTGAACAGCAATGGATCAGAATCAAGAGATTCAAAAGATAAGTCAGGAAATTAGCAAGAGATTGAAAGATAAGTCAGAAAATATAAGAGTATTAGTTGAAGCCAGCACAGTCAACAAAGCTTGAAGCCAACAACAAAACAGGAAGGAAGTAGATGATACAAAGAAGTAGAGTATCAGAAAATCTTAAAGCGGCAAATATAAACCCAAAAACACAGGGAGGAAGCAAGACATGCAGCAAATCTTAAAACCAGCAGAAACACAGGCAAGAAGTATCTCTTACATTTCATGAAAGGCTTAAAGCAGTAAAGATACACCCAAAAAAATAGTCAACACTTACACAAGCAAAAGAAGTAGGTAAAAAAAATGTATTCATGAAATTACAGGCATTTCCACAAAACTAAAAAATTCTGGTGAACCGATTAGCTACTCACAAAAGAAGTAGGTAAAAAAAATTATACACTTACACTAAATCTTGTGAACCGGTTGAATGATATAGAATTGACAGTTTCAGAACACCATCACAAACTGCATGTGTTGAGCATATACAGAACTATATGTACAAACAGCAAACAACAGCATTTTAATTCTGATATATTTTTATAATTGATAGAAGTAAGGGTTTAATTTTGGACTAATAAGTAACAACAAACAGCATCACTTTAATTCTTTCAAAACAAACAGCAAAATAGGTTGTCCACATCCTCATCCTCCAAATAGCAAAATAAGGAGTCCACTAAAATGTCAGCGGCACACTACAAGAAAGCGTAAATTTTTACGGCTAAGATCAAGTAATCTCCCATGCATCAAAAGTGTCAGGTCCGCATCGTCATCCTCCAATCAAACAGCAAAATAAGGAATCGTCTCTTACATAACCTATTACATACAATAATAAAAACTAAGTTAGAACATGTTATCAGCTTGACAAGGCAGCCAGTATAAAATTTAAAAAAGATCAAATTGCTTTATGAAACTTTCGATACATTAGTCATCAGCTTCAGAAAGTATCTCACCTTCATAAGTACTGAGTATTCAATATCAATATCCTACAACTTTAAATTGATTCCACAAAACAGCAACAAACATAAATCACATACTCCAATGAACAACTAACTACAACAAAGCTTTAAGATGTTCATTACATGCCTATTTTTAGTATTTTGCCAAGTAACATTCTGTGGTCGTTCCACCAATAGTTCAGGCAGAATAAGGTTTTGCTCATTCCATCATCTCATTACCTATGTTTTCCTTTTGAGTCATTATTTTATATGGTGAATAGTTTTGTTCTGTAAAGTTCATGAAAGAAGCATCACTGTGAGCCAACAATTTCAACTTGTACTACATTCAATAATTGAACTATAGACTTCAGTAAATTAAAACTACCTAGTGAGTTCTTGGAAGTGCTTGTGAACCACCCGGATCAGATTGACCACTGTATACAATATTGTTTGCCTGTAAGTTCAACATATTCTCAATTACCTCATTAAAGAGAGATAAGGATAAAAATTATATAATTTATACAATACCTTAGCTTTGCTACACCCAGTCCTGTAATGACCTTTTTCACAAAATTTGCATATTTTTCTTTTTTTAGTAGCCTCTTCTTGAGACAATTCTAATCTGGAAGATAATCTGGAAGGAGGTCTTGGTCGCCCTTTATGCCTCAGAGATGTCGTAGGATCACGAATATTAATTTCAGAAATTAAACTTGATGAATTTTGGGATAGGGTTGGTGCAATAGGATCAACTTGGTGATTCAGTCCTTGGTATGGCACATCATCTCCTTCAGGCGATCTTAAGTTATCATATTCTTCTAACTTGCTTGTTAGAAACCTATCAAATTCAGCAGCAAAGTTAGGCACCTTATATGCAACCTCTAAATCCTTGTTGCATTTGTAACGAATATCCCAATGAAGATTACGATCAACTTCAAAATTTTCAATAGTAGCACCCATGCCAACATCTCCAAATCAATGTCGAGATTCAATGGTCCATCGCTTCAAAATATAATGATCTGGCATCTCTGAAACATGTTTCTTCCACAATATGTACAGGGCATGTCTGCAAAGTAATCCAACATAATCAAAATGTCTACAGATGCATGAAACTACAACCCTATTAGAATCATATAACACAGTCCTCTATTTGATTCTCTCTTTTGTCGCTCGTTCAACAAGATATGTAGTTATTCTCCCTTCTTTGTGCACTTTATCAGCCTAATAAATCTGGGCATCCTTCATTTCTTGTTTGAAAGTAGAAAACAAGGCTCTTGTATAGCATCTACCAGCTTGCTCCTCAAGTGGCAATTCCAAAGATAGTACAGCCTGGAGTCGATAGCTTTGAAATTTTCATCCTCCTCGGCTTTTCGACAACTTGCCAATGTCTTGTCATATTGAACGACAAACTCAGTTAAAGGTGTACTTGCATGAACATATGTATCGAAAAAAGTATTTATGTTTTTCGCTATTTGACTCGTCCGCGTGCCTGTAAGAAACTTATCATTCAAATAGCAAGGTAACCAACTAGCTCGCCGCTCCCACAACTTTGGCAACCAACTTTTTTTCTCGTAGCTTGTACGTTGCCATCATCTCTTTCCAACAATCTCCGGCTTCACATATACTGCTACTGCTTCGCAGTCTATTGAAATGCAATTCAATCTCGGGTCCGTGGATAGCTTTGAGATGGACCATATGCTCTCCAACATTCTTGTCTAGATGCCAATCACAATATCGGTGTATAGTATTTGAAAAAAATCTAGCAATTGTATTCCCAATAGCCGCATCCTGATCAGTAATGATAGCTCCTGGTGCTTTACCCCCCATACATCTAAGCCACTACTCAAATAACCACACAAACGTCTGCTCTATCTCATCAGCTAACAATGCACATCCGAACAAACTAGATTGTCGATGATGATTGATACCAGTGAAAGGAGCAAATGGTAAACAGAAATTATTAGTACGATATGTCACATCAAATATAATTATATCACTAAACTTTTGGTAGAATTCTTTTGATCTTCTATCAGCCCAAAAAACACTTCTTAATGTGTAGTCATCATGTAATCCAATGCTTGAGTAAAAATTTGGATCTTGGTCCCTTTTTTCCATAAAATGCTTAACAATTTTAGCACAATTTTTGCCCAAATTGTTCTTCCTCTCAACTCTTAGGTGATCATGGACTTGTTGTGGTGTAATCAAGTGTTGTGGGTCAGGCTCGAAGGAATTGACAACCCCTGCAATGCTTGCGTTTGATATGCCTTCGCTATGAAGCTGAGTAATTAAGTTCTTCACTACTGGTTGACGATGGACCTTCTTATGAGACCGATGCTTTATTGCTTTCGATGGAGTGGATAACTCGTGATTGTTATGTTCAGGAACAAATTTGCCAACTCTCCATCTTCCTAACTTTGTGAGGTAAATCTTGATCATTGCTTTGCAATCAACCCGTATCTCACGACGATGATCTACCTCTTCGTCCACAATTGGTTTCTTCAAGACTCTCATTTTTCCTTCCTTGATACATATAATTAATATGGATATGACTAAATTGGGATCAGACCTAGACTTACTAGTGGATGACCATCTAGTTCCAAATCCCATCTTCAATGCATACCCGTTATAAAAAATTGTACGCATCCTCCTGTGTAGCAAACTCCATTCCTATCTTCGGCGTAATGGTGTCCAAATCATCTTCATCTCCATCTCCTACACCATCTCCCAAATCAACACCATCTCCTACACAATTAAACACAATAACGAATGAACAAAATATGAATGACTTTTTCTTCAACTCGCCTATAGTGTGTTTCTTAGTATATGTCGGACATGGCACTCTGGAATAAAAACCGAGCAAGTAAATAGCAATAGGTAAGAAAGACTAGATGTGTTTGATATACCAGCAGAGGAGAGGTGACCCTCTTCTCTACAGTGAGCACGACACCCTCCTTCGTCTTCAGCCTAATCGCGGTCTATACCAGCTGCATGAAAAATCAAACACAATCAGTAAAAAAAATGACGAATACCATATGTTGTTCCGGTATGAAGAATCCAAAAATTGGCGGAAAGATCGTACCTTGATGGCTTCGATGGCGTACTCCACCTGGAACAGCCTCTCCACCGGGGCAGAAGGTGTTGACTCCTCGATCATACTCGGTCCTTCACAAAAAGAAACCTAGATTTGTCAGTAGATTAAGAGGATTAAAGGAAATAGGGGTGAAAGGATTCAATTTTTAACCTAGGGAGAAACATAGCGAGAAGAAGAGGGAGAGAAACCCTAGAGGCGGCGGGGGGAGGGGGTAGGGGTTTGCTGCTGCCAGCTAGCGGTGGGAGGTACGGTGAGAGAAGCCCTGTGCGGCGATGGGAGGTACGGTAGGGGAGAAACCCTACGGCGGTGGTCGGAGGTACGAATAGAGAAACCCTGTTGTGCGACGGCGGTGGAAGCGGCGGTGGGGTGGTGAACGGTGGGGAAGGGGTGGTGGGAAGGGCTGGTATGGTGTCCCATACTGTCCGACGGCGGTGGAAGCGGCGGTGGGAGGCGGTGTGAAGGGCTGGGATGGTGTCGTGAGGGAGGGTAAGGGAGGTGAGAGAGTAATTAGGAAAATCACTTAAGAGGACTTATGTACAAATATATCACTTAAGTGTTATTTGTGAGATGGAGGGCTGGGATGGTGCCACATCACCGTCACCCTCATTTGAGAGTGAGGTGTCATCCCACCTCCCTTATTCTCTCTCTCTCTCTCTCTCTCTCTCTCTCTCTCTCTCTCTCTATATATATATATATATATATTATATATATTATATATATAATGGCTGCTCGTTGAGGAATTCTGAAAAAGCGTTTGATTTTTGCTGCGTTTCGATAGGTTTCGATTCTGATTCGGCGGTCAGTGGACGGATGGTACTATTCAGGAGGCTATTCTACCGGAAGCCACCGGATCGACTTCTCGAGATCTCCGAGAGAGTTTACGGTAATAAATTCCTCCTCGCCTCTTGATACCGACATTGTCGTGTTATATATATATATATATATATATATATATATATATATAGAGAGAGAGAGAGAGAGAGAGGGATCAACACACGAAGTGGAGGTCGATGCGACAGTTTTTGGTTTTATATATATATATATATATATATATATATATATATATATATATATATATATATATATATAGAGAGAGAGAGAGAGAGAGAGATGGGTGGGGGGGGGGGGGGGGGGATCAACACGCGAAGTGGCTGGAAAATATCTTTTTATGGTGCCACGTATCATCGAGCCGAACAAAGTGCATTACGTGGAGGTCGATGCGACGGTTTTTGGTTCGATCGCGACAGAATCCTCTCGTTTAGCAACTCATTCCTCCACCAACTTTCTTTAGCAACTCATTCCTCCACCAACTTTCTTTAGCAACTCATTCCTCCACCAACTTTCTTTCTTTCCGCTTCCTTCAACCACCAACAAGAAAAAAAAGACGTATTTTTATTTATTTATTTTCTCCCGTTGCTCGAACCTGCAACCTCTTAGGAGGATGTCTCCCTCTAACCACTTGAGCTAGAGGCCTTGGCAGGACATTTTTTATTTTATTTTTGAAACAGGTAAGTATATTACAGACTCCTAGTCCGAATGCCACACTCCCAGCCTGAAGGCCCAAGGCCACAAGGTCCTTGGCTTAGTAGTATATATATATATATATATATATATATATATATATATATATTGAAGATGTTAGGTGCCTGATCTAACTGTCCAGCAATGGTAGGAACTCGATGGAAATTGGCCATTAATTCAACAGGAATTTGCAGTAAATTGAAGATGAAGACAAAAATAGGAGAATTGGAGAACTAGGTTTGTTTTTTATGTAATCCGAAAAGAAGTACAAGGAAATGTTAATGCTGTAAGGAAAATTGGCAAGAAAACGAAATGAGATCCAAACTTCTGACTCTTCTATATTACATTCTCCTTTATATAGTCTGGGAATTACATGAGATGGCTAACTACCTACTAATTTGTAACTAATTTCTGCTGAGCTGGCTGATTAGGCAATTTGCTGAGCTGGAGCAATTAGTTGAGCTGGCTTGAGGCTTTTGCTGAGTCAAGTGATGGGAGTGATCCGTAGGACTGAGCTTTCAAACATAGAATTGGAGGGAAAATCCCAGAGCTCTGAGAATAAGCTCTGATACTGCATTTCTGAGCAAGTTCTGATATTAAACTTCCCACTCCTGATCCAGAGAGATTATAGGCAGCTGTTCATTTGAAATTACTGCTACAGATACACTCTGATATCCAGTGTACTCAGCCAGGTACCTATCAAGGAACTAAGCCAAGAAAACAACATTCATGAATTCCGGAGAAGAATCTGAGTCCACGGCTATCCTGCTAGGCCGATTGTGGTCAGAGCAGATTGTTCTTCTTTTCTTATACGGCAGGGACTTGAAAACATTTTAGTGCATGCCTGGACGGCTGTCGGCTCTACTTCTTCTTGAACGAGCCTTGGTGCAAAATCTTGGTCGCACCAAACAAGGTGAGCATGGATTTCCAAGCAAAAAGGAACTGAGCCCCCCACCCAGGTTAGTAGGTTAGTGTATGTTGGGGGTCATCTGGCATCTCTCTTCATTGGACTTCCTTCTTTGGATTTTTCTGCTGCATTTCTCTTCATTGGACTTCCTTCTTTGGATTTTTCTGCTTCAGCCTCTTTTTGGGCCTTCTTCTTCTCAAGTTCTGCCTGCTTGCAATTTTCCTCGTTTGCACGCCGAAACAATCGTACGAAATTAAGAAGGGTGGCAATAACTGCAATAATATTTTTAGGCAGAACAATATCATGTGAATTATGATACACAAAATATTGCAGCATATGGTACTATATACAAAGAGGATATTCATTGTCAAATCAGTAAGAATGTGAAGGAAATACGCAAGTACAACAAGAACTTAGCTCTACCATTGATTAGTTGAGATGGAATGCAGAGAGAGATGCTCCTAGGTCATACAGTAAAATGGTAAAAGAGTAGAGAAAAAATTGTAGTGTACGCTTAAAAGCATCTCATAAATGACTACTCTCAAATTAATAATAGCTAGTCCAAATTTGTCTCAGTTAACAAGTTGAGCTCAAACTTGGAACTGTCATGCCCCTAAACCAGCGGAAACAAACAATACAACTCAACAATTGCAGCTGCAAGTCTTACATATCAATCTCAAGTAACCCAGTGATTAAATTCTCAAAATCTCATATAAAATTAATACACTAAAATTAGGACAATAAAATTTTCAACTTACAACATTATTTACAATCTAAAAACATCCTCAATCTTACTCCTCTAGTACCCAAAAATCTCAAAATGGAATACTCTGCTACAAATATGAAATAAACAAGAAAATTGTGATATTTTTGTGTAAGCTCACATAGCTCAGTTAGCAAATAACAACTACAAGTATCCTTATTTAACATTTCACATTTCCAAAAATACACTTAAATATATCTACCATATAAAAATATCACTACTTTTAGACATAAACAAAAGAAACTGAAATGGCACCAACTCCATATATGCTTTGACATATTATCTAAGCCACAAAACCATGACTACACAACGCTATTAGACAGCCCTTACGATTTAGTGTGGTGGTCAAACCATGCACTAGCATGCTAGCATGTCTCAAACGCTAGTAACCGATCCCAGTATTTCAGGGGCTAAAAATATATGGCCAGAATATAATAATTAGTCATCACAAGATATTATCGGGCGAATCAAACGCCTCCCTGTATACATGGCTCCACTGAAATCCTACGACTTTTCAGGTAATAGTACCGACTCGCGTACCATTTCTCCAAAAACTATAAAAGAACATGCCCTACTCAGTAACACGTAACAAAACAACTACTCAAATATAACAAAACAAGAAAAATGCATACAACCCAAATTATTTTCAAGTGTACCCAAGAAGAGAAGCAACAATGATATTAAAAAAATGTAAAACTGATTGTCTAACAAGATTATAATCAACCATATACTGGAACTTAAATTTTACACAATAAGAAAATGAGTGCAAAATACTAAATAGGATAAACCCACTTACCTAGACAATCCTCAACAATATTGTACAAATGTTTTCAGGGACTTCACACCACAACATACTTTCTTGTCCTCTACTCAGACAAAACTTACTTATCCAAAACTCTCCTTCAAGTCACTTCCTCCTCTCTTCTCTCTCTCTTTTTATTGTGTCTAAAACCAAGATAGCCCCTTCTATTTATAGCTTCTATTATCCTGCTAATTTTAGTAGGATAGTAATCCTAAACATAAGGGAACTAATACAACTACAGAAATCCTAAAACAAATCTTGCCTAAATCTGTCCAAATATTTATGCTGATTTAAACAACAGAATGAAGGCCTTAAGCAACAAAATTAGATATTCTGCCTACACAAAACTTGTATATCTTTTTTCTTATCTTTCCGAATTGTGGTCTTAACTCTTAAGCCTAAATCTTAACTGTATCCTAGGAGATATCATTGTTTTACTGTTTTAACTTTCGGCTCCCGGGACTAGCGACCCTTGTCAAATTGTAGTACTCAAGCGGATCCTCGAGCACTCTAACCCGGGAAGAAATGAGACGTGTGCCTACACGGCTGCCACTATTCTGAAGTTCTAGGTTCAGAACTTCCCTCTCTCCTGCTTAGTTTTTTGATAGCAGGTGGGCCAAGACAAGCATAACGTATGGTTGTCATTGAGAAGGTTGATAAAAGGCTTATTTTATTCCAAATTTTATTATATTTATCCTAAATCATCCTAAAACTAAATGTTTTTTTTTTCATATATATAACCTTTCATATGAATAAATATTCCAATGATATTCCAACTCATAATAATAAATCCTAATCAAATTATGGTAGCAATTTAATTCTAATACTCTATAACATTTTCAAGAGGAATACTAATCCTAATTGGATTCATAATAAATTATAATTTCACCCACTTTACTTCTCTATAATCAATAGGATATATAACTAGGACTTCACAAACAATATTACAAATACCTAATAGGATTCCAAATAATTGCAAAAGCAATAATAACTTCAAATGTAAGTACACTGCCATAATAATCTCATTAAAATAACCCAAAATAATCAAAAGTATCTTAAATTTTGTTATATTACATAAACCTTCTTTTTTGAGATAAAATGATGCGTATAAATCCCCCTTGTTTTATTAAAGATAATTATCAAAACAAGTCCCAATTACAAATGTAGGCTACTCCACTAACACAATGAAAGATAAAAACAAGCATGTGTATTCCAATAATTCCAATAAGACATCAAGTTGTCTATACAAAAATCTGAGTTCACATTATCCACCCTACATTGTTGCTTGCAGGCTTAAACTTTCAGCTCTCGGGACTAGCGACCCTTATCAAATTGTAGTAATCAAGTGGATCCTCGAGCACGATCTCTAACCTGGGAAGAAATAAGACCTGTGTCTACATGGCTGCCACTATTCTGAAGTTCTAGGTTCAGAACTTCCCTCTCTCCTGCTTAGTTCTTTGATAGCAGGTGCGTCAAGACAAGCATATTGGATGGTTGTCATTGAGAAGGTTGATAAAAGGCTGCAAGGCTGGAAAGGCGAGCTCCTTTCCATGGATTGGAGACTTACTCTCATTAACTACTCACCTTTACGATACAAATTTCGTTAATAGTTTCCTTTAGGACATCAAGTGTTTTAAGGATACATATCAGAGAAAGGTTTCATTTACCATCGATAAGTGGATAGTTGTAAAAAGGAAGAGTTTCGAGGAAAGGGGATCAGTGATCGCAGTGATATGAATAGGCAATATATTTGCCAAATGGTGGTGGGAGACTAGGACGGATATAGAAAACGGTCTTATTAGAGACTGTTCAAGCAGCCACCAGTATCACTAGGCACCCTAGTACCAGTGTATCGAGGGAGGAGTATGGATTCGAACCAACCCTAGGTTAACAAGTGTAACGAGGGATTCCGATTCCAACCCATAAAAATTAATTAAATGGGAGGGTTCTTGGTGCTATAGTAGCCTGGGACAGGGGATGATCATTAATAATTGGCCTTATCTCAAAAAAAAAAAAAAAGTTAACAAATTACGGATGTAAGGAAGGAATTTGGGTGAAAATCCATGATCGGGATGGGGGTGTCAAAAGTTAATAATTGGCCTTATTTCAAACACCGTAATAGCGGAAAAAATCCATGATCGGGATAAGGGTGTCAAAGTTAAGAATGTTTTCTTCTTTGGGGCAACATTTACCATGGGAAGGGGTAGAATTTGCTTCTGGGAGGATTCTTGGAGTGGGGGAAATATCAACTCCAAGACCTTTACAAGGAGGCATGGGATGAACTAGATTCGATGGCATTACAATGGAGGCCCACATTTAAACGTTCCCTTGGTGAGGACCTTAGAAGGGTTATAGTAAGGTTCTTAAATCATCTTCAACAATGGGGACCAACTGACAAAGATGCCGAAGATTTATGTGTGTGGAGATAGGAAAGTAGTGGTTGCTTCACAGTCATCATTCAAGCAATCTCCCATCAAAATGGGGTCGGTTATGAAGCATAAGATAGCTCCATAAAAGATTTGACAAAGGTTTAAGACTCGTTGTCAACCTGAAGTCAAGCTTGTATGTTTGTGCCAAATTTCTAACCAAGGTAACTATGAGCATGAAAGGACTATATCATAAAACCTAGGTGGCTAGTTGGAATGTAGATATTGGATTACAGTTTAAACTCATGCAACCAAGGGTCCCCTATACTTTAAAGTCTATACAAAAAGGTAAGATCGATACAATTTGATATATTGCAATCATCTCTATGACACATTATGCCAAATAGTTCTTAGTAAAATTCTTATATTGAAACCTCAACTTTGGAGAAATAATGGATTAGTATACCAAGGCCTTAAGGACACTTAAAGGCCCTATGAAAGTTCCCTTTATCTAGTTTATATACAGGAACACAATTCTTATGAGGGAGAACCTCATTAAAAGGAAGGAGAAAGGATCAGACGCTAGTGGACTTTGTTATAGACACAAGGAATCCATAGACCATTTTCTCCTACATTTCTCAGAAGCTTGTACTATTGGGGAAGTGTGTAAGAACCTATTCCAAATTGATAGTCATCCAGGGACTATCAAATTCTTTGGAGTAAATGAAGGGA
The DNA here is from genome assembly GCA_036927795.1 of Iris macrosiphon. Lineage (NCBI taxonomy): Eukaryota > Viridiplantae > Streptophyta > Magnoliopsida > Asparagales > Iridaceae > Iris > Iris macrosiphon. Next base: position 63,536,490 of record JAYESA010000005.1, read on the forward strand.
GCGTAGAATCATGCCAAAGAACAGATGACTCCGAGAGTTACAACGGATATTTGTTGGGGTGTGTGGTTGGAATGGAATAATTATATATCTAATGAGGGGAAAAAGATCAAACAACCAATGTTCATTTTATCTAATATCCAGTTATGGACAGGGTAAGAGTCAAGAGACGTACATCACCCGAGACCATGAGAGCCTTCCCGCACGAGTGAAATTAAGGATTCTGCGACATGACGGATGCAGATGACATGAATTTGAACCCTTGGTTTTATCTTCTACTATATCGTATATTGTGGCCACTTTGATGGGTCGTGCATAGCTCAACTTTAACGTAACATGGGTTTTTTTCTATCCCACCATTTATCTCGAAAAGAAATATTAACATTGGATTTCTGAGAGAAACCGTAAGAAAGAAAAATAGGGGCCTGGTAGTAGGAATATTCTCCCTCTCGAAAAAAAGTTGGAGGTTCTGGTTCTGGTTCTCATAAAAGGAGCCTTGTCCAACATGTTTTAAGCAGTCTAGTTGAGGTTTTTGAAGGTTTATTATTAGATCGTATTAGGGATCCTAATTAGTAAATACATAAAACAAAAGTTATGGGCTTGTTTGGATCAATATCCAAGTTATCTCGCAGTCTCCTTACTCTTGAACCTTTTGCACCACAGTTTTGCCAGTAATTTTTTTTACAGAATCACTAGAAAAGAAGGAAAAAACAGTCAGAGTAGGGATTTTATCGCTCACCAAGAAACTCCTTGTTTTTAGTTTACTTCGGAAAAACTTAGTTGTGAAGCTCTGACTTTTTGCATTTTGTATAATTTGGAATTGGAGTTAGGTTATAGAAGAGCTTGTTGTACAAGTATTAGCATTGCTGAGCATATTTCTTAAGACTAAAAAAAAATTCAAATGAACGAAAGCTTGTATGTTTATTAATCATAAGTAGAGTTAAGAGTTTAATTTTTAGCTGTTCTCTTATTATTGCAGAATATATTAGTCTTCTAAGTGATGCCTTCAAAAGCCCTTGAGACTTGTGAAGGGTTGTGGCATGTCATGATCTTAACCCTTTATATGGGGATTGGAGTGTGAAAACCAGAATCATGCCTCCTGGCATTTTGGCTAGAATCAAGTGTAGCTACATATTTATCATTTTAAAATCTGGTAAGTGGGCCACCAGACAAGTATATGAAAAAGGAAATTCAGAAAATTTACATGAATAGAATCTCTTTTGCACAACAATGTCAAATAAGATGATCCTCTATTTTCATGATATACATAATTTGCAAATGCTTAATTGATAAGAAAAATGCAAAAGAAATGCCAGTCATGATTCATACGAAGAATAAAATTCAGTGCTTCCTTCAGTGTTAACTTGTGTAAATACAAATGCATGAAAGAAAGAAAAAAATAAGCATCTTGTGAACATGTATACAAACAATTCCATCTTGATGATATGTATGAATAAATGTGATATAGATATTCTCACTAACATAATACAACTATATGACTTAATCAAGAAGATAAATGGCTAAATCTTACCTTGTTCAAAGGGGCAACGAGCAGGATCTTCACCAAAATAAAGGGCAAGTCCATCTGAATTTTTACCCTGACAGCATTTGAAAGGGCTAAGAAAGGAAAATACTCTTTGACTGCAAAATTAACCAGCAAACATTATTTTTGTTAATAGCACAAGCGTTTTAGCATACCACTGCAGTGTAGAGTGTCGTTATTGATTGAACTTCAGCTCCAGCAACAGAAGTAAATTCCTTCAAAGTCTAAAAGGAAAGCTTACATAAAATGTCATAAGAGACTAGAAATAAACGATCTGGAAAATATTAAAAGTAGCAACATGGTTAAACACGATCAATTGCAAAAAAGTTTTTCAGTAAAAAAAATGGAAAGTAAAACAAGAATTGATCTGAATGTGCTGAAAAGAGAGAGTAGGTGCCTATTGTTTGCGTATATATCACCAAATAGGGAGCTAGTGTAAATATGTTTGGAGAACCAAATGCCAACAGTTCTTAGAACTTTTGGTAAAAGTGTAATACCAGAGCTCAAACCTTCGGCTTGAAATGCTTGAAGTATTGTCTTGCTTAACCATTAACTGATGATGGATTGAGGCCTTATCAAAAGTGTTCCACAATATTTACCTTGTAAAGGTGTTGTTATATCTTGCTTGGACAAGATCAGCCGAACTTTAGATTAGATACAAGGTAAATATTGTACTAGAATAATAGGTTGTACCTTGCGGAACATGTCTGATACTGGGCCATCTCTTTCTGATGCAGTCAGCTCTTGCTCAACCTTTTCCAATCCTTTGACAATGGCTTGTTGATCTTCAGCCAAAGCCTTCAATTGAACCTGTATGAATAAGATTAGATATCAGACTTCAATACTACTTTTTCGACCATTATATATTAGGAAAACTCTGGAACCTTCGATGCTGCTTCCAGGTTGATAAGATCCTCATGGAAGTCCAAAAGTTCGGATGACTTTGAGGCAAGGACCTGATGATCATGACAGCTCATGCTTTAGAGCAAATGGTATAATTGCTTTAATGAGAAAGCAGACAATCCATAAATATTCAATGATTGTACACAAAGGAACAGATGGTGTACGTACCTTACATAGATAATGCATAAGTGTCATTTTATTATTAGTAGCACGGGTATCTGTAAGTTTCAGAAGACTGTCCAATCGGAAACCAACAGCTGAACCTGCACGAAGTGAACTGTTGAGATATTAAGTACCATTATGCAATATCCCAATAAGTGTGGACCTATATGTAAATGTACCATTCACATCTCTATATATATGAGTCCAAACCCTCACTTATGGGCCGAGGGGTTAATTATATTGTCTACATGGTATCAGAGCCAAAACCCTAATGCTAGCCGCCACCCCTTCTCTCTCTCTCTCTCTCTCTCTCTCTCTCTCTCTCTCTCTCTACTCAAAACCCTAACCCTCGTAACATTGTGATAAAAATACCAGGAAAAAGTGAGATCTAACCATGAGTATGGAAGCAACAAAGTACTATTATCCTCTCAGTTCACTCTTAATCCAAAATCGAACATTGAGAAGTGAAATTTGTGAATCAGGTTTGCCACTACCAAGGACACAATACTTCAGTTCCCTCCAACCAAAAAAAAAAGGATTGAGAAGTAAAGCTTGTGAATCATGTTTCACACTACTAAGGGCATTTATCCAAATAGAGAAGTTAAATAATGATATTAGAGTTCTTTGCAACTATGGTTATAACCACAACAAGGAGAAACCAGTTATTGCCTCTCATCGGTAACATAATATTGCGGAACAAGTGAAACAATTGTTACCTCTTGCAGTTCCTTGGTTTAATGTATTCCCAAGATAAAGGATTTTCTTCATGATTTCCTTCAGTTTATCAGAGTTCCGAATCTGATAAATAGTAAATAGTTGTCATGATAATGTAGACCGAAGAGATAACTACACAAAACATAAGAGCATTAGAGACATACCTCTTCACATGCAGAGTTAACAATATTCAAGCACTTTCTAACATCTGAGATCTGAGAAAGTAGAAACAGCAGGATAATAGGTCAAAAAACTTTCACTAACCTAGGCAAATTTGGAAACTGTTGACAATACACAACCTGCGTGTTAAACTGAATCTTGAAAGAAAATACTCTTAACTTGGATTCCACCCTAGGAACTTTCATTAACTCCAAAAAGTACTGCACCACAAGTAACAAAGGATATGTAAATTTACAACATTGGCTTTGATAAAAATTGTTTTCATATAATATATATATATATATATATATATATATATATATATATATATATTAGTGTGTATTCATGACAATAGAAAATAATGCCCACTGAAATTGATCCATATCCTCAAGAATCATTTATTTTGGTGGAGAAGGAAGTTGACAATCATCTCCAAATCTTAGAGTGGAGAATGGTCAGTAACTTCCTTATTGAAATAATTTAGTAGAAAAACGTAAATATGTCAACAACTGGTCTACTACTTGGTAATTATTTTTTAGTGAAGGCTTGTACATTTTGACAAAATAAAACAAAAACAAAAAAGCATAAACATTTTTTTTCCTTCCAAAAATTCAGTGGGGGACTTAATCCCATGCACTAGACATGGGTGTGCCACTGGATGTGGATCCTCCCCACTAATATATTTCAACGAAAAGGCCACCGGCTTTGGAATTGGTAGGACATGCAATATGATAATGGGTTCATTGATGTGGTTTGAATATATATATATATATATATATATATATATGGAAAAAGGTAATTGTATTGATTAATTCAGCTTTACATCCATCCAAGTTACATGGAACCACTCTTGTTTGTCATCATACATCTTACAGCATACTCAATATTATTTATAATCCCTATTATTGCAGTGACAGTGCCTTCAAATATACGCCTGTTGCGCTCCTTCCAAATGTGCCAAACCACGGCGACGAGTCTGATTCGGGCCCCTCTATACCATGTCGTTCCACGCTTCCTCTCCCCTTTGAGCAGTCCCAACACCACCTCCACGTCTAGTGCGTCTCCTATGTGCAAGCGAAGCCGCCTTGCCTGTTCTTGTATAATGTGCTTTGAGCAGACGCAATTAAATAAAATGTGCTTCATGAATTCCCCGCTACTTTGGCAATAAGATGCACCCTTGACCCGCCACTTGTACTCCAAAACGGGCCAATCTATCTAGCGTCAGAAGCCAACCCATCTTCAGTCTCCACATACACAACTACATTTTACGTGCTACTCCTTTGGCCCAAATGAACTCCGCCCCTTCCATTTGAGGTTGTAGTCCGCGAAACGACTTGTATACCCTCCCTTGCTCGAACCGTCCGCTAGAGGAACGTATCCCAGACCCATACCCATGTATCATTTTCCAGACTCATCAATATGAATCGTTCTAATAATCCCTACCACTTGCCTTGTCCAGCGCTGTAGGTCAGGCCGCCACCTTCCTTGCTGCAGTATGCAACTTACCCGTTGCTAGCCCGCAACATGTCCGCTGGCCAAGCCTCCACATCTGTCCGCGAGGCTCTGATGATCTATCCAAGGCCTGTGCCACAAGCTCGTAGTACTTCCGTCCTTGAAAGATCTCGAGATATGTCCCTTTACTGCATTCCGGAATTGGAGCACAGTTTTGAAGGTCACCGAGTCATTTGAGTTCCCCCGATGAGTCCAAAAATTCGAGCCCTTCAAGTACCTGCTAGATGTCCATACAACCCATAACGATTTATTAGAGATGAACCTCCTTGGAAGCTTCATTCCTGCAATCTCTCGAAGGGTCCTCAGCGACCGCAATCCCACTCCTTCCATCTTAGGACGACACAAGTCCTCCCAACCAATGGCATGAATACCAACATGACATGAAATTTGCACATATCTATTCAATTTTTTTAATAGTAGCTATCGGTATCCTGATTGCATGTAGCCAAAATGATACGATTGTCGATATAACAGATCGTACCAACTCAATCCGCCCTCCGAAAGACACTCTGCACGTACCAGCCCTCCAATCGCCTCTGTGCGTACTCAACCAACCCCTGACACTCCATATTCCTCGCATAATTCACAGATAATGGGATCCCCAAGTATTTGACAGGCAGCTCCCTTTGTCGACCCACAAAACAGGAGCCCTCCCCTCTTTGTCTGGACAGTGGACATCGAGATAGGCTTTGCTCTTGTCCCTGTTGAGATGCAAGTCCGAGTATTCCGCAAAAAGCCGCAAGACCTCTGACGTAGCGATGAGCCCTGAAAACGTCGGAGCCATAAATACCAACAAATCATCCACATAGATCAAATGTGACACGTGAGGCCGCATGGAGCAATACAGCAGGATAATCCGCCTCCTATGGACCGCCACATCCATAAGACGTGAATCACCAAGGTGAATAGATACGGGAAAAGTGGATCTCCATGTCGTAGCCCTCGGCTGCCGCGTATAAATCCGTACGGCTGTCCCTTGATCAGAATAGAGAAAGTAGTAGTCAAAATACATTCTCGAACCATATCCACCCACCGCTATTCAAATCCCATGGCAAGCATAATGTGACAGACGAAATCTCGATTGACCGTGTCATACGCCTTACACAAGTCCAGCTTGACACATGCCTTCTTTCCTCCTACTTTGTTGAAACCCCGAACCAACTCGTACGCAAGTTATTGTCTGCAATACCCCTGCCCTTGATGAACACAGCTTGGTTGGCAGAGACCAAGTCCTGCATAATATCCTCCATACACCGGCACATAAGATGTGTAATCAGTTTATTATATATAGAGTTACAGCATGCAATAGGTCGGAAATCAGCAAGTGCGGTAGCCCCCTCCTTTGGAATTAGTGTAAGGAATGTATGATTCAGTTCCCGCAAAAGTCTATCTTGGCTAAAAAAATCTTGGTCATCTCTAGTACTTGGTCTTTATCTGCGCACAATGCACCTTATAGAACTTACTCCAGAAACCATCAGGTCCCAGAGCCTTGTTGGTCTGCCTTGTTCGAAATAGCTTCCAGTTCCTCCATACAAATCGGCACCAGAAGAGTCTGATTACCAAGCATGGTAACCAAACGCTTGCACAAAATAGAGGAAAACATAGTCATATAATTATTCTGATTATATAGGTCAGAATAATACCGGATGGCTTCCGCTCGCAACTCGCTCTGAGATGTGGTCTCCTTACCGTCCGGCCCAATCAGCTTACTGATATGGTTACGATGTTGTCTTATTCGCACCACATCATAGAAGAATTTGGAGTAGTGGTCCCCCTCTCGTAGCCAATCGCACTTTGTCCGTTGCGCCAATTATACCTCCTCCTGTAGCTGGAGTACTCCAACCTCCCTGATGAGCTCCTTCTCCACCGACGCCAAGTGTTGGTTGAGCAGATATGTTTGAAGCACTCCCTGGACGCCCCTCAGCCTGCCCTCCTCCTCCAGCCAACGGCGTGGACATGCCCGACTCCGGGCTTTAAGCCCGGCTTTCACCGCCTTCAACCGTTTAACTAATCGATATTGGGGGTGTCCCCTTACCGACTCTTGCAGACCGGTACGCACGACCGCTTCATATCCCTCCATCATTGGCCATTTATTGTTGTATCAAAAAGGCCAAGCTTTAGGTTGTTCCTCCTCGACAAAACGAACGGAGATGGGCGAGTGATCACTCGTGCATGCCGCGAACCCTTCAGCCACCGTAGTCAAAAACTTGTGAAACCATTCCCGATTGCCAAGTGTCCTATCAAGATGACATGCAACACGTTTTCGCTCTAACTTGTTGTTCTACGTCCAAATGTGACATGCTCTCTCCAATGCCTGAAGACCCGACTACAGCAAACACTGTTGGAAATCTTGAAATATGACATCTAGAAGAGTCATTTTCCCTACTTTCTCATGCCGATAAAGTAGCGCATTGAAGTCCCTCATTAGCAATAGGGGCAGCCTGTGATGTACTTCCGTCACCACGCTGAGATATATAATTTCCTGCCAGAGCCTATCGTGTTCGCGTCTGTCATTCTGAGCATAGATAGCACCAAACAAGACCTTCAGCCCTCCCTTATTTGCCAACTCTACCGCTATCACTTGATCCGAGGCATGGATAACCCGGCCATCCCAACACCGAGTGTCCCACCTCACCCATATTCTTGTTGTATTGCACATATTAAGGTTGTGAGTCTGTTACCAATGGGCTTGTGTCCTCCTCACCAGCATCCTTTTCGATTTGATCTTGGTTTCGAGTAATGCAACCATTGTACACTGTGACTTCCTGATCACGTCACTGGCCTCTTCCACCGACCCAACGAACACACCCCCCGCACGTTCCATTCAATCACTGACATTAATGATCTTGGATATCCCTAACTATATCCTCTGAGTCGCCAGTTGGGGTGTTGGTGAACTCAATCCAATCATCCTTCTTCATTTTCTCGAACTTGTGGGCCTGTAGCAGCTTTCTCCACTCCGGATTATCCACACATAGTACTCCCTCATCTCCTTGTCGAGCTTCGAAAATCTGCCATGCATCCTCCCTCAGAGGACCGACATGTCTTTTTCTACTTGAACCGCCTCCTCTCTCCATGGACCCAGCAAGCCGCAGATTGTTTGCAGACCCATTTCCTGTTGTTGAACGACGTATGTAAATGTTATTTGCGCTCCCGGTCAAAGGTCGACCTCTAGTTTCGACTCGCATCTTTGCTTGAAACACAATCATCGAACCTGCTTCAAGGCCCCCTGCTCCACCCAGTGTTGTGAAGTCCTCACATCCACCAACGCCTCATTTCCTGTTAGTCTGGCGGTTCTCCACGGCCATACATTTGTCCCGACCGATGTCAATTATCAGTTCCCCTCCCCTAGTCGAGCCATCCAACGGCTCCAGCTAGCTCCTCACGACATCACGACCCACGGCGCCTCTGGCTATGTTGGTTCCAAAGCATCCTCCGAAGCACACATCATATCTGCCTCCGCATTAGCCTGCCCAACTGTTGTACAGTCCTTGGAGGGATGTCCAAAACACCGACAGTAGTGACACGTGGGGGGTACCCACTCGTACTCCACCTTCTGATACAGAACTTCTCTCAAGGGCACATCATACTCCAGAAGGTTGGGAAGCTCCTTGCCTGCTTCAATTTCGACAAACACCCACGCAAACCCCATCTTCGATCTGTTTATCGTAGTATCATCAGCTTTTATTGGCTTCCTAATTAGACTCACAAGTCTGATCATCAAAGGTACACTCCAATAAATAACTGTGAGTTCAGGGAATCTAACCCAGACTGGCACCGAATGAAGTACTTTCTGCTCACATCTAGACTCAGGCGTCCACTCCTTCATGATGATAAGTCTCTCGTCAAACGTCCAAGACCCCCTTGCAAGATTCGATCCATGTCTTCACGCAGCCCAAAACGAACGTAATAGAAGCCGTTTTTTCACGCATAGAAATCCATGAAACCTTTGGGTCGCCACAAGCGAGATGCATACGCCCTAATATGCCCATAAAACGGCCGATTGCCCAATACATAGTATATTCCGCCAATACTCAATCGTCTCAGCTATTTCCTCCGCAGGGAACGACGTCCGTTGTTTTGACCCAACCATCTTTGGTGCGACATACCTCATCTGGCCATTTGTCTGTTCAGCACCATTACGAAACATGTCCGCCCTAGATTTACTACGAATCGGATCTCCCATGGGGGCCTTCCCTTTATTCAGCGTCGGAGTATTGCGACTCCCGAATCGTCTATCCCTCGTCCAAACGCTGGGTACCGTAGGACCCCCCCCCCCCCGAGATGCGCCACCGGCTCCCCTAGCGGAGCTCTACGCCCGACGGAGCGGCTCCCCTCCAAACGAGCGGTTGTGCCCAGCCCGAACCTCCCGCCTCCTCCCGGCGACCGCAGTCCACCCGTCGCCATCCTCTCGTGCTTCTACAGGGTCGCCGAACTCCATCCCTCGCCTCGCCGTCGAGAAGGAGCCGGGATCCCACGTAGATCCCAATGGGTTAGGGTTAGAGCCGCGCGTGCTAGAGTTTCCACCGCTCATGAGAGAATTTTTTTGATTTTTTTAATAAGTGTATATATATATATATATACAATCTCTCTCTATGACGGTTGAACCCTCTGGAAGCTCAGGTGACCATAGATAGGTTCCCTAGCCAATCGTGGGAACATGGCATCGATCCAGACGATGGAGAGACAATTCCAGTCTACACTAGCCGTTGGTAGACCGCTGACGCCGGCCGCTGGACCACTGTAGCCCACCGACGGCGTGGAAAATTCTCCGGTCGGCGGGAGATCATTGACGGCAGGCCTCCAGGGAGGGCAAAGAGAGCCCTGACAGCTGCGAGCCGGCGGAGTCCCTCTAAGGTAACTTATAATCTCCTTAATAGTGGTCTTCGGGTCTCGAGACAGGGGGGAGGTGATACACGTCTGTGCAAACGATATGCACAGGAACTTCCTTCCTCATGAACGACTTGGGTCAAGTGAGAATCGTGACCGACGTCCATTATTTCCTGGTGGCCAACCTGGGAGAGTGCACCAATCTAGCCAGGAGCAAGTCCTGGGTTGAGCTATATGAACCAACTACAAAGCAAGCCATTACAGAAATGCAGTACGTGGAACCGGAGACTATCGGTGAACAAAGAAGGGTGGCTGACTTTATAGTGGATGATCTAGCAAAGACAACACACTACTGGAAGAATTCATTGATATTTTGTCCCGAAAAACATGCCTTCTTATAGTCAAATTAGGGCATATACCAATAGGTTTTGGAAGTCACAAGTATGAAAATTTTCTCCATAAATAATGGCTTCATCTTTGCATGCTTCAGCCTACACTAGTATGCTGAACGAATTTTACAGGATGGCCTATCGACTTTTGATGGCTGCTTAATTATCATCAATAAGTAACAGATGAATGTTAAATGTGAAAGGGATCTCCTCTATGTTGTTCATATATGGATCTGATTGCCTGACTTGCCAACTCAATACTGGAGTATATCCATGATTATGAAATTGAATAGTTTAATCGACAATCCCATAAAATCGGATGAAGCGATAGCTACGAAATTGCGACTTAGATATGCATGTGTATTTATGGAAATTGAGTCACCGTTCTGTCGAGGGCACTTGAGTATCGCATACCATCGGACAAAATCTTCTCGCAAGCAGTAGAATATAAGTGAGTTCCTCCGAAATGTGATGAATGTAGATGTTTTGGGCATCTAACCAGAATGTGCCCGTGTGTTGTGGAAGTGAAACAAACAGGCGTGGACACGTCTAATCAGGAGCATTCGGAGGTCGTGGACGGTCAAGCTACTGAAGATATACGGATAAGGGAACAGGAAAGTAGTCAGCCTGGGCAGGAGGTCATCTGCGAACAGCCGAACGAGACGGCTATTGTCCCTGCAGAACGCGTTCTGCCGTATTCAAATGTGGGATCAACGGAGAGGTCTTTGATAGTTAGAGAAGAGAGTAGAGTTTTCTGAGAAAGCAGGAGATGCAACCCTTCGTTCGGATATCAATAGAATAAATGCAAAAAGAAAGGTGGATGCGGAAACACCTTTAGCAAGTCAGAAAATATCAATGACAGGGCACCACTCTATGCAGACTCGAAGACAAATCGAAGGAGCTTCCAAGGAAAGAAGAGTAGGTTCTTTGAATAAGTGCACTCTTAATTATACTCGAAAAAAGAGCAAAGCGCAGATGTTGGAGGTTGATTCGAGCTTCTCTATGTTGCAAAACTTGGAACCAAAGACTGCAGAGCTCACTATGGCTAACTCCGCCTAGGAAAAGATGCTCCAGGAGGAATATGATATATATACTTAAAGAGTTGGACACTTCCCTGATCGGAATCTAATATAATATTGAGTATGTTGGTTATGTTATACGTTGTATGATCTGAAAGCGTAGATGATGTAGGATTTCAGTTGTGATAGAATTGTAACTTCCCATTATTATTAATAAAATTACATTTTCCAATATATATATATATATATATATATATATATATATATATTCAAGCTTAGTGTGAGGGGTTCCCGTGGCAAAAGAACCCTCGCACCTAGTCCTACATTACAAACACTTCATAGAGCTCCCCCTTCCCAAAACTCAACCTGAACTCAAACCACGAAATTGTCGGCTCTGATACACTTTGTGGACTTCCTTAGTAGTCCGGAAGCTCACCCGTAATAGAGTCGTCGTCTTTGGGGGACAGTTTTGCTCACCCTCTCTCCACATAACAGCTTCGTAGGCTTTCAGTTCCATCGTCTTCGCTCATCGTGGTTTGCACTATGCAAGCCTTGACCTTGCCCCTCATTTTCCTCAATCTTATCCTCTCCATTTTGGCGGTAGGGATACCCGGAAGCTCGCCAACTAATTCTATCTCAAGTTGGACTATGACTTCATCACTTGTCCCATTCAGAGTCAAGACGTTGTTCCTCCCAATCACACTATCATCGGTAGCTATAGTAGAGTAGCCACCTACATCCTTGTCCTTACTTCGTGGGATCAAAAGGGAGAAATTATCCTCCATGTCTTTTCCACGTCTATTCACTACGATGTAAGGTTGAAAGTTTTCATCCCCTTGCGATGGTTGACCGAGATATACGTCCTCCTCCATCCCGTTGTCTTGATTACCTCCTTGTCTCTTCTTATGATTATCCTAAACTTCTTTTATCTGGTTATCTGTAGTACCATTTGCCTCTATCCCGATTTATCGTTCCTTCATATAGTGGATCGCCAAATGTTCAAAACTCTTGCAAGTTTTGCAGACTGGTGACGCCTACTCAGAATCAACGGTCTGCTCTACTATTACACCATCTGGTAGGCGAAGCTTAATCTTTCACAATAGGGGATCAGCAGCCTCTATTTATATGAAAACTTGAGTATACGCCGGTCAGAGTCTCTTCGACGTAGGTTGGTCCGTGCGTAGGAGAGTACCAACGATGCTGGCCATTTTCATGGCCATGGAAATGCTCTATAGTTAAGGGGGGCATGGAAAACGGATCCAAATAGAGACAGAAGATAATTTGTCCCACTCGAAGCTTGCGGTTGGGTTCCATCTCCTAAGAACAACAAGCCTTCCATCAAACAACCACGGTCCTCCATGTAAGGTCCTGTCCAGATCCTTGTTAAAGTGAACTTAACAAAGTAAAATCCATTATCACAGGAGAAGAACTCTATCTCGCCTTTAGGTCGTCATTTCCATTATCAAATATTCGTAGATGCCCAACAAATGACTATTCTCCCGTTACATACAAGATCAATGTGCTCTTCCAATACTCTCTTATCTCCATGAGGTTATCATTTGTTACTTATATCTTCATTTCTCCACCGACCACGATTGGTTCAACAAAATGGAGCTCATCATATTGGACAACTATATGTTTACATGTCAGCCCAAGAAACCGATATGGCTTTCGAAATTCATACATGAGACGATTGCGGCAAAAATACCAAATACCATTCCGGCGATAGTACGTGAGACCCGACCTAGTCGGGTTGCCCGCCCCTCCAGGAAGCTCCCTGCTAGGCTCGCCTCATGTCCCGACATCATCGTCGGCGTGCGTCGGAGAGGCCAACCACTTTGTCGCATCTTGTCCAGATCAAATCCAGAAACATCGACGACTTTGCCATGGAACCTGCACGCCACATGTCTACCTTTGGGCTTGCTGGAAACCGTCGCCCAAGCCCCCCCCCCCTTCTGTCAGGCCTTCAATGGCTCTCTCTGGTGCAAGCCGACGGCTTCTCTCCGCCATCAAACTGTCGTCCAGCCTGTCTTCCCGCTTATCGCCCTCTCAAGCCTCCTCATCGTCCTTGAGAAGCTGCTCGAAACCCTCGTCGAGAACAGAATCCCCAAATTGCTAGGCAGCAGCGAAGTTTTCATCTCTTATATATATATATATATATATATATATATATATATATATATATATATATATAGCAGGTTAATTGTTTTACAACCAGTGTTTTAAAAGGCGTGAGTCTCGCCGCCTTAGGCCCCCGCCAAGACATTTCGGATGTCATGATGTCTAGGCAACTAGTATTTAGGCGGTGAAATCCCGAGGCCCCCTCCTTGGAATACGAGAAACCCGCCTTGAACTGTCTCGGAGCGCGTCAACCCACCTTGACCTGCATTGACGCGTATATATATATATATATATATATATATATATATATATATATATATATATATATATGTGTGTGTGTGTGTGTGTGTGTGTGTAAGTCTACATCTACTGAACGGCTTTAGCTATGAACTTTTTACTGCAAATATCAATAAGTACTTTATTAGGAGTTGTTGCTAGCCTGGCACCAACAATAATTAACGTCAGCATGTATGTCATAGGGAAATTAAATGGTTCATCCCCTGAAATCGTACCCAACCAGTTTATTAAACGGGTTGGCCCGTTTATATCCAACCTTGTTTATCCTGGACTGAAGTCCATCTAAGAAGACGGGTTAATGGGTTGGATTGGTGGGTCGAGCCAAAATTGTCACCCTCGAGCTTATTGACCCAGGACATCAGGCAAAATAGTCTGTATAGTAACATAGAAACTAATTGGCGACAAAGATCATAATGAAACCCTATGAAATGAAGAAATTGGAGAAAGCAAAAGCAACAAAGATTAGAGTTGCTGGAAAATTTGAGGTTAGGGGACGCACGAGTAGGGGAGCTCGAGGTTAGAAGTGGACAGATTATGGTGGAGAGGAGTTGGAGCAGCAGCTGTAGAAGCATAACATTGATGGTGTCAACGTTGACGCAAATTTATTAGAGTCGGGGTGATCGAAGAAAGGTCATTCGACACGCTGGAGTGGTCATCAAGGGTGCAGGCGAGAGCAGTCCAGCTGCAAGAGAGTGATGGAGGAGCCAGGGTGGGTGATGGAGGAGTCAGGGTGGCTGGAGTTGTAGTCGAAGCATGCGTAGGTAGTTGGAGTCATGGCTTCGGGACACATGGGTAGCTAGAATAGTAGCCGGAGGATGGCCTTATCAACCGACATGGCAAGGAGGTAGTAATTAAAGAACTAGTTGATATCTTGCATGATGAGGTCGAGTTATAGCAGAGGAGAAGGATGGTCCAGAGTAGCAGCAGACTTGTCATCGCAGGCAAGGACACCGTCAATATCAACTATCTCAGTCTAGATCAACTATCTCAGTCTAGGCCAAGTGCCCGAGGATGCAATTGTTGTCCGAACTCATTAGGAAGTCCATTATGGTAGATAGGAGTGCATAGAGACTTGACCATTTACTCTCTTAGTAGAGATCAAAGTTGTTGGAATTTCATCGATCGAGATTGAAAACAGAGGTAATGGAAGCCGACGATTGTGAAGGTGGTCTCGAAGTGACGACAATAACAATTTTTAGCGACAATCGCCAGTGGCCAGGAACTCCTCGTGAAACACATCCAAATCCAGTCCAGACTACTGAAAAAGAAGAAAATGACGTTGATTCTTGAGAAGCCCCCTACGCTGATCGAGAACCCTAACCAATTTCACGGTCGTCGGTTACCTTCTAAGCGAATGGTCGAACTTGGTGGTAGGAGTCAAAAAGAAGGCTCAGATGGAGAGAGGTAGGTTATAAGGAACTTGGTGAATAAGAATTTTGTGCTTCCAGTGGGACCACGGTCTCTATAGTAGTATCCAATAGTACCTCGTTTTGTTCTGCATTTAATAACATTTTTTGTTTCAAAATGTTCCAAGTTCCAGTCCAGGTGACTATGATTTGGGACTAGGGTTTTTAAGATACAGATTAGAGATGGTTTTATGTTGGAGTACAGCTAGTTTTATTTTTTAATTGAGAAAAAGATAGGGTTTTAAACTTTTTAGGGAAAGATGTAGAGAATTAGGGTCAAGATCACTATGGATCTGATACAATGTCGGATCTCTTACCATGTTAAAACACCACATTTTGACAAGGAAAGTGTGTTACGATACTTTAGATTTCCCATTAACTATCATATGGTTGTTACTTGCTAGCTATGGACAACAATCACATAGTTGTCAACATTTTGTACAATTTATATATTGCTCGGCGTAAGTCCTTAAATTATGTAATCCAATGATTTGAGATATTCCAAATTCTATAGAGATAATATTGGAATACTTCATCAATGTCGCTTGAGTGTGTCTATATAATGTATACCGGTGAATCCTATTCGCCTAGGGTTTTCCTAAACCCTGGCAATGACGTTGGCGGGTTACCGGAGGTGGAGGAGCTAGATCCCCTCCGACTATAGTCAAGGTTGGTGGAGGGGGGAGGGTCAAGATGTGGCAGATGGATGGACCAAAGTTATGGGTCGTAAGGATAAAAGGCTTCAGCGACTAGGCGAAGGGGACGGGTCCTCTAGTCTGCTAGCACAACAAGCAGTGAAGGATCCCCCGACGGTGTTGAGACGTGGGTTGGGACGTAGTCCACGTCGCTCTTGAGATGACAGTTTTGTATTGGGGGTTGCTCCACGTACTGGGAAGGGAGCCCCTCAGCCATAGAAAATAGGTACAGTGTTTGAGCCAGTCGACCTTCAGGACCTGCAGCACCCGTGGAAGAGGTCATCTCCTATAAATGGAGAACAATCATTCTCTAAGCCCACACCACAAATATGGGCTTCTTTATGCAAGCATGTGGAGGCGGAGGATGATCTCAGGTTGTGCTTTGAGGAGCCGACCGTTTTGAAGGGATTCCGAACAACGGTCATCTCTTCCAATGATGTGGCTACTCTCATCTCCGAATGAAAGAGAACTCTGGTCTTGTATGTAGCAGGACCCCGTCCGACTTTCCATCTCATTTTGGCGTACGTTCGGCAGGACCGGCGCCTGATAGGGAAGGTTGAGGTGTTCTCCTACGAAAATGGTTTCCTCTTTATCCGCTTTGAGAAGGAAGTCGACCTTGGAAACGTTCTAGCGCAGGAGTAGGGGGTGGATGTTTGATGGCCGGCTTGTAGTGACTAAGCGGTGGAATCCATAGATCTCCATGGAGAGACATTTGCTTGTTGTTGTTCCCATATGGGTTCAGTTTCCGAAATTGTAGTTGGATCTTTGGAGCGAACATGTTTTTCGAAAGTTGGCTAACGTTATCGGAATCCCGCTCATGATGGATGTTCCTACAGAGCACCGCAAGCGTCTTGCCTTCGCTCGGAACCTAGTAGAGATCTCGGCATCCAACCTTTACCTCAGGCGGTGCCAGTGTGTCTTCCGGACAGACAACGACTAGTGGTACATGTGGTGTACGAGTGGACTCCTCCTACTTGTACTACATATCGCTACATAGGGCATGAGGAGGTTCACTGTCTTGACCCATCAGGATAAGTTTTTCGGGTAGAGTCGCTGGAAGTCCTTCGTGAGCGCTCAGAAGATATTTCTATTCAGGAAAAACCCCTTAGCTCGGTCATGGAGACACAATCATGAAAAGTCCGATCAAAAGACTTGCCTAAAGATTCAAAATCCGAACTGTTCGCACAGGCCTCTTCTCTTGGGCAAGCAAATAGCCTGCCCGAAGCGGAACAGGAGATGACCTACCCCCTGAAAAGAATGGGGGAGGACCCTCTGCGGTAATAAGGGACCCAGTCTACCTATGCCCGATTATGCAGTCCAACCTGACCCTTAAAGGTCGGAATTGGATAATGTGTCAGGAGGAGACGTGAACATTCCAATCCAAGAGTTCCCTTCTAAGGCTGGGATAGGGCCTTCTACCGAAAGTGGTGCCCAGCGGAAAGTTCTACATATGTTCCTGAGGAGGAGTCGATTGATCACACGTACACGGAGGAGAAGGATATTGTTGGGGCTGGCCAACTTACTAAGGTGAATAATCGGTGGCGGAAGCTCCTTCAATAGGAGGGTCGTACATCCTCAAAGGAGAGTAAGGCGTAAGAGAGAGGGAGTAGCTCCGAATTTACGAGTCAGCTCCCGAGTTACCAAAGGGAATTGGAAATATCATTTTAGTTAAAAGTCTTTAGTCATGTCGCTTTGAGATGAAGAAAGTGTTGGAGGCTATGATGTAAGGGTGGTGAGCAATTGAGTCCCATCATCCATTTTTGTAGCAATAAATACAATTACCCTTGCTTCATATATATTTTTTTCTTTTTTCCTTGCTTCGTGTGTGCGTGTGTGTTGTGTGTTGTGTGTATGTGTGTGTGTGTGTAACACAGGCACACATCTTGACAGTAAAGATTACCTGCTCACATTTCCCAAGTTTTTCTTTATCTCCAGTGTAGTTCTACTAGCCAAAAGATGCACATCATAAGAACAACAAAAGTATGAGAAGCAAAGTAAGGGTGAATAAACAAAATAGAATGGCTAACTGGCATGTTCCGATATTTGCACCTTGAGTTGCTCCATTTCTTCTTTTGTGGGACAAAACTTTATGAGATTATCCACTTGATCACCATCCAGTATAGAATCATCCAGTGCTAGAGCAGCATTCTAAGTTAAAAATTAAATTAAGTTTTTAAGTCTAGGAAATGCATATATATAAGAAGATCCTTTGTGTAGATACATGTCATTTAGTGACTCCACATTAATTCTAAGATGTCAAAATCCATCTAAAGCATTAGGTATGATAGTATGAATCCAAACCAATCCTAAATATATGAAACAGATTTGTTGGTTGCGTGGCCAATATAGAATCAATCAAATGATTATCATAGCATCTTGACATTAATAACTAAAATAGTACATACTGGAAAAAGAAAATGATAAAGTACCAAAGTAAAGATTGAAAGGGCCTAGGAAATTAGTCTCTCTATTTAAGTGTGTGAGTGCATGTATATGACATATGAATGTATGTGACATTACACACACACACACATATACAGTCTGATATCTCTAAATTAATACCCCAGAAATTAATAACCTATGAGACTTAGTAAAATTTCATAAAACCATAAAATGTATAAACCTATGACATTTCTTCTACAGGCATAATTTAATATTTCTTCTATCTAATAATTAGTTCAAAATGTATTAAATAAAGGACCATAAAATGGTAGTTTTGGCATTTTGATAGTTAAACTCAACATAGTTTAACAAATTTAAATAGGTAGCCTTCTTTGGTATAAACTAAAAACAAAAGGCCAATTTTAGAATAAAAATATTGTTGGGGTCCTTTATGGGTGTTGACCAAAAAAGTAGGGTCAGGTGTCATTTTCTGTAAACTAATTTTAACCACAAAAACGAACTGTAAGTTTAAAAAAAAAACAGTTGAAATTATGTCCTAGAAGATGGGTCTCTAAATCCAAATTTTCTATCTAATTCTTTATCCAAAATTTTAGTCTCTGACCCTAGAGATAGTATTAAGAATCTTCAATGCAAAACACGAATGACAAGATTCATTATTAAGTTCAAACAAGTAGAAGAGTTCACTCCAGCACAAAACTAGTGATGTATAGACATAATAGGAAAAGTCTACATATAAAAACTCCACATGATGTCAAAAACTCTCAAGACACTTTAGACGAAGTCAGCAAAATAGAATCAACAAAGAGAAGCATGGATTGCTAAAAAAATGATACCTTACCATCATATCAGACAGTGGCATTTTGATTTTTGTGAGCATGATTTCGGTGTTATTGGCACGCCTTAGATCAATCTAGAGATAAATAAACATTCCAAAACATTAGGAAGAGAGTTTAGTTACAATGCAACTAAAGAAGATGAGCTTATGCATTTCTTTAATAATACTAGGCCATGTTCAGCTTTAGAACACTTGTAAGGTATTGTATAAAAGAGAAAGATAGCAACAGGTTTGATAATTTAATGTCGTAAAATTCTGAGACAACTATAGATTTGTGAAGTTAAAATTACTAACAGTCAACATTCTTGTCCAAGCACGAATTATATGAGACCATTCAAAACTTGTAAGAAGACCAACAATGACAACACAGATTTAATCCGATTTTGGGTTCAGCGACATTAAGCCATCTAGTATTTCCCATGGCAGCTACACTTGTTTATTTGCACAAGTCACGAATTAGTATAGCTTTGAATATAACTGTTTTTAACTGCCCAGCATTTGAACTGTTAAACATGATGGTCTTATAAAACTATAGAAGTCAAAAAATTTCCTTTTAACTCTGAGTATTCTATTTTAAGTTGCCTACATAATATCCTAACTTTTTCACTTCAACAATTTTGTCTTTAACTTTAAGAATAAAATTATCACTATCTTGCCTTCAAAAAATGGCTAATTCTGAATAAAGAAAATGGCCACTGCTGAGAGTTTCCACACATACATCAATAAGAAGTATTCCCTCGTTTAACTTGTAGAGTCGCCAATAGTTACATTGAGTAAGTTCATTCTTCATCCTTCTAAACCTTATACGGAAACATACAAAGTCTCTCTCTTACCTTGTATGTAATCCCTTCTTTTGTCTCTTAACCGAATATCATTGGCACATTACATATACATATCACAGACTAATGAAAAGGGTCAAAGTTATTTGTATATTCCCTGTGATTTGTTAATACAGTTGGACCATTTATTTATGTGTAACAAACAGAACTATCTGTGTTCTTACAATACAGAGAAATATCAATATTGTTTAATGAAATAACTTGGAATCATAAACAAACCAGCAGAAAATTTTGATTGGCTACAGTAGACACAAAAGGAAAATTTAAAGATAGTAAATTTTCCATCTTCACGGAACTCGTTTGGAGGAGCGTTTCGAGGCGGGGCATCCCATAAAAGTCCTGGGATTTGTTTAATTAGACCATGAGATTCATTTAATTAAAACATAGGCCTAGGAGAAGTTTTTTTAATTGTGGCATCCTTTTTTACATAAAGAGGTACATTTTTTAATGCCCCATGTGAAAATTTTACGCCCGTTAGGAGTTTTTATTTGGGTTGTGGTTTAGAACAACAAAAGGCCCAATTATCCACTTAAATACACTAGACAAGCCTAAATCATAACAAAACACACTGTTTACCATTTGCGGCCGCAACACCAAATCCTCTCCTTCCCTTCTCTCTGTTCAGGCATTAACGGTCCCCTTAGGCTGTGTTCTAGGCATCACTGCCACCTCCAGCCGAGCACACTCTCTTATGACCTGCAATTGCATCAGCATCCTCAACATCCTCAATCCAGATATTTCTTCAACTCTTTTCTCACTTTTATCTCATTTTCCTTTTTTCATCTTTTATGTTCCTACATATCTAATTTCTCCTAGAGGACCAAGACCTGGATTCTACAATTTTTTATTATTTGCATACTTTGGAGTTGGCAATAGTACCTTTTTTGTTTGTTGATAAGCAACTCTTGCTACTTTCTTTATTGCAGACATATTTTACTCTCGTATTCTTACGACTCCTAGAGAATGGTTTATAATTTGTTTGATAATAGACTTGTGAAATTTGAATCATACTCTTAGCTTATTTTTTATTGTTGATAATTTTTATTTAGTTTTTAGTATTTTCAAATTTATTATGATTTTTAAGATAAAATAAATTTTAATACCCAAAAAATTACGCCCCATGCTTTCGGACTTATGCCTCGTCCCAAGGGGGGCTAAATGTCTCGCCTTGCATCTTCACCTTTTAAAACATTGATCTAAAATCACAATCACATGATTTGGCAGCTCTTCATTACCATATTTCATATCTGGGATCTAAGCATAGATACTGATAAGTGCTAACCTTAATAAAGAACTAATAATGTGACCGGAAAATAATAGAAAGTCAAACCTACTTAACAAGTACGCCAATTAAAAACTCGTGCAATGACTTATAAAATGAACTGAAAAAGAGCAATGGATTCAAGCAAGGAATACAGCAATTATATTAATAACTTACCAATTGAACTTTATCAGATTTAGTGAGAGACTTCTTACTTCCAGACTTTGAGCTATCTGGCTTTTTAACCACTGCAGAGAAGAGTGTCTCCAGTTCGGACACATCAAATTCTGAATTACTGTGTCAAAAGATCACACATTAAAATTATGAGGATACTAAAACTAGGATACCTCATGATAGACAGGTGAAAGTCAGAAATCAGAAAGGTCGAAAACCAAGTATCATATGCAATCTGATAATTAGTTAAGTAGGTGACAAATACGTTTGTTATATTAGGATATGAAATAGCAATGACAGCTCGATCCTAAGCCCTTTGTCTATTACCATGCTTACATAATTCATCAAATGAAGAAAGACATTATAACTGTGAATATCAGTAAATGAAGCTGACATGATACCTTTGAGTATCAGCTTGCTTCTGCAATTCTGCCCACAAGCTTCCCTGCATTGCTCTTGACACTTTCACCCAGTGCAGTGGCTTCAGTGATGACTTTCTAGTTGAGACTCCTTGTCCTGCAGGACGTGAAAGCCCAGGACCTCTCCCCCCGGCTAAGGGGTTGCCTCTTGCGCCAGCCGGAGAACCAGCTAAACCTGGAGGTGGTGGAGGAGCACCTAGAGCCCGAGGTGGCCCTGGAGGCATACCACCTCCAGGAGGAGGTGGAGGAGGTGGACCTCCCCCAAACCCTCCAGGGGGTGGAGGTGGAGGAGGACCTCCCCCATGTCCTCCAGGGGGAGGCGGTGGAGGGGGAGCACCTCCAAGCCCTCCTCCGAGAGGAGGTGGTGGAGGTCGAGCTCCCCCATGTTCTCCAATGGGAGGAGGAGGTGGAACACCACCACGGCCTCCAGGTAAAGGTGGCGGCGGTGGCGGTGGATCTCTCATATGCCCTCCTGGGGATGGAGATGGGGGTGGGGGAGGTGCACCTGCAAATGCTCCAAAGGAAGGAGGTGGAGGTGGAGGTGGAGCTCTATTAGAAAGGGGCAGGGGTGGAGCAACATCAAGAAGGGACGGGAGTGGAGGTGGAGGTGGAGATGGAGGTGGAGCACCATTAGAAAGGGGCGGGGGTGGAGGTGGAGATAAAGCAACATCAGGAAGGGGTGGGGGTGGGGGTGGGGGTGGGGGTGGAGGTGGAGGTGGAGCACCATTTGGTAGGGATGGAGATGGAGGTGGAGCAGCATTAGGAAGGGGTGCGGGTGGAGGTGGAGCAACATCAGGAAGGGGCAAGGGTGGAGGTGGAACGTCATTCAGTAGGGGCGAGGTTGGAGGTGGAGCACCATTAGAAAGGGGTGGGGGTGGGGGTGGAGGTGGAGTACCACTAGCAAGAGGCAGGAGTGGAGGTGAAGGTGGAATTACTGAGGGAAGAGATGTCAATGTCTCTACTTCAATGGGTGGAAATGGAGAAGAGGATCCTATAGGTGGAGCAGCATTAGGAAGGGGTGCGGGTGGAGGTAGAGCAACATCAGGAGGGGGCAGGGGTGGAGGTGGAACGTCATTCAGTAGGGGCGAGGTTGGAGGTGGAGCACCATTGGAAAGGGGTGGGGGTGGGGGTGGGGGTGGAGGTGGAGTACCACTAGCAAGAGGCAGGAGTGGAGGTGAAGGTGGAATTACTGAGGGAAGAGATGTCAATGTCTCTACTTCAATGGGTGGAAATGGAGAAGAGGATCCTAAAGGTGAAAGGGGTGGAGGGGGCGGAGGAACTCCACATGCACCAAATTGTAAGGGAGGTGGAGGTGGAGGTGGAGGTGGAGGTAGAGGTGAAGCTTCTTCAAAAAATATAGAGGTTGGTAGGCGTGGAGATGGAGTTCCTCTACAAGCTTCAGGGGGAGGGAGTGTTGGAGAAGAGGAAAGGGATAAAAGTGAAGCTCCTCTATGAAGTGGATGTGGCAATGGGGGTGGGGGCAGGGGTGGAGATGGTATTGTGGGTGAAGGTGGCGATTGGGGTGTGGTTGTGGGTGGAGGTGGGGATGCGTTTGGGGGTGGAGGTGGATGTGGAGGTGGAGGTGGAGGTGGAGGTGAAGTTGGGGACGGATCTCCTCCATAAATAAGAGGAAGAGGGGGTGGGGGCGGAGGCGAAGCTTCTACAGATATAAGAGGTAAGGATGGAGGGATCTGTGGAGGTGGTGGTGGATGCAGTGCTCCTTTCCTTGCTATAGTGGGTGGCGGTGGAGGTGGAGGTAGAGGTGATGGGACACGAGGAGGAGGAAGGGGGGAGAGAGGAGCTACTTCAAGGGTTGCAAATGAGAAAAGATCTGTTGTTGATGAAGAGAAAAGGGGTGGGGATGGGGAAGGTGGCGGTGGTGGTGGTGGTGGTGGTGGTGGAGCTCCTCTACGCGACTGCAATGGTGGTAAGAGAGAAGGAACTTCTAAAGAACCCAATAGAGGTGGAGGCGGGGGTGGAGGGCTAGATGGGGTTGTTGACAGAGTTGGAGATCCTTCCCATGATTTAGGTAATAATGATTGTGTTAGCATTCCAAAAGATATCTTGGTAGAGGGTGGAAGCAAGGATGTGGTTAGAGGTTGATCTCGACTACATATTGTGGGGGTAGACGATAAGGATGGGGGTGGGAGTGAAGATGAAGAGAGAACCCCTGCATTGATGGGAGGTGGAGGTGTCTGAGTTACAAATTCAACAATCTCTGATGTAGTCAAAGAATTTCTAGGAGATGAAGGGGATTCAGTGAGTGGAAGTGTTTCGAGAGAGCATTGAGTACAAAATTCGGACTTCATAAGAGGTGGAGGTGGAGGTGGAGGGGAGGGAGATCGAGGTAGTGAAAGAACAGGTGATTCACTTACAAATTCATTACAAGAAGAGGGAGGAGACAGGCCTAGAGTATTTCCACCTTGATCTGTTACGGACAAAGGGGAAGGGGCTTCTTGTTTTTTCCAAATAAGACGAGAGATTGGTGGTTGAGGAACTTTGGAGGAATCAGGGCGGTTGAGTGAGTTGGGACAAGAAATTTGTTCATTAGATGTGCTAGTAAGCTTCAATGGAGGCGGCGGAGGACAGGAGCTTTCTATGGATGCTTCTTGAAGTGGACAAAGAAGAATCTCACATGGAATTGCATGGGTAGGTGGAAGTGGAGGTGGTGGTGGTAGGGATGTTGAACTGACAAAAGTAGCTGCTTCATTGGTAGGCAGAGGTGGAGGTGGAGGTGGAGAAAGAGGAGGAAGTGGGATAGATGTAGTTTCTCTCATTTGAGGAGATGTAAGTGAATGATAACGTTGAAAAGATGTATATGAGGTCCCAGAGGATGGAGGAGGTGGTGGAGGAGAGAGAGGACAGGGAGAAGGAACCTCGGGTATTAAACTTGATTCCAAACGTTGAACTGATGAAGGTGGTACAGGTGGGGATATAGAATAGCCACCTATCGGATAAGCTTTTACTGAAGCAGTTGAAGAATTGTTAGGTGGTATGGAAGGAATATATGAATGTGATGAAGATCGTTCTGATGGTTGAGAAGGTGAATGAGATGAACTAGGCATAGAGGAGGAAGTAGAGACTCCCTCAATTAACGAAGGCATAAAAGATGACTGTGGTATTGAGGGTGATGTTAAAGTCATATCTCTGTTTGGAATAGGACCAGTGGAATCCATAGTTTCGCATCCAACATCAGCTTGAGAAATTTCAGACACAGCAAGAGCAGCTGATGTTAATATATCATGAGATGGCTCATGAACAGTAGAATCAGAGCCTTTTCTTAGCTCTGAGTAATTGCATGGAGAAGATTCCATCCTTTCAGTTTCTTGCTCAGGAATAGCTGGATCGATGGGTCTTTCCATGCTGCATGCTGACATATCCATTGTTGAAGAAGGCACTCTCTGAGGGTCAGAGTTCTGACAGAGAAGCTCGGATGGTACAAAATTTTGAGTAAAAGCATTGTCTGCATTTCTTTCGCAACCATTGCTGCTATCCACTGTGTCAGCCCTATCAGAATAGCAAACCTCATGTACTAAAATATTATAAGAACTGATTTCTGCATGTCTTTCGTAATCATCAGTTTTCAGTTTGGAAGACATTTCAACACCAATGTTAGATGTCCCAGACTGAGAACTCATATCATCACAAATGTGCATCTTTTCAACAAAATCACTTCCAATATGCACACTGGAATCACCATTTTCCAGTTCGAACTCTGTTTCATCTGCCAGTATTAGATTTTCAAACTTATGAGATGCATCATTTAAAGTTATTGTTGGGACTGTGTCCTCTGCAATTTGCTTGATGTCCTTAATTTCTGATGTTGCAGGATCTTCAACTACCAGATGAAGAATCTCGTCTGCATCCTGCTTGATATCTACGATTGCTGATATACTGTCACCTCCATCTACCAAAGTATGTCTCTCTGTTTTGGTAATCATACTGTTGTAAGTAAGAGCATTGTCTGCATCTCTTTTATGATCATCATTTTCCTGTTCATAACACATTACATCATCCATCTGAGATGTTCCAGACTGCGAATTTGTATGATTGTAAATGCATTGCTTTGCAGTAAAATCATTCTTGCCATCCTCTTTTGAACTACTTAGCAGTCTGGTATTTGCTTCATCTGCCAACATTGGGTTCTCTAACTTGTGATCTGAGTCATCAGAAGTAACTTGTTGACCTGTATTACTTGTATTCTGCTCCAAGATGCCGCTCTCCGTTATAGCCATATCTTCATCTACCAGATCAAAACTATCCTTTGTGCTCTCTGTTGTAGCCAGATTCTCATCTACCAAAGTATGGTATTCTGTTTTGGTAATAATCTTGTTGTAAGTAAGAGCATTATCTGCATCTCTTTTGCAATCATCAATTTCCAGTTCAAAACAAATTTCATCAGTCATCTGAGATGTCCCAAACTGATAAGTTGCATAATTTTCAATGAATTCCTTTCCAGTAAAATCATTATCCCTATCATTGTTTGAACTACTTGCCAGTCTGATATTTGCTTCATCTGCCAGCACTGGGTCCTCTAACTTGTGATCTGAGTCATCAGAAGTAACTTGTCGACTTGTATTATTTGTATTCTGATTCGAGTTGCCACTCTCCATTGTAGCCATATCTTCACCTACCAAATCAAAACTATCCTTTGTGCTCTCTGTTGTAGCCAGACTCTCATCTACCAAAGTATGGCTCTCTGTTTTGGTAATCATCTTGTTTTCTGCAACTCTTTTGCATTCATCAATTTCCAGCTCAAAACACATTTCCTCAGCCATATGAGATGTCCCAGACTGAAATTTTGTATAATCATCAATGCATTCCTTTCCAGAAACACCATTATTCCTATCATTTTTTGAACTACTTGCCAGTCCAGTCTCTGCTTCATCAGCCAGCACTGCATCCTCTAACTTGTGATCTGAGTCATCAGAAGTAACCTGCAGAACTGTATCCTTTGTATCTTGCCTCAAGATGCCGCTCTCCGTTGTAGCCATATCTTTATCTACCAGATCAAAACTGTTCCTTCTGTTATGTTTGATGAGTAGGGACTCTAATACGTTGTTCTCTGCAGCTAACAAATCATTACCAAAACTCTTGTCATGTTTGTTGCTGCCAGTATCAGATCTGTTTATGAGGATTTCTGACATAATACATGTATCACTCATAATGTTCGCATTTCGATTATCTAGATCTTGCTTAGAATTGCTAGTTTCCAAAATGTTTGCTGGATCAGAATCAAATTGTGAATAGCCTGATTCTGTTTCACAACTCCTATCATTTAGTCGAGGAATGCAAGGAACTAACTGAGCATCTGTATCCTTCTGACTGTCACTCCATTCCAAACTGCTAAAGATTTCTTCCGCCTCAAAGAATTCCTCCGTTGAACCGCATTCTGTCTTCTCCTCATCTATGGCTACAACTTCAATGTTGGTAGTTGGCTCAGCATCAAAGTCTGAAAAGAGTACCTGGTTCAGGCAAGAATCTGTTTTCAACTCCCATTATATCACAAAGAGAAATCCCCAGGTAATAGAAAGTGACACGTACCTCTGCTTTAAAATCCTTTGAGAACTGGTCCTCAGCATTCCATAAGATATCAATCTCTTCATGTTCCAGTAGCAAAATATTAGATCGAACAAATGTCGTGTTGAACATAAACCTGAAAATAATATCATCGCGCTCTAGATCCTCATCCATATGGATACATTCAATGACCACATCCCCTTGAACACAACAATGAACATCCAGCTTAATATCTGCACTACCTGCCTACAATTAAAATTAAAAATTGATAATCTTAATTTCGACTAGCAATCTAAACTCAGCATTCAAAACTTACCTGTCTGTAGTACTGAACCTCTTCTTTGGTTTTGAATGTAGAAAAAAGAAGCTTGGAACTGTTATCAATGGGCATTAAAGGGTCTTGACCATAGACACGAACAATTGGCCTGCAACCCCCCTCTCCACCAAAATTTGGAACTGCTCTAAGAATAAGATATTCCAAGGTGAAAGGCATATCTAGGAGAGGCCATTCTGTCTCACTGCCTTGTCTGGATATGTAATGGAGATATCTCACATGAGAAGGTTGTGGATTTAAAGAAGAGAAGATTTGGAGATGCTCCACAGGGGCTTGCTTGTACACCAATTCCAAAGTCGTCTCCACTTCTGTGTACTGTTTCCTGTAAAGAAGAAGACTTGCGAGCATAAATGCGAGCATGGGCCATCCTCCTCTCTCACAGTGCATTAGCAAAACATTTTGCTGTCCTCCAAACGAAAGCCAGTTCTCACTTGCCCTCAAGAATTGGCGGACCGTCTCCAGAGGAAGCAACGGACAGCCTGCGTATTGTTGAGGGTAGTTCATGACAGGTATATCGTATTGCGAAAGAATCTCTGAAATTTGGCTCTTCCTTTCACCCTCCCTAAAATTAAATACCATAAATGAGGTGTCGGGAAAGTAATTCTGCAGTTGTGACACAATACCATCCATGTAATCTCTGAATTCATCCTCCTCCATTATTTCCGAAGAAAAACAACAGTCGAACACTGCAGCAGGAATAATAAATTAAAACAAATTGTGAATTTTATAGCTTAAGTATAGTTGTCACATATTACTAAAGGTATAAACATAATTCCTAGTGAAGCCTCTACGACCTCAGAAAAAAAATGTACGAGTTGATATAAATTACTCTTTACGATATTGGAAATAGACTGACTACCTAGATAAGCCTCCTCGACTGCTGAGAAGCATGAACACTCCAAAAATGGACTATGGTAGTGTGTAGTTTTTTGTTTTAAGTCATCCACACTACCCAGATACTCCAAAAAACAGGAGATACAAAAGCAGGTGATGTGTCTGTATAGCATCAAATTGCATTCGCTCCGATGCAACATAGCTCCTCAAGCTAATCTTATGACTCTTGCTTGGATAGGAGATGCACAGAAATCATTAAGACATGACAAGATAGGAGCACTGTGTGTGTGTCATAAAAATGCATTGATTTTGGCGTGTCCTAGCATAATTTTGTGTGTCCATGTTGTGTCCAATATGTGTTAAACACGACGTGACGTGGCACATGCTTCTTAAGTTTCGACGCTTCCTACCCTATGTTTCACCGACATGAATAAAACACGATAGGGTATGGACACATCATTGATTTTGGAGTGTACACCTTTGTATTTTAAGAGTATCTATGACATGTCAAATATGTGTCCCTCACGCACACCATACGAACGACACTGAATTTTTTTTGGTGTGTTTGTGCTTGTTTTCTAGGTTAGCACTTCGGAGACTCTACAGATGAACAATCGAAACACGGTACACACCATGGCGTTATCATCTCCTCAACCTAAATTATTATGATATAACTAAGTCCACCTAAAAAAAGTAATCGTGCATCCAAATTCGAAATTTAATACACTTTTAAACTGCATTACACAACAGAGACACCGTGACATTCTAGTTTTATTTTGGAGGGTCCGGTACGTATCCGACACTATGGGGACAAGGTGTCGACTTTACTAAAATTATGGGGAAATATCATTTTGACCCCAATTTCTCCCTAAAATCTTACAATTCAAGAAGGACACCAAACAATAACCTAAAGAAAACCCGGCAATGCCGGTATCGAGGGGAGAGGAGGAATTTATTACCGTAAACTCTCTCGGAGATCTCAAGAAGCCGATCCGGAGGCTTCCGGTAGAATAGCCTCCTGAACAGCGCCATCCGCCGGCGCCTACGCCACCGGCGGCCGAATCAGGATCGAAACCTATCGGAACGTAGCAAATTGAACGCTCTTTCAGAATTCCTCAACAACAATCGAGCAGCCGCCAAGAGAATTAGGAGAAAAAATAGGGATTTTACCGAGCTAGGGTTTTCAAATCGCCATTAAAAGAGAAATTAAGATCTTTTTTTCCTCTCTTTTTTTTTCCTTCCTACGTTGAAGGAAGAGGAAGAGGAAGAGGAAGAAGAAGAAGAAAGAAAAAAAAAAAGATATATATATCCATATTAATTTGTGGTGAACCTTCCTTTGCAGTCCTCCTTTTGTGCGTGCATCATAAATTCTTTGTGACCTGTTCAACCCCTGGAATTAAATAGACGCCTACTTGAGAGCTAAAGGCCTGGATCAATTAATTATTTTGCTATTATGCAGCGCTTCCTGTGACGACATAGTCAACATACCGTTTTAATTTGCTACTTGAAATATATACTACACCATGACCATCCATACACAAAGCACCGACAGGCCGCGGTACTGTCCGACCTTCCCGGAGTCCCCGCCACGAAAATCGACAGGCCGCGGCCGCCATCGACCCGATCTCCCACCTTCTTCACGAATTCCAGCACGCTCACGAACACGCCGGGGCGGAGCCATGGCTGGGCTGACCCGGGCTGTAGGCCGGGCTAAAAATAAAAAAATTCACTCTTTAGACGTGTGATAGAGAGAGATACAACTGAAGCAATATGAGAGGGAGAGAGAAGAAAGAGACCAGCAAGTTTAGGGAGGGCTCGATCTCCAGCTGCCACGACCATGCTTCTGGATGTAGTCGACAAGCTTCTGGTCCTCTTCAAGGGTCCAGGGACCTTTCTTTAGGCCATTATCATCGTAGCATGGAGATCTTCCCATTATTAGGAAGATGAAGATACAAGGATCGGTGTAGAAAAGATCAGTAGTGTCTGTGAGGGGAGTCAGTATTTTGGAGTAGGGTTGGCTAGCGCTGTAAGATTTTAAAATTTTATATTAAAAATTTAACAGAATTTATTTTGTAAATTTGATGATTCGACATAATTTTTTTTATAAATTTATGCCTAAATTTTGGTAGTGTTTACTAAATGATAATTTTTCACTAAATATAATTGCTTCCATCTATTCTAAAGATATACTATGCATTTAAAAAAAATAATACTAGGAAGCAAGAATCTGAAAATGAAAGCCAAAACCTTGAGGAAAAAGTACTCTTGCACTCCAAGTTGTTAGGCACCAAGTAAGATATGAACATTTGTATTTTCAGGTGACAACTGAGCAACTTACTTGAACAACCAAACAACCTGAAAAGATATATAAGAACTTTTAGAATATAGTACCTATAAATCTATCAGGTCCATTTGCAATAGGCTTCAAGCAGATAACTATAAAGACTTGATTTCATATAGAAGATTGAAATTATAGAAATAACCAAACAGCTTATGTAAAGAAACAACACACTTAAAAAGTTTTTCTTAGACCATAAAAGAGCCTAAACATATAGATAAAATGATTCAATTTATTACTAGGAATCACATTCATATTTACAATTTTAAGACTCTATGACAGTAAAAATAAATGACATACAAATATAATGAAAAATAGAATTAACAGCAGTTAAATTTTGAACAAGTTTTCAAATTCTAATAATCACATGGATTGTTCCTGCATACAACATCCTTCAAAATCTGAAGTTGTAACTAACAATCCAAACTATATTCCCTTTGTATGACAATTAAATATAACTACTAAAGATAAGCACATTGAGTAAATTTTGATAAATCTTTCATAGCTTTCACGGAATATCTATAGGTAGATTTGGGTCCTCCCATGTGTGTTAAAAACGTACATCGAGTCCCCTCATTAACTCTCTTCCAATTTTAAACTCATCGACAGTCAATGTGCAATGGAGAGCATTATCATTTTCAAAAATATAATGTGGAAAATAAAATGTTGCATCCTTTGAAGTAGAGTACTCTAACCAAGAAAATTGTTGGAACCAAGAGTATTGAAATCGATGAAACTGTTTTCCGAACTAAGACGGTGGAAATGCTGTCAATTTTGGCTGATATGGACTCATTTTGATATACGTCCGTATGATCTCATTCAAGAGAATTTAAATCACCTATAACCTCATTCCAATGATCAACCCTTAGGGTCGAAACATTAACATTCGAAGGAGGGGGGGAGACTTTCACTTCCTTATGTTTCACCCCTTGGTTTAAAGAATGAAAAAATGATTTTCTTTCTCTTGTTTCCTTGATTTTCCATTATATTCCAAAGGCCTATTAAATAGTGAATTAAAATCAAAATAAATACCAAATATTTGGGGGTTAGGGTTTTACAAAAATTTAATTCAAAGGAGGATTGTGATGATGATAGGGTTTTACCAAAGGAGGTAAAAAGGGAGACTGTGAGAGCTGAGAACGGGAGGGGACCGAGGGGCTGCAGTGTCCTGGTCGCCGGTTGCCGGTTGGACTGGAGTGTGGAGAAGGGGAGCACCCGGAGCGTCTCGGTCATGGGTCGCGGCCTCGCGGGTCTCCGATCGTCGGTCGCGGGTCACTGTGTAGTAAACCTTAGACTATGAGACAGAGAGTGAGGGAGTCGGGTCTCTGGACTCAAATGTTTCACTCTTCACAGATGTTGATTGGTATAATGAACGGTGAACTACACTTGCTTCTTGATAGATGTGTAAACCCCCTCGACCAGAATTCAGTATTTTTAGGATTATTTTAACAATTTAGGATTTGTGGCAATATTTTAATTTATTTTTCTTACCTATCATGTTGACTTGTGCACCTGTCCATCACCTAATTATTTGGAGCCTTACCTTGACCGTTATCCCCGAACAAAGTTCACATACCTGTCCTAGACATACCAGGCTATTTTTTTGCACTTTGTGCAACTCCCAGATACTCAGTTTTGAGCCTCGTATGAGACGCGCAATTATTGTTATAAACGTGCGTATTTAAATTCCCAGACCTGTACCCATCCCTGTTCCAACAGACATTAGAGGCCCAACATGTACCTGTTTTGCCCAGACAAAAATACGTTAATTTTTTACACTGAGTATACTACATTTAGTGTATTGACAACGTAGAAAAATTATGACCCTAACTGCCTCTAAATAATTAGAGAACACCGTGCGCAGTATTTATTAATTAATTAAATACGGTGACCGTATCACCCAGAAACCAGGTCCAATCCCTGCCCAGACTCACCCCCACCCCCTCGGGACCCTCACCCAGCTTTTTTTCTTCAATTCTGTGAATTTTAGTATTTTCAGGAATAGGACGTTTTTCCCAAACAATTTTGTAATTGCAAAATTTCCCAAAAATAGGGCCTTTATGCAATTTATGAAATTCAGGGACTTTCCTGCAAATTTCAGTGCGAGGTGTCACCCCCTCACTGGCCGGTGAACCTGCGCCGTCCATTTGGAGACGGGACCCACCCGAAAAGATCCCGAAAATATCCTGAAAATATCTACAAAATATCTTGTAAATATCTTTAGATATTTTTACATATTTTATTAATATATATTTCTATAAAAGAAATAAAAGAAAAAGAAAATAAAAATCAAAACCCTAACTCTACCCAGACCCAGCCGCTGCCCCCTTTCCTCTTTCCCCCCCCCCGCCGGCGGCGAGCCCCTCGCCGGAGCTGACCCCCGCCGCGGCGAGTCTCCCCCCCCGGCTGACCCTCTCTCCCCTCCTCTTCTTCTCCCCCGAGCTCTCTTCTCCACTCCCCCTTCCCCGACCTCATCGGCCCGACCCCGCCGGCCTCGGCGGCGGTCCCAGCTCCCATCTCTTCGACCTCCTCTCCTTCCTCCGCCTGTCGACTCCGCCGCCACCGCCATCCCCCTCTTCTCCTATTCTCCTCCTCCTCGGCTGAGCAAGCCACCACCACCACCACCATCATCACCGTCAACCGCCTCCACCGTCGGCCTCGACTCCCCGAGACTCCTCTCTCTTCCTCCCTCGTTCCTGACCTCCCCGCCTGGGTCGACCCCCGACGACCGGCCGACTGGACGACTTTCCCCCCCGAGCTCCCTCTTCCCCGACCCCCGCCGGACCTCATCCTGCTCCTCTCCACCATCATCTCCACTAGCCCTTCTTCTCCCCATCCTTCCCTGCCTACACCCGATCTCCGGTGATTGCAGCCCGCGCCGCCGGCCTCGGTCCCACCCACAGGCCCCGACGACGTGCATCGCTTCCCCGGGCGCTGCGTCAGCGCCGTGTCAGAGCTTCCCGAGATATGGCTACTGCCGCTGTGCACTGTGCACTCCTCCCCGTCCGGCTGACCGATCGGCCGACTAGGCGATCCTTCACCCCTCAGCGGCGTCGGCCACTCCTCAACCGGCCAGCTCCTAGCCGTCCTCCTCCAGCGAGCCACCCCGGCCGGTCTCCAGCAACCCTAGGGTCACCGTGGACGCGGACAGAGCACAGGACACGGACACAGCCCTCGGACTCGTGTCGGACTCGTGTCGGACACGAGAAACGCAAGTTTCTGGAGCCCTGTTCAGGTAACGATTCCTCTTACCTCGTATTTCCATTTTTAATTCTGTCAGTTATGACACGTAGGCTATGTGACCCTCTCGATGCCCGTGCAATCCGTTCGGTGCATCGCGTCCTGTGGCGATCGCGGCACGCGATCCAAAAACAGGAAAAACAACGACCCGATTCACCCCGGAACTGAGTACGCCCTGCCAAACGGGACGACTTGGTCGCACGCGGTCTTTACCGAAACGTGCGCGACGTTGATACGGACGTGTGGGATTTCGCAGAAGTTGATTCGGATATGCGTGCACACCGGAATCAACGCGTATCCGCCGACACCGCCCCGTATCCGTCAGTTCTGGAACACGCTGCAACTTTGTGTACACACGTCGGATCGAGACGAAACTTGCGCCATCGGACTCGTAGCGATACGCTGGTCCTGTGAGCCAAGTTTGGTTCGATTCTGAGAACGTTGACAAAATTCCGTATCGTGGGCCCCACCGGCTCCACTTAACGGGCAATTTTGTGACCGGCTCATCGGAATCCAATTCTGGAAGTTCCGTTGGATTCGTATCATCGTTCCTGACTTGTTGACACTAAGTTTGGCGAATTTGGAGACCTTTGACCCTGACACGTTTTTCGGTGCAAAGTGGGCCCACATGTGGACCCCGCTTTGACCGAAAACTGTCATTTTTGCCCCTGTGTCCAAATTGGACGAAAGGACAGACGTTTCTAGCTATTTGATATTTTTTGAGACTGTTAGTGATGTTTATTTCAG
Source organism: Iris macrosiphon (assembly GCA_036927795.1). Lineage (NCBI taxonomy): Eukaryota > Viridiplantae > Streptophyta > Magnoliopsida > Asparagales > Iridaceae > Iris > Iris macrosiphon. The sequence goes on from JAYESA010000005.1 coordinate 63,571,181, forward strand.
CATCCGGAGACTTTCCTTCTGAGGACATAGTTTCTGACTTCTTGGCACTTGACATCGGGACGTTACATATTTGCAGCTCTCTTGCCAGGCAAGTATACCTTGCCTTGTTGTACTGTTTATATTCAGTTCTTGCTAGTTACATGTTTATTTATTTTTATATAAATGTGCGCGTCCGAGCAGACTCGGGTGCAGTCAACGATGGCGTTGACGTTAGGACTTGTGTCTGACCTAGTGTCTAGTAGACCCACCTAAAGTTGTGAAGTTATTGATATAACTTCTCAGGCCTTGACACGTATCATTACACGTCACAGAGTGAGTACATGTAGGGACGCGTGCCTCATGCGCGACTGGCCATCAGTGTGAGCAACACGTGTAGCGGTATTTAGCTCAGTTGTTTATTTTATTGAGACTTGCATCATAGTAGGAGGTGTCCACGTCGTTTTTACGACTTGTACATCAATATTGGGTGGGGAAGATACTAGTATGCGTATGGGACACCCCCTTCATTGAGTCTTTATCCTTCGATCCATGCTCCTCGGAGATGGACGATTGCAGAGTTCCCTGAGTCGGGGGCATATGACACATATACTAGCCAGTCCCGACGATTGGTGAATTACGTCAGCATATGTCTAGCCACACATTCCCATGCGTACTACAAGGTCTTTAAATTGCATTCACTTAGATGGTTAGTACACCCCATTTATTTATTCAGTATTTACATTATGGCATGTCATTTTTATGTATCTTGCTATGTCCCTCTGAGGACCTGGTTCCCTGCCAGGTGTATATGTTCTTGAGTACTCGCAGGAGCACAGATCCGGACATGTTACGTATATCCCGAGGAGGTCTTCTCTTCGAGCCTCGTGATTGTCAGATGTGGTTCTTATATGGTGTGTATCTGGTTCATTTTCATATTCTATTTCGGCAGTAGATTTATTTCCATCCGACTGTCATTCTTTAGATACTTATCATTGAGATCTAGCTACATGGTTATTGGTTATTCATATTTGATTCTGTGGATGAGATTTAGATATTACCCTGTGACTTGTAATTAGTTTTACCACTTATGAATTATTGTTCATTATACGGCGTACGCACGTATATATGGTTTCCATATATTGGAGTTGCCATATATACGGGCCAGCTGGCATGGTTACGTGACCTAGTCCTACGTATTTTGGGACTGGGGCGTGACAAGATGTGTGGGACAGAGGGCTCGTGGTACCTGCTGCCCACCCTTCCTCCGCTTTGATAACCGTAGTGAGCTTTATGGAGTATTGGGTGGGCTATCAGCCTATACAAGCATATATATTAAAAAAAATTGCTATTTTTTTTATTTGCACTCAATGTGCCTCCGCCCCTGGGTAGGCTTAATTGCCTCTTCTTTTTTGCTCTTGATAAAGGAACTACAAACTGACGTAGGACAGCCCAAATTTTTATCATTGATAATTATAAATTTGTCACTTTCAAAAATTATTCAACGGACTGTCCACTTCTAAGTAATTTTTTTTATAATCAGGACTGTCAAAATTTTGACAGTCCTTTCAATTTGTAGGACTATCAAAATTTTGACAGTCCTAACAAAAAATATGTTAATTTTTAAGGACTGTCAAAATTTTGACAATCCTTCCAATTGGTAGGACTGTCAAAATTTTGATAGTCCAGAGGGGAGAACTACGCGATGTGACATGAGGTCGGGGCTGCGTGGAGGTCGAAAGGGAGGACGAGACGGAGGAGCGGGAGGAGGAGGAGGAAGAGGCGGCGGGATGTGGGGGAGGAGGCGGAGGCGCGAGCACGGGGGATGCGGCGAGGTGTAGGCGTACGCGCTCGCCTCCGTTGCTGCTGCCGCTTCTATAGTTGTTGTCCCTGTCGCCGTCGCCGCGAGGCGTAGCCGCAACCCCCCGTGAGCGCTTGTCTCTGTCGCGCGCAGTCCCCGCACGCTGCTTCTTCTTCATCGCTTTTGTGACGGAGCCGACGGAAAGGTGCTCGAGGCGCTGCTCGGCGGCAACGCGGTCGATGACAAGGTCGACGATGCAGAGAGGCGAAAAATCGTGAGAGGAGGGAGGAGGAGAGACCGGAGGGGTGGGGTGGGGGTGGGGGTGGGAGAGGAGCAGGAGGAAGGAGGTGAAGAGGGTATGCAGCCCTAGTAAATTTTGGACTAGCCTGAGTAAAAATTCTTCATAACTGGGCTAGCACCAATACTAGGCTAGCCCCGAGTCATTTTTGTAGTGCATTTATCAAGAGCCTCCTCCTTCTTCTTCTTCTTTAAGATGTCCGACGATACGTACAGAACTTTGTGTACACTGTATTGTATGTCATTTGGACCCATTTTTCTATATCTTTTCCGTGATTTGATCTCGAGACCGTTCGCGGGTCTTGTCGGACACTAGAAACATAGTGTTGTCCATTTTATACGAATTCTTGACCTTGCATTGTCTTACTTATAATTTATTTTGTTGGAAAACAAATCAATTTTTTTTATAGAAAATTATATTTTAATTAAATTATTTATAGAGAAATAAATTTGAAAAAAATATTACAAAAGAACAAAACGTTCTTGTTGTTTAAAAAATTAATAAAAAAATCAAAAACGTCCTTAGTAGGATCATTGCCTCTTTTTTATATAATTTTGTATCTGCTCAAAAGCAAAAAAAAAAAATTTAATTTTAAAGGAAAATGCCTCAACAAAAATGTTTTAAAAAAAATATTAATTTTTTCAAACAATATTTTTTTCCTTGAAGATTATGCTTAGAAATAATTACTACAAAATTAATACAAAAATTTAAAGTTAAAAACGCACATGATACGGATGTTTGAGATTTTTTTTTTTCCAAGATGACCCTCATAATTCATTATTTGTAATAATATTTTTAATCAAATTTAAAGTTGAAAATACATATTGTATAGGCCATATTGCAAAAAGGTCAAAAAAGGATTCTCAAAACGTCATTACCATGTACGTTTTCAACTTAATTTTTTTTATTAACTTATTTATTTATTATTTCCAACATAATCTTGGAGAGAAATTCACATTATGAATATTAATATAATGTTTTTTCTTTACCGACCCAAAATTAAAAATTAAAAACAAGTTTTAAACGCCCCTACTATAAGCTTTTTCACATTATGAATATTATTTTATTTTATTTTTTTGGGTCCAAAGGTAAAAAAAATTAAAAAATTAAAAATTTTCAAAACGTCCATACCAAAGACGGTTTTGTTTGTTTAGGAATTAAAAATGTGAGAAGAAACAAAATGTCCTTACTAATCTCTTCCTAATTTCTATGAAATTGTTTCTCTACAGACAATTAATAATACACTAAAAAATACTGGAAAATAGCGACGGATCTCAGCGACGGATCATATTATGTCGTTGGTGTACCGACGGAAGACCGACCGTATAGCGACTAATGTATTTATGTAAGAAACATATATTAATTTTCGTCACTATTCCGTCGTTGTGGTGTCAATTTTTTTCTCAGCGACGAAATAGCGACAAAAAATTTCGTCGCTGCCAAACGTTAAATTTCAATGTCCCAATTTTATTTTCATTTCCCCCCAAACACTCCCCCTCTCTCTCTCTCTCTCTCTCTCTCACCCTGACCCCCTCTCCTCCTCCTCCTCCGGCGTCCAACCCCCTATCCTCCCCATCCTCCTCCCTCGTCCGACCCCCTCTCCTTCTCACGACCCCCGACCCCCCGATCCCCTCTCCTTCTCATCCTCCTCCTCCGGTGGCAGCTTTCTGACAACCCCCTCCTCCCCTGACGAGCGACGACAGCTTCCCGACGACCCTCTCCTTCCTGACCGCCCCCTCTCCTCGACACCCCTGACCCCTCCCCCCCTCTGGCCCCCTCTCTCGACCCCCCTCACAGACCCCCTCTCCTCGACGCCCCTCTCCACTCCCCCCCCCCCTCCTCGAAGGTAAACCCTAATCCTAGTTGTCATTTGGTTAATTATTGGATTTGGGATTTGGACGGCTATACATAATTTTTGCATTTGATATTTGGGTGTTGGACACGTACAAACATGATACGTTGGACACGGACGCTAGAACACAGACATGGATATGCTGGACACCTTTGATTTGAATAACTTTCGGACTGATGGCCCTAAAACTTAAATTATGGACCTATAGCTTATTGGACCAAGATTCCTTCACTTATAAATATCAATTTGACCCTATCAATATTACTAAATATTGAAAACTAGTTTTTCTTAGGCATTCGTTGGTTCGATACATCTGATACCAGTTATGGTTCGATACAGCCGATATGGCTCCGTATCGCACCCAAGATCAAAACATATGGCTACCTAAGCAACCATGACTTAATTAGCAATTTATTGAATGGTTACCTAAGCAAAAAATTTAGCATTACAAATACAAATGTGTACCATTACTATGAGTATTGGGATCAACAATATCAGTAATATATGCGGTATTGGACCGGAATATTAGTAAATTATTAACATTTTAGAAAATATTTTTTATTTTAGGTACTAAGTACTTAGAAGTAGATATAGAATTGCAAATTGGAGTATCGGTCATATTTACTTGCTTTTACAACCTTATTATGCTAAGGCATGTATCGGCCATATTCGGATGAGTGTCAAAGAATTGTGGTTTTGGATACATATTTAATCCATATTGTGTATCAAATCCATATTATTTGAATATATATGGTACATGCAGAATCAATAAGTCGATACGTAGTTGACCGATCATGGATGTATAATCGGCTTCATGAGAGTAGGATTGGTTTGACAGATGATTTCAGGGCGGGCGTTGAGGAATTTCTCAAATACGTCAATAGTTAACCTTATTTTATGGATGGGAGGCTCATCAAGTGCCCTTGTGTTAAATGTCATAATATACCTTTCAAAGATGTGGATCTCGTGAGGGAGCATCTCTACAAGAAGGGTTGTGTACTGAACTACAAGGAGTGGACGACCCAAGAAGAACCTTTATTTTTGCAATATTATTATTCCTCCTTCAATACGGAGGTAGAAGAGTCCACTCTCGGAGATAACTTTATATATCGACCGTGAAACCTGGCGCGTGAGTTGGTATTTGATGCGGTCGGTCCAAGTTTTAATCCGGAGGATATGAATCCTGATGCGAAGGAATTCTGTAATATGTTCAAGAATGTCGATACTCCGTTATACCCTGGTTATGATTCTCATTCTGTCATGTCAGTGGTGATATGACTGTTGAACCTGAAGTCTAATTTTAACTTGCCACAGGAATGCTATAACCGGATAATTCAGTTTCTTAGAGAGTTATTGCCAAAAGGACGAATGAGTTGCCTGAAAACTTCTACAAGTCAAAGATGATGATACGGAGACTTAGATTAGGCTACAAAAAGATAGATTATTGTCGAAACGGTTGCATATTGTACTACAAGGAGAACAATGATAAAGATAGATGTATTTTCTGTCACGAGGACGGGTACAAGCCAATTTGGGACAAATAAACGTCAACTGCCCGAGCAAGGTTGCGTTCCTACAAGTACATGCAGTTTTTACCGATCACAAAGAGATTGCAGATGATGTATATGTCCGCAAATACAACATAACACATGACATGGCATAGCAAGGAATGGAAGATGGGTGATGGAGAATTATCTCATCCTTTTGATGGAGAGCCATGGAAGCATTTTGATCGGTGTCATCCTGAATTTGCAGTAGAGCCCAGGAATGTCCGGTTGGATTTATGTTCTGATGGATTCACTCCTTTCGGACGGTCGAGATCTCAGTACCCTTGTTGGCCGATGATTTTGACTCCTTACAATCTACCACCGTGGATGTGCATGAAGACTCCTTATATGTTTTTGACACTTATCATACCCGGTCCGAAAAATCTAAAGAAGAACATCGATATCTACTTGCAGCCGTTGGTGGATGAGTTGAAACAATTATGGCAGTTCGGCGTTCAGACATATGATATATCGAAGGAGCAGAACTTTCAGATGAGAGCGTCACTCATGTGGACCATCAATAATTTTTCAGCATATGGGATGTTATCAGGATAGAGTACTCATGGTACTTTGTCTTGTCCGATATGTATGGAAAAGAGTAAGGCATTGCGTCTCCAGAATAGAGGAAAAGTATAATTTTTTTATTGTCACTGTCAGTTCCTTCCTGCGTCGCATCCGTGGAGAATGAACAAAGATTGCTTTAGAGCTGGTAAACAGGAACTATCTCCTCCCCTGTTGAGACTGACATGAGACAAAGTTTGGAAAGAGGTAGAGGGATTGTCGATTGTTATGGAAGATCCGATATTGACCCTTTACTTTGAAGGGTTCGGACATATGCATAATTTGATGAAGCGGAGTATCTTTTGGGATTTATCTTATTGGAAGGACAATCTCATAAGATACAATCTTGATGTCATGCATATCGAAAAGAATGTATTCGATAATATCTTCAATACGGTGATGGATATCAAGGGAAAAACGAAAGATGATTTTAAAGCAAGAAAGGAGTTAGAAATTATTTGAAGGCGTTCATATTTGTACCTAAAACAAACTGTCAATGGTAATTGGGTCAAGCCTCCAGTATCATTTACATTGAGTAGGGAGAAAAAATTAATAATATGCAACTGGATTTTAAAGTTGAGATTTTTTGACGGCTACCTGTCAAATTTGGCAAGATGTGTCGATCTCAACAAACGCAAGATGACAGGGATGAAGAGTCATGATTGTCATAAGTTTATAGAGAGGTTACTACCTATTGCTCTGAGAGAGAGATGTTGTCTCATCAAGTATGGACTTCGCTGTCCGAATTATCTATATTCTTTAGAGATTTGTGTTCAAGCAAGTTGACGGTGCAACATTTTATAGAACCTGAGGAGAAGATTGTATTGACATCGTGCAAGTTAGAAAGGTTGCTCCCCCGGTTTTTTTGATAGTATGGAGCATTTGCCGATTCATCTTGCATACGAAGCACGTGTGGGTGTTCCCATCCATTATCGATAGATGTATCCATTTGAGAGGTATAAATTATTAGTTTGTACTATTAATTTCTTTATTCAAATAATTATAATATTCAATATATTATCTATATGTATCTACATCACCTAAAGAAGAAAGTGGATAATAAGGCTCATATGGAAGCTTCGATATGCGAAGCATATATCATTGAGGATGTTTCAAACTTCTGCTCTATCTACTTTAATACACATGTTAGAATAAATCGTAATAGAGCCCCAAGAAATGATGACGGTGGGGTTGATGCACCGAATAGTGTAATCCGCACTATATTTAATGTGGGGGGTAAGCCTACAAGTGCTACTAAAGTATGGTGGTTTGAAGACGATGAGTTTGAAGCCGCTCATCGGTATATATTGTTAAATAGTGGACTTGAGGAGATGCAAGATATTGAGAAGTAAGCGATCGACACATCTTTGCTACATATTTTAATTTTGTATATGCTTGGAAAAAAGTGTTCTAACTGTTCTCCTTATTATCACAGTACTTTTAGAGATTATGTGAAAATGGAGAGACCTAATATTAATGATGATGATCTTTCTAGAGAGGTTAATAAAAAATTTTCCATCTTGGTTCCATAATTATGTACGTATCCTAAACATTAAGCATTCTAAATTTAGCATTCAGATAAATCTTTGTCTAATATATATATATATATGGTACGTGTTGTTTTAGATTTTTTGTCCTGGTACAGAGTTGCAGAATGAACGACTTCGAGCATTAGCTATCAGAGCAAGCAAGAGGGCAAAGTATTGGGATGGATACACCATCAATGGATTCAAATTTAGAACCATTGATAAGCCTATTAATCAATAATTTGTCAATGAGGAGGCTAATTATACAAAGAATTCTGGAGTATGTGTGAAGGGTTCAGTCTACGATACCGATCCAGAATTCGACTATTACTGTGTATTAAGAGATATCGTGGAGCTGAAATACTCTTATGAGACAAAAATTATGTTATTTAAATATGATTAGTTCGACACAACACCCAAGCAAGGATGGAAAATTGACAACCAATTTGGATTTGTTGATATAAAATATGAAAAAAGGTATGTAGGTTTCGAACCATTTGTATTGGCTAGTCAAACGGTTCAAGTGTATTATATGAGCTATAATAGTCGACGACGCAATAATAAGGATTGGTGGGCTGTATGCAAAACTAAAGCTAGAAACACATATAATATTGGGGATCTAGCATACCAGGGGGATGAGGTAGTCATGCCTCAACTTATATATATATATATATGAGTTTGGCCGGTGTTGACGATATATAGGTTGACGTTACCGTAGAGGATGACAGAGTTAACGAATATATTGACATAGAAGATTTATCTCATATAGAGGAGGAGTCTGATATGGAGGATTCGAGCGAGGAATAAAATTGGAAGATGAAGGTGATAGGGAAAGTGAAAATGAAAATGAAAATAAAGAAGTAGAAGATGAAGACGATTCAAAAAATGATTCTGAAGACGATGCCGATTCGGAAGATGAAAAAAATTGGTACGTACCCATATATGTATTAGCTTAGATTATTATTATTTTTAATAACACAATTATTATTTATTTTATTATCGTACTAGTATTTATTTATTTTACCACACCATCCATTACTTTATGATTATCATGTCACTATTATTATTTGTTTCATAACACCATCCATTATTTACTACAGATTTACCTATGGCGGGACGAGGACGACGACATGTTCATAGAGGATCTTCTTTCCAGCATCCTCCATCCACTACTCCAGCTGCTCTGGATGCAGGTCGAACACGACCATCAGAGGACGAGTTCATAGATGCCGATGATGGTTTATCTCCGCCATATACTCGTTCATCAGTATGGGGGGGGCTACTATATCTCTCGGGCTTCCTCAGTTTCTACCATTTCTGTTACTCCTGCGACTATTGCAACTACTAGTACATCGGCTACACCAGTTGCTCCTACTGGAGCAAATTCATATCCAGGCCTCCTTGTGGACCACGGAGTATATGTCCGTCGTCCAGGATTTGCAGATTCCCCTACTCTACTAGAGCGGTCAGCCAATATCGATCGTCCCAAGATGTGGGTCGATGGAGCGACGTAAGTACTTAGTTGTCAATTCATATATTTATTTATTCATTCTTTTTTATTCTAATTGTATATTATTTACTTATTTTAGAATTTTCTCTATCAAGGCTAGTACTGATCTGGGGGACATCATGCGGGGAAACATTCATGGCCCTTATACTAACTTTAGTGACATCCCGCTGGATCGATGTCACGACCCGCACCCGGTATAGAGGCATAAGTATGTGGGTACGTCCAGCCTACACTGTAGCATCGATGGTAGATTATTGTCTGGGTCAATATAGTTATCTACACATATCATACAATATATACATAAGGTACCTGTCATGATATCTTAACTCCAAATGGAGGACAAAATGATAATATGATAATGGTAAACAATACTCAATCACAAAAGCAACTAGAGGAAGAATGGCACAATATGGAATAGAAGTAAAAGAAATGCAAGAGTCTTAATACAAGTCCAATCTCGACATAAAATCCAAAAGAATAATACATGCCACAGGTATACTAAAAAATCAAATACAACTCATAAAGAAAAGTCTAAGTCTCTCCAGCTGGCGGTACTATCTCAAAAGGCTCTATGGGTACTAGCTCGTCTGCCTCGCCATCCTGCGATCCATAATATGTAGGACACCAGTCCTCTAATAAATTATCTAAAAAATATATTCAGTCAGGATTGGAGCGAAGTACAACCCAATAACAGTTCCAATAATTGACAAAAACTATGAAACAACAATAGCAATAAAAATAAATGATGGAAATACTGAACTAGCATATATCACGAGAAAGAGCAACATGGTAAATAATGGCAATAGATGAGCATAATATGGTGAGGAACATCAATGCAATGAACTAAAATAAAATAAACAATATAATAAATGTGCCTTAAAATATTAGTAAGATAATGTGATCGACTTGTGCCTAACACGGCTATATATAAAAGGTGAGCTAGCGTGATCACACGTGAGTTGCATGATCTGCTAACTATCACGGGCTACACTATATCATGGGCTATAAGGTATGATCATATATCCACTAATATTTTCCCAACCCCCGACTAGGACACGGATCCAAATTATGACACGTTAAAAACATATATCACACTGCATGGTCTATGATATCATGCATTATGATCACGGTATATATAATCACTAAGATATCACGGTAATCACTGAGTAATCATGAAGCACGACACGGTGATCACTGAGTCATCACAATAATAACATCTCATGACCAAGATTCACGTATACCAATCCGTGTGACCATCGTGTCAGGAATCAAATATCTCAATACTAAATACATGAAACATAGAGGTTGTCAAATATGGAAACTATCAGAGAATGTACTCGCATCTGGTATTGAGCAAGTGGTGCTACTCGATGTCCGAGCTGGTATCACACACACCTAGATATGAATGGCATATCAATTGGGTGTAATAAAGTGATAAATAAGTAAAAGGATGCACTAATATGATTTCTAGGTCATCTCTAGGTCATACTAGCCTAACCAGTCAATATCAGTCAAAACTAGGTCATAATTGTGTTTCCAGACCAATACTAGTTAATCTAGTCCATACCTTGGTTTAATTCCATTCCTAGCCTCTAGGTTGATCTCAAGGTAAATAGGTTGATGCTAGGCTAATACCTATGCTCTATGTCAATACCAACTAGTAATTAGTTAATACTTATTAGCTACTCACTACCACATATAAAACCTATATACTAACTTACCATAAACTAACATCTTACTAACTTAATAACATTGACTACTACTAACTGATACTCTATATTATTAACTAATAACTTAGCTATGATACTAAACTAATGCTATCTAGTACCATATATCAACTACTATTCATAACTAATCCCCCACCACTATACTAGCTAACTGATATATTACTACTCATCTAACATCAAGCACCAACTATCTATTATTTAACTAACTAACCTTCAGCTGTTAGCTAAACTAAATGATAGTGTAACTACTACAGTTCAACTATATTAAAAATACTAATTTATAATTCTACTGGTACTTAACTAGATGCCAACTGCTACAGGCAAATGAAGAATTCCCCCACTGCTAACTAATATTATATATATATATATATATATATATATATATATATATATATATATATATATATATATGAGTATTGAGTTAACTATGTTACTCAACCAATTATCACCACTGACTTATAGCAGTGTACTTATGGTACAATTGCTTCTCATAGGAAGCAAACTGTATCTGATACTGATGTTTCAGTATCTGAACTGATGTATCAGATCTAAATTTCATCCTATCAAAACAACTGCACTCTAGCTAATACCTACTGCCCTTATTAGATAATGTTACTTCTAACTTAGCTACTACTCAACTGCATTTGGTGACTGCAACCCCTACCCCTATACTCGAATCCTCACTCCTACACCAAGATATACAACCTCTATGAACCCCATACAAAGGTGCATAAGCACATCACAACTATAAACACAATATTACTAACACATCAACTTTGACACTAAAATAACTAACCCCAACTCTAATACCTAACTTAACTTATATCCTAACTTATAAAACTATCAGCAACAATTCATTGTAATTGATAGCAAATTGGACTAATACTAGGGAATACTGATACTCACCATAGTTCCCTCATTCTCCTACTACCGACGCATTGCCTGTTCATTGAATTCTCTTCACTACAGCACTACTTGTTGTGTCCTATTGCACCTTGTGCACAAGTGCCCGATCCTCTAAGCTAATGCAGGGAATTGCCTATACACTTCTTCCCCAAAACCTGAACTTCTCCTATCAGCAATGTACCCGAGTTTCTCCCCCAACCTTGTTATCAACCCTGCTGCAGGCATTAACTTCAAGTACTGTAAGTCTGGGGTTTTCCCAAACTTCAGACCTCAACTGGTCCCCATATCTTATGCTAATACCACTGTGAGTTGCTACTACCACCACACATTTTACACTTAGATAATCAACCCGAGCACCCCCCTCAATCCCTTCACAGTCCATTGCAACTAATGAATATCAAGCACTTATTGCCCCTCCCCCTCCTTAAGATCAATGCACGTCATGAACACCCTCACTATCACATTCAATCAACACAGAAATCATACCATCACCATCATGACAGTAACTGTGGTTAGTTGTCTGATACAACTATTGTGTTTACACTATAATACACTAAGTGTAAAGTTACCTGCATACTGATACTTGATTCTTCCCCAACATCAACCAACCTCATCACACACTCATGCATACACACCTTAGTCTCTTCACCAAGCTACACACACACAAGTCAACTAAACTCAATCACACTCCGCAACACCACCAAGACATTAAGCAATCGATAATACAAACACCTAGTGTGCACAAGTCAAGATACTCTTGATACGCACCCAATGAAGTGCCAAAACCTACGATTCTCCTCAAATACACATTCCTACATATCAATCATATATAATATTATCTATTAGAACTAATACAATAGAAAATAAGGAGAATAACACCAATTCACACAAAATGAGTCCCGTATCACACGGTATCATACCATATCGTGATACGGTCTACTCGTGCCCAATTGTGGATACATAGGTAGTATCCCAACCCCGATCTAAATCCAATTACTCTAAATTAGGCTCATGACACACACTTGATGTGTTAATCTTGTAATTCTCCCAAAATATACACAAATCACCATGTGGAAATCATAATACACAATAATTTAACCTAGAACTTGTTCCTATAGGTAGCCCTATGCCATTGGGGTGTTCCTAAGAGGAATTCAGAATTTACCAATTGGGAGATGGATTCTCAATGAATTGTTCCTACGGACACAATTCAGACACGATCTTCTTGCCACAATCTCCTATTCCAAGTGCTCATTGCAACTCCAAGCTCCAATACTCCTTGCTAATGATATTGAGAGGGAAGTGAGAAGGAATTTAGGAAAATTGATGGAGAAAATAAAGTGAATTGGGGATCTAGGAATTGGGGATCTAGAAATAAAGTGATAAATGAAGAGAAGAGATAATTGAGAGACCTATAAGTGGCCGAGCCTCCCCTTCTTCCTCTCCAAGCAATGTACAATGTCTAAGTTGCCCCCCCCTCCATCTAATTATGAATAGGATTAAGGAAGGGCTATTTGGGACTAATGCTAATTAAACTAATCCTCCTAATTAATTAGTGGAAATGGGTCCATTGGGCTTGGTCCATGTTGGGCTCAATAAATTGTCATGACAAGTCTAATTGGGTTCACAAGTCTCAAGTCTAACTAATAGGCTAGTCCACTAATTAATGAATAATAGCACAACCACAAATATTAATTATTAGCACGATCTAAATAATTATTAATAAAAAAAAAATTACATGCAAAATTCCTAAAATACCCTCATTTAGAAATGTGGTAGTGACAAGTCTACCCTCCTTAGAAAAATTTTGTCATCAAAATTTAAGGAAGGAACTAACTACAACAAACAATCACAGCAAGCTAGAAATAATTATACCTCACGGCTCAAACATATAAGGGTATCGCTTGCGCATCTCGGCTTCCCTCTCCAAGGTAGACTCCTCTGGAGAGTGATGCCTCCACGCGATGCGTACCAAAGGAATCATCTGGTTTCATAGCACTTTCTCCCTGCGATCCAGAATCTTCACTGGCTGCTTTGGATAATTGAGAGTCGACCCCACCTGGATCTCCGAGTGATCTAATACATGGCTGGGATCTGCTACGCACTATCTCAGCTGTGATACAGGCAGCAAGTCTAGTCTGTATGCCACTACACCGACCCTCTCAAGAACACTGAAGGGTCCGATGTACCATGAACTAAGCTTTCCGCCTCCACCAAAGCGAATAGTGCCTCGTGTCGAAGAAATCTTCAAGAATACCAGATCGCCAAAGTAACACAAAACACAACCTTAGCACTCTAACCAAAACAAAATAATCATAAGCAATACAAACAAAACCTATACCTCAAACTCCAAAGGTCTCCAGTGGTTATCGGCCTAATGCCGATCTCTGTCCTGCGCCATCTGAAGTCTATCCAGATAAGCTTCACCTTCTCAGCTGCATCCACGACCATCTCCGGTCCCAATAAGGCTCTCTTACCAATATCATCCTATGATAATGGAGTGTGGCATCTCCATCCATACAATGCCTCAAATGGCGACATCTCAAAATTGGCCTGGTAGATGTGATTGATTCTTGACATGATTGTCACACAGATTGGTATACGTGAATCTTGGTCATGAGATGTTATTGTTGTGATGACTCAGTGATCACCGTGTCGTGCTTCATGATTACTCAGAAATTACTGTGATATCTTAGTGATTATATCGACCGTGATCATAATGCATGATATTATAGACCGTACAGTGTGATATACGTGTTATAACGTGCCATAATTTGGATCCGTATACTAGTCGGGGATTGGGAAAGTATTAGTGGTTATGTGATCATACCTTATAGACCGTGATATAATGTAGCCTATGATACTTAGCAGATCATGCAACTCACGTGTGATCATGATAGCTCACATTTTATATATAGCCGTGTTAGGCCCAAGCCGATCATATTATCTTACTAATATTTCAAGGCATATTTATTATATTATTTCTTTTATTTTAGTTCATTGCATTGATGTTCCTCACCATATTGTGCTCATCTCTTATCATTATTTACCATGATGCTCTTTCTCGTGATATATGCTAGTTCAATATTTATATTATTTATTTTTATTGATATTGTTGTTTCATAGTTTTTGTCAATTATTGGAACTGCTATTGGGTTGTACTTCACTCCAATCCTGATTGGATATATTTTTCAGATGATTCATTATAGGACTGGTGTCCTATTTATTATGGACCGCAGGATGGCGAGGCAGATGAGCCAGTACCCGTAGAGCCTTTTGAGATAGTACCACCAACTGGAGAGACTTAGACTTTTCTTTATGAGTTGTATTTAATTTTTAGTAGACTTGTGGCATGTATTATTCTTTTAGGTTTTATGTGAAGATTGGACTTGTATTAAGACTCTTGCATTTCTTTTACTTCTATTCCATATTATGCCATTCTTCCTCTAGTTGTTTTTGTAATTGAGTATTATTTCCCATTACCATATTATTATTTTGTCCTCCATTTAGAGTTGAGATAGCATGACAGGTACCTTATGTATATACTGTGTGAGATGTCTAGATAGTTATGTTGACCCAGATAACGTTCTACCGCTGATGTTGCAGTGTAGGCTGGACATACCCACGTACTCGTGCCCTTACACTAGGTGCAGGTCGTGATAATCGATGATTCATTTGGCTAGATATGCTGCGGGTATGTATAAGATTTTTATTTAGATTAATTTTTTTATTACAGTGCTAAAAAATATTTTTATAATTTATAGAAGTTGTACTAGTTAACGGATCATAGAGATCCTACGATTCGAAATGCTACAAGACCGTCGCCAGCAAAATATTCAGGGATATGATCAATGATCAGAAGGCGTTGGCGTCACATTCAAGAGATCTTCGCAAGGAGTGGCTCAAGGAGGAGTTCTGGGAGAAGATGGAGGCCTCGGCCTATAAGGCCAAGTACGAGAAGACGAGAGCAGCCCATGCTAAGGGTGGTCTCCACATGGGTGGCTCCATTCCGATCGTCGAGCATTTTTTAAGGATGGTAAGTATTATATTTTTTGCTATATCAATTTTTGGTAATTCTCATTTTTTTCTTATTAATTAATTACTTAATTCTTAGAGTGCGAGGAGGCCGTCAAAGCCGGGGGAGACCCAAAGACCTTCGACTTTCCCGTAATCTTCCAACAGACCCACAAAATAAAGAAGGATAGGAAGTTCGTAGATGGGCGGGCAGCCAAAGCATATGTAAGTTGTGTTTATAAAATTTTGTCAAATTAATTTAATTAGATTATTTTTATAATTTAACTATATTTGGTTACCTACCCTAAAAATCTAACCTTAACTCTAATATCGTTACCTATGATATCTAAAAACCTTAGCTCTAAACATAACCTACGATATATAAACTTAACTCTAAACCTAACCTTAGATGTAGTCAATAAAAAGATTAATCATAACCTACAATATCTAAACCTATTTACATAAATAAATATAGGAAATGTATGAGACGTTGGAGGGGGGCTGAGAGCAATATGTCGATTGAGAGAAACGATCGGTGGGTACAAGCTGTCGGGAGAGGGAAAGACGACAGCGTGTACGAGACCATATCATTGGTATCCCAGCCGTCGGTTCTTTCCAGAGCTTCTTCGACGATTCCTTCAGCTCCATCAGAGCCTGGCCCCGGCATTCCTTCTGGTGCTATAACTTTGGAGCAGATCATGACGTCTATGTTAGAGCTACAGAGACAGGTTATACAGCTGATAGAGTCTCGTGACCATGCAGCTCATGCTCCTTCGATGGCTCCAACGATGCCTCCTCCAGCTCCTCTGACGGCTTCTCCAGCTCTATCTCTGACTTATTCTACTGCTTTGCCTGTCATTCCTGACGATCTACAGCAGATCATTGCTACAGTTATGATGCAGTACATGGCTAACTGACAGTCGCCGCTGCCTCCACTGTTGACTTAATCTACTTTTTTTTTGATAATTTAAAAGTTTATGGGATGTTCTGATTGTATAACTTTATATGTTTGGATTATGTTAGTTTATGATAATTTATGGCTAACATATCATCGTTGTACTTGTATTCGATACGTTCTATTATATTTGATTGTATTTGATTTGTTTGAATCTCTGATTGTTTTTATAAAATATAATAGATATATGCTCAGTAGGAAGTAAGTGATTCAATTATGGAAAAATATTAAGTTTAGCGATGGACTAACGACGAAATACTAGAAAATTCCAGGTCAGCGACGGATCAGCGACAGATCAGAGACGAAAATTCCGTCGCTAAATAAGTCTGGTACCAAAAAATGTGTCAAATATGTATCAAAAATAGTCGCTAAATCTGTTGTTAGGTCCATCATTGTTAGTGATGTCTTAGCGACGGAAATTTAGTCGATAACCTTCTGGAAAAGTTGTTAAAATTGGGCTCATAATTTTCGTCTACAACCGTCGCTAAGCCGTCACCAACTACAGTGACAAAAATAATATTATTAATCCGTCGCTGAGATTACGTCACTATTTGTCATGCCCCAGTTCCAAAATACCAAGGACTAGCCACATGGCAATGGCCAGCAGCACAACTCCAATGGAAAAACCCAATTTAATGGACCCGTTAGAGTGCACTTAAGCTGTAATATATATAAATAAGGGTCTACTACACCTGTCATAGTTTATATATCTAATCTCATCCACAATAAGAATCACAACACAAGGGATAGTCCAGTCACAAGAATGATAAAAAATGAAACTATCCATCAACAAGTGCAGTATAAGAAATATCGCAGGGAATAACCCGTCGTCAAAATAATAAAAAGAGAAATAAAACCAACTACATTTATACAGTAGTCATAAAGCCAAGTCCAATCTCTAAAGAACACTAAGCATAAATAAATAGAGAAATAATTGTGTGCTCAAGAGAAGTCCTTCGGCACAACCTCGTCCTCTGGTGCAAGTACTGCTCCAATATCAACTCATGTCCCATAAACCTCGGGGTAGCTCCCCTCGTCTATACCTGGGGACATAATCTGGATCTAGGTCCTCAGGGGACATAGCAAGGTACAATAAACACTCAAGCCAATGCAACAATAAATAATAAATAGTGTGCTCAGGGTACCTATCATTGTAGAAGCATGAAAAATATGCTGGATAGCTATACACAGCATGTTGAGGCGGGGCAGCGTAAAAAGATGACCTCAGAGCCATCAACGTGTAACAGAACTTTTTCGCTGAGCACAGCATAAAATATAAACTCAAGGACCATCCGCGTAAATGCAGTATGTCCAGGCTGCTTATGCGTAAAAAGGGTGCTACATCGTCTTTATGGCGTAGAACTCATCCGCTTTCAATGCAGCATTGAAGTGTACAAGGAATGCTTCGTATTCTTCAAAATGAACCTGTCAGATTATGCAATGAACCTGACGTCTGGACTCCTGAAAAAGAGTACTGCACGACTGTAATCCCCTGATTTTTCAAAAAAATTTAATTTGGATTTTTTATAATTTTCTGTAATTTTCTAGAATTTTCTGAAATTAAAACTAAGGTATTTTGTAATTAAATAATTTTTATTTGCTGTTAATTAATATTAAAATATTATGGAAATAATATTTTATGGTGTAAAATGGAAAACTGGACATAGGGTAATTTTCTGCGAATTTATTGGACTCCGGAAACATTTTTAAAGCCCTAAAAACTAATGTAGAATTAAACCGAATTAAACCCCTAAAATAAACCCGGTTCAATTGAACCAAACCAACCCAAACCAACCCAGACCCGGTTCACTAAACCGAACCCAGCCTTAGCGGGTCGGGTCGGATCTAGACCCGAACCCGAAACCCGCAGACCCAAACCCGTACTTAAACACTAAGCGGGTCGGGCCGGATTTATGTAAATCCGACCCGCGGACCCAGACCCGTTAGCCCGGTCTGAAACCCAAACCCGTTATCCTAATCTGAACCCTAACCGGAATCCGACTCCAATCCCTACCGCCGGCGACCCTATTTAATCCCCTCGACGCTGCCGGAACCCTAGTACCTCCCCGCCGTCTCCTCAACCTTCCTCCGCCTCCTCTCCCCTCTTCCCCGGCCGGTCCATCACCTCCCTGAACCCGAGCACCACATCCCCCATCGATAGCCGCCCTAGCACGGATACAGGAGCTCTCGACCCGGACACGGTTGACGCAGGACACGAAGCAGACACTTGGATACGTGAAATTCAGATTTTACGGAGCCCTGTTCAGGTAGCGTTTCCTCTCTCCTCGCTGATCCGATTTCTATTCCGTCAGTTGTGACGCGTAGGCTGTGTGACCCTCTCGGTGCCCGTACAACCCGCTGGTGCATCGCGTCCTGTGGTGATCGCAAACCGCGATCCAAAAATAGGAAAATTAATACCCCATTTTACCCCGGAACTGAGTGCGCTCCGCCAAATGGGACGACTTGGTCGCGCACGGTCTTTACCAAAATGTGCGCACCGTTGATACGGACGTGTGAGATTTCGCAGAAGTTGATTCGGATGTGCGTGCACACCGGAATTAACGCGTATCCGTCGACAACGCCCCGTATCCGCCTGTTCTGGAATGCGTCGTAACTTTGTGTACACACGTCGGATCGAAACAAAACTTGCGTCATCGGACTCATAACAATACGCTGGTCCTGTGACCCAAGTTTGGTTCGATTCTTAGAACGTTGACATAATCGCGTATCGTGGGCCCCACAGGCTCCACTTGACGGGCAATTTTGTGATCGGCTCATCGGAATCTAATTCTGAAAGTTCCGTTGGGTTCGTATCATCGTTCCTAACTTGTTGACACTAAGTTTGACAATTTTAGAGACCTTTGACCCTGACACGTTTTTCGGTGCAAAGTGGCCCACGTGTGAACCCCGCTTTGACCAAAAACTGTTATTTTTGCTCCTGTGTCCAAATTAGACTTAAGGACAGGCGTTTCTAGCTATTTAATACTTTTTGAGACTGCTGGTGATATTTATTTCAGCTTTTGGAGGAGTACCTGCAGGATCCACTGATACAGGGATAATTATTGGTATTCAAACCCCAGGCAAGTGTACCTTGCCAACATTGCAGTTTTTGTTACATATTTTTTTGATTATTCATATGTTGTACAATGCTTGACCTAGGACCGTGTGACTTACTTAGCGTCTGATTAATAATCGGGTGCCAACACCATACGCGGAGTTGTGTAAACGTCACCTAGAGATGGATATCGTGACCCTTTACATTCTCGTACTTGTCTTATCAAGTACATAGATCCAGGACACTTGACACTATCATGAGACAGAATCTTCCTGAGATATTCATGGTGATTCTGTATAGGATACAGGTTTTATGACATAGACATTATATGAATAGAAATTATATGACTTGCTGCATTAGTTTTGATCCTGCGTGTCATGGATATGAGATATGAGATTACATTGGGTGGAGAGAGATTTACCATACAAAAGGCTGATTATATTATATATATTATCATCTGGAAGTGTCTTAGTTTCTGATACAGAGCTATGGCACAAGTTCTGGCCCTTCGAGAGAATACTGCTATGGGTTTCTCCGACACTGATCCTGTAGTAGTCTCAGCCCGAGTATGACTAAAACTCTCACTTGCATATCACTTAGCTGGTTATATAGTTACCCTATTGATTCATTTATTTCTGCACTGCATTTATTTTGGCTTATTTTATCTGTACCTTGCTATGTCCCCTGAGGACCTGGATCCGGATTATGTCCCCAGGATTAGCAGACGAGATCTATCCTGAGATTTACAGAGCAGAAGCATTATCAGGAGAAGGTACTGGAGCAGTACCAGATCCAGTAGACGAGTGATCACCGAGGGTATCTTCTGAGTATATACTGTTTCCATACTCAGTATTGGCTGTGGTTATCTTTATTCTTGTATCTTGACAGATGTATCAGACTCATTATCGGGTTATTCCCCGAGTTTATATTTTATTGAGATTGATCTTGCTTTATGATTCTGATATTGTTGTATTCATATCTGTAGATGAGATTAGTATATTTAGACCATTATTGTTGTACTACAGCTTAAGTGTGCCCCGATGGATCCATTAAATTGGGTTTGTCCATCGGTGTGTGCTGTTGGCCATTGCCACGTGTCTAGTCCCTCGATATTTTGGGACTGGGGCGTGACAACGACTACCCAGGCGACGGCTATAATGATGGCGCGGCACCACAACCCAGTCTGTCATTTAATGCCATTTTCTTGGCGTAAACCGCTTTTACGCATACAAAGGAATACGCTGCCTAATTTTACACAGGCAGATGTGAGCTGTTTACGCTCCACAGAAGACAAACAGCCTGCCACGTCAAAAGCTGCTCTTCGTACAGGGCTCGAGACACGTCTCTGCATTTAATGCGCAGAGTGATGACAGAACTCGAGGCACGTCTCTGTATTTAATGCGCAGAAAGGGTGGCAGACCTTCAAATCAAAACACGTCTCTGTATTTAATGTGCAGGATAATGGCGGATCTCTGTATTTAATGTAGGAGATTTAATTAAATGTCACCGAACCGTCGTTTAGTGACATCCCCTTTGCGTAAACTGCTTTTATGCATACAAGGGGATACGCTGCCTAGTTTTACACAGGCAGACGTGAGCTTCTTACGCTCCGCAGAAGACAAACAGACTGCCACGTCAGCAGTTACTCTTCGTACAGGATTCGAGGTGCGTATCTGCATTTAATGCGCAGAATGATGGCAAATCTTAAAGATACGCCTCTACATTTAATGCGCAGGATGGGGGCAGATCTCTGTATTTAATGCAAGAGATTTGATTATATCTCCAAGAGCCGTAATTTTGGCTAAGACATCCACATCATCACTTTGGCACATTTCGCCAACTCAGGCCTCAGTTAGGAGAAGAGGATCAGCTATCTTCTGCGTCCACTCGGCTTCTACGCCTACTCGGCTTCTACGCCTACTCGGCTTCTATGCCTACTTGGCTTCTACGCCATGGTGACAGTTATTGGCTTCTACGCCAACCTCTTCTACATGAAGGATAACTACCTACGTGGCTTTTATGCCGTGATCTTCGTAGTAGTTATACGCGTTGTCTCTTAATTGACACGCGTCACACGCTCATTCAAAAGGTCATCTATACGTGGGCAATGGTTATTGTAACCGTCGTGTAAAAGGGTGCTGTACTTTCCACTACTCGATTTCTACACCGACTGAGTGGTCACTGTCACTAAAACTCTATAAATAGAGACCTCTATTGACAGAGGTCAAAGGTCGAAAAATAGAGTATCAGATCCAGAGAGAAAAATTGGTCGAGAGACAGAAAATTGAAAGGTCGAGATTTGGTCGCAGATTTCAAGAGAGAAGAATCCAGAGCTCAGGCAAAGAGTAGTGATCGACGACTTTGGCATCGAGCATCCACTCTCTTTAGCAACCTTCGAAGCTGCTTTCTGTCTTCTACGGCACTTCTTCATCATCGTGTGGTCCAAGGGACAAAGTGATCGACTGCAGATCAGACTCCTATAGCAATATTTATCCAGATTAAAAAATTATACTCGACATCCTCGTATAGGATTAATTGTACTGCTTGTTTGTAAACATAAAGAGCGGGTTTTCGTATAAAGCCTCGTTTCCATATCTTTCATTTATTTTATCAGACAACAAGATGGCGACTCTGCTGGGGACATCTTTCTCTTCTGATGAGGAAGCAATTGCTCAACACGATGCGGTATCCGTGGGATCCGTGAAGAAGACACTGGTCGTCCAGTTCGACCAGTCTGCCTACGAAGACATGCTTCGAACAGGGGGTAGCTCTCACTCTCTCTCTGTCCAAGACAACATGAAGCTGCGTAAGGTCTGGATGCCCAAGACATCCTCTACCATTCATGTCGACTCTCCGATCTCTCCGACCAACGAGGTTGTAGCATTGCTCCCTCCGCGCCTTGCGCGTAAAATTCAGTTGCCTGTCTCTGACAGGGCAGACAAAACTTCTGGCAATGCCTCAGCGCCAATCCAGAAGTATACTCCACGCCTTGCACGTAAAATTTCGTTACCTGTCTCTGACAGGGCAGACAAAACTTCTGGCAATGCCTCAGCGCTAGTCCAGAAGTACACATCGCGCTCTGCGCGTAAAATTCTGTCTCTCATCTGTGACGGAATAGACAAAATTTCTGATAATGCCTCAGTGCCAAATCAGGAATCCCAAATGCGCTCCGCGCATAAAAATGCATCTGCCTTCCGCGAAAAAGCAGATGATCCCTGCAATCTACGCAAGGGAAAGCAAGCTGCGGAGTACTCAACTTCTCGGCCTTTACGCCAGCAAGGAAATAATCTGCCCGCCCTTCGGATTATGCGAGAGGCTGACGGCCAACTGAGGACATCCTCAGCTTTACGCCAACCCGATCAGAGCTCCAAATTATGCCAGGAGAAGCCCCTCAGCGTAAAGAAGGCTCAATTTGCGGAAAGACACCCTCCTCGGGGATTATCCGCTACCCAGATGGCCAACCTGTTGTATATAGGTGGCACAGGAAAAACTATGGTTCCCAACATCCGCATGCCCACTGATGTGAACAGAAGGAACAAGCCATCATCTTCTTCTTCTGTAACTCCTCCTGACCTGCGCAAGTATCTGATCCAGAAACACAAGGAGAGGGGATCTTCTAGCATATCTATTACACCTCCTAGCGAGCACTGTTGTAATAGTCATAGGATTGTAATTAATTATTGCTATTCTGAAGCAAAATGGTCGATTTTCGACCGGTTGAGCTACTCTCTGTCTTTCCAGGAAGAAGAGCCCACGCATGCATCTGTGAACATGGCTTCACACATACCTAGAGGAAGGTCGGGCTCAAGACGTCATCCTTCTAGAACTTCGAGCCGAAGGAGATTCAACATGCTCCTTAGGAACACCGAAGCTGGGGTGTTCTGAAACACTCGTTCGAGGTCACAACAACCGGCTTCATACTCTTGTAATTCCAATGCTGGGGGTCGCCAGTCTCCCTAATCAGATGCCGAAAGTATAGAGTCAACTTCTATAGAGACCTATACTAATCTTTCAATGACACCCAGGAAGATGGAAGTTTATGCCATTGGAGATAAATGCGAGGAAGCTTCCCCGTCCGGGAGCGCTGAGCAACGCATCACTATACTGGAGACGTCTCTGAAAGAGATGCAATCCATGATGGAGAACATGCACCAGATGATGCTAACTCAACACACAGCTGCCATGGCTCAAGCATCGGTCCCTCCAACTCAGATACGTGTGGGGGTGGACTTACCACCATCCAACACGATCCAAGAGCCTGCTCTAGATCAAGAGTCAGCAGTTCCTCCACTTCCTCACTTGGAGAATGTATTAACTCCCGTTGGAGTCGCAATACAATCGATTCCTCATCACTCCGTGGTCCCGCTACCGGCTGAAAATCTGACGCAGGCAATATGGGAGCTGAAAGCCCAATTTGATGCCTTGAAGCACAAAGATCAGCTCAAGAAATTGGGAATCAACCAGCCTTACCCAGCTATCTGGGAAGAGGCCCCTTTCCTTCCTAAATACAAACCAGAAACCATGGCTCTGTTCGAGGAAAAAATATTACCGAGTCAGTACATGAACTACTTCAGTATGATGACGGTGTTACTACAGGGGAATGACGCCCTCCTCACTCGGGTGTTTAAGGGCTGTCTCTCGGGAGTGGCTTATCAGTGGTACTGCAGCCTGGCGGACAACTGCATTACTTCCTTCGACGACTTCAAAGCCTTATTCTTCGTAAGATTCTATAAAGGAGGGATGGACATGTCGATGTCCTCTCTCATCGAAGTAAAGTAGAAGGAAAAAGAGGACGTTCGCACCTTCATCAAACGTTTTCATCAAGCCACTTTGCAAATGCCTCCAGGAGTTCCAGACTCGGTATTAGTGGACATTTGCAGGAAGAACCTTCTTCCCGTGATCTCGGTATTCACAGGACCATATCAGTTCCATGATTGGCCCTCGTTCATTATCTCAGCGGTAGCCGCCGAGGACAACAGTCGGAAGGCGCGTGACAATGGCATCATGATCTCTACCTCCGAAGAGGCAAGAGGTCATCCCCCAATAGCGACCATCCTCGCAGTTCCAAAGGAAAAGAAGCTCTGGCAATCAATACGTCCAGACAAAAGACTGCGGCAACCACGCAGACGAAACCTGGGACTTCCAGGCCCATTGAAGTATACTCTTTCGACGATGACGATATTCCGAGCATATTCGAGTGTCTCGTCAAAAGTGGCAAGATTACCCTTCCGGAGGAGAAGCGGCCCAATGAAGTCAGCAGTACTAATAACCCCAAGTACTGCATCTTCCACAGATATGTACACCACCCTACAAAGGTGTGTTATATACTAAAAAGGAAGATCCAGGAGCTGATCGATGCTAAGTCCATCACTCTGCGCAACAGCGAGAAGACGGTCACAGCCAACATGATCTCTCTGCAATTTGGCAATCTGCCTCCCCAAGAAGTCCCGGACGGTGTTACACCTATTTCTCGGACAACAATGAACATCGTTAATCTTCCTCCGACTAGGGGTCAAAATCATGACCTTCTACCCCTAACTACCCAGCGAGGCAAGATCATATGGGTTCATCCAGATCTGGTGCCAGAGATCGAGAAAAAGACTCAAGCTGCTAAGGCTAAGTCTAAGAAGAACTCAAAGCACAAACTGTGTCATATGATTACGGTACACTCGACATCAGAAGACAAGGTCTTGGCTACTGGAACCCGTTCAGGGAAAGCTTACCTCCAGGACCATGGAGCCAGCAAGAAAGATGCATCGGCAGACGCTTCAGCTGCCAAGCCTTCAGAACCGGAATCCGCCATACCAGAGGCCGGTCCTTCGAGACCAACTTCGGCGGACAAAGGGAAGCAAAAAGAAGTACGTTTCGATAAACCTGCAAAAAACATTCGAAACAAAGGTTTAGAGAAGCCGTACAACTTCGACATCCTGGCCAAATTGGCTAATACACCAGCCAGGTTGTCCATCTTTGAACTACTCAGGCTCTCTCAAGACACTCGTCAAGCCCTGAGTGAAGCATTGATGCAGGCGGATGCATACTTGACCCAGCTCAAGTCCCCTGACGAAGAACCAGTGGCATGTCCTCAATGCCACAGTGTGATGGAGGTGGTCCCGAATATCACTTTCACTCAAGATGACATATTGTTAAAATATAATAGGCATGACAGACCCCTCTATTACACCTGGTACGTTGGTTCCGTGGAGGTCGACCGGATTCACATAGATCCGGGATCATCAATCAACATCATTCATCATATTCTGCTTAGACCGCTGAGGATTCCTACCAGCGAATTGGCTTACACCACCACTACAATCATGGGTTTCAACGCAAGGAAAAGTAAGTCGTTGGGGAAAATTCGCCTGAGGATCCAGATTGGCAACCTCAGATCGGTGGCTACATGTTATGTCATTGATTCAGAGGTATCCTACAATATTCTGCTGGGCAGATCTTGGATCTACGACCACAACATCGTTCCTTCGACTCTACATCAATGCTTTAAATATGTAGATGCCCAAGAAATAGTACAAACAGAGTTTGCTGACCTGAACCCATTCAAAGGAGTAGAATCCTACTACTCTGATGCCGTGTTGTACTCTTAAGACTACACGGAAGAGGTGCGGGAGCCAGAAGAACCCTCTGCCAAGCAACCTCTGTCAATCAAGGTGAAAGGACGGACTACTCGTCCAAAAGCCATAGAGCCTATGGCTATCCACCTGAACAAAACCAGGTCAGGAAAAGGGGGTGATCCTCTAGTGATCACTTTGAACCAGAAGCCTCCACCCTTGGTCATCAACCTTCGGCGCAACAGGCAGCCGATTGATATAAATATAACCGGGAACGAAGTTTCAAATTATAATAAACATCCTCTTTTCTAGTATATTGACGCTCAAATTCCGAATCAGGAATCCTCCCCCCATGACGATATAGAACCTATAGCACAAAATTTCTTGGAAGCTATAGATTCCTATCATCCGTATATGTGGAAAGTGGCATCATCATCCAATATCACCATGACATATGGACCGCATGAGGATTCTATCTTCATTGTCCCGCCTACTTGCAGCAGTCAGCATTCAATAGTCTTTGGCCGCATGTGCAATGAACCGACTATGCAAGAAGATTCTTCCGATGATGATGTCGGTAAAATACAGGTTCACAGATACAGCCCGCAAGCTTTGAAGATCATGCAAAGTATGGGTTATAACTTGAAGCTGGAACCGGGTCTCAACTACGGGAAAGGCAGACGAATGCCGCTGCACGGCGATCCCTACTATCAACGAACTCGTTTCGGGTTAGGGTATACCACCTCTCTTGCAACTCCTGAGTCAAACGAGGATATCTTTTCCTCTTCTCAAAATGGCTCAGCGCCCTCCGACTCATCTCATGCTCTCTAACGAACATTATCAGTAAATATGGTAGTGACAGATTCCTTTGAAGCAGACGAACAAGAACCTGAACTGTTTGAGAATGACGCTTGGGCTCAGCAAATAGATACACAATGGGAGTTTCGCTTCGAGCAGAGAGAACCTCCCACTGAAGATAAAGTTATCCAGATTGACGTTGGGGATAAACTTTCGCCAAAGTCGATATTTATCAGTAACAATCTTTTTGAAGCAGAAAGGGAAGAAGTTATCCAGCTGATAAAAGAATATATCGACGTCTTTGCGTGGAATTATGAGGACATGCCAGGCCTTGATCCAAAGGTGGCTACTCATAAGCTCAATATATTGCCCGATTCGAAACCTGTGAAGCAGCACCAATGCCGATTCTGCCCGGATATGATGGACGCCATTGAAGCTGAAATCAAGAAGTTGATAGCCTGCGGTTTCATCCGGGAAGAATAACATCCCGACTGGGTCGCCAATGTTGTCCCGGTCATGAAGAAAAATGGGAAAGTACGTGTCTGTATCGATTACCGAGATCTGAATGCAGCCTGCCCCAAGGATGAGTTTCCTCTTTCCATCACAGACGTCATGATTGACAATACATGCGGTTTTGAACGTATGTCTTTCATGGACGGATTTTTAGGATACAACCAAATCAAGATGCATCCTGAGGACGAAAAATATACTGCCTTCCGGACACCATTGGGGGTATATTGCTATACGGTCATGCCCTTCCAATTGAAGAATGCCGGGGCTACGTACCAACGGGCTATGAGTAACATATTCCATGAGCATTTACGCAAGACAGTGGAGTATTACGTGGATGATGTAGCTGTCAAAAGCCGCCTCAAGGATAATCACATCCAAGACTTGAAGACAGTATTTGAATTGATGCGCCAATATCAACTCAAAATAAATCCTACAAAGTCCTTTCTGGGGGTATCTAGTGGCAAATTTCTGGGATTTGTCATTACCGCCAAAGGCATTCAAGTGGACCCTGATAAAGTCAAGGCCATCTTAGAAATACGATCGCCCCGTAATCTGAGAGAACTCAGGGGATTTCAAGGTCGTCTGGCTTATATCCGGAGATTCATATCCAACCTCTCTGGGAGATGTCAGCCCTTGTCTCGTCTCATGAAGAAAGGTGTATCCTTCGTTTGTGACGAAGCCTGTTAGCAAGCGTTTAACGATATCAAATGCTACCTCACTAGTCCGCCAGTTCTGGTCCCTCTCGTCATAGGAAGACCATTTGTGCTATATGTTCGAGCGATGGATCATTCTATGGGAGCTCTTCTCGCACAAAAGAATGATACGGGTCATGAACAGGCTATCTACTACCTCAGCAGGATGATGGTCGGAGCCGAACACCGGTACAACCCAGTGGAGAAAGAATGCTTGGCTCTGATGTTCGCTATCCAGAAAATACGGCACTATGTCACAGGCCAGACTATTCATATCATCTCCAGGATTAATCCTCTTCGGGTACTGATGAACAAGCCAAGTGTTCTTAATTCTCGACTCGCGACTTGGGCGATGTTATTAACACCGTATGACATGGTGTACGTCCCTCAGAAGTCCGTCAAAGGCCAAGCATTGACTGACTTCCTAGCTGCTCATCCGATCCCGGAGGCCTCCAAATTGTACAAGGACATTCCCGACGAAGTTGCAGAATGTAATTCCGCAATGGAAAGTGATGCATGGCAACTGTTCTTCGATGGTGCCTCCAGGACTGGTCCCAGGGGAAATATGGTTTCGGGAGTAGGGATTGTCCTGGTTACTCCTGATAAGCTCGTCATCTACCAAGCATATTCTCTTAGCGAGCCATGTTCTAACAATGTGGAGAAGTATAACGCTCTACTAATCGGGCTCCAAGTCGCTAAAGAATTGGGCGTCGAATCTCTGGAAGCTTTCGGTGATTCTCTGCTGATCGTCAATCAAGTCAGAGGAATATATGAAGTCCGGAATCCAGACCTCATCCCCTATCACCGAGCAACGGTCGAGATAGCCATGACATTCAAAGGATTCTTCCTAGAGCATGTACCTCGATCTCAGAATCTGGAAGCTGATGCCCTTGCCAGTCTAGCTGCAGATTTAGCTACCCCTATAAGAAGGCAGAATTTGGTGATCCTTCTTAACAGAGATTTATTCTGTGTGAAAAATAACTTTCACATAGAACACAGCTACGCGGTGAACACAGATCTTCCAAAGAGAGACTGGAGAAGTCCCTTTATAGATTTTGTAGCATACGGAATCTTGCCAGAAGACCCTAAAGAAGCAGTATCCGTCAAAAGACGATCATTGCGCTTTTATTTCGACGCATCTTCACAATGTCTATATCGTCGATCTTATGACGGACTATTATTACGATGTCTCTCTGGTGATGAAGCACATCGGATTATCCGTGAAGCTCACGACGGCGTATGCGGAGCGCATCAACTCGGTCCTAAGCTACAGGATCGCATCAGGAGAATGGGCTATTACTGGCCTACTATGATCACAGATGCAATAAAGTATACAAGACAATGCAGAGCCTGTCAGGTCCATGCAGACTTTATCCATCAACCTCCTGAATATCTACATCCTACGGTTGCGTCCTAGCCTTTCGAAGCATGGGGTATGGATATTATTGGTCCTATTCACCCGTCTTCTTCCAGAGGTTACCGATTCATACTAGCCATCACAGATTATTTCTCCAAATGGGAAGAGGCGATCCCTTTTGCTGAGGTGAAGGCATCTAATGTGATCAGCTTCATCTAACATCACGTTATTTATCGCTTCGGGATACCCCGGAGGATAATTCATGACAATGGGCCTCAATTCATCAGCCAAGCATTTCATTGATTTTGCGATAAAAATTGGATACAAAATGTGGCCTCTACGGCATATAATCCTACTGTTAATGGTTTGGCGGAAGCTTTCAACAAAACCATTATCAAGCTCTTGAAAAAGTTCGTCTCTTCGAACAAGAAGGATTGGAATGAGAAGCTGGGAGAATGTCTCTGGACATACCGCACAACGGTACGAGCACCGACAGGTTGTACCCCATTCTCATTAGTTTATGGGAGCGAAGCAGTTCTTTCCATCGAGATCCAAATTTCGTCACTCAGGATAGCCGTGGCTAATGAGTTGACTCAAGAAAATAATGATCTGTTAAGGATTCAAGAGCTAGAAGGATTAGACGAAAAACGCCTTCAGGCTCAACAGCGCATCGCATTCTACCAGGTGCGCATTTTCAAAGCTTTTAATCAAAAAGTAAAGGAAAGTGTGTTCAAAGTTGGCGAGCTAGTTTTAGCTGTAAGAAGGCTGATGATTCTTACTCACAGGAGTAAGGGCAAATTTCAGCCAAAATGGGAAGGCCCTTATGTGATCGAGACAACATTCTCAAACGGCGCTTACAGGTTAGCCAAGCCTAATGGAGACCTGTTAATGGCTCATGTCAATGGCAAATTCCTAAAAATGTACTATGCTTAACCTCCTTTGCTCAAATGGAGTATGGTGAAGACCTTATTCTGACAATACTACTTCCAAAATGAAACTAGTTGGATCGTATTCTATCATGTCCATATAACCTCTGAATAGATATGTTTAACTAATTTGGAACTTCAAGACCTATCATGTCCATATTACCTCTGATAGTGTTTTGTGTACAAATTTTGGCTAAAGCATATTCTATCATGTCCATATAACCTCTGAATAGATATGTCCTGCTGAAACTTACCGAGAGTATATCACGTCCATATTACCTCTGATATCACTTTCACCCAAACCTGTCATTTATATTCCAAAATGATGGGTCCACAAAGTCAGATAAGAGTCTCTTTATTACTTCCAGAAAGAGCAAAAGTACATTGAAAAGCAAAAAAGTACATCATTTGGGGGGAGCGGTTAGGTCGCAAATCTGCTGCGCCAGAGCAACCATTCTCTCATCCCGGGAGTTCAAGACGTCGGCACGAGCCCGTTTCAACCTTGCCGCATCGTTGTTCAAAGCAGCTAGCTCAGACCGAGCCCGTACAAAACCTGAGTGGAAAGCACCCACACGCGTCAGATTCTGCTGAACAGTCGCCCGTCGCTCCCTCAGCACATCTTGGGCTGCCGACAAAGAGAGAGCCTTCGCCTCTACTCGAACAAGCTCATCCTTCAATATGCGGGCCTTCGCTGCCACTTCCTCATATTCGGCTTTGTACTAGGTCAACTCGGGAACGACATACTCTAATTGGACACGCTCATGATCCATCTCCTGCTGCTGAGCCTCGATGCACTTATTCAGAGACTCCATCTGTTCAGCAAGCTACGCAGTCAGGGAGTCGTACCTAGCTTGAACGAGACCGTCAATGCTGCCTCGAGCTAGCTGCAAGTATTCGTTAATGGGTAGCTCCAAACCATTAACTATCTCCTCCAGCGTGTCAGCTAACCCAGTGTCATTGAATTCTTGGATCGACACTATCGCGGACCGGGAGGACCTCCTCAGCGCCTCGAAGCTCAGATTCTTCGCCAACACCATTGATATTAACATTTTCAAGGTGGTGTAGAAGATACTAGTGTACTGCTCGGTCAACGCAGCTAGATCCGAATGGACGCTGGGAGTGGTCGCGATATTGGCGAATCCCCCTCCAGGAACAACCGCAGACGATGTTGCCACGGCCGTCGCCTCAACAGGTGGTGCAACAAAAGAAGAAGAGCCAACACCGGACGAAGTGACCGGCGTACTCAAAGGAGGCATTGTCGCAATGACAGGCTCGTCCTCCTCTTGAGATATCAGAATCTCTTCGACAGGCAAGCCGGCACCCGAAAGTGTCTCCTCTTCAAAGTCAGGCACCTCCGTGTCACCGCCAGGACCTGACACAGTGCCAAAGGGCGCATCTACACTGCCCTCCCCGAAGATGTCTTCCCCTAAAAAGAAGACAAAAGGAAGTTAATATCGAAATGATGTTAACTTTACTAAAAAAGAGGCGTAAAGATGATATTTACCCATGGCCGATGGCGTATATGTCGCGTCTGCGGCCAGTACAGCTAAATTATTTCTTAATGATACTAGGCAAGCTGTCATACCTGGAGAAGGTGGTGTGTCAACCGATACTGGCAAATATTCTTTCAGGTCCTCGTCAAGTTCCAACCGAGGCTCATCGACTGGAATCTCGCTAGGTGCACTGACGGATACGGCAGGGGTTTCTCCCGATGCTGATCCGGATAAAGATATCCTTATTCGGCTCGGCCCCGAAGGCGATCTCATTCCACTACCTGAAGCGGTAGCAGCGACAGCAGCCTCCAATAGGAATTCTCCGGCACCACCAGCCGGAATATTAGAGGGTCCCTCTCTAAAAGGCGAGGAACCTCCAATCAAAGAATCATCCCCAACAGGGAGAGATGTAAGCTCACTTCTAGGAGCCTCATTACCAGGAATCCGGAGAGGACGATTAACCGTCTTCTTCTTCCTCTTGCGAGGGAAAGTCTCCTTCGGAGCAGGAGCCCTTCGCTTCCCAGAGATTACCAAAGCCCCTGCAGGCGGAGGTATTTCACCCCTCGGCACCGACAACAGAGGCTCATCCGGAGTAACGGACTCTTCACCCTCGTCAGAAGAAATCGAGAAGATTTCGACACTTCCCCCAGGCTTGGAAGAGGGCATCCTAAAACTTTCATGCATATCAAAATTGCGATGGAAGGTGTTGGTTGTCACGTAGAACTGGGCATATGAATGGAGAATGCGCAGCTCCATGGAGAGTGAAATAACGGGCACGGTAAAAGTTGCTTCAGTGCAACCCATGTTGAAATATCGCCATCCTCTGGCTCCATCAATGAGTCCACCCCTGGACCTGAAGCTGGTGACGGCATTGCCCACGTGCAACTGGTCGTACCCGAACTGCCTGGCAAACCGACTGGGCAGGTAAGGCTCCAAGAAGCAATGGTCTTCGCTTTTGTACAGTAAATGGGAAGGTCTAATACAGACCAACCAATTAAAAGCCTCAGGAGAAAGAATGGTCTGTCCGTCGCCTACATCCTGAAGTCTGATCCCCTGTTGATTGAGATGTACAGGGGGACAGTGCAGAAAAGCTTCCAGCTGTGACTGAAGTTCAGTACCCGCCGACAGTCTAAAACTGTGGTCACGTTCCAGGAAGAATTCTTGTAGTTCAACAAGAAACTACCCCCCAAACTACTGCCAGAGCCGGGAGACATAACCCTGGGGTTATGGAGAATTAACTACCCCATCAAGTACAGGTATGATAATTCTACCCTGGGAAAGCTATCACGCCGGGTTTTATCGACGAGCAGCCCATCAGTCATGGCCCTCAGGCCAGCTTGTATGTGGCACACCATGGCAGGGAGCAAGCCCAGTCTTGCCCCGAATACCAAACGTACTGTAGACCATAGTATATTGCGGTGAATGCGGTCCGCAGATGCGATGCCCGGTACCACCAGTCGGCGCAGCCATATGGAGAGGAAGCCGGCCAGTTGAGCTTCCTTGGACAGAGGCCTGCGGCAATGCCTCAAATAGATGTAGGCCTTAGTGTCTGTTGGATATTTCCCTATCCCTTCATCAAGAATCTGGTCCGGAGCCCCAGCATCCTCCATAAGATCGTCAACTACCTGATCAGTAAGCACGCTCAGAAGATTCAAAGGCTGATCCTTGCTATCCAAGACCTTCTCCGGCTTAGCATTTCTGGCCCGGTGAAAGAAGAGGTAGGACGCCCATTTATTGATGTGAGCCAAATCTGAAGGCTCACCATAAAAAGCGGTATAAGCGAGGTAGTGGCACATCAGCTCCTGGTACACAGCCACTACCCGAGGGTCTGAATCCCCCAACTCCCGGTTCGTGGGAACATACTCTTCATATGGAGTATCCCCCATCGGCAGTTTCGAGATCTCTGCCATCTCGTGGAGGGCCAATCCCAACTCCCCCAGTGGAGTGGTGAAAGTCCCGGTGAGCGAGATATATCGCTCCATCAGAGCCAGAAACAGATTGGGGTTGGGAGGTAACCCAACACTAGTAGCGCTCACAGCTGCGAACAGACCAATGCTCTCCAGCTCAGTCTGAAAATGCTTCAGGGCCTAGTCAGCTAAGCGAGCCCACCGAAGATTTATTGGGGTGACCCACCCACTGCACCGAGGGTTCACCTTGGGGTATACTCCCCCGTGCCCCATAAAATCATTGCAGAAGGTCAGTAATTACACCGGTTGGAGCACCAAGCTATCTTCACTCGGGACACTGCCCGGGTATAATCCCCTGAACGACATTACAGAGCCGGAAGGGCGGCTGACAAATAACCCTAGGCCAGATCCTTTCTGGTAAAATATCTTTCCCGGCCTGCCATGAAGATCGGAAGTCAGCGTCCATGACATCCTCCTGGGATGTGTAGCATAGAAGAATGCCGAGATGGGATAGTCTCTCAGCATCTTGGGCAGATACAGGACCAAGCCCCCGGCAGGGAAAACCCAGAGTTCTTTCTTGGGCTTCGTCTGGGACTGCTTGTCAATCATGTCCCCGAAGAGAAAAGCCGACTTTATGTATTGGTCCCCGTCTATGTACGTCAGGGGCTCTCCATTAATCATGTTCAGCAGCGTTCGCTCGCCCTGAGCTGATATCAAAATTTCCCTTCCTTCAGGGTACTGGGGCCCGGAGATAGGAAATGTCACGTGCGACAGATCCTCCAGATAGTTGGAGTGCAGCATCCCGGCGGCAGAACCCATCACATCGGCTAGCGGAGACGCATGCAAGTTAACTGCAAGAGTGCAAGAAAAATACATCAGTTCCTACAACTAGACATTACAGATCTTGCAGCATACGCCAAAAATCAACAGTCTGTGCTTTACGCCAAGACTGTAAAAACTTGATCATTACGCTGGAATCCATTTCCTAAGACGTAAAATTCAAGGCTGGCAGTATATGCAAAGTTTTGACAGTCTGTGTTTTACGCCAGATTGCCAAAGTTTGAGTTATTACGCCGGAAGCGTAACACTCAAATTTATAGTATACGCCAAGTTTCGACAGTCTGTGATTTTACGCCCGACTGCAAAAATATGGAGTTTTTACGCTAACACATTAGAAATATGGGCATAAAAGATAAAACGTCTCTGTGCATCATCTTCCTCAAAGAGGCTATCTGCACAAAAGACGACCTAGCGCGTTCACGTATAACGTGTGCCAAGGATTTTTAGTCATTCTTTTTCGTTGTCACGCCCCAGTCCCAAAAATACGTAGGACTAGGACACGTAAGCATGCCAGCCGCATGGATATGGCAACTCCAATATATGGAAACCAAATCCACACGTACGCTGTAATATGAATATCAAATCCATAAGTGGTATAACTGTAATACAAGTCACAGGGTAAAATCTAAATCTTATCCACCAAAATTATATAGAAATAAATAAACAGTATCGATGAAACTAGATCTCAATAAGAAGTATCTAGGATGATAGTTGGATGGAAACAAATCCACTACCAACTCGAATAGGAAAGGTAAATACAATATAAGTACAACACAATCAAACCCAATATAAGTATACCAGCTATCGATCACGGCTCGAAGAGAAGACATCCACTAAGCATATACAACCATCCAAATCTGCGCTCCTGCAAATACTCAAGAACAGATACACCTGGCAGCGGACCAGGTCCTCAGAGGGACGTAACAAGATACAGAAAATACGAGCCAACTTGAATACAGTAAACATGCATATAATTTGAAAATAAATAAGTACGCTGTATACGACAATCTATATGAATGCAAATGAGGACAACTTTTTGACGTATGGGCAAGGGTAGTCTACTCGATCTAAGTCTCATAACTCACACACCCGTCTAGAACATCAGAAATCAACATACCTCTGGGGTAGCGACCAGCGCGACTCTACAGAAATCGACATACCTCTGGGGTAGCGACCAGCGCGACACACGCCCGTAGTGCGAACTATATACTATGGTTTAACAGAGTGGTTAAAAGTCCATACGCCTAATGATTGTCCTCTCATGATACTAGGTGCCATGTGTGTGTCAACATATCTAATACATAATAATGACTGGAGAAAAACTACACATGCAAGAACTATACAGAAATGAAATAAATAAAAAGAAATATAAATAGCATGCAAAGTACTGTAAACAATTTGGCAAGGTATCTTGCCTGGGGTCCTGCTGCTGGTATGAATCAGAGTTCAAGTCACAGTCCAAATAGCCTATGTATTACAAATTTATCACGTCAAAAGATAATTTATTTTAATTTATTTAAATTTGGAATAATTACTCTAAAATTCTATTTTAATCTTATTATTCTGATTTTTATGTTAATTCCTAAATTTGTCTAAAGAAACTGAATTTTATCAACTCGAGACTCATGGCACGCAAATCAAGGTGATCTGTTGACCGAAAAGTCAACCGACACAAACTCAATTTTTATGCATGATTTCCTGTAGATTTCAGCATCAAAAATATGCTGGAATTTATGGCTCGTCCGAATTCAAATTCGTTTGGGAATTATGGCACATACAAATTTTGTATTGTGCACCGATGGTTAAATTCTAACCTAGAAGTTCTACAGAATTAACAGTATATAAATAATTCGAATTAAATTCTGGGAAAAATATATGTCGATGATCTTGACATTAGCTTTCCGAAACTTTAAACGGTTCATGATTCTGATTCCGAGTTCTCCCGAAATTGCGAAAACATCAAAATACGTCTATTTTTGGACATGCTGTGCTCTACGAATTTTTCAGAATTTAATACTAATAATTTAGAAAAACAATTTATATAATCAGAAAGCTAACCTCATTATTGTTCTAACAAAAAAAACTAGGTCTCGTTTGGAGTCCGGAGCTATGCGCAATGGCTTCTGGAAGATGAAGGAACCCTAGATGACAATTCTCCAAAAATTGGCTGAAGAAAAACCCTAGAAATTAATATCTAAACTATTATATATATATATATAGGAGAGAGAAAGTGCAGCCGCGGCTCACAGCGCACCACGTGGCAGCCATCCGTGCAACCCTGCCCAGATCAAACGGTCGCAGTTCGATGCGGCTCGGCTCAGCTGAGTCCGAGTCGAACTCGGTCTCGGCTCGGCTCGAGGTCGGCTCGGCTCGCACCCACTCAGCGGTCACTGATAGGCGGGCCCGGCACTGTTCTCTGCTGGAGGCTGCCAGGTGGGCCCCCTGTTTGCTGACTGGGCAGAATTAATTACTCTTTGGGTTTTCTTTTTCAGAAATTAGTTTTTAATTCAGTTTTTTATAATTAACTCGAAATAAATGCTAAAAATAATCGAAAAATTCCCAAAAAATTCTAGAAAATATATTTTATTATTTAGAACCTAAAATAAAATATTGGGATATTTTTAGTTAAGTTTAAACATAAAATAAATTCTTTAAAGTCCTCAAAAATTAGTGTTACTAGTTTTTAATTAACTAAAAATTATGGAAAAATCCCAATAATCTAAAATAGCCTAAAAATAATTCTAAATAAATATTTATATAAGTAAATATACTAAAAAAATATTTTCTAATTAACTAAGATAATACTCTAAATAAATTCAACATCTATAATAAATATAATAATATAAAATATACACACATACCTATTTTGGGTGAGGGAGTTTACAATCTACCCAACTTAAAATAATTTCGTCCTCAAAATTAAAATAAGGCATAATTTGTTAAATCCTTCACATTCGTACATAAGGTACGTCAATCGCAATCTCTTCCAAAAATTTAAATAATAAAATCTATTCAAATCTATCGCGATCACTTCAAAATTAAGATAACCACTGTTTAAATCAAAATTCAACCTGTCGTAATCTCTTCTCGATTTTTAAATAATCAACATCCAAATCTAACTCAAGTCTATATGACATCCCATATCAAAATTTATATCATAATTTTCAACTATCATAATCTTCTCTAGACTTTGAACAATAAACAATTCTAATCAAATCTTATTCCTATTCTTAACTTAAGAATTTTGTACTATTCAAATATTTAAACTCAATTTACATCCTCAATATTTCAAATAGGTGACCCAACAATCAAAATTGAACTTTTAATTCAAATCATAAAATTGTAAAATTTAAATCTAATTAACCAATTGTTCAAGTCTAAAATTCTATATTTATCCTCAAAATTTAAATCGATGATTTATCCTTCAATATTCAAAATTTAAATCATGTGCTCAAAGTATAAATATTTGGTCCGCAATATCAAGATTTTAAAATTCGTTAAATCCTCATTATCTTAATCCTTCTTTTAAAATTTCTCAAAATTAAAATGACTTGAATCTCCCAATCTAATCTTACTTGACCACAATCTAAAGAAATTCCTCTCAAGTTGACAATGCACTGCTACCCAACTTAGAATTTATCCATCTATCACAGAAGGCTATATACTTTAAGAAAAATATTCCTTAATTTATTTACTCATGTCATTCAATCCTCAAAACTTCAACGCCGATTATATCATATATGATTTGTCCTTAATTACAAAAGAATAATCCTCAAGTATGTGATCGGCCTACGGGGTATATCTAGTACTCTCTGTGTATTAAACTTATACCAAGCACGAGGTTTCGTCTTTCCGAAATAAGGGAAGACGGAGATCAATAATAAAGAATTCAAGGGCGAGGTAATAGAATAGAAGTATCGGGATCAAGGCGTTTAAAGAATTCAAATAGGAATTGTCAAAGCAGTTGTGGATTGAAGTCCTATTTTGGTAATGCCTATCCACATGCTCGCATCGGTACAATTATGTAACGGATACAATATGCTTAGACATATCTAGAGGGCAAGTACAGGTGTCTACTAGTCAACTATATATCTCAATCCACGTAAAGTATTATTGCGAAGGGCGAATCAAGCGCACTATGGTTGATCAGACCGTAATACACTGATTCTGAATTGTATTATTGTGGGCTTCCCCAATAATACATTTGTCATGAACAAGCTCAATAAAGAATAAGCTTGCAAAAACTAGGCTATAATAGCAGCATAAGTCAAGGTAGTACAGCAAATATAAGTACGCTAGATGATGATGAAAGGAGGTACAATTTAATTCAAGTTCACAAAAACAAAAACAACTAAACAACAATAATAAAAGACTCTACAATCCCTACAGTTATCATACAACCTCCTTGTCTAAGTCGCTAGTCGACCAAATAGGGGCAAGGACCTCTAAATTCTATCATCTGAATAAACATTGTCGTCTTTTGCTAGAATGCAATTAATGTTGTTCAATCACACTCCATTAATAGGTCAAAAGACTATGTGATACTAGATGTCAAACATTATGGTAAAACTTCTAACTAACTCTAGTAGTGTCTATACTACTCTCAAGTCTTCTTAATACATCAAGGGGTAATGGTATACCAATCTAAAGATAAGGAATTCTAGGGTTCACTAGATATTCTAAACTTAGTGGTGTGTCTATATTCTCGTTGTATTCTTAATAGGTGTGCTACTCTAATTATCATCTAACAACAAGAACTTCTATATTATAGGAGAAGGCTATACTTAAAGAACTATTAGGGAAGTACATGAATCGAGCAAGATGCAGCTATTCAAATAGAACAGATTGGAAGGAAGGATGAGTCATAGTCAAATATGGATGAGATCCTATACTCTATTCCTAGGTGCAGGCTTGCTTGGTACAGTAACGTAACCGAGACAATATACTCTCGACCTGCATGGGCCACCACAAAAACATGTCACGCCCCAGTCCCAAAAATACGTAGGACTAGGACACGTAAGCATGCCAGCCGCATGGATATGGCAACTCCAATATATGGAAACCAAATCCACACGTACGCTGTAATATGAATATCAAATCCACAAGTGGTATAACTGTAATACAAGTCACATGGTAAAATCTAAATCTCATCCACCAAAATCATATAGAAATAAATAAACAGTATCGATGAAACTAGATCTCAATAAGAAGTATCTAGGATGATAGTTGGATGGAAACAAATCCACTACCAACTCGAATAGGAAAGGTAAATACAATATAAGTATAACACAATCAAACCCAATATAAGTATACCAGCTATCGATCACGGCTCGAAGAGAAGACATCCACTAAGCATATACAACCATCCAAATCTGCGCTCCTGCAAATACTCAAAAACAGATACACCTAGCAGCGGACCAGGTCCTCAGAGGGACGTAACAAGATACAGAAAATATGAGCCAACTTGAATACAGTAAACATGCATATAATTTGAAAATAAATAAGTACGCTATACAAGACAATCTATATGAATGCAAATGAGGACAACTTTTCGACGTATGGGCAAGGGTAGTCTACTCGATCTAAGCCTCACAACTCACACACCCGTCTAGAACATCAGAAATCGACATACCTCTGGGGTAGCGACCAACGCGACTCTACAGAAATTGACATACCTCTGGGGTAGCGACCAGCGCGACACACGTCCGTAGTGTGAACTATATACTATGGTTTACCAGAGTGGTAAAAGCCCATACGCCTAATGATTGTCCTCCCATGATACTAGGTGCCATGTGTGTGTCAACATATCTAATACATAGTAATGACTGGAGAAAAACTACACATGCAAGAACTATACAGAAATGAAATAAATAAAAAGAAATATAAATAGCATGCAAAGTACTGTAAACAATTTGGCAAGATATCTTGCCTGGGGTCCTGCTGCTGGTATGAACCAGAGTCCAAGTCACAGTCCAAATAGCCTATGTATTACAAATTTATCACGTCAAAAGATAATTTATTTTAATTTATTTAATTCTGGAATAATTACTCTAAAATCCTATTTTAATCTTATTATTCTGATTTTTATGTTAATTCCTAAATTTGTCCAAAGAAACTAAATTTTATCAACTCGAGACTCATGGCACGCAAATCGAGGCGATCTGTTGACCGAAAAGTCAACCGACACAAACTCAATTTTCATGCATGATTTCCTGTAGATTTTAGCGTCAAAAACATGCTAGAATTTACAGCTCATCCGAATTCAAATTCGTTTGGAAATTATGGCACATACAAATTTTGTATTGTGCACCGATGGTTAAATTCTAACCTAGAAGTTCTACAGAATTAACAGTATATAAATACTTCGAATTAAATTCTGGGAAAAATATATGTCGATGATCTCGACATTAGCTTTCCAAAACTTTAAACGGTTCATGATTCTGATTCCGGGTTCTCCCGAAATTGTGAAAACATCAAAATATATCTATTTTCAGACATGCTGTACTCTACGAATTTTCCAGAATTTAATACTAATAATTTAGAAAAACAATTTATATAATCAGAAATATAACCTCATTATCATTCTTATAAAAAAAACTAGGCCTCGTTTGGAGTCCGAAGCTATGCGCAATGGCTTCTGGAAGATGAAGGAACCCTAGATGACAATTCTCCAAAAATCGGCTGAAGAAAAACCCTAGAAATTAATATCTAAACTATTATATATATATATATATATATATATATATATATATATATAGGAGAGAGAAAGTGCAGCCGTGGCTCA
Organism: Iris macrosiphon; assembly: GCA_036927795.1. NCBI lineage: Eukaryota > Viridiplantae > Streptophyta > Magnoliopsida > Asparagales > Iridaceae > Iris > Iris macrosiphon. The sequence continues at coordinate 63,612,782 of JAYESA010000005.1, forward strand.
CAGCGCACCACGTGGCAGCCATCCGTGCAGCCCTGCCCAGATTGAACGGTCGCAGTTCGATGCGGCTCGGCTCAGCTGAGTCCGAGTCGAACTCGGTCTCGGCTCGGCTCGAGGTCGGCTCGGCTCGCACACACTCAGCGGTCACTGACAGGCGGGCCCGACACTGTTCACTGCTGGAGGCTGACAGGTGGGCCCCCTGTTTGCTGACTGGGCAGAATTAATTACTTTTTGGGTTTTCTTTTTCAGAAATTAGTTTTTAATTCAGTTTTTCATAATTAACTCAAAATAAATGCTAAAAATAATCAAAAAATTTCCAAAAAATTCTGGAAAATATATTTTATTATTTAGAACCTAAAATAAAAATTTGGGATATTTTTAGTTAAGTTTGAATATAAAATAAATTCTTTAAAGTCCTCAAAAATTAGTGTTACTAGTTTTTAATTAACTAAAAATTATGGAAAAATCCCAATAATCTAAAATAGCCTAAAAATAATTCTAAATAAATATTTATATAAGTAAATATACTAAAAAATTATTTTCTAATTAACTAAGATAATACTCTAAATAAATTCAATATCTATAATAAATATAATAATATAAAATATACACACATACCTATTTTGGGTGAGGGAGTTTACATTCGTCCTAAAGGCTCTACCTCTAAGGCCGGGTGCACTGCTCGTCGGCGAGATACTTCGCTCAGAATGAAGTTTGCCTTGCCCGACCGAAGACGCTCTCGCTTGAGCAGAAGAACGAGAAGAAGAATCAACATTCTTTCCCTTAGTAGAGAGGATTTGTTTCGGGGCCATTACTGAAAACTTTGAAGGCTCGGAGAGGAAACGAAGAAGAACTCGAACAGTCGAAGGCTTTCTTTCGCAGAGGACGGATGAAAAGTTTTTCTCTTAAAAGCTTGGGATATATATAGAGTTCGAATGGACTCCTCGAATCCCGAACCAAATCTCATAATTAATATTCGGTTATGATTTGGTACTACGTCAGCCTATTACTCAGAGAAGGCGGACAGTCAGCGAATTCAAAAAAATTTCGTGCAAAGCAGATTCGTGGTTTTTACGCTAAGGAGCTTTCTACGCTCGACAGCTACAAATATATGGTTTTACGCTCACAGGCTATAAGTCTATGGTTTTATTCCCGGATGCTTTTATGCTCGGTAGCTTTTACGCTCGAGAGGCTACAAACCTACGACTTCACGCTCAGCAGCTACAAATCCATGATTTCACGCTCGGTGGCTTTTACGCTCAGAGGCAACAGATCCACAGTTTCACGCTCGGAAGATTTCCTTTTCAGAAGCTACAAATCTACAGTTTCTATGCCCGGATGCTCTCATGCTCAGCAGCTTTTACGCTCGAGAGGCTATGAACTTATGATTTTATGCTATGACTTTCTGCACATCTGAAAGATACGCAGGCCAGAGTAAGCGTACATCTGAACGATTCTCAAGACGGTCAATTGTAAGAGTTCACACAGAAGATACTCCTTCTTGACCTCAAAATATCCTAAGTACCCGAAGCATACAGAGTTCAACATTGAAAATTACTCTTCTCCATGGGTCGATTGGAAGTTCATCCAGACTCCAGTCTGAATATTTCATCTATGAATTCAAGATGGCGACTCAAGTTTTGACAGCCATTTCTCGCCCTGTTCCAAGGGATTTTCGAGAAATCATTCCTGAAGATGATGTCTGAACAAGAATTCTGTTTATCAGAAGTGAAAGTTCAGAATTCTATACGGTTCCTTATTCCTAACAGCAGGACAGTTCGAATACTCGATTGCTAAGCGGCTTTCTGTGCATCCTTAGTTATGCGTAAGAGACAGGACAGGACCTAACACTCTTTCTAAACAGAGTCGACGTAAAATTTTAGACGTGTCGAAGCTACACATATTCAGACTTCACAGCAAAATATATAGCAAGATGATCATATGCACAGAAGAAAGACGATTTTATTAAAGCATGATTACATATGAGAGAAATCCAGTCTACAAGGGTTTTTTCTTCATTTTCATGATTACATATGAGGGAAATCCCGTCTACAAAGGATTTTCTCATCGTCGTCTGAAGATCGCGCCCAGAATCTGTTCTGCCAGGTTTTCGTATGGGCGGAATTCTTCATCCATCTTCTCCAGCAGTTAGTCAGTTTTCGCAAACCGACTGACAAATGATCAACGGCGGGAGGGTACAAAACTGGGCCTGCATAAATTATGCAGATCCTATCATCCGTACGCCGTGACAGATTGAGTTCAGGTATTTCACCCAACTCAATACTCGAGGACAGAGCTAGTTTCTGCTCTGGTCCACGAAAGTATCAGGAGAAGATACAGCTTGCAAGCTGTGTGGTCAAATACGACCCTTCCTCTCTCCGGAAGAACCGCCATACAAAGTTGCTGATTATCCCGAGCAAAGGAGGCTATGATATCCTTCCATGATCCATCATTGCAGAGGATATTTGCTCGAAGATGCCGTCTTTTTTGGCTCCTTACATGCTGGAAGAATATGGTCTTCTTCTTCTTCCTCAAATCGATCCGACGAACTCCGGCGATCATCTCTGTGTGGTGAAAGAGATGTGGGAAGAACAGGTTAACTCCTCAGCCTTTTATAGGCAAGAGAGAGACCTCTGAATCTCAACGGATCCCCAATAACTCCGCCATAAAGTCAGCCTTGAAGGACGTGTCAGACTTGACCGTTTCATGCTTCATTCAAAGCGTTTCAAATTACGAAGAATTTAAAAGCTTTGAAGGGGGTCTTGTAGAAGCATGAAAAATACGCTGGATAGCTATACACAACATGTTGAGGCGGGGCAGCGTAAAAAGATGACCTCAGAGCCATCAACGTGCAACAGAGCTTTTTCGCTGAGCACAGCGTAAAATATAAACTCAAGGACCATCCGCGTAAATGCAGTATGTCCAGGCTGCTTTTGCGTAAAAAGGGTGCTATATCGCCTTTATGGCGTAGAACTCATCCGCTTTCAATGCAGCATTGAAGTATACGAGGAACGCTTCGTATTCTTCGAAATAAACCTGTCAGATCATACAATAAACCTAACGTCTGGACTCCTGACAAAGAGTACTGCACGACTACCCAAGCGACGGCTATAATGATGGCGCGGTACCGCAACCCAGGCTGTCATTTACTGTCATTTCCTTGACGTAAATCGCTTTTACGCATACAAAGGAATACGCTGCCTACTTTTACACTGGCAGATGTGAGCTGTTTACGCTCCACAGAAGATAAACAGCCTGCCACCTTAAAAACTGCTCTTCGTACAGGGCTCGAGGCACGTCTCTGCATTTAATGTGCAGAGTGATGACAGAACTCGAGGCACGTCTCTGCATTTAATGCGCAGAAAGGGTGGCAGACCTTCAAAATACGCCTCTGCATTTAATGCGCGGGATAATGGCGGATCTCTGCATTTAATGCAGGAGATTTGATTAAATGTCACCGAACCGTCGTTTAGTGACATCCCCTTTGTGTAAACTGCTTTTACGCATACAAGGGGATACGTTGCCTAGTTTTACACAGGCAGACGTGAGCTTCTTATGCTCCGCAGAAGACAAACAGACTGCCACGTCAGCAGTTACTCTTCGTATAGGATTCGAGGCGCGTATCTGCATTTAATGCGCAGAATGATGGCAAATCTTAAAGATACGCCTCTGCATTTAATGCGCAGGATGGGGGCAGATCTCTGCATTTAATGCAAGAGATTTGATTATATCTCCAAGAGCCATAATTTCGGCTAAGACGTCCACATCATCACTTTGGCACATTTTGCCAACTCAGGCCTCAGTCAGGAGAAGAGGATCAGCTATCTTCTGCGCCCACTCGGCTTCTACGCCTACTCGGCTTCTATGCCTACTCGGCTTCTATGCCTACTTGGCTTCTACGCCATGGTGACAGTTATTGGCTTCTAAGCCAACCTCTTCTACACGAAGGATAACTACCTACGTGGCTTTTATGCCGTGATCTTCGCAGCAGTTATACGTGTTGTCTCTTAATTGACACGCGTCACACGCTCATTCAAAATGTCATCTATATGCGGGCAATGGTTATTGTAACCGTCGTGTAAAAGGGTGATGTACTTTCCACTACTCGGTTTCTACACCAACTGAGTGGTCACTGTCACTAAAACTCTATAAATAGAGACCTCTATTGACAGAGGTCAAAGGTCGAAAAATAGAGTATCAGATCCAGAAAGAAAAATTGGTCGAGAGACGGAAGATTGAAAGGTCGAGATTTGGTCGTAGATTTCAAGAGAGAAGAATCCAGAGCTCAGGCAAAGAGTAGTGATCGACGACTTTGGCATCGAGCATCCACTCTCTTTAGCAACCTTTGAAGCTGCTTTCTATCTTCTACGACACTTCTTCAGCATCGTGTGGTCCAAGGGACAAAGTGATCGACTGCAGATCAGACTCCTATAGCAATATTTACCCAGATTAAAAAATTGTACTCGACATCCTCGTATAGGATTAATTGTACTGCTTGTTTGTAAACATAAATAGCTGATTTTCATATAAAGCCTCATTTCTATATCTTTCGTTTATTTTATCAGACAACAATTATAACCAACTAAGTGAATGCAATTGAGAACGTACTCGTCTGCTAAACCATCGGGACCTGTTGGTCTCATAGACACGACAGTAGTAGTAGTAGTAGTAGTAGTAGTAGTAGTAGTAGTAGTAGTAGTAGTAGTAGTAGTAGTAGTAGTAGGTACGTACATGTCCTGTCAAGGTACCTGCAACACTATAGGGCCCGAAGCGCAAGCAAAGGTAGCACGTATTGTGTGGTAGCCCAACAGTATGGTAGATTCTCTCTGATCCCCATGTATCTCGCGTCTCATGTCCATAACACGAAGACAAGTACTAACTATATCTCGAGTCAAGAAAGAGGATTCAATCAAGTCAACTAATCACATATCACGAATTATGTCCTAATATAGAAGCTGGAATCCTCGAATATCTCAAGTAAGGCTTTTGTATATGAGGGTCGTATACAGTGTCCTAAGGTATATCGTGCAAGAGTTGCACGTATAGGGTATACGATGACAATGCAGTCTAACGATACCCGATTTCACGTACAAAAGTCGGCACCCGAATACACTTCGGATGCTATATATCATAACGGCCCTAGGGTCACAACAAGTACAAGCAAATAACTAGAAATATAATCAATAACTGGTAGTAGCAATAAGCACAAAATACTGGAACAAAGGGAAGGTACACTTGCCTGCTACATGCTGCTGCGGTACTGTCTGACTGGTTTCCTCAATCGAAGGTGCAAAGAATCCAAGTTGTCATATTATAACATGTTCTAATCAATACACCATCTAATGTGATTAACATAATAGGATTGTTCGAACGACGTCGACTAGTGTGGTGACGTTCATGCCAACGATCCAATAATTATGGGTCATGGGCTAACGTGCCAATAACCACGTACCATGGCACTGTCTAGTACATTGTAGGGTCTCGTTCATTATGTTTTCTTATGTATATATAGGCACCTACATGAGTTCTGACACGTGTAATTCTATATATACGCAAATACGACACTATATCCCAAAACTTGCAACAACGCTAAACTATATCTTAAACATGCATGTCGACTCTCAAACACACATGTCTACATCCATTAATACTGAATTAAAATAATTTAAATTATGGAATTATGGTTTATTTAGTGAAAAAAATACTGAAAAGGCACCATTGCATCCATAAAGTTCCGTTGCGCGTCAACTATGTGTTCTAGCTACTTTGGCAACTAGTTTGTGCATGCAATGTTGCCAACTTGCATGAAAGATTCATTTAACATATAAAATATAATAATTAATATTCTAGAAATTATTAATTAACTTTTGGAAATTCATATTCAAATAATAATATAGCAACATCTATCAAAACTAGGTTATTAGGGTTTACACATTGCCATGTATTGGTTCCCGTGTCATCAAATAGTTATTTATATATAAAAAAAAGGGTTTCTCATACAGGGTTTTTTTTATTGTCATCTAATCATATTTTTGGGTTCATACAAGGGTTATCACATGGAAAAAAATATATACTAAATTTTTTTACAAAACTTACGTGTTCTTGATTACAGCGGAGGCTTTTTTTGCGACACGGACCTTTTAGAGCGCCAAACGGATTCCAAACTTCACGAAACTTGATGGGGTTCTTGGAGGATTCAAGTGGAAGGTAAATATTGAGTTTAAAAGAGTTTTTTGGGGCTATAAAGGGCTAAAACTGCTACTGCAACCAGCAGCACCTGTCGGCTTTAAAGGGGTGACCGATCACTTCTAGGGGGTTTGATCTTGCACAGTGGCCCTACGTGGAATTGGTACAATTTATGAAGTGTGTGTATAATAATTTATTGGCCCAGTTAGCCCATGTTCGACAATAACGTGATCTGATGATACCTATTATGTATTATTTCTGAGATAACCTCAAACTCCACAATAACAAGTCGTACAAGTGATTTGTCGTTATATAATTTGGACTTGGTTATGATTGTATTATTCTGTTAGTAGACTAGGGACATGGACTATCTAGTGTGATGGTTCAACCCTTGTCCTTATTTGGTTGTAGGGTTGGGCTATTGTGATAGGATAGGCTGTGGACCAAAACTACGACACAGAACACACACACACACACACACACACACACACACACACACACACACACACACACACACACATATATATATATATATATATATATTATCTTGGGTTTTTTTTTCCATTCGTGCCTCCTTTGTGGTACATGCTATTTGGGGTCTAACCCCACTGATTTTGCATGGCTAGATTTTGAGCAAGCACCCGAGGATCCAGCATACTTTCCCCCGACTCATGGTGGGCACCAGAAACCTGGTCGTCGAGGATAACGGATGGGTTTTCTTATTTCCCTACTGGTCATTGTGCATTTTACTCTTTTGGGCATTTAATCACCGGCACTGTTAGTCGGCACACCTGGATATTTGGTTTTCTTTTTATGGCTGTATAAAAATCAGGTTACAGCTGTAATACTGTCATATACTTTTGTTACTCTACCAATTTATTATTTTGTACAGCTTGTCTTCAGAATATTTTGATGGAGCATTTGTGATACCTTATTGCTTTATCATATATACTCTATGTTACTGTTTCTTATTTGATTGGTTGATACATAGAATTTTGTGTGACCCTAAGTGACTTGATTGTAGTATGCACCCCCTTGTTTTGTTACAATTATAATTGTCGTATGACGTATAGTACCTTGTACGGGATAGCTGGCCATGTCCGTCTCCGTATTCCGGTAATAGGGTGTGACACTTTACCTCTCTTAATCTCATTTCCCCACACCCATACTTGTCCTCTCTTCATCTCCCTTCTATTTCTAAAGCAAACCTAACCCATATACTTATACACCATCACCATTACTATCCCTCCCTCCTCTTCTTATTCCTCTTCTTATTCTTATTCCTTCCCTCTGTATTATAATAGTCACTATCTAAATAATCAAGTAAATATAAATATCTATGCCTCAATCCATAATGAACATAATACACAAGAATAAGCTACATGTGCTAAAGTCGGCCATCCAAAAATACATAAAATCGAATAGACTCGAGAAAGAAATATGAGTCTATAAAACTAGGCTACATCAGTAGATGAATAAATAATATGAATAAATAACCATAACTCTGGTAGAAATGATATAAGTACCTGCTACCAATGCCTGCAAGATAAGCAACTCCATCAGCAACTCCAAAGCCTTCGTAACCATTTATGCTACAAAAACTGGCAGGGGACCAGGTCCTCAGAGGGACGTAACAAGGTATAAGAAATAACTTGCCAAAAAATAAAAGAGTATAATGTCATATACTCAAGGGTAAACTGTCATGCTGTAATATGAATATCAAATATATGGAAACCAAAATCCATACTTACGCTGTAATATGAATATCAAATCCACAAGTGGTATAAATCTATCACATGTCACAGGGCATAATCTAAATCTCATCCACTGAAAATCAAATATAAATAAATAACCAATATCTATGAAACTAGATCTCAATATAAAGTAGCTAAAGATGATAGTTGGACGAAAACAAATCCACTACCAACTCGAATATATAAGTGAAACATAACAAACACAATATAAGAATAACAACTAACAATCATGGGGCTCGAAGAGAAGACATCCTCGAAATCTAAGTAACCAGTCTGGATCTACGCTCCTGCGAATACTCATGAACAGCTACACCTGGAAAGGGACTAGGTCCTCAGAGAAACATAACAAGATCCATAGAAGCATGCCAATAAAGTACTGAAATAAATATCCAATGGGGCGCCTAACCGTCTATGTGAATGCAGTTTGAGAACAACTTTCTAACAAGTGGGCTATCTGGCCATAAAATGGGATTTGCATAATTCTCTCGTAGAATCAGGGGCCTACAAAGCATGTCGTCTTTGAACGGCAGAGGCCGCCAAGTAGTATAGGGGTCATCACGACCCCGTATCTTCGGCGGACCATACGGGTTACATAAAAGAAAAGTGGTACTTGTTGTTCTTCCTACCCCATGCTCTAAGCATATCACATCCATGACCCGACTTGGTTCATTGCCTATCTTTAGTATAATAGTCCAACCCTGCAACCAAACAAGGACAAGGATTGGACCACCGTACTACAATAGGCTATGTCCATGGACTACTAATAACTGCTAAGTCTTCTGGCATACAAAGTTTCTAACAGCAGTTATCCCTAACGCACGGCTCATACGTACAGGAGGTCAGACCTGTCACGCAGTCCGTGATCTATATGAGACTCACAACTCCTGTAACAACTATGTCACGGCCAATGAAACCTAATGATGCTCCATGATAATGGGGTGGTCTCATAAACAAGGTCAATGCATATACATAATAAAAATATATCACGACGACACCGTCGTTGCATCCAAGTTTCTCTTGGATGCACATTTTATATAGCAGTTAAAATATATGAACTAAAGACAGAAAATAAATATGCATGCAACATATGAAATATGAATAACAGTACAATGGCAAGGTATACTTGCTTGGCAAGAGAGCTACAAAATATAACGTCCAGATGTCAAACACCAAGAGTCAGAAACTATGGCCTTAGAATGAACGTCTCCGGATGCTGAAATAAACATCACCAACGTTCCCAGAATAAGTAAAATAGCTAGAAATCACTACCCTTTTGTCCAATTTGGACACAGGGGCAAAACGATAATTTTGGGTCAAAGCGGGCTCCACATGTGGGCCACTTTACACCGAAAAGTGTGCCAGGGGTAACAGTCTCTAAAAGGGACAAATTATAGGTCAAACAAACTCTAAATATTAGTACGGACTCAACGGTATATCCAAATGTGGATTCCGATGAGCCGAACACAATTTCGCCTAAAAAATCAACCGTGGGGCCCGCCAATAGGCGGCTTGGTCAACTATCTCAGAATTGCGTAAAAATTGGGTCACAGGACCAGCACGATACCATGAGTCCAGTAGCTCAAGTTTTGTCACATTCTGATGAGCGTGCACTAAATGGCGCAGGGTTTTGCAAAAGTCACGACACGGGGAATTTCTGCGGATACGGGCTGATTCTGACGCGCACACGCGTCCAAATCAGTTTCCGCGAAAGCCCACATGTCCGGGTATACTGTGCGTACCTTTTGGTACACTTGGTACACGACGGGGCGGTCCTGTTTGGTGGGGCGCGCTCCTTTTCACAATTTTTGGAAGATAGAAAAAGTATGTTTTTATGATTTTCTATCTGATTTATTTCTACATACAGCAATAAATAAATTATTATATTTTACAAGAAATAAACTAGGTTAGGTGGTCTTCGCATACCGAAAAGAAAAACTAAATTCGGATCTCTGTGGTGGGAGATACGAGTCCGTGAATATGGGTCATCGTAACAGAATTTCTGAAATTAAAAGTGGTCATTTTTCTTCGACTTGTCGTCGATTTTTACCTAGATTTGCACATTGTTCGAGATAAACTAATATACATTATTGGAAGGGGGATAGGTCGTGAACATACCGGTGAAGACGAGGTCAAATTTGGTCGAGCGAGGGTGCGGGAAACTGGGCTTGAACAGGGCTTCGCTGTTGCAAAATGCTGTCGCGGCGCGCGGTTGAAGCGGTCGGCCGTGGGCGGCTACTCCGGCGATTGTGCGGGTGGCTCTGGTTGGCGTCGGGGTTGGCGGCGGTCAGGGTTCCTCAAGTCGAGATGGTTTAGGGTTAGGGTTTGGGAAAAAGATATTTATAGATAAGGAAAGGCGGGGGGTCGAACTCCTACGCGCGCGGGGGCCTGCGTTTTGCAGCTGCTGCTGCTAATTCTTAAGGGGTTGCTAGTGGGTTTAGAATATAGGGTTTGGGTTTTAGAGTAGTGGGTTTGTGATCCATTAAGGATTTATCTTTTCTTTTTCTTTTTTTTCCTTTTTCTTTCTTTCTTATTCTTTCTTTTTCTAATTCTCTTTTTTTCTTTTTTCTAATTCCTTTTAATAACCCTTATATATATATATATATATATATATATATATATATATATATATATATATATATATATATATATATATATATATATATATATATATATAAATTCCAAAAAATTTATTTCTTCTATTTAGCTAATAAATATTATAAATTAATTAAATAATTAATTAAATACTTAATACGGTTTTTAAAATTAGGGGTTTTACATTCTACCCAACTTAAAAAAAAATTGTCCTCGAAATTAAAACTAAGCCACAATAGAAGTCAAGGATGGTATAAGATAGGGATTTGCAGCTTATTCTGTATCTTCCTCCATCATAATCTCCATGATTTTCCAATTGTTATGGGAATGTTTGGAGGGCTATAATTTGTATTATAAAATGCAAGGCTAGGTTTAAATGAGGGGCGATGTTGTGCGTTGGACATTCCAAAAATTATGGAGAAATTCCACATGAACGAAAAATAGGTTTCTTCATGTGTCTTATCCAATGGTGTGGACACCTTATTGCATTTTTGCATAAAAGCGCCAAACAATTAAAAAATTGCACAAAGATGGAAATTGGGTTAAATTAATCAAAATTAATGCACAAGGTGTCCTTGAATTAATTAGAAGTACATGGGGATAACATTAGGTGGAACACAAGTGTCATGAACATAGGGGACTCAGAATATAATATTATCATAAATTGGGTTGCACGAAATGGGTTGTAAAATCCCCTTCCTAAAAAATTGTATATACCCTTTTATTTATTAATTATTAATTTAAATTGTAGTAATTAGGTCTAAATAGGAGAATTAGATTTTTAATAATTTTTATGTTAGGTGTTCGGGCACTTAGATGACTTATGGGACCATCAGAAATTTTTTGAAATTTATTCCATGTAGGAGACCCCTTAAGCTGTTGCTAGCCTAATGGTGTATATTATTCTAATCCATAAATTTTCTTATGAGTATATATATAATATATATGTATACACAAATATATATATATATATATGTATATATATATATTTAGAAAGGAAAAAGAAAAGAAAAAAGAAAAAGAATTAATTAAATAAGAATATAATAATAATAATATAATAGTAATACTAATATAATGTACTCTTAGCAAATAGCAGCAAACTATATTACATTCCTTAGCAAATGCCATAGAAACCACTCCTTAGCATTTGCTATTCCCACTTTAGCAACTAGCAGCAACTTAGCACATTCGTTAAGATTTCCATCCATCAGCATTTGCTTTAGACTCCACCATCCTTTAGCAATTTTAGCAAATTGCTAATTCCCAGGGAGCACCCGACCCCTTCAGCAACTCATCTAAGCCCCCGCCCTTCAACCCTTTAGCCTTCAGCGGCTTACTCCCCACGTGGACCGCCCACTTCAGCCTATACGTTCCCAGACCCGACCCTTTACTCCCCTCTTGGCCGCAGCACCCATCCGCTCCCTCTCTCTTTCCCTATTATATAATATATATATATATATATATATATATATATATATATATATATATATATATATATATATATAGTTATCTCTCAAAAATCCTAACCTAAATCTCCAGACCACCTCTTCCCATCTAGAGCCATCACCGCAGCCAGAGAGCCCCACCAAGCCATCCAACCATCCCGACGACGCCGACCTCGCGCCCTGCAGAATCTCACTCGAAGCACCTTCGCTCCGGAGTGATTTTCCGTCGATCCGCTCAACCAAAAGCTGTTCTGTCTTCACCGGTATGCGCACCCCTTAACCCTCTTCTATATTTGTTTTATAGCCAATCTCGGAAAACGTGTACCCCTAGGTGAAAAATAGCGTTCAAGTCGGCGCGAGCAGACAGAATTCTGGAATCGCAGAATTCTAGAATGACCACCCATATTGCCGAGTTCGTATCTCCCACCACAGAGATCCAAATTCGGTGATTCTTTTTGATACCTGTAGAATACCTGACCTAGTTTATTTTCTGTTAAATAATCCTATGCTATTAGTTGCTGTGGACATAATTATATTCATCACAAAACTGCGCGCACCCACTTTTTCTAAATTTCCAAAAGTTTAAAAATGGAGCGCGTCCCGCCAAACGGGACCGCCCCGCCGTGTACCAAGTGTACCGCATGGTGTACGCAGCGTAACCGAATACGTGATAATTCGTGGAGACTGATTCGGACGCGTGTGCGCGCCGGAATCAGGCCGTATCCGCGGACACATTTCGTGTCGCAACTTTTGTGAAACTCGCGCATATTTTTTGCATGCTTGTCAGATTGCGACAAAACTTGCACCACCGGACTCGTGCTAATGCGCTGGTCCTGTGATCCAATTTTCACGCATTTCTGAGACGGTTGACCAGATCGCCAATTGGCGGGCCCCACAGTTGACTTTTTGGACAAAATTCTGTTCGGCCCATCGGAATCCACATTTGGACATACCGTTGGATTCGTATTAACATCTAGAGTTGTTTGACCTATACTTTGTCCCATTTAGAGACTGTTACCCTTGGCACGCTTTTCGGTGCAAAGTGGGCCACATATGGACCCCACTTTTATACGAAATTATCGTTTTACCCTGTGTCCAAATTGGACCAAAGGGATGTGCTTTTTAGCTATTTTGCTCATTCCAGTAACGTTGGTGATGTTTATTTCAGCATCCGGAGACGTTTGTTCGGAATCCTTAGTTCCAGGTTCAGTGTCCTTGACATTTGGGCGCGTACACTTTACAGATTTCTTGCCAGGTGTCACGCCCCAGTCCCAAAATACGTAGGACTAGGATACGTAACCATGCTAGCCGCCTGTATATATGGCAACTCCAATATATGGAAACCATATATACGAGCGTACGCTGTATAATGAACAATAATTCATAAGTAGTAAAACTGATCACAAGTCACAGGGTAATATCTAAATCTCATCCACAGAAATCACATATACATATGAATAACCAAATAACCGTGTAACTAGATCTCAATACAGATATCTAAGAATGACAGTCAGATGGAAACAAATCTACTGCCGAAATAGAATATAAAAAGGAACCAGATACACACCATATAAGAACACCTGACAATCACGTGGCTCGAAGAGAAGACCTCCTCGGGATATAAGTAGCCTGCCCGGAACTGTGCTCCTGCGAATACTCGAGAACATATACACCTGGCAGGGGACCAGGTCCTCAGAGGGATATAGCAAGATACAGAAAAAAATGACATGCCATAATGTAAATACTGAATAAATAAATGGGGTGTGCTAACCATCTAAGTGAATGCAATTTAAAGACCTTGTAGTACGCATGGGAATGTGTAGGCTCAGACATATGCTGACGTAATTCACCAATCGTCGGGACTGGCTAGTATATGCCACATATGCCCCCGGTCGCACGGGTAACAGGAATACCCCATCCTCCTCGGAGCATGGTAACGGGAACAAGAAAACCACTACCCCATCTCCGAGAAGCATGGTAACCGGAATACCCCATCTCCGAAGAGTATGGTAACTCGCTATATATACCGTAATCCCCATCTCCGAAGAGCATGGTAACTTGAGTATATATCAGCCGGGGGGGGGGGGGTGTTCCATACGCCTACTAGATGTCTTTCCCGCCTAATGTAGATGTACAAATCGTAAAAACAACGTGGACATCTCATACTATAATGCAAGTCTCTATGAAATAAACAACTGAGCTACATACCGCTACACGTGTTGCTCACACTGATGGCCAGTCGCGCATGAGGCATGCGTCCCTACATAAACTCACTCTGTGACGTGTAATGATACGTGTCAAGGCCTGGGAAGTTATATCAATAACTTCACAACTTTAGGTGGGTCTACTAGACACTAAGTCAGATACTACTCCTAACGTCAACGCCTTCGTTGACTGCACCCGAGTCTGCTCGGACGCGCACATTTATATAATATAAAAATAGATAAACATATAACTAGCAATAACTGAATTTAAACAGTACAACAAGGCAAGGTATACTTGCCTGGCAAGAGAGCTGCAAATATGTAACGTCCCGATGTCAAGTACCAAGTGTCAGAAACTATGGCCTCAGAAGGAAAGTCTCCGGATGCTGAAATAAACATCACTAACAGTCTCAGAAAATATCAAATAGCTAGAAACGCCTGTCCTTAAGTCCAATTTGGACACAGGGGCAAAAATGACAGTTTTCGGTCAAAGCGGGGTCCACATGTGGGTCGCTTTGCACTGAAAAATGTGTCAGGGTCAAAGGTCTCCAAATTCACTAAACTTAGTGTCAACAAGTCCAGAACGTCGATACGAACCCAACGGAACTTCCAGAATTGGATTCCGATGAGCCGGTCACAAAATCGCCCGTCAAGTGGAGCCGGTGGGGCCCACGATACGGGATTCTGTCAACGTTCTCAGAATCGAACCAAACTTGGCTCACAGGACCAGCGTATTGCTATGAGTCCGATGGCACAAGTTTCGTTTTGATCCGACATGTGTACACAAAGTTGCAGCGTGTTCCAGAATAGGCGAATACGGAATGGTGTCGGCGGATACGTGTTGATTCCGGTGTGCACGCACATCCGAATCAACTTCTGCAAAATTCTGCACGTCCGTATCAGCGGTGCGCACGTTTCGGTAAAGACCGCGTGCGACCAAGTCGTCCCGTTTGGCGGGGCGTACTCAGTTCCGGGATAAATCTGGTCATTATTTTTCCTGTTTTTGGATCGCGTACCGCAATCGCCACAAGACGCGATGCTCCGAGCGGGTTGCACTAGCACCGAGATGGTTACATAGTCTACACGACGCAACTGACGGAATCGGAAACAGAGCTACGAGGTGAGAGAAAAATATACCTGAACAGGGCTCCGAGGAAACTGAATTTTTCTGTGTCCGGTCACTGCGCTGTGTCCTGGTCGCTGTGTCCGGTCTCCGTCGTGTCCTGGGTTCTGTCGTGTTCTGGTCAGAGTCCAGTGGAGGATCGTCGGGACTCTGCACAGGCCGGTCGGGGGTTGCGGTGTTGAGCCGGGGTGGCTGTGCACTGGGGGTCGGGTGGCGCGGAGCTGGCCGGTTGGGGTTGTTGATGATGGTGCTGGTGGTGGAGGGTGGCGAGTAGCGGAGGAGGTCGTGGTGAACAGGGAAGAAGAAGAAGAGGGGGAGGGCGGCTCAGAGCCGTGGCGGTGGTGGCTGTCAAGGTCGGCCGGGGGGAAAATCAGTCGAGAGGGGAAAGGGCTCGGAGGGGGAATGTTCGTCGAGGACGAAGGGGGCAGAGCCGCTCCGGTGGAGGCTCACCGCGGGGGGGGGGGGGGGGTGGAGCTGCTCCAGCGGAGCCGCCGGGGACGCAGCGGTCGGGGGGGGAAGGGGGCTCGGGGTGAGAGAGGGCTAGCGGGGAAGAGGGGGTTGAGGAGAGAGGGAGCTCGGGGGAGAAGGCCGGCGAGGGGGGTGGCTCGCCGCGCGGAGGGGAGCTCCGGCGGGCGGGGCTCGGCGCCGGCGGCGGGGGGGGGGGGGGGAGGTTCGGCTGCGGGGGAGGGGATAATATGTAAAATATCTATAGATATTTTTAGGATATTTTTGGAATATTTTCGGGATCTTTTCAGGTGGGTCCCGCGTCCAAATGGACGGTGTAGGTTCACCGGCCAATGAGGGGGTGACACCCTGCACTGCAATTTGCAGGAAAGTCCCTGTAATTTCATAAATTGCGTAAAAGTCCTATTTTGGGAAATTGCGCAATTATAAAATTGTTTGGGAAAAATGTGTCACGACCCACACCCGGAAATTCGGGCACGAGTGCGTGGGCACGTCCAGCCTACGCCGCAGTGTCAGCGGTAGTACGCTGTCTAGGTCGTCATCACAGGTAATTTTAAATCTATCTCATCCACAATAAATAGACAAGGAAAGTAACAGGAAATAGGAATGCTAACTTTTATAAAATAAATTGTGACAACAGATCCATAGTTAATACAAAGCCAAAAGATAGATCGGGGACAAACCCGAGTATGTGCTGAAAGAAAATAAAATAATAACTAACTGGCTACTCCTCCTCAAAGGTAGTCTCCTGAGTGGGAACCGGCTCCTCAATGTGTCACCTGCTAACTTATAGGGGCCATAAAAGGTAGGGGCAAAGTCCTCATCATCGCCTAAAACAACGGATCCAGTCAGGAAAGGAGCAAAGTACACAGTGCACAACAAGATTTAAACTAAATATTTATGACAAGTAAGAAAAGAACTGACTAAGTATCATGTTGAGAATATGCAAAAAGAAACAACAATAACTAAGAGTCAAAAAGCTATAAACAGGGTTATGAGTAAAACCGGAATAAATGAGACAAGTAAATGAACTGCAACAAGACAACAGGAACTGCAACAAGACAAGAAACTATGTGTGTGAACTTGTGTATTTAGAATACCTAGTTGGCATGTAGGGGTCTATAAGGTTAAACCGGCCGTCATAGACGGCTATTAAACAGGAAAAATCGAGATCCGGCTGATGGACAGTCTTGTACCAACAGCGGCAAGGGGCAGGGTAAACTACATGCCTTTTAGTATTCTCCCACCCGACACGAAAAGCAAGACATGAAATCCAATATTCAAGACATGAAATCCAGATTCTAACACTACGTGTAAATATCCAATGGTACTAGTAGAGCAAGGAATTAATTATCACAATATAAAGATTAAACTTGAAGTGCAGGTACTTGCCTGTTGTTTGGATCTGATTAATATTGGCTCTCGGGGGAAAATATCCAGAGATGAGCCCAGATGCTGAAATAGACATTACTAACACGCTCAGAAGATGTCAAATAGCTAGAAACGCCTGTCCTTGGATCCAATTTGGAGACAAGGGCAAAAACGGCAGTTTTGGGTCAAAATGGGGTCCGCCGGTCGGCCCGCTTTGCACCGAAAAACGTGTCCGGGTCAAAGGTCTCCAAATTCACCAAACTTAGTGTCAACAGATCAGGAACGCTGATACGAACCCAACGGAACTTTCAGATTTGGATTCCGATGAGCCGAACACAAAATTGCCCGTCGAGCGGGGCTTGTGGGGCCCACGACACGCGATTTCGTCAACGTTCTCAGAATCGAACCAAACTTGACCCACAGGACCAGCGTATCGCTACAAGTCCGATGGCACAAGTTTCGTCTCGATCCGACGTGTGTGCATGAAGTTAGGGTGAATTACAGAAAAGGCGGATACGGAGCGATGTCCGCGGATACGCGTTGATTTCGGTGTGCACGCACACCCGAATCAGCTTCCACGAAATCTCACACGTCCGTATCGACGATGCGCACGTATCTGTGAAGACCGCACGCGATCAAGTCATCCCGTTTGGCGGGGCGCACTCAGTTCCGGGGTGAAATAGGGTCTGATTTTTCCTGTTTTTGGATCGCGGTGTGCGATCACCACAGGACGCGATGCCCCGAACAGTTTATCCGGACACCGAGAGGGTCATACAGGCTTCACAACGCAATTTACGGAATTGGAAACATAGCTACGAGGCGAAAGTTACACGCACCTGAAGGGGACCCGAAAATTCAGGGTCGAGTCGTGTCCGACTCGTGTCGGACACGGAAATTTGGGAATTAGAGTTAGGGTTCTCTGGATTTCCGGCCGTGGACGGCGGAGACTGGCCGGAGACGCGTCGGCGAGGGCGGGGGACGGTTCGCCGAGGGGCGGCGCGGCGTCCACGGGGGCGACGGTGGCTCAGGGCGGCCGGCAGCGGCGGCTGCGGCTTGCTGCTGCTGGTGGCTGCTGCTGCTCGAGCTGCGGGGTCGGCCGGAGGGCGGCGCCGATGGAGGAGGGAGGCGCTGGTGTTGCGGGTGGAGGAGCTGGGCGGTCGGCGAGGCGAGGGGCAGCGGTGGCGGCGAGCTGGCTTGGGCGGCGTGGTGGCGGTTGCAGTGGTCGTGGCTGCGGCGGAGGGGCGGGGTTTATATAGGGAGGAGAGAGGGGAGCTGCCCGGACGGAGCGGAGGACGTGGCGGTCGTGGGGTGAGCGAGGGTGGCCGGTGCGGGGGAGGGCACGGCGGAGGCGGCGCGCGACGCGGAGGCGAGGGAGAGAGGGGGACCGGGTCGAGGGGGTGCGGGCTAGCGGGTCGGGTTCGGCTGCGCCCGACCCGACCCGTTAGGACGGGCGGCTGGACTGAGGGAGCGGGTTGGGCCGCGGCCCAACTGGCCGTGGGCCGGGCCAGAAAAGAAAAAGAAAATAAATAATAAGAAAAATAATAATAAATAAATAATTAGATAATTAATTTAATTAATTAATTATTTAGTTTTCAGGCATTTAAAAATAGGTCTGAGGCCCAGAAAAATTCAGAAAAATTATTCTAAGTCCAATTTTTCATTTTACACCAAAAAATATTATTTCCATGATATTTTAATATTATTTATTAATAATTAAAAATCATTAAATAATTAGAAACTTGATTTTAATTACAGAAAAATTCTAGAAAATTCCAGAAAATTGTGAAAAATCTCAATTTAAAATTCTTGAAAAATCTGGGGGTTTACAATCTATCCAACTTATAAAAATTTTGTCCTCGAAATTTAAAAAATTATGCCATAATCTGTTAACCCTTCATGTACATCAATCGCAATCTCCTTGCGATAATTTAAATCCTAATCATGTCCACTGCAATCCTTTCATGATTAAGATGACTACTTGTTTCAATCAAAATTTTACCCTATGGTCATTACTTCTTACTTTCTCAAATTACCCATAGGCAGATTTTAGAGTAAGTCCTTATAACATCTTCAAGGATTGCACATGATTTTGTCTCACGATTTTAATTATCATAATTTCCTCTAGAAGTGATTCGAGTCCAACAATATTCCCATTCAAGATGGTATGCTTCAAATTTTTAAATTTCATTCATCTCCTCAATAATCCAACTAGGTAGTCCAACCATCAATTCGTAATTTGTAATTCAAATCATCAACTTGAAAAAAATGTAGTCCACCCATGTTCAAGTCTGAAATTCTATAGTTTTATCTTCCAAATTCGAATTGATGATTTTACCTTCATTATTCAAAATTTAAATCATGTAACTAAGGTACAACTATTGGGTCCTCGATATCAATTCATTAATCATCTTAGTCACTCCTTTAAATTTTCAAAATTATAATGGCTTGCTTCTTCCAACCTGACCTTACTCGGTCACGATCCAAGGACATTCCTCTCGAGTTGACAAATGCATCGCTACCCAACTTAGAGTTTACCCATTCATCACAAAAGACTATATACCTTAAGAAAATGTTCCTTAATATGTTTACCTATGTCATTCAATCCTCGAATTTCAACGCCGATCATGATATGTCCTCAATTACGAAAGTTAATCCTCAAGTATGTGATCGGCCTATGTGGCATATCCAGTACTATCTATGTACTAACTTATACCAGGCACGAGATTTCGTCTTTCCGAAATAAGGGAAGATGAAGATCAATAATGAAGAGTTCAAGGGTGGGGTGATAGAAAAGAAATATCGGGGTCAAGGCGTTTTAATGTATTCAGGTGGGAATTGTCAAGCGATTGTGGATTGAATCCTATCTCGGTAATTCCTATTCACATGATCGTATTAATACAGTTATGCTCAGACATGTCTAGGGCAGGTATACTAGTCAACTGTATATCTCAATCCACGCAAAGTAGTGCGAAGGGTGAACCAAATGCACTAAGGTTGATCAGACCGTAATACATTGATTCTGAGTAGACAATTGTATTAGTGTGTCGACCCACTAATACATATGTCATGAACAAGCTTGATAAAAGGATAAGCTTGCAAAACTAGGCTATAAAATAGCAGCATAAGTCAAGCACAGCAAAATAAAGTGCGCTAGATGGTGATGAAAGAAGATAGAAATTATTTAAGTTCACAAAACAACCTACAATAAGCACAATAACAAAAGACTCTAAAATATCCATAGTTATCAAAAAAAAAAAAAATATACCAGGTTATTAGCAAGTTTCAAAATTACTAGGTTGGGGCTGAGGTCACGAACCAATGGGCACGAGCTAAACAATACTAGGAACGGTATCTATGAATCACTTGCGCGCATTAGCTACTCCAAGAGTCTGCGCGTTCTCCACGGTCATGCTGGGAGGGCATCTCGTGGTGATTTTGTAGGAACCTCGTCGCTTGCTGATAGGTCCATTACTCTGCATCCAAAAATAAACGATAAAAGGCGCACAGGAATCAAGGCAGGATGCAAGTCAAGGAATCAATTCAAACCCAAAATAGATGTCAAGAACGATTCAAGCAAGTGGATGAGATCCTAAACTTATCCTTATCTTATTGCAGGCCTATTCGGTTCCTAAGTTGAAACCGAACAATTTAGTCGTTGACCTGCATGGGCCACCACAAAAACGTGTCACGACCCGCACCCAGAAATTCGGGCACGAGTGCGTGGGCACGTCCAGCCTACGCCGCAGTGTCAGCGGTAGTACGCTGTCTAGGTCATCATCACAGGTAATTTTAAATCTATCTCATTCACAATAAATAGACAAGGAAAGTAACAGGAAATAGGAATGCTAACTTTTATAAAACAAATTGTGACAACAGATCCATAGTTAATACAAAGCCAAAAGATAGATCGGGGACAAACCCGAGTATGTGCTGAAAGAAAATAAAATAATAACTAACTGGCTACTCCTCCTCAAAGGTAGTCTCCTGAGTGGGAACCGACTCCTCAATGTGTCACCTGCTAACTCATAGGGGCCATAATAGGTAGGGACAAAGTCCTCATCATCGCCTAAAACAACGGATCCAGTCAGGAAAGGAGCAAAGTACACAGTGCACAACAAGATTTAAACTAAATATTTATGACAAGTAAGAAAAGAACTGACTAAGTATCATGTTGAGAATATGCAAAAAGAAACAACAATAACTAAGAGTTAAAAAGCTATAAACAGGGTTATGAGTAAAACCGGAATAAATGAGACAAGTAAATGAACTGCAACAAGACAACAGGAACTGCAACAAGACAAGAAACTATGTGTGTGAACTTGTGTATTTAGAATACCTAGTTGGCATGTAGGGGTCTATAAGGTTAAACCGGCCGTCATAGACGGCTATTAAACAGAAAAAATCGAGATCCGGCTGATGGACAGTCTTGTACCAACAGCGGCAAGGGGCAGGGTAAACTACATGCCTTTTAGTATTCTCCCACCCGACACGAAAAGCAAGACATGAAATCCAATATTCAAGACATGAAATCCAGATTCTAACACTACGTGTAAATATCCAATGGTACTAGTAGAGCAAGGAATTAATTATCACAATATAAAGATTAAACTTGAAGTGCAGGTACTTGCCTGTTGTTTGGATCTGATTAATATTGGCTCTCGGGAGAAAATATCCAGAGATGAGCCCAGATGCTGAAATAGACATTACTAACACGCTCAGAAGATGTCAAATAGCTAGAAACGCCTGTCCTTGGATCCAATTTGGAGATAAGGGCAAAAACGGCAGTTTCGGGTCAAAACGAGGTCCGCCGGTGGGCCCGTTTTGCACCGAAAAATGTGTCCGGGTCAAAGGTCTCCAAATTCACCAAACTTAGTGTCAACAGGTCAGGAATGCTGATACGAACCCAACGGAACTTTCAGATTTGGATTCCGATGAGCCGAACACAAAATCGCCCGTCGAGCGGGGCTTGTGGGGCCCACGACACGCAATTTCGTCAACGTTCTCAGAATCGAACCAAACTTGACCCACAGGACCAGCGTATCGCTACGAGTCCGATGGCGCAAGTTTCGTCTCGATCCGACGTGTGTACACGAAGTTAGGGTAAATTACAGAAAAGGCGGATACGGGGCGATGTCCGCGGATACGCGTTGATTCCGGTGTGCACGCACACCCGAATCAGCTTCCACGACATCTCACACGTCCGTATCGACGATGCGCACGTATCTGTGAAGACCGCACGCGATCAAGTCGTCCCGTTTGGCGGGGCGTACTCAGTTCCGAGGTGAAACAGGGTCTGGTTTTTCCTTTTTTTGGATCGCGGTGTGCGATCACCACAGGACGCGATGTCCCGAACAGTTTGTCCGAACACCGAGAGGGTCATACAGGCTTCACAACGCAATTTACAGAATTGGAAACAGAGGTACGAGGCGAAAGTTACACGCACCTGAAGGAGACCCGAAAATTCAGGGTCGAGTCGTGTCCGACTCGTGTCGGACACGGAAATTTGGGAATTAGGGTTAGGGTTCTCTGGATTTCCGGCCGTGGACGGCGGAGACTGGCCGGAGACGCGTCGGCGAGGGCGGGGGACGGTTCGCCGAGGGGCGGCGCGGCGTCCACGGGGGCGGCGGTGGCTCAGGGCGGCCGGCAGCGGCGGCTGCGGCTTGCTGCTGCTGCTGCTCGAGCTGCGGGGTTTGCCGGAGGGCGGCGCCGAGGGAGGAGGGAGGCGCTGGTGGTGCGGGTGGAGGAGCTGGGCGGTCGGCGAGGCGAGGGGCAGCGGTGGCGGCGAGCTGGCTAGGGCGGCGTGGTGGCGGTGGCAGTGGTCGTGGCTGCGGCGGAGGGGCGGGGTTTATATAGGGAGGAGAGAGGGGAGCTGCCCGGGCGGAGCGGAGGACGTGGCGGTCGTGGGGCGAGCGAGGGCGGCCGGTGCGGGGGAGGGCGCGGCGGAGGCGGCGCGCGACGCGGAGGCGAGGGAGAGAGGGGGACCGGGTCGAGGGGGTGCGGGCTAGCGGGTCGGGTTCGGGTGCGCCCGACCCGACCCGTTAGGACGGGCGGCTGGGCTGAGGGAGCGGGTTGGGCCGCGGCCCAACGGGCCGTGGGCCGGGCCGGAAAAGAAAAAGAAAATAAATAATAAGAAAAATAATAATAAATAAATAGTTAGATAATTAATTTAAATAATTAATTAATTAGTTTTCAGGCATTTAAAAATAGGTCTGAGGCCCAGAAAAATCCAGAAAAATTACCCTAAGTCAAATTTTTCATTTTACACCCAAAAATGTTATTTCCATGATATTTTAATATTATTTATTAATAATTAAAAATCATTAAATAATTAGAAACTTGATTTTAATTACAGAAAAATTCCAGAAAATTCCAGAAAATTGTGAAAAATCCCAATTTAAAATTCTTGAAAAATCTGGGGGTTTACAAAATGCCTGATTCCTGAAAATTCTAAAATGCACAAAACTGAGGTAAAATGCTAGGTGAGGGCCCTGGGGGGATGGGGGTGAGTCTGGGCAGGGACTGGTCCTGGTTTTCTTGGGTGATACGGCCATCATATTTATTAATTAATAAATACTGCGCACGGTGTTCTCTAATTATTTAGAGGCAGGTAGGGCCATAATTTTTCTGCGGTGTCAATATACTAAATGTAGTATACTCAGTGTAGGATATTAAAGTATTTTTGTTTGGGCAAAACAGGTGCAGGTTGACCTCAAATCTCTAGGGGTACAGAGATGGGTAAAGAGCAGGAAATAAAATAGGAAATAAATATGGGCTTTTGTAACGATATTTGTGCGTCTCAAACGAGGCTCATTTTAGTACATCTGTGAGTTGCACAAAGTTCAGAAAAAATAGTCTGACATGTCTAGGATAGGTATGTGAACTTTGTTCGGGGATATCAGTCAAGGTAAAGCTCCAAATAATTCGGTGATGGACAGGTGCACAAGTCAATAGGATATGTAAGAAAAATAAATTAAAATATTGCAACAAATCCTAAATTGCTAAAAATAATCCTAAAATACTAAAATCTGGTCGAGGGGGTTTACACCAGGCAAGTATACCTTGCCATTGTACTGTTTTTACATTCCATATGA
The DNA here is from genome assembly GCA_036927795.1 of Iris macrosiphon. NCBI lineage: Eukaryota > Viridiplantae > Streptophyta > Magnoliopsida > Asparagales > Iridaceae > Iris > Iris macrosiphon. Next base: position 63,637,010 of record JAYESA010000005.1, read on the forward strand.
GGCATGCATGTTTATTTTCTGTTTATTTAGTTCATTTATTTTAACTGCTATATAAACTGCGCGTCCAAGGAAACTTGGGTGCAACGACGGTGTCGTCGTACTATATTTTTATTTATGTATATGCATTAGACCTACTTTATGATACTACCCCATCTTCATGAGGCATTTATGTTTCATTGGCCATGACACTATTCTTACACAAGTGTGAGTCACATGAAGGACACGGACTTGCGTACTCGGCTGGCCACTGGTACGTATAGGTCGTGCGACAGATAGGGATAACTGCCAATAGAAACTTTGCATGCTAGTAGACCTGGCGGTTATTAGAGGTTTATCGTGTCATGGACATGACATGCTTAGAGCATTGGGTGGGGAGAACAACAAGTACCGCATTTGAGCTCCTTTGTACTTTTTCTGTGACGCCCGGATTCTCCGTTGGAGATACGGGTGGTGATGACCCATATATATACATTGGCGGGCCTCCGTCGTTCAAAAGACGACGTACCTTTGGGCCCCTAAATCTTCAAAAGAGAACCATGCCAAATCCCAGTTTTCAGCCAGATAGCTCACTTGTGGGGAAAGGTGTTCTTAACTGCATTCACTTAGACGGTTAGGCGACCCAATGGATGTTTATTTTCAGTACTTTATTGGCATGTGTTTTTTTGTATCTTGTTACGTCCCTCTGAGGACCTGGTCTCCTTCCAGATATAGATGAGCAGGAGTACCCGCAGGAGTATGGACCTGGACCTGACGCTACCTATCAGTCTGAGGAGATCTTACCTTCTGATTATATGTGATTCATTACAGCTGTTTAGAGATTCTAGTTGCTATTCTTTTCTAGACATTTATTCTTATATTAGAGTTATTCTCTTCTCTCTTTAGTAGTTTATTATAGTCGATTTGCAGTGGATTTGTTTCCACCCGACTATCACACTTTGAGATTACTATTTGAGATTGCTTCTTTGATATTCATTTATTGATTCCATTATTCTATTATTTGTGCTGTGGATGGGATATAGAACTGCGTGTGACTTGTTGTGACATATATTTACCACTGTGGATTGGATATTCATGTACAGCGTACGTGTGTATATGGTTTCCATATATTGGAGTTCGTATACATACGGCTGGCGTGTTACGTATTCCTAGTCCTACGTATTTTGGGACTGGGGCATGACATGGGTCAAGATTGTGTCTCCAATTTCGATTGGAACTCACAAGGATACAAGTTGGAATTAATTAGAATTAAGAAATAACGTTCGCGACGAATGTTGTGCGACTAGAATGTAGCACAAGGGAGCTTAATTATAAGTTACACAAAGGTCAGAATAGAAGGTGGGCATATCTAGGATAAGGGTGTAGAATTTTTAGGAAGGCAGTGGCTAGTGTAGTGCTCCAATTATCGAAGCAACGGTATGGTACGCTAAGTGATACAATGTTGTAAAATTAAATAAAAATACCGTGTTCTATTTCTAATTGGATTCAAACTAGCCTCAGTTTCTCTATCTAACCAAGTAGGCCTAATTTTGGGTGAGGGGGTTTATAATCTACCCAACTTAAAAAAAAAATTTATCCTCGAAATTAAAATAAGGCATAATTTGTTAAATCCTTCACAATCGTATATATGGTCAGTCAATCGCGATCTCTTCCAGAATTATAAATAACAAAATCTATTCAAATCCATCACACTTACTTTAAATTAAATTAACTATTATTTAAATCAAAATTCAACATCTCGTACTATCTTCTCAATTTTTAAATAATCAATCACCCAAATATAATTTAAATCTATATGACATCCCACATCAAAGTTTATATCACAATCTCCAACTATCATAATCTCTTTTAAAAAATAATTTTAATCCAATATTATTCCTATTTTTCACTTAATAATTTTGTACTCTTTATATTTTAGTTTCAATTTACATCCTCAATATTTCAAATAGGTAATCCAGCAATCAAAATTTAACTTTTAATTCAAATCATCAAATTGTAAAATTTTATATCTAATTCACCAATTGTTCAAGCCTAGAATTCTATATTTATTCTCAAGGTTTAAATCGATGATTTAATCTTCAACATTCAAACTTTAAACCATGTGCTCAAAGTATAAATATTTGGTCCTCACTATCAAAATTTCAAAATTCATTAAATCCTCATCATCTTAGTCATTCGTAAAAATTCCTAAAATTAAAATGACTTAAATCTCTCCATTTAATCTTACTTGATCGCTTGATCACCATCAAAGAATCACCTCAAGTTGACAATGCGATTTCTACCCAACTTAGAATTTACCTATCTAGCACACAAGGCTATACATTTAAGAAAGATATTCCTCAATTTATTTACACATGTTTATTCAATCCTCAAAACTTTAACACCAAATATATCATATATGATATGTCCTTAATTAATTATAAAAGATAGTCACTAATTAATGCGATTGGCCTATGGGTATATCTAGTACTCTCCGTGTATCAACTCATACCAAGCACAAGGTTCGTCTTTCTGAAATAGGAAAAGACAGAAAACAATAATAAAGAGTTCAAGGGGGGCGGTAATAGAATAGAATTATGGAGGTTAAGGTGTTTAAAGAATTCAAATGGCAATCGTCAAGGCAGTTATGGATTAAAATCCTATTTTTGGTAATTCCTATTCACATGCTCGTATTAGTACAGTTATGTAACTGATATGATCCGCTCAGACATATCTAGAGGGCAAGTACATGCATCTACTAGTCAACTATATATATCTTAATCCACGTAAAGTAGTATTGCGAAGGGCAAATCAAATGCACTAAGGTTGATCAGACCATAATACACTTGATTCTGATTAGACAATGTATTAGTGTAGCACTCCAATAATACATATGTCATGAACAAGCTCGATAAAGAATAAGCTTTAAAACTAGGCTATAATAGCAGCATAAGTCAAGGTAGTACAACAAATATAAGTACGCTAGATTATGATGAGAGAAATTACAAAATAATTCAAGTTCACAAAAGAAATAAGACTCTACAATCTCTACAGTTGTCATACTAGCTCGTTGTCTAAGTTGCTAGTCGACCAAATAGGGGTATGGACCTCTAATTTCTACAGTCTGAATAAACACTGTCATCTTATGCTAGCATACATGTAATGTCGTTCAGTTACACTTCAATAATAGATCAAACGACTAGGTGATACTATGTTGTTAGGTATACTACCCATCTTAAGACAATAAACTAATACTGTAATTGCCTTGAGGGAATTCTTCAGAATAACCTGGTCCTTGTAAAATAAGTATAAACTATTGTTATGATATACGAGGGAAAGATCTAAGTACTTATTAGGGTATCCTATTGCATTATATAGGTAATGGTCATCTTAAGTCATAGTCATAGTGCTTATAGAACAAGTGTCAATAGTATGAATGGAAAAGTTACTGACCTTCAAAGGGGAAGAGGATATAACCTATATTGAGGTGGGGTACATGTTACGTGATTCAAAACTAAGGTATAACCATAAAATCATAATCTAAAGGAATACTCAACTATCAAGTTCTACTAAGCACATAGTTTCAAATTTCAAGATTACAACTATAATCTCAGCAAACTATATATCCTAACACGAAATAAAACTACTTGGCCTACAATCATAAGAGTTATGTGGCACGAATTTGAAGGACAAAGAAAAGAAATTTAGTCGTTTCACTAATAGCGAGCGCTAAGGGTTCAAAGGAATAAGTCATAAAAACTAAATAGAAAGACTCTAGATAATATCATGGTTTCTTGAAGGAAGGTGGTTGCTAATCTCTATGTTCGAGGTATGATCAAGAGAAATGTTCTAGTCATTCCCCTTGGCTTTCTAAGATACTGTTCTGCTAATATCAAGATAAGGATCTAAGTTTATAGTTCTTAAATACTATCTCACTATAAAAGTTAGGTTTAGTCCTAATGTTTAACCTTGGATTTCTATTGGTTCCTCAATACTAGGGTCAAACACTATGATCAAATTTCAAACTAATCCTAGTAGTGTTTATACTACTCTCAAGTCTTCATAAATATATCAAGGGGTAATGGTAAACCAATCTATAGATAAGGGACGCTAGGGTTCACTAGGTATTCGGATCTTAGTGATGTGTCAATACTTTAGTTGTATTCTTAATAGGAAGGTTACCCTACTTATTATCTAACAACATGGACTTCTATATTCTAGGAGAAAGTTATACTCATGGAACTATTAGGCAAGCACATGAATCAAGCATGATACAATTATTCAAATAGAATAGATTGGAAGAAAAGTGAATCATAGTCAATTATGGATGAGATCCTATACTCTAATCCTAGATGCAGGCTTGCTCGGTACAATAACGTAACCGAGATAATATGCTCTCGACCTGCATGGGCCACCACTAAAAATATGTCACGCCCAGTCCCAAAATACATAGGATTAGGACTCGTAAGCATGCCAGCCGCATGTATATGGCAACTCCAATATATGGAAACCAAAATCCATACGTACGCTATAATATGAATATCAAATCCATAAGTGGTATAAATCTATCACATGTCACAGGGCATAATCTAAATCTTATCCACTGAAAATCAAATATAAATAAATAACCAATATCTATGAAACTAGATCTCAATATAAAGTAGCTAAAGATGATGGTTGGATGGAAACAAATCCACTACCAACTCGAATATATAAGTGCAACGTAACAAACACAATATAAGAATAACAACTAACAATCACGGGACTCGAAAAGAAGACATCCTCGAAATATAAGTAACCAGTCTGGATCTGCGCTCCTGTGAATACTCATGAACAGCTACACCTGGAAAGGGACCAGGTCCTCAGAGGGACATAACAAGATACATAGAATTATGCCAATAAAGTACTGAAATAAATATCCAATGGGGCGCCTAATCGTCTATGTGAATGCAGTTTGAGAACAACTTTCTAACAAATGGACTATCTGGCCATAAAATAGGATTGGCATGATTCTCTCAGAGAATCATGGGCCTACAAAGCATGTCGTCTTTTGAACGACAGAGGCCGCCAAGTAGTATAGGGGTCATCACGACCGCGTATCTCCGGCGGAGCGTACGGGTTACATAAAAGGAAAGTGCAAAGGAGCCCAAATATGGTACTTGTTGTTCTTCCCATCCCATGCTCTAAGCATGTCACATCCATGACACGATTTGGTTCATAGCCTATCTTTAGTACAATAGCCCAATCCTGCAACCAAACAAAGACAAGGATTGGACCACTGTACTACAATAGGCTATGTCCATGGACTACTAATAACTGCTAAGTCTTCTAGCATGCAAAGTTTCTAACAGTAGTTATTCCTAACGTACGGCTCATACGTACAGAAGGTCAGACCTGTCACGCAGTCCGTGATCTATATGAGACTCATAACTCGTGTAACAACTATGTCACGGCCAATGAAATCTAATAATGCTTCATGATAATGGGGTGGTCTCATAAACAAGGTCAATGCATATACATAATAAAAATATATCACGACGACACCGTCATTGCACCCAAGTTTCCCTTGGATGCGTATTTTATATAGCAGTTAAAATATATAAGCTGAAGAGAGAAAATAAAGATGCATGCAACATATAGAATATTAATAACAGTACAATAACAAGGTATACTTGCCTGGCAAGAGAGCTGCAAAATATAACGTCCAGATGTCAAACACCAAGAGTCAGAAACTATAGCCTCAGAATGAACGTCTTCGGATGCTGAAATAAATACAACCAACGTTCCCAGAATAAGTGAAATAGCTAGAAATCACTACCCTTTCGTCCAATTTGGACACAGGGGCAAAACGGTAATTTCGGGTCAAAGCGGGCTCCACATGTGGGCCACTTTGCACCAAAAGCGTGTCAGTGATAACGATCTCTAAAAGGGACAAATTATAGGTTAAACAAACTCTAAATGTCAGTACGAACTCAACGGTATGTCCAAATGTGGATTCCGATGAGCCGAACACAATTTTGCCCAAAAAGTTAACCGTGGGGCCTACCAATAGGCGGCTTGGTCAACTATCTCAGAATTGCATAAAAATTGGGTCACAGGACTAGCACGATATCACGAGTCCATTAGCACAAGTTTTGTCGTATTTTGACGAGCGTGCACTAAATGGCGCGAGATTTTGCAAAAGTAACGATGCGGGAAATTTTTGCGGATAAGGGGTGATTCCGACGCGCACACGCGTCTAAATCAGTTTTTGTGAAAGCCCACACATCCGGGTATACTGTGCGCACCTTTTGGTATACTTGGTACACAACGGGGCGGTCCCGTTTGGCGGGGCGCGCTCCGTATCACAATTTTTGGAAGATGGAAAAATTATATTTTTTTATTTTTTATCTGATTTATTTTTACATACATCAAGAAATAAATTATTGTATTTGACAGGAAATAAACTAGGTTAGGTGGTCTTCGCATACCAAAAAGAAAAACCAAATTCGGATCTCTGTGGTGGGAGATACGAGTCCGTGAACATGGGTCATCGCAACAGAATTTCTGAAATTAAAAGTGGTCGTTTTTCTTCGACTTGGCGTCAATTTTTACCTAGGTTTGTGCGTTGTTCGAGATAAACTAATCTACAGTATTGGAAGGAGGATATGTCGTGAACATACCGGTGAAGATGGGGTCGAGTTTGGTCGAGCGAGGGCGCGGGAAACAGGGCTTGAACAGGGCTTCGCTGTTGCAAAACCCTGTAGCGGCGCGCGGTTGAAGCGGTCGGCCGTGGGCGGCTACTCCGGCGACTGTGCGGGTGGCTCTGGTCGGCGTCGGGGTTGGCGGTGGTCAGGGTTCCTTAAGTCGAGATGGTTTAGGGTTAGGGTTTGGGAAAGAGATATTTATAGATAAGGAAAGGGGGAGGGGTCGAACTCCTACGCGCGGGGGGCTGCATTTTGCAGCTACTGTTGCTAATTCTTAAGGGGTTGCTAGTGGGTTTAGAATATAGGGTTTGGGTTTTAGAGTAGTGGGTTTTGTGATCCATTAAGGATTTATCTTTCTTTTTTTTACCTTTTTCTTTCTTTCTTATTCTTTCTTTTTCTAAATCTCTTTTTCTATTTTCTTTTCTTATTTCTAATTCCTTTTAATAACCCTTTTATATATATATATATATATATATATATATATATATATATATATATATATATATATATATATACATATAAAAATTCCAAAAATTCTGTTTCTTCTATTTAGCTAATAAATATTATAAATCAATTAAATACTTAATACGGTTTTTAAAATTAGGGCTTTTACATAAACTATTATAACCATCTATGTGATATGCACGTAAGAGCATCACTCGTACTCTGGCTGAAACCACTACAGGCACTGTGTCGGGGAGCCCATAGCAGCAAGTAGCATCAAGACTCAGTATATGTGCCAAAGATCTGAGACAGAGTCCAAGGCACCTCTAGTGGTATCACGACTCCAGTATATGTGCCAAACCACCTCTAGTAGTATAGTATATATATATCAATAATCAGTCTGTAGTATGGTGTGTCTCTCCCCACCCAATATAACCTCACGTCTCATGTCCACAATGTCTCATGTCTATAATGCGTAAGATCATGACCTCTAGCTAGTGCAACGAGTCATAATAATATCCATATAATATGCAAGTCTCATATCACAAATCCTGTAAGCCTATACAGAATCACCATGAATAACTCAAAAAAGATTCTATCACAAGAAATAGTGTCAAGTGTTCTAGGGTATGGCGTACTTGGTAAAGCAAGCACGTAAAAATAGGATCGTGGAATCAACCCTCTAAGTGACGTTACTCGACTCTTCGTACGACGTCGACACCCGAATCTTATTCGGACACTAAGCAACGTCTCACGATCCTAGGGTAAACACACACATCACACATATCAAATAACTATAATAACTAAATAAGATAATAAAGGCAAGGAACTATGATACATCATGGCAATGTACACTTGCCTGGATTCTGAACTTCGTCAACTGCTCCTGGGAAAGTGGAATATGCACGTACACCTCCGGATGCTGAAATAAACATCACAAATATTCTCAGAATACTAGAAATAGCTAGGATTGACTATCCATAAGTCTAATTTGGACACATGGGCAAAATTGACAGTTTTTGGTCAAAGCGGGATCCACATGTGGCCCACTTTGCACCGTAAAATGTGTCAAAGACAAAGTTCTTCGAATTTATCCCACTCAATGTCTACGAGTTTAAAACGATGATACGAATCCAACGGAATGTCCAGAACTGGATTTTGATGAGCCGATCACAAAACCACCCATTATGTGGAACCGTGGGACCCACAAAACGATATTTCGTCAATGTTCTCAGAATCAAACCAAACTTGGATCACAGTGCCAGCGTAACGCTACAAATCCGATGGCGCAAGTTTTATTGCGAAATGACAAGCACACACAAAATTAGGATGCGTGTCAGAGTAGGTCAATACGGTATTTTTTTTGCGGATACGCGTTGATTTCGGTGTGCACGCACATCCAAATCAAGTTTCGCGAAAGCCTACACGTCCGCGTTGACAATACGCACCTTTTAGTGTAATTCGCACACGATGAAGTTGCCTTGTTTGGCGGGACGTACCCCGTATTGAAGATTTTGGGTGTTTTAAAAATAAGTTTTTGGTCGTTTTGGAACAAGAATAATTTTACCATTAAAGCAAACTAATAAAAACTAAAAGAACAATAAAAATCTTGGTTATATTGTGACAAAGTCCCTTTAATTATATTTTGAAAATAATTAATGAGTTGGTGGCAAATTGGGCATGAACATAGGGTTTGAATCAAAATTTTAAACTATTTTTGAACAGTTTTTCGGCCAACTTTCGGTCGAATTTTTGATCAAACCGGGGTGCCTAAATTTATTCCACTTGAAGAAAATCCTAGAGGGTTGGGTTATGAATATACTAGCGAAGACGGAACGTAAATCGGACGAGTGAGGAGGACAGAGGCTGCGCGCGAAGGAGGGGCCGCAAGTGCTGTTGTTGTTGCTGCTACGGCTGTTGTCGGCTGCTGTTGCCACTGTCGCGTACGGGTGGCACTGCGGCGGTGGTCGGGGGTCGGCCGGAGGCGGCGGGCTACGGCGGCGCGGCGGTGGGTGGTCGCCGACGGCGGGGCCGTCGTAATGGGTTAGGGTTAGGGTTAGGGTTTATAGTTTTATATATATATATATATATATATATATATATATATATATATATATATATATATATATATATATAGGGGAGTTTCTCCTGTACGTGGAAAAAGGGGGGTTTAATGGGTTAATGGGTAGGGTTTAGGTTAATGGGTTTAGGTTTAGGTTTAATGGGTTTGAGTTTTATTTCTTTTATTTATTTCTTTTGTTTTATATATATATATATATATATATATATATATATATATATATATATATATATATATATATATATATGTGTGTGTGTGTGTGTGTGTGTGTGTGTGTGTGTGTGTGTGTGTGTGTGTATGGCCATTAAAAATAGTTTTAGACCTCAATAAATTTCAAAAAAATTATACAATACACTAATAATAGTTATACACCCAAAAATATATTTTTTGTACAATATTAATAATTAATTAATTATACATAATTATAAATTCATGAATATTATATATTATAATTAGCTAAAAATAAATAAAAAATTTCCTTAAACACAAAAATTTTAGAATACCAATATTAATAAATTTAAAAATTAAATTCTAGAAAATTAGGGTGCTTACAGGACGAGATCACCCACTTGGTAGGTTCTCTTCTTCACCCGTTTGTTGAAGGCTCCCAAGAGACGTGCTTGGTATAGCTCAATGCGTTGTTGAGCTAAGAGATATTTCTCGTCGAGTGCTTCTAACTCTTGTAGTCGTCAATGGTGATTGTCGTCGATGGTTAATTTTTGGAGAGAGCCACCCAGAGTGAAGGAATTTGGATCTTGAGCGGAAGGACCGCTTCACTTTCGTACAATAGAGTGAAAGGCGTATTGCCAGTAGCTGTCCGAACCGTTGTACGGTAGGCCCAAAGACATTCACCCAGCTTCTCGTTCCAGTCGCATTTATTGGAAGACACAAACTTTTTGAGTAGTTTTATGATGGTCTTATTGAAATCTTCCGCCAGACCATTTGCTACCGGATTATAGACGGTTGATACTATATTATGAATCCAATTTTTATCGCAAAATCGGTAGAATGCGTGACTTGCGAACTATGGACTATTGTCATGGACGAACCTTTGTGGCAAGCCAAAGTGGTATATGACGTGATGCTTGACGAAGCTAATCACGTTCGATGTCTTTACTTCGTTGAGTGGAACGGCTTCCGCCCATTTGGAGAAGTAATTGGTTATAGCCAGGATGAACCGATGCCTTTTAGAAGAAGGTGGTCTGATTGGTCCGATAATGTCCATCCCCCATACTTCAAACGACCAAGATACGAACGTTGGGTGCAGGAATTCTGAGGGCTGGTTAATGAAGTCTGCATGAATTTGGCACATCTGGCATTTTCTCGTATAATCAATGGCCTCTGCTACCATCGTCGGCCAGTAATAACCCATTCTCCAAAGATGGTCATGTAGCTTTGGGCCGGGTTGGTGTATGCCGCAGACGCCATCGTGAGCTTTACGGAGGGCCTGCTTCACTTCTGTATTCAATAGACATCATAATAGAAGGTCATCGTAGGACCGACGATACAATATTTTGGTAGCTGTATCATAATAGAACATAAAAAAATATCTTCTAATTGATGTAGCTTTATTTGGATTCTCGGGAAGAATTCCAAAGACCGCGTAGTCAAAGAATGGAAGCCTCCAGTCCTGGACATCAGCGTGTACTTCCGCCACGTAGCTTAGAAATAGGCAGAGGTTATTTTTGGGGCAGACCAGCTCTTGATCGATCACCATGATTAGCTGATTGGTGTTGTCTGAAACTACCAAGGAGGCAGCTAGGCCGGCCAGGGCATCAGCCTCGACGTTCTACAACCAAGAAACATGCTCAATGAAGAATCCCTCGAAGGTTGAGATAATGACAAATGCAGCTTGGTGGTAATGAATTAGGTCTTCATTCCGGACTTCATAATCGCCTCAGACTTGGTTGACTATCAGCTTGGAGTCACTGTATGACTCTAAATAGTCCACCCCCACTTGTTTAGCAAGTTAGAGTCCAATAATGAGAGTATTGTACTTCACCACATTGTTAGAGCATGGCTCTGTGAGGGAATAAGCTCAATTAATGACTAGATTGTAGGGGAAGATTAATACTATCCCAACTCTGGCGATGATATTGCCTTTGGGCACTGCTCTCGTATCGCCGTCGAAGAACATCCGCCAGATAACTTCGCATGAAGTCACGTTTGAGTTTGCCACTTCGTCTGAAATCTCGTCATAGAGTTTCGAGGTTTCTGGCACCAGATGTGCTGCCAGAAAGTCGGCCAGTGCTTGATCCTTGACAGCTTTCTGAGGGACAAACACCATATCGTATGGAGATAGTAGCATCGCCCAGGTAGCCATACAGGAACTGAGTGCCCCTGTTTTGGTTATGAGGACTCTGAGAGGATTGACTCGTGAGATCACATGAATGGTCTGTCCAGTTACGTAATACCGAGTCTTATGGATGGCAAATACTAAAGCAAGGCATTCCTTCTCGACGGGGGTGTACCTATGTTCTGCGCCAACCGTCATCCGGCTGAGATAATAGATGGCCTACTCATAGCCTACGTCGCTATTCTGGACTAATAAAGCATCGAGGTAGTGATCCATCATACGAACATAAAGTAGAAAGGGCTTCCCCTAGACCGGGGCTAACAGCACTGGAGGGTTCGATAGGTATTCCTTGATGTCATCGAATGCGCATAGGCAATCTTCATTCCAGACAAAGGAGACGTCTTTCTTCATGAGCTGGGTGAATAGCCGACAACACCCAAAGAGGTTTGATATGAACCATCTGATGTATGCTAGCCTCCCTTGGAGACAGCGGAGTTCCAGGAGGTTCCTCGTCGGGTTCATCTCAAGGATTGCATTAGTTTTGTCGGGGTCTATATGAATATCCTGAGAAGTGATGATAAAGCCCAAGAATTTGTCGCTGGAGACTCCTAGGAAGGATTTTGTAGGGTTTATCTTGAGCTGGTGTATACACATGAGGTCAAACACCGTCTTCAAGTCCCTGCGGTGATCACCTTTGGAGTGACTTTTGACGGCAATGTCATCGATATAACACTCGACCGTCTTGTATAGATGCTCACGGAAGATGGTGCTCATAGCTCGCTGGTATATAGCACCTACATTCTTCAAATCGAACGACATGACTGTATAGTAGTATGCTTCTGATCTTCAGGGGATATCTTGATCTGATTGTAGCCTGAGAATCCGTCCATAAAGGACATGCACTAGAAGATGCAAGTGTTGTCGATCATTATGTCTGTGATCGAAAGAAGGAATTCGTCTTTGGGGTAGGCCGCATTTAAATCACGAAAGTTAATGCAGATCCGGATCTTTCCGTTCTTTTTGACGATGGACACGATATTGGCTACCTAGTCTGGGTGTTGTTCTTCACAAACGAAGCTACTAACTATCAGTTTGTTGACTTCAGCTTCGATGGCGTTCATAATGTCCAGCCAGAATCGCCGTTGCTGCCACTTGACAAGCTTAGGGTTAGGCAAGATGTTGAGCTTGTGGACCATGGTTTGGGTGTCCAATCCTAGCATATCTTCGTAGCTCCAGGCAAAGACATTAATGTATTCCCTAACAAGCTGTAGCAGGGATTCCCGATCCTCATCCGTCAGACTTTTACTGATGAAGATAGGTTTGGGAAAGGATTTGTTGCCTAGATTGACTTGTACAAATTTGTCCTCGGTAGAAGGTTCTTGTTGTTCTAACCGCATCTCCCTTTGTGTGTCTAGGTGTTGTGTCCACGGTTCTACTTCAAAGAGTTCCGGTAGATTCTCGTTGTCTTCCTCAGGGTCAGTTGATACCATGTTGGCATATAACGTTTGCTTGAGCATCTCCCCGATACTGATGTCGGAGTCCCAAACGAAAGATTATGAAGAGTGAGAGTGTACCTCGTCTCCTTCATTTGAACCCTAGGGGGTTGTGGGAGGCATTACGTACCCCAAGCCATGCTTGTTCTTATGGTAGTAGTTCTCGAGTTTGCCTGCAGGAGTGGGTAGACGCAGGGGCAGCTGTCAACCCTGGTTGTAGTTTAAACCCTTAGTGGCCTTCAGATCATACCTCATCTTCTGGATATGGTGCTTGGCTTACGAGTTATACCGGTTGAGTGATATTTTGCCGGTATCGGTTTCTGGATCCAGTTCTTCTTGGATGAAGGATCGGGGGCATTCTACTCTGCCGAAGATGATGAGTTTGTCTCCCCTCTTTCTTGTCGAAACTATATAGTGGAGTTTTGGCTGGGGAGAACCCGATTTATAGCATGGGTGGTAGTCACCTGTGTCTGTAGGTGCAGGCCCAGACCATGCTCCATGGAGTACAGTATGCTTATGTGTGCAACTTCAGAGTAGTTCACAGATAGCCCTTTATTCATAAAGTAAGGTATCTTTTTCCTAGGAGTTATGTCATCGAGGGAAGGGACGTCTACATGAGCAACTACGTAGTCCTCTTGCTCGTTATTCCCATAATCTACCCCCGGTGTTAGCGGCGACTTGGGAGGTTTTCTACGTAGCTTTATTACCAGAGGTTCAACCGCGGTAAGAGGTAACGAAGCATCCTTCGACGATCGACTCGTCCTATGAAGATAAATGACCAGCGATTCGGGTGTAGTGGATGGTGCCGAATCTTATTTTGGCGATCGACTTGGCCTATGAAGGCGAACGAATAGAGGTTCGGGTGCCTTCCTGTGCAGTTTTACGACGAAGGGAGAGGTTGCATCAGGAGCGCGTGCTTTTAAATGTACTCCCAAAGGTTCATCTGAGGCTGTCCCGGCCTCTGCCTCATCGTCATCATCATTACTACCTTCATCTTGGTGAACTTGCTTGTATAAGATTGCATTAGAGTAGTAGGCCATAATCCCCTTGAAAGGATCGACATCTGCAAACTCTGTAAAAACCCCTAATTTAAAATATTTTAATTATTTAATTAATTATTTAATATAATTACATTATTTCTTAGTTAATTAGAAAATAAAATTTAATTAAATTAATTACCTAGGTAACTACTCATCTAGAATTTATGGAACAAAACTATTATTTTATTTTATTTTATTTTATTTTTAGTCTTGTAGAAGGAGGATAGATTTTTTAGGATGTGCTAATATTTTTCTGGTTTTTTTAGACTTATATATATATATATATATATATATATATATATATATATATATATATATATATATATATATATATATATAAGTATATATAGTATTAAGTAAAGAAATAGAAAAAAAGAAATCTTAAACTAAAAACCTATCTCTTAATCCCTAACCCTAAGCCTAAACCAACCCCTCAGCCGCTTATCCCGATTACTAAACCCCCCTACCCGCTCCCAGTACCAGACCCGCGGCCCCCTTCACATCCCGCACCCCTCGCCCCTTCTCTCTCTCTCTATATATATATATCTGATGGTTGAAAACCTAACCCTAGCCTTCGACATCCACCCTCAATGCACCGACCCCGACCCCTGCTCTACCGCACATCCACCGGAGAACCGCCGGCCGGCCACGCCGATGTCACCCGCGCAGGCACCGCAAGCAGATTCGAGCAGCGACGACCGCTACTTTACGTGCAGTTTTCCATCCCACCTCTCGATCATTTTTGAATCCGTCTTCACCGGTATGATCACAACCTATCCCCTTCTCAACCCTGTTAATTAGTTTCTATCGAACATCGTTAAACACTAGGAAAAATTGAGGCCAAGTTGGGAAAAAACCTTATATTTAAAACTGTTATAAACTGTTCAACAACCTATGTTTAGAGATTGGTATCTTCCACCATAGACCCCTGAATTAAAATCTACTTCTTGCTATGCGAAGTCTATATAACCGAGATCATTCCCTGTTAATTAGATTATTTTATTTTGTGTTAGAATCAGAGATAAATTGGGTTAAAAACTGAGAAAAAATTATTTTTAAAACATTAAAAATTGCGATACGGAGCACGCCCCGCCAAACGGACTACCCCGTCGCATACTAATTATACCGAAAGGTGCGTATGGTATGTCCTTACGTTTGAGATTTTGCAGAAACTGATTTGGACATGTGTGCGCGTCGGAATCAACACGTATTCGTAAAAAGTTTTCGTATAGCGACTTTTGCAAAATATCGCACTATTTTGTGTACGATCGTCGAAAGTCGAAGAAACTTGCGCCATTGGATTCATGGTATCATTCTGGTCCTGTGACCCAAGTTTCATGCGATTTTGAGATAGTTGACCAAGCCGCCTAATTACGGGCCCCACGGTTGACTTTAAGGGCGAATTTGTGTTCGGCTCACCGAAATCTAAAATTGGATATACCATTGAGTTCGTATTGTCGTTTAGAATTTGTTTGACCTATAATTTATCCCATTTAGAGACCTTTACCTCTGGTACGCATTTCGGTGCAAAGTAGACCACATGTGGACCCCACTTTGACCCAAAATTACTGTTTTGCCCCTGTGTCCAAATTGGCGAAAGGGTAGTATTTTCTAACTATATCGCTGATTCTGGGAATGTTGGTGATGTTTATTTCAGCATCCGGAGATGTTTATTCATAGGCCATAGTTTCTGATCCTGTGTACTTGACGTCTGGACGCTTACATTACGCAAATTATTTGCCAGGCAAGTATACCTTGCCATTGTACTGTGATTTATATTCTATATGGTGCATGTATTTTATTTTTGTCATTTAGTTTATATATTTTAACTGCTATATAAACTGCGCATCCAAGAATAACTTGGGTGCAACGACGGTGACGTCGTATTCTTTTCTTTATTATATATATGCATGTTGACCTAGTTTATTAGACTACCCCATTATCATGAGGCATTCTTATGTTTCATTCGCCAGGACACTGTTGTTACATGAGTGTGAGTCTCATGTAGGATACGGACTTGCGTATACGGTTGGCCACTGCTACGTATGGGATGTGCGACGGATAAGGGTAACTGCTGATAGAAATTGCATGTTAGAAGACTTGGCAGTTATTTAGAGGTATCATCGTATCATGGATATGACAAGTAAGGCGTTTGGGGTCCTTTGTACTTTCCTTGTGTAACCTGTACACTCCGCCGGAGATGCGCGGTCATGATGACCACTATATATTATTATTATTATCAGTCGGCCTTTGTCGTTCAAAAGATGTCATGCTTTGTAGGCCCCAGAATCTTCGAGAGAATCATGCCAATTCTATTTTAGCCAGATAGCCCACTTGTTGGAAAGTTGTTCTCAAAGTGCATTCATATAGACGGTTAGGCGACCCATTGGATATTTACTTTTAGTACTTTATTGGCATGCTTCTATGTATCTTGTTACGTTCCTCTGAGGACCTGGTCCCTTTTCAGGTATAGACGGGCATGATTATCCACAGGAGTACGGACCCGGACCTGACGATTTATACCAGACGGAGGAGGTCTTACCTTCAGAGTACCTTTGATTCATCGCAGCTGATGGATATTCTAGTTGCTATTTCCTTTATTGATATTTATCTTATATTAGAGTTTGATCTCTTCTCTCATTTAGTTTTTAGTATAGTCGATTGGCAGTGGATTTGTTTCCACCCGACTATTATTCTTTGATACCTCTTACTTGAGATTCAGTTATTTATTTCCTATTTCTTTATTTATGTTGTGGATGAGATATAGATTGCGTGTGACTTGTGTTGACAGTATGTTACCACTTGTGGATTTGATATTCATATACATCGTACGTATGTGTTACGATCTTCCAACACATTGGAGTTTTTGTATACATACGGCTGGTGTGTTGCGTATTCCTAGTCCTATGTATTTTGGGACTGGGGCGTGACAAACTCTATCTTGACCGTGCCATGATCATCTACGTACTTTAGACATTGTTGTAGGGGTGATAGAACAATCATGTATTCGTGTATCCCTGGCCGTCCCAGCAGGACATTGTAGGATACATCTACGTCTATGACGTAGCAAGTGACCTCGGTTTTCAAGTCACCAATTTGATATTTCAGGCGGATCATGCCTAGAGGGTAGCTTGTTTCTGTGTTGAAACCAGTGATGGCAGTATTGGTGGCAGCCATGCGATGCATCAGAATGCCCAAGATCTGAGGTAGACTCCATAGGATGATGCTGATTGGCAAACCGGGATCGATGTGCATTCGGTCCACCTTGATGGCACCTATGTACCCTGTGTAGTACATGTGATGATCATGCTGGTTGTTTTTTAGCAACATATCCTGTTACAAAAATGTGATATTGGGCACCGCCTTCGTCACATTGTTGCAGTGGGGGTATGCGACAGAGTCCTCTGCTGATGGCTTGACTTACGCCAAGTAGGCATCGACATTTTGCAATGCCTCACTCAGAGCATTCTGGGTGTCTCTAGAGAGTCGGAGAAGATCAAATAGTGACAACTTTGTTGGGGTATTGGCAAGTTGAGCCAAGACGTCAAAGTTGTAGGGCTTTTCTAGTCCCTGAGCCATTTATTTATGCAACGACTTGTTGAAGCGTCCCTCTTTTTGTTTGGACTTGTCCACTGGTAGGGGTTGAGATAGACCTGGATCAAACACAACAGGTGTAGTAGTTGGAGGCGCATTGACATCGGGAGCTTCATAACCTCATTGGTATGAAAGGCCCGACCTGGTTGCCCCTGCCTAGGCCTCCTCAGCGGTGGGAGAAACCATGCGGCAGGACTTGGTTTTTTTATGTTTTAGGCCTAACGGCGGAAGGTGCTGCTTGCTGCGTCAGGTCTGGGACAAGATCTGGGTGGACCCACATGATCTTGCCATGTAGTGTAGTAAGAGGTATCAGCCCGACTGCTTGGTCGCGAGCTGGTGGAAGGTTGACTATATCTATGGTTGCCCTCAGGATCGGTATGACTCCGTCCTGGTGTCACGCCCCAGTCCCAAAATATGTAGGACTAGGACACGTAAGCATGCCAGCCGCGTGTACATGGCAACTCCAATATATGGATACCATGATACACACGTACGCTGTAAAATAAACAATAATTCACAAGTGGTAAAAACTATCACAAGTCACAAGGTATAGTCTAAATCTCATCCACAGAAAATTAAATATAAATAAATAACCAATATCTATATAACTAGATCTTAATATGAAGTATCTAAAGATGACAGTCGAATGGAAACAAATCCACTGCCGGACTAGAATATATAAGTGCAATACAACAAACACAATATAAGAATATCAACTAACAATCACGGGGCTCGAAGAGAAGACCTCCTCAAAATATACGTAGCAAGTCCGGATCTGCGCTTCTGCAAATAATCATGAACATCTACACCTGGAAGGGGACCAGGTCCTCAGAAAGATATGACAAGATACATAGAAGCATGTCAATAAAGTGCTGTAAATAAATATCCAATGGGGTCGCCTAACCGTCTATGTGAATGCAGTATGAGAACAACTTTCTAACAAGTGGGCTATCTGGCTAAAAATGAGATTGGCATGATTCTTTCGGAGAATCAGGGGCCTACAAAGCATGTCGTCTTTTGAACGGCAGAGGCTGCCTAATAATATATAATATATAGTGTTCATCACCGCCCGTATCTCCAGCGGAGTATCCGGGTTATAAAAGAAAAGTGCAAAGGAGCCCAAATATCTTACTTGTTGTTCTCCCCACCCCATGCTCTAAACATGTTACATCCATGACACGATTTGGTTCATAGCCTATCTTTAGTATAATATCCCAACCCTGCAACCAAACAAGGACAAGGATTGGACCACCGTACTACAATAGGCTATGTCCATGGACTACTAATAACTGCTAAGTCTTCTAGCATGCAAAGTTTCTAACAGCAGTTATCCCTAACGCATGGCCCATACATACAAGAGGCCAGACCTGTCACGCAGTCCGTGATCTATATGAGACTCACACTCGTGTAACAACTATGTCACGGCCAATAAAACCTAATGATGCTACATGATAATGGGGCAGTCTCATAAACAAGGTCAATGCATATACATAATAAAAATAGATCACGACGACAACGTCGTTGTACCCAAGTTTCCTTGGACGTGCAGTTTATATAACAGTTAAAATATATGAACCAATGACAGAAAATAAAGATGCATGCAACATATGGAATAATAATAGCAGTACAATGGCAAGGTATACTTGCCTGGCAAGAAAGCTGTAGAGTGTAAGCGTCCAGATGTCAAGGACACGGGATCAGGAACTAAGACCTCCAAACAAACGTCTCCGGATGCTGAAATAGACATCACCAACGTTTCCAAAATCAGCGAGATAGCTAGAAATTACTACCCTTTCGTCCAATTTGGATACAGGGGCAAAACGGTAATTTCGGATCAAAGTGGGGTCTACGTGTGGCCTACTTTGCACCGAAAAGCGTGCCAAGGGTAGAGGTCTCTAAAAGGGACAAATTATAGGTCAAACGAACTCTAAAAGTCAGTAAGAACTCAACGGTATTTCCAAATGTGAATTCCGGTGAGCCGAATACAATTTCGCCCAACAAGTCAACCGTGGGGCCCGCCAATAGGCCACTTGGTCAACTGTCTCAGAATTACGTAAAAATTGGGTCACAGGACCAGCGCGATACCACGGGTCCAGTGACGCAAGTTTTATCGTATTCTGACAACGTGTACTAAATAGCGCAGGATTTTGCAAAAGTTGGGATACGGACTGATTCCGACGCGCACACGCGTCCGAATCAGTTTCCGTGAAAGCCCACATGTCTGGGTATACCATGCGCGCCTTTCGGTGGGGCGCGCTCCGTATCACAAATTTTGGAAGATGGAAAAAGTAGATTTTGAAGATTTTCAATCTAATTTAATTCAACATATAGTAACAAATAAAATATTATATTTGACAGAAATTAATCTCGGTTAGGTGGTCTTCGTATACGAAAAGAAAAACTAAATTTGGATCTCTGTGGTGGGAGATACGAGTCCTTAAACATGGGTGGTTACCGCAGTTTTCTCCGATCCAAAAGTTGTCATTTTTTGCCAACTTGGTCGCTGTTTTCGCCTAGGGTTACGCGTTGTTCGAGGTAAACTAATATACAGAGATGGAAGGGGGATAGGTCGTGAACATACCGGTGAAGACGGGGTCGAGTTTGGTCGAATGATGGCACGGGAAACGAGTCCTGAACAGGGGTATATCGCTGTTCAAACTGCTGTCGCGGTGCGCGGTCACGCGTGTTCGAACGACTACTGTCTTCTCCGGGGAACGGCTCCGGCGGCGCGGCGGCTCTGGGGCTGGAAAGTCGGGGGCAGGCGGCTCTGGTCGAGGTAGAGTAGCTTTTAGGGTTAGGGTTTTGGAGAGAGTTCATGATGTATATATATATATAGCCGCGGGATCGGGGGAAGAGGCTTACGCGGGTCGCAGAGGGGGGGGGGGGTATCGCAGCAGCTGCTGCTTAGTTAGTTGTAACCGGGTCATGGGTCTAGGTTTACAAGCGGGTAGGGAAATAACGGTTAGGGTTTGGGTTTAGATCCATTTAGGTTTTCTTTATTCTTTTTCTATTTCTTTTCATTTCTTTTCTAATTTCTTTTCTTTCTTCTATTATTCTTTTTAATAAATCTTATATATATATATATATATATATATATATATATATATATATATATAGGAAATTCTAGAAATTATATTAGTGTATACCATTAATCTATCAACTGTCCACATGGTCTCCTACATGTAAATAATTAAGAAAAATTTATAATTGCTCCATAAATCCTCTATTGTACAAACACCTAAAAATAAAAATCCCATAAATTCTATTTCTTTTAATTAGCTAATAAATACTAAAATTAATTAAATAATTAATTAAATAGTTAATACGATTTTTTTGAAATTAGAGATTTTATATTCTACCCAACTTAAAATAATTTTGTCTTCGAAATTAAAATAAGGTAGGGTTTGTCTATCTAGTCTCACTTGATCGCACTCTGAAAGAGTTCACCTCAAGTTTAACAATGCAATTTCTACTCAACTTAGAATTTACCCATCTATCACATAAGGCTATGCATTTAAGAAAACTATTCCTCAAATTATTTAATCATGTCATTCAATCCTCAAAGTTTTAACACTCAAATTATATCATATATGATATGCCTTTAATTACAAAAGATAGTCACCAATAACGCGGTTGGCCTATGGGGTATATCTAGTACTCTCTGTGTATCAAACTTATACCAAGCACGAAGTTTCGTCTTTCCGAAATAAGGGAAGATGGAAAATAATAATAAAGAGTTCAAGGTGGAGATAATAGAATACATGTATGGGATCAAGGCGTTTAAGGAATTCAAAAGAAATTGTCAAGACAGTTGTGGATTGAAATCCTATTTGGTAAGTTCTTATTTGCATGCTTGTATCAGTATAGTTGTGTAATCGACACGATATGCTCAAATACGTCTAGGGGTAAGTATATGCATCTATTAGTCAACGATATATCTCAATCCACGTAAGGTAGTCATGCGAAGAGCGAACCAAGCGCACTAAGGTTAGCTAGACCTTAATACACCGATTCTGATTAGGCAATTATATCATTGTGTGCACCCAATAATACACATGTCATGAGTAAGCTCGATAAAAGAATAAGCTTGCAAAAACTAGGCTATAATAGCGGCATAAGTCAAGGTAGTTTAGAAAGTATAAATACGCTGGATTATGATGAAAGAAGATGCAAAATAATTCAAGTTCACAAGAAGGTAAGACTCTACAGTCTCTACAGTTGTCATACTAACTCCTTGTCTAAGTTGCTAGTCGACCAAATAGGGGTATGGGCCTTTAATTTCTACAGTCTGAATAAATACTATCTTCTTATGCAAGTCTATTGTTTGTGTCATTCAGTTGTACTTCATCAATGGGTCAAGAGGGCTATGTGATACTATGTTGTGAGGCATACTACCCAACTTAAAAGAATTAACTAATATTGTACTATCTTAAGGATACAGTAGAAACTCCTGTCAAGGTCTACGAGAAAGGGTCTTGGTACTTATTACTGTATCCTCTTACATTATATAGGTCATAGTCATCTTAAGTCTTAATCATAGTGCTCTTAGAACAAAAGGGTTAATATTATGAATGGAAGGGTTGGGTGGCATGAGTTAAAAGAAAAGAAAGAAAAGCAAAATCAGTCGTCGCATAAATAGCGAGCGCTAGATTTTCAGAGGAACAAGATTTGAATTTAAATAGAAAGGCTCTAGATAATATCATAGTTTTCTAAGGGGAAGGTGGTTTGCTAACCTCCGTGTTCGAGGTATGATCTAGGAAAATATTATTTTATTCCTCTTGGCTTCCTAGGGTACTGTCTGCTAATAATAAGATAATGAATCTATTTGTATAGTTCTATAATACTATCTTACTATAAAAGTTAGGTTTGGTCCTAATATTCAACCTTGGATTTCTACTGGTTCCTCAATGCTAGGGTCAAACAATATGGTCAAATTTCTAACTAACTCTAGTAGTGTCTCCACTACTCTCAAGTCTACATAAATATATCAAGGGGTAATGGTAAACCAATCTATAGATAAGGAATGCTAGGGTCCACTAAAAATTCTAAACTTAGTGATGTGTCAATACTCTAGTTGTATTCTCAGAAGGTGTGTTACCCTAATTATTATTCTAACAACAAGGGTTCCTATGTTCTAGGGGAAGGCTATACTCAAGGAACTATTAGGGAAGCACATGAATCAAGCATGATACGATTATTTAGACAGAACAGATTGGAAGAAAGATGAGTCATAGTCAGTTATTGATGAGATCCTATACTCTAATCCTAGTGCAGGCTTGCTCGGTACAGTAACGTAACCGAGATAATATGCTCTCGACCTACATGGGCCACCACTAAAAATATGTCACGCCCCAGTCCCAAAATACGTAGGACTAGGACACGTAAGCATGCCAACTGCATGTACATGACAACTCCAATATATGGATACCATGATACACACGTACGTTGTAATATGAACAATAATTCATAAGTGGTAAAAACTATCACAAGTCACAGGGTATAGTCCAAATCTCATCTACAGAAAATTAAATATAAATAAATAACCAATATCTATATAACTAGATCTCAATATGAAGTATCTAAAGATGACAGTCGGATGGAAATAAATCCACTGCCGAACTAGAATATATAAGTGCAATACAACAAACACAATATAAGAATATCAACTAATAATCACGGGGCTCGAAGAGAAGACCTCCTCAAAATATACGTAGCAAGTCCGGATCAGCGCTCCTGTGAATAATCATGAATATCTACACCTGGAAAGGGACCAGGTCCTCAAAGGGACATAACAAGATACATAGAAGCATGCCTATAAAGTACTATAAATAAATATCCAATGGGGTCGCCTAACCGTTTATGTGAATGCAGTTTGAGAACAACTTTCTAACAAGTGGGCTATCTGGCTAAAAATGGGATTGGCATAATTCTCTCGGAGAATCAGGGGCCTACAAAGCATATCGTCTTTCGAACGGCAGAGGCCGCCTGATAATATATAATATATAGTGGTCATCACCGCCCGTATCTCCAGCGGAGCGTTCGGGTTACAAAAGGAAAGTGCAAAGGAGCCCAAATGTCTTACATGTTGTTCTCCCCACCCCATGCTCTAAGCATGTCACATCCATGACATAATTTTGTTCATAGCCTATCTTTAGTATAATAGCCCAACCCTGCAACCAAACAAGGAGAATGATTGGGCCACTATAAACCCCCTGATTTTTCAAGATTTTTAAAACAGATTTTTTAGAAATTTTCTGGGATTTTTGGGAATTTTTACTAATTAAAAACCAGGATATTTCGACATTAAATAAAATTAAATATTTTTAAAATATATTAAAATATTATGAAAATAATATTTTAGGGTGTAAAATAAAATATTGGACTTAGGGTAATTTTTCTGGAATTTATTGGACCCCGAACCTATTTTTAAAGCCCTAAAAACTATTTTTAAACCCTGAACCCGGTTCACTTGAACCAAACCAAACCAAACCAAACCAAACCGACTCAGCCCTGCGGGTCAGATTCGGGTCAAACCCGCGATCCGAACCCGCAACCCGAACCCGCTTTCAGCCTCTAGCGGGTCGGGCCGGGTCTGCCCAACCCGCGACCCGTCGCCAACCCGACCCGCCTCTCTCACCCCCCCACGAATTCCCTCAGCCCGCGTCTTCCGGCGCTCCGCCCGGCCACGTCGCCGACGGCCTCGCCCCGCTCCGCTCGGCCCATGTCCTCCCCGACTCTACCTCCTCCGCCATGACTCGATGCCCCCCAGCCCTAGCCCCGCCTATATAAAGCCCCCCCTTTTCTCTTCTCCGGCCAACTTCCTCCCCCTACTCTGCCACCTCCCTCAGCCGAAGCCCTCTCCCCTTGCCGTGCCCAGCCTCGCTGTCAGCCCCCTACTCTGCCCTCTCTCCCTTCGTCCTCCGCCGTCCCCGTCCAGAACCCCCGCAGAGCCAGCCGCCTCCCCCCGGAGCAGAACCCGCTGCCGGAAACCCCAACCACCGCTCGATCCCCGCCGTGCGCCGCCTTCCCGCGCGCCGCCGCCTCCGGCCAGTGCTACCTCCACTTCCCCCGGCCTCCCTCCGGCCCGCCTCCGGCCGCCGCATCTCCGGCGAAGCCCAAACCCTAACCCTAACCTAGACGGACACAGGACTCGGACACAGGAATTCGATTTTACGGAGCCCTGTTCAGGTAACCCGTTCTCTCTGCTCGTTGACCCATTTTTGGTTCCGTCTGTTACAACGCGAACCCTGCGTGACCCTCTCGATGCCCGTACAACCCGCTCGGTGTGTCGCGTCCTGTGGCGATCACGAACCGCGATTCAAAAATAGGAAAAACAACGCCCTATTTTACCCCAGAACTAAGTATGCCCCGCCAAACGGTGTCACGCCCCGATCTCCCGCAGGAAAATCGGCCGTTCCCGCTAGGCGGGCATCACCCTCGCCAGCGCTCCCGCGGAACGATCGCTTTGACCCATCCGGGCGTGATGCCGCACGAGCGTAATCCACGCCCGTGCAAGGCCGTGGTTTATTGGCTGGCGGTAAGAGTTCTAAGCCACAGAGTCGCACAGATTGTCCGAGTGCAGCGGAGTCATGAACGCATAGGCGATCGGTAACAAGTTCACTGAGTTAACAATATAACGGAAGCATTGAAACACAAGTTGAAGTAAAGCAAGCTCTTTATTGATATAAACATGTGTTACATGCGGCGTATAACCGAGATTATAAGTCGCTCAAGCCTCTCTCTCTGAAACAGTAAAAGCGTGCCAAGTGGCTACAATTGTGGATTGATTGTACAGGCGATGTTCAGGCGAGTTCGGGCTATGTTTATAATATTATGTCTTGTATATGTGCTTCTGTTCTGGATGCACCGTTGCTTCGGAGTGATGTTCACGCCTTAGCACGTACGAAGGAGGCATCTGCACCGAACGAGGTTCTCCCGCACCCTGCATACAAACTGGTGGATTATCAGTACATTAAATGCACTGGTGGGGAAGCTACTCGCCCGCTCGATAAATCCAAACACGTAATACAAGTTCCATGCACAACTATTAAGTTGTCTTTCTAGTTGCCTTAGGATCAGTTTCATGCAAATATTGAATAGCCTAACTCGTGTGGCAGTGCACCGTGCGATATGAGAGGAAACACGACGAGACTTACCAACTTACCATCTCTTTCCCTGTCCAAGGCAAACATTGAGGCAAACATGTTAATTCATGCACGGGCAAGTATAAACATTCAGGGGCATAGCATATGCAAACACGAGGGTCATTTTAACATGATCGTTCAGGTATTCAGTTATTCATTGATGCGATACAGTGACTCGCACGCGGATAGCCGCTAAGCGAGGATGACTTATCTATATGAATATGAGTCGCTGGCATAGCCATAAAGGACACTAGTCTTGAACGAGAATGGTTTACAATAAAAGTACAGTAAGTGCTACAAGCCATCTCGTTCAGTACAGTAGACTATACAGTAGAGTTCAGCCATGGAGCGGATGGTATGCAGCGAAAGAACGGTGGGCGCTGCACACTATCTCGTCCAGTACAGTTGGCTGAAACAATGGAGTTCCATCCGGATCGGAGCGGCCCCAGTGCCCCGGAGACCGTCAACTATACCTCATTTTTGAGTTGTCCGCGACATGCAGGTCAGGGTCTTTTCCAAATTTATGTGATACACGAGTACTGTAGAACAGGAGTACAGTGGTACAGTAGAACAGTAGTACAGTAGTGCACGAGTACAGGAGATGCTTGAATCATGATTCTGTACGATGATTTAACTTTGCCTTGATGCATTCCCTTGGTTCGGGGATTTGCCTTGGGTGACCTAACGGTCCCGGATACTTGCAGGTTCATTCAGGCACGGAACGACTACGTAGTAGTCTCCGGGGGTTTGGATGAAAACATGGCAACATTACAAGCAGACAAGCATGCGTTTCTAAGGAACATAAGTAGCACGTTTGCTCGGACCCGAAGGTAAGCCGAGAGATGAAGCCGTTAGGGGACTTAGCATGCGAGGGTCTGAACATATATATGAGCAGTATTTTATTTTCCATGTTCTAGCATAGCAATATGAGTTAGGATTATTCTCTTAGCTAGGTGCGTTGGATTCTTATTAGCATGCAGGGGATGAATCACCTAGCGACTAGCATGAATCATTCCAGATTTTATGTGTGCTGGCTAAGCAAAGACAAGTTCACCGTAGCCACCCACCTTAGCGATGATTCGCCTCGGTAGAGCGATACGCCTGAGCGAGCCTCTGAAAGCCTAAGCCGGATTCCTGTAGGGGCAAGTCTGGATATCCTTTGTATTCTCCTTGAGGCAAAGCGGGTCGGGACAGCTGCACTATTGCCGTTTGAGATAGCAGTCCGCTTGAGCGGAATGGGGTGTTACATCCTACCCAATTCAGAAAAAGTCTTATCCTCGAGACTTACTGAGGACAAGCAGTAATCTAGGGTTAAGGCAATCCTAGACAAGTCGTTGTACTTGTTCATTTGGATATTCACTTGCACAAGCTTTGAAATTATCATATCGCTTAGACTGGATCGTGCGCACTTTTGAAGTGCACTTCTAGCGTGAGCACGTCAACCAGCTTAGTGATAGCGAAGTCTTAGCACTCAAGTTTCACCTTTTCTTAAGTCTTGGATGGTGCACTAGTTCAAGGCGTCCCTCGAATAGATGCATTCAACCAAACTTAGAGTCAGTGAAATCGGACAAGCTACTAGCGATAATCTCAAGAGTCCGCACAGGTTGGCACAAAGGCCACTCGCAGCATACAACCAGACAAGAAATCATATCAATCAAAATGCATTTTGAAAGTATTTAGACTTATTGTTGGAACATCCCATCGAGGCATTGAGAGAGAGCGTGCACATAACCCACGAACGATCTTTCGAAATAGAGATATCGAATCGAAGTCCAAAGGCGTAGAAGCCAGGCTCTGATACCAACATGTCATGCCCAGATCTCCCGCAGGAAAATTGGCCGTTCCCGCTGGCGGGAATTACCCTCGCCAGCGCTCCCGCGGAATGATCGCTTTGACCCATCCGGGCGTGATGCCGCACGAGCGTGATCCACGCCCGTGCAAGACCGTGGTTCATTGGCTGGCGGTAAGAGTTCTAAGCCACAGAGTCACACAGATTGTCCGAGTGCAGCGGAGTCATGAACGCATAGGCGATCGGTAACAAGTTCACTGAGTTAACAATATAGCGGAAGCATTGAAACACAAGTTGAAGTAAAACAAGCTCTTTATTGATATAAACATGTGTTACAGGCGGCGTATAACCGAGATTACAAGTCGCTCAAGCCTCTCTCTCTGAAATAGTAAAAGCGTGCCAAGTGGCTACAATTGTGGATTGATTGTACAGGCGATGTTCAGGCGAGTTTGGGCTATGTTTACAATATTATGTCTTGTATATGTGCTTCTATTCTGGATGCACCGTTGCTTCGGAGTGATGTTCATGCCTTAGCACGTACGAAGGAGGCATCCGCACCGAACGAGGTTCTCCCGCACCCTGCATACAAACTGGTGGATTATCAGTACATTGAATGCACTGGTGGAGAAGCTACTCGCCCGCTCGACAAATCCAAACACGTAATACAGGTTTCGTGCACAACTATTAAGTTGTCTTTCTAGTTGCCTTAGGATCAGTTTCATGCAAATATTGAATAGCCTAACTCGTGTGGTAGTGCGTCGTGCGATATGAGAGGAAACACGACGAGACTTACCAACTTACCATCTTTTTCCCTGTCCAAGGCAAACATTGAGGCAAATATGTTAATTCACGCACGGGCAAGTATAAACATTCAGGGGCATAGCATATGCAAACACGAGGGTCATTTTAACATGATCGTTCAGGTATTCAGTTGTTCATTGATGCGATGCAGTGACTCGCACGCGGATAGCCGCTGAGCGAGGATGACTTATCTATATGAACATGAGTCGCTGGCATAGCCATAAAGGACACTAGTCTTGAACGAGAATGGTTTACAGTAAAAGTACAGTAAGTGCTACAAGCCATCTCGTTCAGTACAGTAGACTATACAGTAGAGTTCAGCCATGGAGCGGATGGTATGCAGCGAAAGAACGGTGGGCGCTGCACACTATCTCGTCCAGTACAGTTGGCTGAAATAATAGAGTTCTATCCGGATCGGAGCGGCCCCAGTGCCCCGAAGACCGTCAACTATACCTCGTTTCCGAGTTGTCCGCGACATGCAGGTCAGGGTCTTTTCCAAATTTACGTGATACACGAGTACTGTAGAACAGGAGTATAGTGGTACAGTAGAATAGTAGTGCACGAGTACAGGAGATGCTTGAATCATGATTCTGTACGGTGATTTAACTTTGCCTTGATGCATTCCCTTGGTTCGGGGATTTGCCTTGGGTGACCTAACGGTCCTGGATACTTGCAGGTTCATTCAAGCACGGAACGACTACGTAGTAGTCTCCGGAGGTTTGGTTGAAAACATGGCAACATTACAAGCAGACAAGTATGCGTTTCTAAGGAACATAAGTAGCACGTTTGCTCGGACCCGAAGGTAAGCCGAGAGATGAAGCCGTTAGGGGACTTAGCATGCGAGGGTCTGAACATATATATGAGCAGTATTTTATTTTCCATGTTCTAGCATAGCAATATGAGTTGGGATTATTCCCTTAGCTAGGTGCGTTGGATTCTTATTAGCATGCAGGGGGTGAATCACCTAGCGACTAGCATGAATCATTCCAGATTTTATGTGTGCTGGCTAAGCAAAGACAAGTTCACCGTAGCCACCCACCTTAGCGATGATTCGTCTCGGTAGAGCGATATGCCTGAGCGAGCCTCTGAAAGCCTAAGCCAGATTCCTGTAGGGGCAAGTCTGGATATCCTTTGCATTCTCTTTGAGGCAAAGCGGGTCGGGACAGCTGTACTATTGCCGTTTGAGACAGCAGTCCGCTTGAGCGGAACGGGATGTTACAAACGGGATGACTTGGTCGCGTGCGGTCTTCATCGAAATGTGTGTGCCATTGATACGGACGTACGGGATATTGCAGAAGTTGATTTGGATGTGCGTGCACACCGGAATCAACGCGTATCCGCCGACACCGTCCCGTATCCGTCCATTCTAGAATGTGTTGTAACATTGTGTACACACGTCGGATCAAAACGAAACTTGCGCCATCAGACTCGTAGCGATACGCTGGTCCTGTGACCCAAGTTTGGTTCGATTCTGAGAACGTTGACAAAATCGCATATCGTGGCCCACAGGCTCCACTTGACGGGCGATTTTGTGATCGGCTCATCGAAATCCGATTCTGGAAGTTTCGTTGGGTTCGTATCATCGTTCTGGACCTGTTGACATTAAGTTTGACAAATTTGGAGAACTTTGTCCCTGACATATTTTTCGGTGCGAAGCGGGCCACATGTGGGCCCCGCTTTGACCCGAAATGGTCTTTTTGCCCTTGTCTCCAAATTGGACTCAAGGACAAACATTTTTAGCTATTTGATATTTTCTGGATCTGATGGTGATATCTATTTCAGCAATCGGAGAACTGCCTGCAAATTCCGCTGAAGTCAGAGCTATAGTTGGAGCCAGAACCCTAGGCAAGTGTACCTTGCCAAATCCTGCAGTTTTGCTACTTGTTTCCTTGACTTAATTATAATTATTGTACATGCTTAAACCTAGGACCGTGTGACTTACTTAGCGTCCGATTAATAGTCGGGTGCCAACACTGTACGCAGAGTTGTGTAACGTCACCTAGAGATGGATATCGACACCCTTTATATTCTCGTACTTGCATTATCAAGTACGTTATAACCCAGGACACCAGACACTTTTCATGAGACAGGATCTTCCTGAGATATTCATGGTGATTCTGTATAGGATACATGTTACATGACATAGACATTATATTCTTAGACATTATATTCATAGGCATAGTATGACTCACTGCATTAGATATGATCTTACGTGACATGGACATGAGGCATCGTGGACATGAGGCGTATGATTACATTGGGTGGGGAGAGACACACAGGCTACAGGCTGATTATATATATATATATGGTGCCACAACATAGTTAACTATATAGCATAGTATAACTACTACCGGCTCCCCGACACAGAGCTTGTAGTAGTCTCAACCTGAGTACTAGTGATGCTCTCATTTGCATTCCACATAGATGGTTACATATTTACCCTATTTATTTTATTTACTATTGTACTGCATTTATTTTGGCTTGAGTTATCTTGTACCTTGCTATGTCCCCTGAGGACCTGGATCTGGATTATGTCCCCAGGATTAGCAGAGGATATCTATCCTGAGGTGTACGGAACAGGAGCACTTCTCGGAACAGTACCAGCACCTGAGGACGAGGTGATCGCGGAGGACTTTTCCTGAACATCTGCTTCTTTATGCTCAGTTTTTAAATGGCAAATAAACTCTTTTATTCTTGTTTAAATGAACAATTGTAACAGACTTAATATCGGGTTGTTCCCCGATTTTATTTACTTGTGACTGGATGGTATTTATTTTCCTTTTGTTGATATTGCTGTATTTATTCTGTGGATGAGATTAGTAAACCCTGATCGTTGTAATACAGCTTAAGTATGCCTCGATGGATCCATTAAATTGGGTTTGTCCATCGGTGTGTGCTGCTGGCCATTGCCACGTGTCCGGTCCATTGATATTTTGGGACTGGGGCGTGACATAGTTTTATGGTGGCCCATGCAGGTCAACGACTAAATTGTTCGATTTCAACTTAGGGACCGAACAGGCTTGCAATAAGAATATGATAAGTTTTAGGATCTCATCCACTTGCTTGAATCGTTCTTGATCTCTATATTGACTTCAAAAATAATTTACTTGCATCCTGCCTTGATTCTTCTATACGCTTCTTATAGTTTATTTTGGATGCAGGACAATGGATTCACAAGCATGCGACAAGACTCCCGTAGGAACACCACAAGTTACAGGTGTCACCTATGACGATGAAGTGATACCAGACGGTGGAGTTCAATCAGATCAACAGAGCCATCAAGCAGGTCAACCTACCTCAAAATTCCGGCGTGATGACATCCTACCTCCGCCGCAGTTCGTTCCACCAATGCCCATATTCCCACAAAGGCAACCAATTGATGGGCAACAAATATTCCAAATGATCTACGCAATGATGCAAGCCCAGCAACAAGTCCAACACGAGGCTCAGCGTCGCGAGGCTGACTTCTTGAGGAGCAGCATAGTAACTGCACTGGAGCAGGCCAACCTACCAGCTCGACGGCCATCGACGGGCTCTATCACTGATTTTCGCCAACTGAAGCCCCGCATATTTTCAGGCAAGAAGGAGCCCACTGAAGTTCACGAGTGGCTCACAAACACTCAACATCAACTAGAAGCAGCTGAGCTTCCAAGGGAGCATTGGATTATTGCCGTCCTGATGCAGTTAACAAGCAATGCGCATCACTGGTGGTTATCTGAGGAGGCACGACTCGGACCAGACCGAGTCACTTGGGAAGAGTTCTCTAGACTCTTTCAGGAGATGTACATTCCAGCCATCACTCGATCAGAACTTCGGGACAAGTTCAATCGCCTCACTCAAGACAAGATGACAGTGGAGGAGTACAACGCAGAGTTCATTCGTCTAAGTCGCTTCGCCCCTACTTTGATCCCGACAGAAGAAGAGAAGGCTAAGAAGTTCTTCGACGGACTAAACTTCGAGCTACAGAGACTCATCGGATCCGTCGTACCTACCTCTTACTCGAACGTTCTCGCTGCAGCCCGACGCATGGAACGCGTCACCAGGAGAGAGACCAGTCTGAAACGGTCTTCCACATCAGCCAAAGTACCACAAGAAGAAGCTGCAAAGAGACCTCACATACACCAGCCACCCAGAGCCTCTCCGCAGATATTACCTACATGTCAATACTGTGGCAAGGTAGGCCATATTGAGAAGGACTGCAGACGCAAATTGGGATTATGCTTAATTTGCGGAACCAATCAACACTTAGCCAAGGATTGTCCTCAGCATCGAGATGGAGCGACAATGATAAACCGTCAAGCTTTACCAGCACCGAGGTCACCTTTGGCACCTCAAGCAGCACTCTTCCAGCAGGCCCAGCAACAGCAGAGGGTACCACCACAAGGACGCGGACAAGCTTATGCGATAACAGTAGAGGATGCGCAGACTCGTGGAGTAGCTAATGCGCGTAAGTGATTCGTAGCTATCGATTCTAGAATTATTTTAGCTCGTGCCTATTTGGTTCGTGACCTTAGCCCTAACCTAGTAATTTGGAACTTGTTAATAATAACCTAGTTTTTCTAAAAGTTGTAGTTCTCTTGCTTTAACTAGGTTTTCTTTACTTTGGAAAGTACATAACTTTCATTCTTAGGGAAACAATATTTTCCCTAAGTGTCTTGTGATGTGTTTCGAACAATGCTTGCAACCGTGTCATCTCTGTTGACCGGTTATTCTTTGATTGCGAGGACACAATCCTCTTAAGGGGGTAGATTGTAAATCCCCTGATTTTTCAAGATTTTTAAAACAGATTTTTCAGAAATTTTCTGGGATTTTTCGAGAATTTTAACTAATTTAAAACCAGGGTATTTCGGCATTAAATAAAATTAAATGTTTTTAAAATATATTAAAATATTATGAAAATAATATTTTTGGGTGTAAAATAAAATATTGGACTTAGGATAATTTTTTTGGAATTTATTGGACCCCGAACCTATTTTTAAAGCCCTAAAAACTATTTTTAAACCCTGAACCCGGTTCACTTGAACCAAACCAAACCAAACCCACTCAGCCCTGCGGGTCGGATTCGGGTCGAACCCGCGACCCGAACCCGCGACCCGAACCCGCTTTCAGCCTCTAGCGGGTCGGGCCGGGTCTGCCCAACCTGCGACCCGTCGCCAACCCGACCCGCCTCTCTCACCCCCCCACGAATTCCCTCAGCCCGCGTCTTCCGGCGCTCCGCCTCTCTCACCCCCCCCACGAATTTAAATAATTAATTAAATAGTTAATACAGTTTTTTGAAATTAGGGGTTTTATACTTGGGCTTCCATCCCAGAAAAGTTACCGAATTGGAGGGACACCATGTTGGCAGCAATCGTCTTGTCGTCTAAGTCCAAGGTAATGGCCTTGGTGTCAAGAAGGCACTGGATATACCGCTTGAGGGTGTATCAATCATTCGTCGCATGGTGAACGTAGCGATGGTAGTGGCAGTATTTTGGATTGTTCATCTCAGCTGCCTCTACAGGGCGTTTGACGTCGGAAAGCTGAAGCTTGCCACATTTCATCAACACATCAAAGATGGGATGACGTCGTTATCTTCGAAGGAGTAAGTCTCCTAGGGCTTTGGAACCTTAACCGGCTTTTGCTCTAACTTCTTTGTTAATTTGGCCACCAGGACCTGCTTCCCTTTTTCCTTACGGCTGTTGTTGCAGTTGTTGCTATTGTTGGAAAGTTTTCCCTTGTCATCTGTAACGGGGATCTGTATTCCCAGGAGCCGGGTGTCTTTAACCTTCTTTTCAGTGCTGACTACATTGATGATAAACGATGTCCAGTCTTTCAATTGACGGTCGCCCATCCAGAGGCTGACTACCGGAAGTAGTGTCCTGTGGCATATGTCCATGAGTGTGGATCAGGATTGCCTGGAGGCAACCTCAGTGCTGCTTGGCGGAAATGCTCGATATAATTTTGGGCGAGCTCCCTTTCCCCTTGGGTGACATCCATCAGGGAAGACGTCATTATGTCGCTTCCTCCGTCATATAATCTTTTGAGGAAAAGACTCTTGAAGTCATCAAACGACAAGATTCATTTATCTTATAGGCTGCAAAACTAGTCGAATGTGAACCCGGGCAATGTCCCCACAAAGAGCTTGGTGAGGAGTGCATCATTACGAGGTAGGTGCCCTCACGCCCCGGCCCCACGAAGGGTCGCTCGGCCGGACCACCGCCTGTCTCCCCCGCCGGGACCGGACACGAACCACCGTGCCTCGGCGCACCGGACGCAAATTACAGTGCCTCGGCACCTCACCGACGTGGCAGGGAATGTGTGGCCCATTCAATACCGGAACGTGATGTCGTGCGAGCCTGGGGTTGCGCCCGCACAAGGCTTCATCGTTTAAGTTGTGTTTGGCTATCATCGCATCTATCGAGTAAGCAGTGGAAAGGGACATTGTTGTAATGTAATGCATTTAGCCAACTGAGTATTCGGGACAAATCGAGGGACTTGGGTTCTCTTAGCAAAGGCATCGTTCCATACATTATGCCTCTTTATACGATAGCAACTTGGGGCAATCGAAACACAGGATTTTCGGTCTTGGGGATTGAGGCACGCCTATCGCTCCCTCGGACGATCCAGTACCTGCAAGCAAGTAAACTGTTGGTGGATCAACACTTTTATAAGTACTAGTGAGATAAAACAACTGAACAGAAATAAGCATTCACTAAAACTAACACTAAGTAATCATGTTATAAAATATTACATTACTAGTGATCTTTCTAGTTTTACCTATGTTCATTTCATGCAGTTGGATAGCAGAGTCATATTACATAGTTTTGGAAACATCTTTAAAAATAGAGTTTTATATGTAATAAGCAAGACAAGCCGTTCGTTCTATTTCAGGGTGTGCGCAGGGTGTCTTGTGAGACTCGAGGAACAAATGCATAGCTAGACACACAATGCACATCTTAGGGGCAATCCATCTATCCAAGCCAATAAAATGAACTAGCTATATGCAGGACGGTCCTCGAGTATCTCAGGATCGGCAGCTGTTGGACCAGCATACCAATGACTCATTCATCTGATGTTATTGGCAGCTGTGACCCATGGTGGCTAATGACGTATGCAGTTCAGCTCTCCACCAATAGCCATTGTCCGACCGATGTGAATACATGGAACACTATCAAATAAACTCTAGAATGCAGACGAGACGAACCATCAGAATAGTTATCGTTGTTGTGGGGCAAGCCGACTTATCATTTGTACATATTCAGGCACGATATGGTTCTCTCGGAGCATAGGCGATAGTGAACTTGTTCATGCACTCTTAGACAAGCATTTCAGGATTCTTCGTTAAGCAGACTTATTGTTTCAAAGACAAGCTAGGTGAGTTCGTTCATTAACATGCAAGGCCGGTTCTATCATTCTCTTATAAAAATATTGCAAGCAAAACTCAGATTATTATTAAGGCGTGCAAGAATCAGAGAACGAAGTTTTGCCCACTCACCTGATACGTAATGCCGACGCAGAGCAGGGCATTACAGGTACCCCGTTGTAGTCTCGAAATAGCTCATGTGTTAACGGGAAGAAGTCTTCCTGTCGAATGGGTTCAGGTTGAAGGGCTTGTACTTTGGTGGGTATGTGACATCCCTCCACTCGTGGGGGTACGGTTGTTGTATCCCGAGCTCGTGCAGAGAATTTTGGTTGCCCATAAAATCTAGGCGATCCCGGAGTTCCCAGATTTCTCTCATTGCGTCTTTGGCTTCGTCTCTCGCGGATGGGGAAGACAAAACACCAGAGGGTGATTTCCTACTATGGGCGGAATGGTTGCGTCAGAGTCCGCATTGGTCCCAGGGCCCAAGCTTGCTTGTCCAGAAGCCCTCGCTGGTTAGGAGGCTATACTTGCCTTAATGTCTATTACAGCTTGGGTCAACGCTTGTATTTATTCACTCATGGTCTGCATTATAGCCTCAAGGGCCTAGAGGCATTTTTGATCACTAGGGCCTTCATGCTCATCCCCTGCCATGTATGTTATTTTTGTATGAGGAGAGATGACGAGACAGTAGACGTAGAACTTTCTGCTTCGGACTCTTGCAACAAATAGTCGTCGAGGAAGGTTGGCAGTATCGTGGCCTGTTTGGACTCAGAGGGAGTACTACCCCTAGCGTAGGAGGTGGCATCTTCTCTCTGTGGGTGGCTATCCCCAGGGACTTCACCATTCATTCCTTGGTAATCCTCATCTCTTTAGAATGCTGGGTTGTCATATAGGTCCGGGGGATTACTACTCTCAGCTTGTGTAACCCCCAGGGGTTCTGGGGAGGAGCTATCCCTAGCAGCTAATAGCATCTTCTTCGAGCGGGTGTCCTAAAAAACTTCTTTTGCAGGTCCTAATGTTGGTACTCCTTGTAACTATCTTCTCAATGCGCTAGTTGAGATTGACGGACTAGAGGTGCTGGACTTCTTTCCTCCCAAGGTGGAACAGCCTTTATGAGCAGAGTAACACGAGGTGGATGGTATCTCATCCTCCTAGGGTGTTTGCACCTGATCCTTAGATTGTTGCCGGATAGGTTCCGTCGGGTGCAGTCATTAGAATGTCGACTGCCTGCTTGTAGGTACCGCCACTTTGTTACAGCAACAGTTGATGATAATTTTTGCACAGTGATGTCCCGGGGAGGATGCTTCACCTGTCGTAGCTGCCTCCCTCACCTTGCGCTTGTGATTAATCACATTGGGCAAGTCAGGCGAGGGCTGACTCACCTTTGCACCCTTTTCGTAAGCACGGGTAGACCGAACGCACGGGTGCGTGGGTGTTATTTTTGCTCCGTGATATGGGGTCCATACAAGAACGTTCCTCAGATCGTCAGTCAAATTTTTGGAGATGGACCCTGTCCATTTTCGCTGAGGACTGGACGTATGGGTCAGTCTTATACAGCTTCCTATCAGGGGCTTGCATAATAGTTAGTGCTGCCCTTCGACGGTCCACGGGCCGAGTGGATAGTTGTTTGAGCATGACAAGCTCACACTGCCCCAGACTTCTTCGACTTGGCACCCGTAGGCGCATAGTACGAAGAGTCCAAGTTTGGGTTTTTACCACTCTTAGTATGGCGCATAGGGTCAAAAAAATAGGTTCGACTGCTGTGCTGGTCGCACGTGGACTTTTGCCTGCGGCCACCGATAGGTTCCGCATGTGGACTTTTGCCTGTGGCTGTAGACTTATACGGCTTCTGTTGTTGTCACATGAAGCTTATCTCAGCCACCAAACTTCTGGCATCGTATTGTTTTTCTCTGCCAGAGTTTGGTCGTTGAGAGCCTTTTCCGACTGCCATATGAACAGGGCCAGTCTGGGTGGACGCATAATATGCGTCTGCGACAACAGGGTGGGGAACATATGCTCCGCAGTTGGGTGAGGCATAATGGCCTTTGCTACCCAAGTTTTGTTGGTCTTCTTAGGCTTTGCTTGCCTTGGAGAAGGGCTTGCACTGTCCCCAGAGAGCATATTCTCGAATGTTTGCTGGTCGAAGCGCACCACCAGCATCCTTTGGGTTGAGCCCAGCTTGACCACATCGGACTGTGCCACCGTCTTCTCATCAGAAGAGAAGCTGGTCCCCAGCAGAGTTGCCATCTTGTTCGCCATTAAGTTCGAAAGATCTAAAAAGAGCTTGATTTAATGTCACGACCCGTACCCGATGTAAGGATACTAGTCGGAAATAACGCCCAGCCTACGCCGCAGAATCGGCGGTAGAACGCTGTCTAGATAGTCTATCTAAAGTAATGAACCACCAATAATGATAAAATACTCAATCACAGAACTAAGATAGAATGAGCACGAAATCAGATAAGAATAGAATAGTCATCATACAACTCATGAGTTTAAAATAATACATCAATGAGTCTGAAGAGTAACAAAATAAGCTGGAGACAAATCCAGTACAAAAGAATACTACAATACTACAAAGCTACACTCCAGGGTCAACTGTCTCAGTTGGGATAAGTCCCTCTTGAGCCAGGGTCTCCGAATCTAAACCCCCAACATCCTGGGATCCATAATAGGTAGGGTACTCCTCAGTGTCATCTGGAAAAATATATCCAGTCAGGAAAGGAGCAGAGTACATCTCTAACAGCAGTTCTAATCTATGATAAAAATTATGTAACAGTAAATAGCTGTGGATAAACAAGATGCACAATAGATACAAGAGATATATAGACAATAAGGAAATACTAGAAAGAAATACAATAATGAACAATATGCCAATAAAACAATAATACTAATGACTAAGTGTGTGAGTACTAGCTTAACATGTGATCGGCTTGGGCAAGATACAATGCGGCCTGGCTAATCATACGTGCGGTGCATGATCAATACTATTCGCTTACTAATACTTTATTCAATAGGGATTTGATCACATATCTATACTAATACTCCCCACCCCCAACTGGTATAATAGATCCAACCACGGTATGCTATGGCACTAGATTCCCCAAGAAGAGAGCGACTCCTCCCAAAAATTGGTGTCTGTACATGTACAAGATAACCAATGAAACAATACTTGCACCATATACACCATATACCAAGGAATAACATCTCATGACGAGATCCGGATATACCAATCCGTGTAACCATAGTGTCAAGAGAAACATGTATATCTACACTAGATACAACGAACATAGAGGATATCATAAATGAGAAACTATCAGAGAATGTACTCACCTGAAGTCCAAAGAACAGTCTCACAGATGTCTGACTCGGTACCTCGAAGACCTAGATATAGAATACCACATTAAAACAAGGTCCCGGAAAGAGAACAAGTCAAACTAGTCAACTTCTAGGTCAATAAATCAATTCTAAATCAAAAGTCAACTATGGTCAACTCTAAAGTTAAATAAAGTCAACTATGGTCAAACCAAGGTCAATCCACACAAAACATCTATATAAATAATAAAATAGAATAATATTTGGAACCATGGTTTTGAACCATCATGGTACCCACACAAAGTATGCTCAAGATACATATAATATACACTCTAATATAATATATATACAAACCAATATTTTATACAATTAAAATAATATCTCAATACTAGTATTATACCTCACAATAAACACACATATATATATATATATAATTATTATATATAAAATATAAATTAAAACTGCCTAACTGTCACAAAAAAACTGTGTGGAAAATCATTGATTTTTAAAAAAATAGACTTTCAGTGACAGTTCCTACTGTCACTGAAAACACCGTCGCCAAAACCACTGTGCAACTGCACTGCTGTCACCTATTGGTGACAGTTCTCAACTGACACAGAAAAGTCTGTCGCTGCTGTTGCGAATCCCGCCCACTGCATGGGTTATTAATGACAGTGGCGGGTCTGTCATTAATAACCCGCCGCCACTGTTACAGCGGCTGCTGCTGTAACCGCCTAATTAATGACAGTTCTCTGTCATTAACCCTACTGTCACTAAAAACACAGAAAATATATATATAAATATATATATAAATCAAAATATATATATAAAACAATTAGATAAATATATATACTTATATATATACAATTAAATACTATTAGTTACAAAACACAATGCACATATTAATGTACGTATTTTACATGGCTAGAAGCACACATAAAAATACATTCATTAAATTAATAATTAAATATATAATAATTATAAATAATATAATTACACATTTAAACACATAAATATATTTTATAAAATATTTATGTATAATTTATTTTATTAACATAAGTACATATATAATTGCATGCAAGAAGCTACATATATATATTTATACATCACATTAGAACACATAGAAATATCTATAGATCTATGCTACAATAAATATCATAATAAATACACTAAAATAATATATAATATCTATATATATTTACTAATTATAAATGAAGAATTTAAAGCATAAATAATTAGATCTACACATAAACACACCAAATTGGAAAGTTTCACACCGTATCCCACTAGATCTAGGATACGCATGTGACACGAGTCCAACACACAACCAAAAGTACCCCGAAGGACACAAACAAGTCACAAATAATATTTATGAATAAATCAAAGTGTCAAAAGTAGATCTATGTGTCTGTGTCAAAATACGACATGTACAAAGTCCCGTGTCGGAGGAAAACCCCCCAAAACGACACGTATCACCAATTTGTTGGGATACGAACCACATGAACTCAATTATGGACACGATACTAGCCCCAAACACATAAGCACATGCCCAATTGATCTATAGGATCAATTGACATACACAACAAAATGTAAATTCGGAATTCCAACAAAATTGACACAAAAAGTACCATAACTTTCTCCATGGGTCTCCTATGAATATAAAACAAAGTCCTATGGGTAGTACATATATATGGGTTGATTTTACATGATTAAATCTCAGATTTAGAAGCTATTTTAATGGGAAAAACTGAATTATACCTATTGGAAGATGGATTTCCAATGAAACCTCCAATTGAGATGAACTTGCTTCCAAATTGTAGATCCTTGCTCCTCTTTGTAGATCCTTGCTTCCTCCTTCTAGATCTTTGCTTCTCAACTTTCTAATGGTGAATTGGGAAGAATTTGGAATGAATTTAGTGGAGAATTGAAATGGGAATGAAAGGAATTTGGGAGTTGGGAATTCTAGATCTAGATTTGGAATGAGAATGAGAGGAGAGAGAAATTTCCCCCCTCTAATATAGGCCGGCCATGCCCCCTTCCCCAAGAAATTATAAAATGTCCAATGTACCCCTTGGGACCTCTCATGAAGAAATAATTAAGGAAGGAAACTTCTAGTCTAATGACTTAATTAATTTAATCCATCTCCTTAACAATGGGCTTTCTAAATGGGCCAAGTCTAACTAATTAATTAATGTTGGTCCATGGGTCCAAACTAAACTAGTTGGGTCCACTAATATAAGTCCAAAATAATTAAATAACATCTAACAATAATTAAATAATACAATAAATAATTATTTACCATGCACAATATTTATTTAAATAGGAAAAGACTAAAATACCCTTTTTTCTAAAATATGGTAGTGATATTTAATCAACAAACGAAAGAAAGTACAAAGCGGTCCTGGACGGACAATCTAAGTACAATATTTTTTTGATATGGGGGATGACGATAGACATGGAGTGTTATAGCGTCTCCTTTACTCTGTGGACGATCCGATGTAGGAGGAGGAAGCTCTTCTCTCTTGCTTGACTGTAGGTTCGCAGATAGCCAGCCTCTTGTATGGATGTGGTACCCTACTCTTTATAGTCATCCATGGGCACGCATATATTGGGCCGTATGGATGCTAGAGACTGCCATTTGTCACTTCTTGACAGTGTACAACTATAACCGTGAGCAGGTCAAGCTACTACGTGGGCGCTTGCTAGAATTTTTTGGTGCTAAAGATCTGGGTAGTTCTCGTCCTTTGTGGGCATAACTTGGTCAGCTTGACACATAGTCTGCACTTGGTTGGCGAGAATCACTCTTGTCGTAAGAGCAAGATTTTGTCTTTATGGAGTCTGAAACATATGTGGCCATAGATGCATGGGACGCATAGAGTCAGGGACGCATGGGGACAGAGACGGAGGCTGGGACGCATGTGGCCAGAGACGCATCGGACGCATGGAGTCTAGGAAGCATGGGGCCAGAGATGCATAAAACGTATGGAGTCTGGGACGGATGGGACAAGAGATGCATGGGACCGCATGGATCCTGGGACGCATGGGACTAAAGACATATGAGACACATAGAGTCTGGGATACATGGGGCCAGTTGTGCTGTACATGTGTTATTGCACATCCATCGAGAGTGAAGTTCTGTGCTGACGTGAGACCTCTGTCATTTAGTGTATTCATCTCTTTTGAGGCATTCAAAAAATATTTTTTGTCAGGATTTTGTGTCAGAGAATTCCATTGCTAGGATTCTATGACAGGTCCATCTGCAGCCAAAGCTGCTTTGGCTGATTGGGACGCAAGGATGTCGCCTTATTGGACCGCAGGGTGACTCTGCGGCCTAATCTCTTCTAATCTTTTATTTTGGGACACAATATTGCTGGACGCATGGATGCATATTTTTTATGCTTCTACAGTAATAATATTTTTTAAGAAATTTGGGAGTTAATCAAATTCTCGAACTCTAGAAATTATCGTTATACTGAACCCTAAATTCTATGACATTATATTATAATTTAGTGACGGGCTCCCGACAACCTTAAATTTATTTAATTAGGGGACAATTAGCAAAAGTCCAGGATACGTAGGACACAAACATCACATAAGCAAAAATTTAAATTAATCTTCAATATTGCCTGCTCTATATCAATTAAAAGATTGTTAATTCCTGGAATATGTATTTTGTATTAGTGATTATCCCGAAGTCGGGATGGAATATATTGGAATCTTAAAAATAATATGTACTTGCTTTAGGAAATTATAAACAAGATGAAATCTTGAATCCTGGCACATTTTTTAAAAATGCATACTTGCATATGGAGAATCACTATAAGATACAGAGCAGAACTAATAAGATAATAGAATAGAAATTGTTTGTAGCTTTAAATTAGAGCATTAAGCGAGGGAGAACAACTTGAATACTACCTATGAAATTCTGCAATATAATAACAAAAAAAAGCTGATCACTAGTTAAGTTCTTTCGCAA
Organism: Iris macrosiphon; assembly: GCA_036927795.1. Lineage (NCBI taxonomy): Eukaryota > Viridiplantae > Streptophyta > Magnoliopsida > Asparagales > Iridaceae > Iris > Iris macrosiphon. Next base: position 63,679,986 of record JAYESA010000005.1, read on the forward strand.
GGCCTTGCGAAGTGAGTGTGTGAGGCTTAGCTCACTTACTTGTATGTGATTTAGACGTACCTATTTTGATTAAAAAGATTGATTAGGTGATTGATAATGTATTTTATTTTACTCACTAGATGTGAGAGGGTTAGACTCTAAGCACCGTGCCACCCTGCCATAGCCTGATCCCTAGCCACGGAATTATTGTCGAAAAACTAGATAAAGTGGATATTCAAAGAGTTGTTCTCCAATTAGCATCATCATATATGAAATTTGTTTGTGTTTGTGGTAGTGAATTATGATTATATTGTTTGCTTTAGTTAGACACTAAACGGACACTAGAGTAGGAATTAGTTAGAGTCTTAAGTAAGTTATAAAACTTCTTCAAAACTTCCTTTACCAGTTTTTATGCAAAAGTTATGCATATTCAACTTTCGTTTCCTTAATGTATTATATTATATCTTTATTTTTTTATCGTTCTTGACTGAGAATTTATTATCGTTCTGACGACCTAGTATTGTTCACTAGGGGAAAGTAAGACTTCAGAAGAGACACCGCCCTTATATAATGTCGATGAGGCTAAGGAGTAAATATTTGCAACCCGGAGGAAGCAAGATAATGTCGTAGCTGAATGTTATATGTAAATTAATGGTTCTGGATGTAAATACTTGAACTCATCTATGTATAACAGCTATGTACATAGTTATGTTTTGTCATTGTAAATAAGTATGTTTACCATTTCTTGTAATCCTATCCTAGATATTACAGGCGACAATCGCGAATATAACTAGTGGAGGTTTATATGTCGCGTAGCCTGGGGATGTGTTTTATATGCTGCTCGCTGTATTTCGGGAGTGGGGCATGACAAGCTGATACGTAAACACATGTGCCTACCCTCTGAATATCAATTATTGAGATCTCAAAGATTTTACAAACCTAATGTTATGTAGTGTGTTGTGATTCTTATGCGGCATAAGACATCGGATAATATCTTTTCTATACGGTAAAACTATATTTACAAAAGATATGCAATAGAAAAGTCTTCTCCAATACAAAAGTACTGAGATGTGTATTTTTTTTAACTTCCAAGACAAATTTTCATTTTTTTATTTTTTTCTAAATTTTTTTTATTCACAATTGATGACATAGAGTTTAAGACATTGTCAAGTGCATTGTCTAGAACTAGACAACCAACTTCACAATGTCTTTTATAACTTTTGTCACGTTAGCTTTACAATTTATTTGACAATTATATTGAATTTACTTGAGAATTATATTGGAGAATGATTTTTAAAATAAAATTTTGTCAATTTCTGTGTGGCAACAACTTCTTTCCAAAGTCACAATAGGAGTGGAGATGCTCTCACAAGAATTTTAACAAAATCTTTTAAGACATGTTCTTACATCTGAGATATTGTGGGTCTTGAAATCATGGTTAAAATTTCAAATTGTTGATCTAAAATTATATATAGAAGCACCCTCCCCTACCCCACCAAATGTCAAATTAAATATACATTATTTATAATTGAAGGGAGCACAAGACAACTTTAGATGCACAATTATGAAGAATTATGTAAAGTGTCACGCCCCAGTCCCAAAATTACGTAGGACTAGGACACGTAAGCATGCCAGCCGTATGAATATGGCACTCCAATATATGGAAACCAAAACACATGTACGCTGTAATATGAATAACAATTCACCAGTGGTATAAACCATCATAAAGCACAGGGTATAATCTAGATCTCATCCATAAAATCAATATAAATAAATGACCAGTAGCTATGAAACTAGATCTCAATGAAAAGTATCTAAAGATGACAGTCGGATGGAAATAAATCCACTGTCGAACTAGAATATAGAATAAACAAGTTAAATACAATATAAGTACAACATCTACCAATCACGAGACTCGAAGAGAAGACCTCACGCAATATGAGTAGCCAGTCCGGATCTGCGCTCCTGCAAATACTCATGAATAATACACCTGGAAAGGGACCAGGTCCTCAGAGGGACGTAACAAGATACATAAAAACATACCATAAAGTAAATACTGTAAAACTCCAGGGTGACCTAATCATCTAAGTGAAATACAACTTGAGGATAACTTGAGTGTATGGGAAAGTGTAGGCTAGACATATGCTGACGTAATTCATCAATCGTGACAACTGGCTAGTATATGCCACATATGCCCCCATATAAGGGCGCTGTATAATAACGTCCATCTCCGAAGAGCATGGCATCTGCATAATATAACGTCCATATCACCCCAAAGAGTGTGGCATCTGAATAATATATAACGTCCATATCACCCCGAAGAGTATGGCATATACATAGTATATATCGTCCATATCACTCCGTCGAGTGTGGCATCTAAATAAAGGAAGTGGAATGTCCCATACGCCTACTAGTTGTCCTCCCCGCCTAATAATCTAAGTATGTTGTATCCACAACACGCTTCAGCCACTATGCCGAGGCATCGTAACTCTGGCTCATAGTCTATCGTTAGAACAATAGCCCAACCTTCAACCAAACAAGGACAAGGATTGGACCTTCGTACCACAATAGTCTATGCTTCGACTTCTAATAACTGCTAAGTCTTCTAATATGCATTGCTAATAGCAGTTATTCCCTATCCATCGTACGCCTACACGTACAGGTGGCCAACCACATACGCAAGTTTGTGCCCTACATGAGACTCACAACACGTGTAAGAAATGTGTCAAGGCCTGGGGAGTCATCCAATAACTCCATAACTTTAGGTGGGTCTACTCGATACTAGGTCAGACACAAGTCCTAACGTCAACGCATTCATTGGCTGCACCCGAGTCTATCTCGGACGCGCATAGTTATAATATCTAAAGAAATGAACAGGCAGCTAAAATACAGAATTTAGACAGTATAACAAGGCAAGGTATACTTGCCTGGCAAGAGAGATGCGTAGCACTAATAACCTGCTCCTGAAGTCGCGTAGATAAATCCAACAGATCTTCGGGGTCAGCGTGCACAGGTACAAAAATCGGGGGTGACTGTTGCGGGTTGTCGGGCAAGGATGACTGGTTTATGATGACGACGATGACGAGGGTTATGACGATGATTGAGGTTGACACGGGTGATGGTTAAGGTGATGATGACTAGGGTGGTTAGGTGATGAGGTAAGGAGGATGCTTTAGGTGGTGGCTGGGATGATGCTAATGATGATAACGAGAATAATGAGATGATGATGATGACCATGATGAGATAATGATTACATGGATGAGGATGATAGGGATGAGGATAATATTAACGATCATGATGATGGGGATGGTAACAATATCGGTGACGATGGCAATGATAACGACGATGACTATGGAGGTGATGATAACGACGAGGATGATGATGTGGACAATGGTGATGACAAGGACGATGATGATAATGCCTAGGATGATGATGATGACTAGGTTGATGATGTGGATGATGATGTATAAGATGGTGGTGACGAGGATGATAGTAATGGTGATGGTGATAGCTAGTATGATGATTGGGAGATGATAATAATGGTGATGGTGATGACAATGATGAGTATGATGATCATGATGTTCATATGGTAATGGTGGTGATGATGGTTATGGATGATGCGATGGTGATGATCACCGAAATTCGGCCGGGTCTGGGAAGTCCGACAAGGTGAAGGGGCTATGCTCGGGTTCAGGGTAGGGAGGCTCGGCCAGGGGAGTCCGGCAAGGAGGTCGAGCAGGGGGGATGAGTCAAGGGGGAGGCAGGAGCAGGGAGGAGGAGGTGGAGTTCCTGACAGGGAGGAGAAGAAAGGCGGAGGTCCGGGCGCTGGATGACCGTGCTCCGACGGTTAGGCGGGGGAAGGAGGTGAAGAAGATGACGAAGGAGAGGAAAGCCTGTGCTCAGGCGGAGGGGGTTGCTCCGGCGTCGTGGAGGGGATGAGGTCGGGCGGCATCGTGCAGTCGGGTTAGCCGTGGAGGAGTTCAGGCGGCTCTGAGCGGTCGGGTCTCCGGCGGAGGATGAGGTAGGGTCGTGCTCCAGTGAGCAGGACTGGAGGAGAACGGGAGGAGGGTGACGAGGGCGGCGGTAAAGGAGTGCTGGGGATGACCACGGCGGTGGCGGAGTGCTGTCGTCGAGATGGCAAGGGTGGTGGTGGTGGTGTTGGCCGAGTCTTGCTCAGGCGGAGGGGGAGAAGGTGAAGTCGGGGAAGAAAAGGTCGACGAGATAGCCGGAGGGCGTCGGGTGCAGTGTGGATGATGGCGGGGTCTCCGGCGAGGTCTCCGGTCGGTTGGCCGGGGAAGGGGGAGATGAACAGTAGGTTGGGGATGGGTCGGCTGAAATAGGGTTGGGATTTAGGTTTTCCAATGAATAATAAACAAAGAGAAAAGTTTGTATTTATATGCATGTGAACTAGGGTTTTGTTGACCTAGGAGTGGGCTTGGTCAACACCTCCTTGGGGTTGGGCCTTGGGCTCTCATGGGGATGTTTGGGAGAGCTATAAATTACATTAATTAAATACAAGGCTAGAATTTAAATGAGCGATGTACGCGTTGTGCATTCCAAAAATTATGGAAAAAATTCATATGAAGAAGAAATTGGGTTTCTTCATGTATTGTCCACTGGTGTGGACATTTCAATGCAATTTTGCATAAAAGTGCCCCACAATTGGAAAAATTGCACAAAGATGGAAATTGGGATTAAATTAATTAAAATTACCGCACATGGTATTCTGGATTTAATTAGGAGTACATGGGATTAAAACTAGGTGGGACACAAGTATCAGGGACGTAGAGGGTACAGTATAGAATATTAATAAAATTTGGGTTGTATAAAATGGTCAATATTGTGTTCCAATTTCGATTAGAACGCACAAGGGTACAGAGTCGTATTTATTTAGAAATAAAATAATAACGTCTGTGACGCTTATTGTGCGACTAAAATGTAGCACAAAAAGGCATAATTATAAGTTACACAAAAGTCAAAATGGTAGACGGGCATGTCTAGGATGAGGTGGCAAAATTTGCAGAAAGACAATGGCTAGTGTGGTGCTCCAATTATCGAAGCAACAGTAAGGTGCGCTAAGCGATATAAAAATATCGTATAATTAAATAATTGCCGTGTTCTAATTCTAATTGGGTTCAAACTAGCCCTAGTTTTACTATCTAAGTCAAGGAGGCCTAATTTTGGGTGAGGGGGTTTACATAAAGCCCTGAGTTGCCAAAATATCGTTGCAACTTAACTACTATTGATTTTTGTAGGCACTTTTATTTAGTACCATCAAACACATAAGACTTTTCTTCGATGTTCCTATACCTCAAAAATAACTTGGATTCTTGTTTTTTTTATTTGTATATAATAAAGATGAAATCACAATATGGGATTGTCATTCCCTTCATTATTTGAATTAATATGTCATAAAAAGATAAATTGCCCAAGAATTAAAATATAATTAGTTATGATTATAATTATTATTAAAATACATATTGTTCATATACATAGACAACCCATTTTATTTTATCAAAGTAAGTATCGACCGAAAAAAATACTACAAGTAATATTAATCTTGCTCATTTCACTCAAATCATACTTCTACCACTTTTCATCTTCTTCTAATATAGCTTGAGCTCTGAGTTCTCATTAAAAAAATAAAGAAATCTTATATTGCAAGCCCTTTACTTCTTCCTTCTCAACAAGTTTTTGTTTATCATAAATTATTTTAGTCTTCAAGCAGGGCCGGACCTGAACTCATTAGGGCCCAAGCTGAACTTTCAAAATAGGAACCCTAAAAAAAATAAGAAACTAAAATTAAAAATATTAAAGCCACCAAGAATTGAAATAGATACCTATAATGTACAAGTTTAACATGATAACCACTACATCACAACTATTTTGTGTTAAGAGTGGCCCATGGTATATACTACGTCTATTTTAAATATAACCATGTTAGTGCCCCCTTTTAGTCTTGGAAACCTGGGCGGTCGCTCAGTTTGTCCTGGACTAGGGTCATCCATTTCTTCAAAAGACCAAGCTCAATATCTACTTTTGTATCCAAAATAGTGTTTATCACCTTCTTGTACCATTTCGAAGGAATCTCGTTTGCCATTTGAACATCTCACATTTTTTATATTTAAAAAATCTTCTTCTTGGATATGAACGATGTTAGACATTTTACTTTTATTTTTGTAAAAAAAACAAAGGTTAGAGTTACCGGCCTCTGGAGAAGTCGCGCACTACGCACTGCCCTAAGAGATTATTCGAGGTCTATGTGCAGACTTGTTCTCGAATCCTCCTAAAGGTAAAACCCCCATGCTACCGTATTTTCGTCATTGCACACAACATCGAGAGAGTGACCCAAACTTAACTTGCCTAGAAAAATTCGAATGAAGAAGACTGAACAAAATTTGCAATGAAGAAAATGAAACATAATTTGGATAGAGTTTGGGGATCGGTTGCTGGTTTTTTTACCCTCTTCAACATAAGGAATATGGAGTATATATATAGTAGTAGCCATAAACCAAGGATTTAAGAGAATAATGAAGGTAATAAAAATATATGCTTTTACAATATTTACCGGTCGGAGACAATAAAATATAGGCTTTAATTGGAGTAAATTTCCAACGTTCCAAATGGAAAAACTATCAGGAAGTTAATTTTTGCCTTAATACAGCAGTAGTTGTATACAACAACAACCCTCCCACAAAAAATCGAGTTCTGAAAACAGAAAGAAGAATAAGAGTAGAAAATTTATGGGCAATTATATACTCTGTATAGATGAGATGGACTACAGCCTTGAATCTCACTTAGTGACTATTGTATTTATATGAAAAAGTATTTTTATGGACTATGCCTTGAATCAAATTTCTTAAACCAGATTCAGAAAATATATCATATAGTATGCTAGAGGTTCTTCGGTCTATCTGGTGGCGCTTTGATTTGGCCATGCCCACTTTTCCTTATTCACGAGAGTTGTTAGGATCGCCATGTTTCATAGTCGCGGCACTCTCGACCTCTCATATAGGTAAGTCCTCAAGGGTTGGTGATAGGTATCATCCATGTATATCATGCTTGGACCTATTACACTGGAACACTATTATCACAGAGATGAGGTATCATTGTACAACCTCGTACATCCGCTTGGGCAATAGTTTATGAGAATTTAATCTTATGGACAGTGTTCCATATTAGTCACCTAAGTCTAGCTTATTTTTACCCATTGAACCGGCTTCTTGGGATCTCCAGTTAGACTCGGTTGGGTTACCACTGTTGGTGACTTACTTATGGGCTTACTGAAGGGGCTATATACAGGGCCGGTCCTGGCCCAGGTCAGCCAAGGTGACTGTCCAGGGCCCATTAAAAAATTAGTTTAAATATATAACTAAATTTGGTACCAAAAATAGAACTAGTATGTACCATGCATGGGCCATTTCTTTCACAAAGCAATTTTGGTATAGTGCTTATTATGTTATACTTGTATACAAAAGGTTCCTAGTTCAAATATTGGTGGAGATATTCTTTTATTTTACTTTAGTTTCATTTTTTAAATTATGTATGGGGGCCTCATTTTGAAAGAACGTCTCGGGACCCCAAAAGATCAAGGCCAGCCCTAGCTATATATATATATATATATATATATATATATCTGTGTGTGTGTGTGTGTGTGTGTGTGTGTGTGTGTGTGTGTGTGTGTGTCCTTTTTTTCTTCTCCTCATTGGTGGTTGAAGGAAGAGAAAGGAAAGAAAATTGTTGGGGGAATGAGCTGTTAAACGAGAGAGGATTCTGTCGCGATGAGGCAGCAGGAGATTCGGACCAAAAACGTCGTAACGACCTACACGTATGTATTTTGTTAGCCTCGAAGACACGTGGCACCGTAAAAATATTTTGTTCCAGCCAGTTCGTGTGTTGATCCATATATATACGCATATACATACATACATACATACATACATACATACATACATACATACATACATACACAAGGACGGGGTCATATACGAAAGTATGGGGTCCACTGCCTCCCCCCCCCCGTCCCCACGGGTTTCTCATAGTTTTGCAGGATTTAAAAAAAAAGTATGTCTTATTCTCTTAAGGCCTGCCCCACAGCCAAGAGAAAAAAGAGGATAGGCGCTAAGTGATAAGTCCTAACTCAGTCATTGCTTAGTCGATAATGGATAACAATTTCCCATTGTTTTAACAAAAACGTCGAAAACTTAACTACTTTTCCAACCTTTTGCAAAAATATTAGAATTTGCTTTCCCAGTCTTTTTCCAATAATTTTCCAACGTTTTAACAAAAACCGTCGGTATAGGTGAAGCTATTTTAACAAAATAATAATAATTTGAATACATTTGTCATGCACTTGTATTCAACCAGCTTCCTAATGAGTAATCAAATCAGACTCCAATTAACAATATAAGTTCAACAATATATAATTTATAAAATAAACTTTTATTGATCAAAATATAATATTTTACTATATTACCGAGTTTAACACAATAAAATAAGTTAAAATTCATAGCAGTGACATCTATCTGAGAGCTCTTCCTTGAACTGCAGTTACTTAGAAACGGTCAGCCCTTTCACATACATTCACTCGAACATACTCCCATTTGAGAGCTCTTCTCCAGACCAACAAGTTATAAAGCGCATGATAACCAATCAAATTCAGAAGAGTAAAACTCGTTCTCTTATATTTGAAGGAAAAATATGAAAGCTTATAGTTTAAAATATTCTGGAGCAAATTTATAGTCATGTTGTAACTCATAAGTTTAAAGAGAACCATGTAAAAAAAATTACCTCAGCACTCAAATATTTATATGTTCGACAACTATGCCTTATTGTTCCTTTCAGTCCTCTAGGTGCTCACTTTAAAACCTAGAATTTCAATACCGTATTTATTAGAAAATGAATTTTTTTGGTTTCTTTTGTAAATAAGTTACCAGGAAAAAAATATAGCCTACACAAGTATTGGGATGCTCATAAGCCAAAACGTGGAAGCTGATGGCTTCGTAATATCTTCTTGCACATGATGAGTTCGATCAGCTTCACTCGAGTCATGAATTTCTTCCTCATACAAGTCTATAATAAGATATGATGTATGTGCTCATGTACGGGTATATAGGCTAAAATACGGATAAGTTCAGCAATTTCATACCTTATCCATGAATGACTTGCAAGCTTTCATTGTCACATCCCAGCCCCACAAGGGCCGAGCGTCTTCACTTGGGCATGATGTCGCACGAGCCTAAGTTGCGCCCGTACAAGGCAAGCACCTGAAATCGCCGATTAAAAGTAAGCCACAGAGTCACACAGATTGTCTTGAAGTAGCGGAATAAGAATAAACACAAGTATAACATGAAACCAAGCTCTTTATTTAATGTTACAAGCGACGCTAGGCCGAGATTACAAGTCGCTCAAGTTCTCTCTCTCTCGAAACAATAAAATTTGCCAAGCGGCTTATAACTTGGGGATGATACGTAGGCGATGTTTCAATATATTACGTCTTGTATATGTGCTTCAGCTCCTGCCGCAATGCTCCAAGGCTCTAGAGTTAGCTCCATGTCTTAGCGCGTACAAAGGAAAACTCTGTACCGAATGAGGTTCTCCCATACCACATACGCAATCTGGTGGATTATCAGTACACTGAATGCATTGGTGGGGAGGCTTCTTGCCCACTCAACAAAACCAAACATGTTATATAATTTCTGTGCACCATATATTATGTTGTCTTTTTAGTCTTGCCTTATGATCAATTTTATAAAAATATTACAAAGCCTACTCTTGTTGCAGCGTGTCATGAAATACCAAGTAATATAACATAACTTACCAACTTACAATTCATCATTTCCTGTCCAACATAAACCACATTACATATATTTATGTAATAAAATAAAAGAATACGCATACAAAACTTAGTATCTCGATGTTTTCTTGCCTCAGCATGTTACGCTTAAACTAGGTAGTATATTGTGCATCCATATCTCTAAGTACAAAGTGACATGCATGAAACTCTTTTTACACAAATATCAAGTGCCCTGACTACGACAAGTGCATCGTGCATCAGGTGAATGCAAGGATCGACGTGCATGCGGATTACCGCTCGTACGCCGACTTAATCTATATGAAAGATCATTGGCATAGCCATAAAGGATGAGTTATAGTCTCATGGACGGATGGCTACAACGCTAGGTACCGGGTAGCCATTGCATCATCCCTCCCAAAATGAATGACTATCGGAATATTCTGTCCGGATCGGATCGGGCCTGGTGCCCCGGCGACCATCCGCAGGAACCATAAAAACCTATGCACAAGTTGTCCGTGACCATGCAAACTCTACTTTTCCAAATCTTTTATCACAAACTTGCTCAAATCTTGTCTATGTTCACAAACTTATTGGCTCCCAGAGCTCCCTGATCATATCCTAAACGAGTATTGCTTTCAGAGCTGTCTGATCATAACTCTTGCTTAACTTGTCTTGCTGCAGTCCCCTAGTTCGGGAACTGCCTTGGCGGCCTAACAGTCTCGAATACTTCTATGTTCAGACTTGCATGAAATGACTATTTGATAGTCTTCCAGCCAAACTAGATGAAATACGACATATATCGTGTTATCTGACCGTGGCATAAACTACGTGACAAGCATTGCAAATATGAAGGTAAAGTGCTACTTGATCGTGCAACATTGACTTATTCGAAACATAACAAAGTCTAACTTGCATAAAACTAAAGTGGCAGTGCGAGGGTCGAAGTATAATATCGAGTTTCATTTTCCATGTTCTATGCCAAGTAATATAAGATGGAATTATTTCCTTAGCTAGGTGCATTGAATTCTTTTATTATCATGCAAGGGTTATCGCCTAGCGATCTAGCATGTATCGTCTATATTTTAAATGTGAAGGCCAAGCAAAGATAGGTTCACCGAAGCCACCCACTTTAGTAATGATAGCATTGGCCGAGCGAGACTTCTAGTGCGACTCCGAGCGCGCCATTGAACGTCTAAGTCTAAACTTCTTCTTAAGGGCCAAGTCCAAATACCTTTGCATTAAACAAGCTATCTCGCTGAGCTAGGCGGGACGGTCGTCGCACTTAGCCATTTTAATCGGCTCTTCGGACTGAGCGGAGCGGGTCATTATATTCATATAGTTAAAAAAATGAATTATTATTTTAAATTGCATAAATATACAACAACACCAAGAATTTCCATTTTTTGCATCTTGGTACGTACTTCAACATTTATGTGTGATGAGTCTAGGCATGCATATCCGCAGATAATATATATGTGTGTGTTGATCTATGCATGTGTGGCTATGTGTGCAAGTATGTTCGCCATTACAAGTGAGTTTGGGTACACTTTCGTTTAATAACAAACAAACATACAAAGAAAACCTAAGGAGAATATCTAAGTATAATATTTAATCTGGGTAGTGTGACGATGGAGGTCGAGCGCTGCGGTGGCTCCTTTAATCCATTGACGGTCTGACGAAGGAATGAGGATGCTCCTTTATCTTCTCTCTCCTGAGTTTGTGTGCATGTATGTTGTGAGACTCGCCTCACTGTTCTAGTATACGTACCCGATATATGCGTATTATACATGTATAGTTTGCTTAATTGCTTACATCTTGCTTTATGCCATTCATGCATTGATTAGGTTGTTTTTGTAAATTTCCCTTAGTTACATGCTTTGGACCGTTGGTCCCTTGATTTTCTTGGAGGGTGGCTGTGATGAACCCGAGTGAGAGGAATGGATTATGATCCAATGGTCTACAATCAATCCCTTGGCTATATAAGCAATCAAATTCTCCTTCCATCATTTTTTTTTCCTTTTATTTCTCTTTTCTTCTTCATTTTTTCTCCAACAGAGAGCAGCAGCCGAGATTGGCCTTGGCTGACCTTGGTAGTATTGGTATTAGGCTAGAACTTGATCGTAGGTAAGTACATCTTGCCAACAGAAGGAACAACCATCGATCTTATTTTGATTCTTAGTATAACTTGTTTAATCACTTGATATGTTTTATTTGCTTAATACTTAGAACTTGTCTTCATGTTGATTTTGATTTCCTTGTATTGTTGCTCATGGAGCCCGAGAACAGCAAGTCGGAGAATGCAAAGTTGACCTGAGAATGTATATAAAAAGTACGTAGAAAATCCTTGTCGCATAAGCGAAGTTCCAGTGAGCGCATTTGTGTGTGTTTCACAAATTTCTTAGAAAGTGCGCCAAGATATATTGAGTACTCTGGGCATACTTCTGCACTTTTATGTACGTTTTGTACTATAGAAATTCCTTCAAAAGTACGCCAATCCTACTTGGCGCACTTTTGAAATGGATCTGCAAGTCATCAAGAAAATGTACCACTACTTAAAAGCCGAGTGGGCATGCTTTACAGATATAGCAGAGTTGGGGACTTTGGTAAAAATATTTACCGACGCACTTTGTCGCTTCTAAAAAATGGCGCACTTTGCTATATGGCACACTATGTGGCATTTTCCAGAGATGACACTCTTTGTAGCCTTTCATATTACTTAATGACTAAGCAAAGACTTCTGACCATTCTCGAGAATTGTGTTCTCGACTGCAGAGTCATCTCAACTGTTGTGCCATATCTTAGAACTTATGTTTGTCTTTTAGTAGACCTTTTTGCGCTCATTTATGCTCCAAGACCCGTTTGTGTGCCAAATATGTCTTTGGCCATTTTTGCGCCAAGACCCATTTGTGCGCCAATGGTGGTTTTTGACCCATTGTGCACGGATGTTATTTTCTTGCCTAATTTTATGCGCCAACCCTGAATTGCTAATTTATGCGCCTATGTGCTAGTATTCTTTTTAACATGCTTAACTCTTGATGATTCTTTAGTTCTCTTTAATCCTGTTATTTTAGTTAATCCTGGTTATTTCCTTAACATGACATTCTTGATATTTATCCTAATTTTTTGACATGGTTTAGTGATTTTATATTTTAAATAAACTCTTGAATCCTGATCTTGTACCGATAATCCTGACACTGTATTGGTAACCCTGATACTCATGATACTGGTAATGGCTTGACGTAGCGCACCATCGTGATACTCCTGATCCTGATAATCCTTATAATAGCTCGATGTAGCGCACTTCTGACTTGAGAATTCTTGTAACTTTTTCTGAACTAGGTTATTAGTAGCACCTGTATTGCTTGACATGTATTCCCGTGGTTGATTTTGATTAAACTCGTCAAGTTATTGTCCTGTCTTGCATCATGTTTAAGGCAGATTCCTGAGCACCACGGTCGAGAATCCTTGATAATTGTCCAGGCTAATAACTAAAATAATAATCTAGAAAGCATATGGAGGAATTTTTGGGCTACATGCAATTCTGGTATCCCAGCGACACCTGATGGATTTGGAGCTCTCCGTCGTGAGGGGCACACTTCCAGCACACCGTCGAGTGTTGCACTACCAAAAAATATAAGGAATAATTATACCTGATAAATCTATACTATGTACATATTCGTTTGGATAACCCGGATGGTCTACAGGATATGTGGCTGTAAGGAATCTCAAACTGCATGTGTTAGTAACTATGACTGTAATAACCCTAGTTAGTTAATAATAGCAAGCCGTAGGGCATGATTGGCCATAATTGCTTGATTCCCAGTCTAGTCTAGCCCCGTCTGAATTTATTTTCAACAACCGATCCTGAGAACAATAATTGAAGCTTGACTCCAGATATCCCTGTTTAATACTCCAGAGCATATTTAATTATTATTTTTACCTGCTGTACTTATTTAAATATTCCTTGTACTATTTTTTATTGATTTATCTGTATGCTGGTTTTAGTTCCTATGTTTGGCTCCTTTGTGGTACTTGTTGTTTTGGGGTCTGACCCAACTAGTTTTGTATGGCCAGATTTTAGAGCAGAACCGTCGGACCTATCGTATTTTCTACCTCAAGATGGTGAACACGAGGAGCACCCAAGGACAAGAATGAGTTTTTTCTTCATCACCCACTTGATCTTGTACCTATTACTTTAAGGCATTTAGCCACCGAGCACGTGTTTAGCTCATATTTTAGAACTTGACATTCTTGCCTGTGGGCCTACATGTAAAGCATATTCTAGACTATATCTAGAGCTGATTATGTAACATGGTACTCTTGCTAGTTCTTTATTTTGTAACTAGCTTCATGATCATCTGTGTATATATAGTTTGGGATACCTTACTATTATATGTTTGGTGATCATATATCTTGTAACTTATTACTTGCTTGAGATTGAGACACCTAGGATTCTTGACCCAGGATTGGCTGATGGATTATAGAGTAAACCCTCACATATCTAGACGGCTGTGACCGTATTTTGGGGTATAGAGTACTCTGGTATACGTAGTTGGATTTGTCTGCCCCCGCTCTCAAGTATTCTGGTTTTGGGGTGTGACATACGTAGCTCTGCCTTTGTATGGTCTCTGAAGTAGAAAAACCAGCTTTTCAGAATATCCAAGTAGCTCATATTTATAGCCATCATGCCGATGGGCTATAGGTGCCGTATTTGCTTATGTTTAGTGGCCGCAGGGGGCTCCTTCAACAGAATATAGTTGCAACTATAGCCGCATGCCATGGGCAGGCTGCCACGCGACTTTAGTTAGGATCTGCTATTGATGAGATCTCGGGATTATTTTTAACCTATTGAGAGCGTGACTTGGTCAGCTGGACACGTAGTCAGTACTGACCGTACGGGAAATCTTCTTCGATTGGAACAAAAAGATCATATAAGTCGAGAGCCGTATAACATCATGACCGCATAGCATTATGGCCGCAAATGTGCCCTCATTTAGCCTTGGTCAGATAAACACTCTAGCCACATGGCATTGTGGCCGTATATGTGGTCTCGTTTGGCCTTGGTCGGATGGACACTCTAGCCGCATAGCATTGTGGCCGTATACCTACTCTCGTTTGGCCTTGGTCGGGTGGACACTCTGGCCACATGATGATGAGGCAGTATGTGTACATAGCCTCATATGAGTGAGCACGTGGCATGGCACATTTGACGAGTCCATCAATGATTTGATGTGACTTTTTATCTTTTTCTGAGCCACCGTCTTCACGAGTCTCGAAGTGTCTCAGTGTGATGTGTCAGAGAGTCTGACAGACATCAAATGCTGTATCAGGGGGGTCTTATGCGGCTCCATGCTCTATGGTCGTTCAGGCCGCATGTGACTCATCTGCGGCTAGGTTAATCCGGCCGCATGTGACTCCTCTACGGCTAGGTTGATCAAGACGCATGTGGCTCCTTTGAAGCTATGTTGTTCGGGCAGCATATAGCTCCTTTGTGGCATATTTTCGTTCTTTTGAGGGGACATGACCTTTATGCAACCTGCATAATTTTTCATGCTTCTACAAGACCCTCTTTAAAGTTTCTAAAATGACAAGTTTGGAATAGTTAAAATAAGAAGCATGGTATGGCACTTTTGGCCACATATGAAGGTGAGGTACCTAGGCCGCATGGATACGTCTATGTCGCATGAGTGCCTAGGCCGCATGGCTGACTCGGCCGTATGGGTGCCTAGGCCGCATGTTGATTCGGCCACATGGGTCCTCATTTGATAATTCTCAATGGTTCTGATCTAACTTTTTTTTGGTTTTTTAAGTATCTTTGCCCACCATACCTTCTGGCAAACTGGTCCTCGGCCACAACCTGTTACCTTTGAACATAAATCTTGGGAACCTGGATGCGGCTCTCCAGAAATAGGTTGACAAGGATCTCCCGCCTGAGCGCCAACAGAAGATCGTCAAGCAGACTCCTTCCTTCTTGTTGAGTCAGATTAACTCAGGGGAGATCCCTGCTAAAGACGTGAAGCACTTTTTCAAGAAGCCGTACTTCCTGTTTGGTGATGCATTAGAATCTTCTCAGCCCGAGATGGGAATGACAAGGGAGAATTGGTCTTTCATATTCTGCGAGACGGAGATAATATTTTTGGCCTTCGAACATCACATGCCTTTGTCAGACCTGACGATGATGACGGGTCAACAGCAAATGGGCTAGAATTTGACCCCTGAGCCACAAGGGGCACTCTTGGGCAATATCTGGTGTGGTACCAACAAGAAAAAGGGGGAGTTTTATAGTGTGAAGGAGTCACCCTCGTACTCCTTGTTGGGACTAAAGCTGGGTCTCGTCGAAAGTAACCTGGGACCGAACCTCAGTATATATGCAGCGGGCACCTTCCTTCATCAGGTTGACAATAAGGGAACATATCCCATAAGACAACTGCAGGCTCTTAGCTGGGCATATTATAACGTCTCCTGCTGCCTCCTGACCCTATGGATTCTGAAGAAGTACGAGCGGGAGCTCATGGCTGCATATTTGTTTTTCGCCGTGAGGGGCACATATTATCATTTGGAGATAAACCGTCCCCTGTTCGTTGCCTTGATGGAGTTGTACAACCTCTGTACGGGGGCATTTTTTATACCTAGTGGCGAGATGGGACTGGCCTTGCATAAGATGCATGCTACCTCAAAACTTTCTTGGGGCGACGAACCCTATGAGGAGTATACCCCGAGCAATGTAAAACTCATAGAACTAGAAGTAGAGAACCCGAAGATCCTGACGGTGTACCAGGAACTGCTATGCCATCATGGCATCTGCCAGAGGTCGTCGAAGAAGAAGAAGAAATCTACTGAGGGATCTTTTTCTCATATCACGACTTGGACTCGCTACCATTTCCTAGAGTCGAAGGAGTCCGCTAGAGTTCATGTTTGGGCACCATGATCAAAACAGGAAGTGGTTGATTCCATCCGTAGCAGAAGGAACTAGCTGTAAAGGGTGAGAAAATTGAGGGTTCCTCAGAGGAAGATGACGAACCCCTTGACGAGCTGAGTGGCCATGAAGAGGAGCTCAGCTACTTCTATATGGACACCCACAAGTTGTCCCCGAAGGTCGTGCTGGCGGGATATCTGATGCTCTAGTTGCACAACTACGTAGTCCCGGGCGGGTCTGGCATAATAGAAAGGATAAGTCGTACCCCCATTCTACCTGCTCATTCTACCTGCTGTAAAGTTAAATTTTGGCCACAAGTTGACCCTTTTACCAGCCATGGTGTGTTGTATCCATCGTGGCCTCTACAGCTTTTTTGAGAAGTGAAGGACCACCCAGGTAAATGATACTTCAACAGGGTTGAGCTTCCTTACCATTACTTGATAGGGTGGCTTCGTCTACATCACTGGCCCTTGATGAGCCCTAGGATCGACGAGGATATGGTGGTTGCTGACGCCCTGATCCGTAGGTACCGGGGGATAAAGTCTAAGTGCGACACCGTCCCCGCTGGTAGGAGAGAGCTCTCCTTTATGACTGTCTAGACTTTCTTCACGTCTGAGCCAGAGTTTGCTGATAATGAAAGAAACGTCATTCACTACGATGACAGGGGGACGCTCCGAAGCTTGCCTAATAGGCTCTTTCACTGGCTCTAAGCCATCCGCCCCTCCCATCTAGTGTACTAGAATAAAGCTACAGTTTTCGTGGAGCCCTACTTTCATAGCCGATTTACTCGTCAGTTCGGCTATACTCAGCTCTTACTGGGTCACCCGAGTGCATCTCTTGGGTATAGTAGTTGTTTGCTCGACGCAGGCCGAGCCTGGAGTCACTATAACGCTACCGGTACCCAGATTCGGTTTCAAATGCCAACAACCGGGGTCGTATCGAGAATAATGTATAAAACGATGATATATTATTGCACGGCGAACATCCCATGGGCTAACTTTGACCCAGAGAGGAGTTATATTAAAGGCACCATGCTGATACCTCCAGATGCAAGAGCGCGTAGGACGCCCAAGAAGGGCAAGGGAGTGGTCATGCCTCTGATCATTGAGCTGGATCCATCGACCGGGGAGGAAGCCACGTCTCCTTCTGATGATCCTCCGCCTTCTAAGCGCAAGTCAAAGGTCGATACACGTCATTCTCGCTACTCTAAGAAGGCAAAGACAGATGAGGTCCCAGAGACAGAACCTGCGGCGAAGTTGAAGTCCCTTGCGAAGAGGATTGTGAGCAAAAAGGTAGGGCCCCTTGCACTAATGGTTTCTAAAGCAGAGCCCACTTTAGATGCTATGGGGGTATCTGTAAACCCTTTTAGTTTGATTCTGCCTAGTCATCTATATAAATATCTCAGTTCTAGTTTGTTTAAAAATTTGCAGACACAGGAGAGAAGGGACTATCCCCAGCGAACAGCCACTTCAGTGGTTTCTTAGGCCAAACCGGAAGAGGAGACCTCTCTGGACTCAGATGTGGGTACCTCGGAACCAGTTCCTGAGGCCTCGGAAGCTTAGGGCTCGGATGCAGCTTCAGCGGAGCAGCCTTATACCCCCTTGGAGCACATATCCATAGATAACATAGATGTCATAGGGAAGGCTATGACAATGCTGGACGAGCCGCAATATGTGTCGTCTCCCTCGGGTATGTTATTTCGTAACTTCTCAAGAGGTAAAAATTTTTGGCTTCAGCTTTCAATTCTCCGAGTGAAGTTATTACCGGTTGTTCTGGTTCTGCAGACCCCGCCTCTCCCTTTAGGACCATGGACGTGGCTGCCGAGGAGGGAGTCATGGAAGAATGGGGCAGTAAGCTTATTAGGAATATGCCTAAGTCTCTCCCTAGTTCTGGTGAAGGACCCCATGTAGTGCCCCTTACGGAGGTTGAGGTGGAAGAGGTTCCTACCATTGTCGGTTCTTCTGGCACGGTGGCTGCTCCCTCAACCTTTGTCATTGGGGGCTCCGCGACTGAAGCCTCAATGGATAGCGGGGTGGTAAGCTATCGGGCAGGCCTTTCCCGATGTTCCTGGTACCACGATAGCCGGGTCGTTATCCGAGGCTGCCATTATACAGTTTGAGGTTAGTACACAGGTGGGAGCCGAAGCACCAGGGCGCTCCGGTACTCTTGTCCCAAGTCTTGGTACTATCCTACCATCTATTGCTCAGCTACCGGGTATCCAGGAATTTTGTACGTCCACGAAGGATTGGATTGCAAGCAGGACTGGCGGTCGCTCCTCTGCTGCTACTTCGCCTTAAAGGCCTTCTAGGTCGTCGAGCATCATTGCGTAACCCATTGCCCATGTGGCTTCTTCCTCCATCCAGCCACCTCTGACTCCTGTAGAAGCATAAAAAATATGCATCCATGCAACCCTGTGCCCCAAACTAAAAGCTTATAAGAGATCAGGCCACAGAGTCACCCTACGGCCCAATAAGGTGATATACATGCGTCACAATCAGCCAAAGCAGCTTTGGCTGCAGATAGACCTGTAATGGCATCCTAGCAACATGATTGTCTCTGACACAGAATCCTGAGGAAGAAGATTTTTTGAATGCCTCAAAAGATATGAACACACTAAATGACAGAGGTCTTACGTCCGCACGGAACTTCACTCTCGATGGATGTGCAGCACCACGTGTATAGCATAACTGGCCCCATGCTTACCCGACTCCATGCGTCCCAAGCATCTCTGGCCCCATGCATCCCAGGCTCCATGCGGTCCTATGTATCTCTGGCCCCATGCATCCCAGGCTCCATGCGGTCCCATGCGTCTCTGGACCCATGTGTCCCAGACTCCATGCATTCCATGCGTCTCTGGCCCCATGCGTTCCATACTCCATGCGTTCCATGCATCTTTGGCCGCATGTGTTTCAGACTCCATGAAGACCAAATATTATTGTTACGATAAGAGTAATTCTCTCTAACCAAGTACGGACTATGTATCAAGCTGACCAAGTCACACCCACAAAGGACGAGAACCACCTAGATCTTCAGTAATAAAAAATCTTAACAAGCACCCACGTAACAGCTCGACCTGCTCACGGTTACAGCTGCACCCTGTTAAGAAGGGATACATGACACCCTCCAACATCCATGCGGCCCAACATATCCGCATCCAGGGATGACTATAAATATTAGGGTACCACACCCATACAAGAGTTTGGCTATCTGCGAACCTATAGTCAAGCAAGAAAGAAGATCTTTCTCCTACTGCATTGGATCATCCACGGAGTAAAGGAGATGCCATAGCACTCCTTGTTCATCGTCACCCCCAAGATCAAAAAGATATTGTACTTAGATTGTTCGTCCAGGACCTCTTTGTACTTTCTTTCATTTGTTGATTAAATCAAGCTCTTTTTAGAACTTTCGAATTTAATAGCAAACAAGATGGCGACTCTCCTGGGGACCAGTTCTCCTCTAATGAGAAGACGGTGGCACAGTCCGATGCAGCCAAGCTGTGCTCAACCCAAAGGATGCTGGTGGTGCGCTTCGACCAGCAAGCATTCGAGAACATGCTCTTCGGGGACAGTGCGAGCCCTTCTCCAAGGTAATTGAAGCCTAAGACGACCCACAGAACTTGGGTAGCAAAGGCTGCTGCGCCTTACCCAACTGCGAAGCGTGCGCTTCCCACCTCTCTCCCTGTGGCCACAGACGTATATTATGCATCCACCCAGACTTGCCATGTTCATACGATAGCCGAGAAAGGCGCTTAGCGACAAAACTCTGGCAGAGAAAAACACTACGATGTCAGAAGTTTGGTGGCTGAGAAAAGCTTCATGCGGCAACAGCAGAAGCCGCATAGGTCTACAGCCGCAGGCAAAAGTCCACAAGCGGCACCTATCGGTGGCCGTAGGCAAAAGTCCACGTGCGGCTAGCACATGAGCCGAACCTCTATTTTTGATCGAATCTCATGCAGCGCTGACCCTATGCGCCATGCTGAGAGTGGTGAAAACACAAACTTGGAATCTTTGTACTATGCACCTACGTGTGCCAAGTCGAAGAAGTCTGGGGCAGTATGAGCTCGTCATCTTAAGCAACTGTTCACTCGGCTGACCGTCGGAGGGCACCGCTAACTGTTATGCGGGTCCCTGATGGAAAGTTGTATAAGACCGACCCATACGTCCAGTCCTCAGTGATAAATGGACAGGGTCCATCTCCAAAGTCTTCCACTGACGATCTGAGGAGCATTCTTATACGAACCCCAGACCAGAAAGCAAAAACAACATACATGCATCATTGCGCTCGGTCCACCCGTGCTCATAAAAATAGTGCAAAAGTGAGTCAGCCCTCGCCTGACTTGTGCAATATGATTAATCACAAGTGCAAGACAAGGGAGGCAGCTACGGCAGGTGAAGCATCCTCCCCAGGATATCACTGTGCCAAAATTATCATCAACTGTGGTTGAAACAAAGTGGCAGTACCTACAAGTAAGCAGTCGACATTCCAACGACTGTACCGGACGTCACCTATCCAGCAACAATCCAAGGATCAGGTGCAAACACCTGAGGAGGATGAGATATCATTTATCTTGTGTTACTCTGCTCAAAAAGGCCCTTCCACCTTGGGAGGAAAGAAGTCCAGCACCTCCAGTCCGTCAATCTCAACCAGCACATTGAGAAGGCAGGGTTACCCGGAGGACCAGCAGTGGGACATGCGGAAGGAGTTTTCTAGGGCACCCGCTCGAAGAAGAATCTATCAGCTGCTAGGGGTAGCTCCTTCTCAAAACCCCTGGGGGTTACACAAACTGGGGGTAATAATCTTCCGGACATATACGATAACCCGACGTTCCAAGGATATGAGGATTCCTAAGGAACGAATGCTGAAGTCCCTGGGGGTAGCCACCCTCGGAGAGAAGATGCCACCTCCTACGCTGGGGGTAGTACTCCCTCTGAGTCTGAACAGGGTGCGACACTGCCAATTTCCCTGACGACTATTCGTTGCAAGAGTCTGAAGCAGAAAGTGCTATGTCTACTGTCCTGTCCATCTCTCCTCATACAAGAACGACATACATGGTGGGGGATAAGCATGAAGGCCCTAATGATTGGTAATGCCTTGAGGCTCTCGATACTATGATGCAGACCATGAGCGAATCAATGCAAGCCTTGACCCAAGCTGTGCTAGACATCAAGACAAGTTTAGCCTCCCAACCAACATGAGATTCTGGACAAGCAAGCTTGGACCCTGGGACCAACGCGTACTCCGACACAACCGCTCCGCCCATAGTAGGAAATTACCCTCTACCTAGTTCGTCTGCCCCTTCCACGGAAGACGAATCCAAAGACGCAATGAGGGAAATTCGGGAACTCCAGGATTGCCTTGATTCTATGGGCAACCGAGATTCACTGCGCAAGCTCGGGATACTACAACCATACCCCTGGGAGTGGAGGGATGTCCTATACCCGCCAAAGTATAAGCCCTTCAACCTGAACCCATTCGATGGGAAGACTTCTCCCCGTTAATACAAGAGCTATTTCGAGACTGCAACAGGGAACCTACCTCGTAGTGACGCACTTCTCACCAAGCTCTTTGTGGGGACATTATCCGGGGTCATATTCGACTGGTTTTATAGTCTACAAGATAACTGTATCTTGTCGTTTGACGACTTCAAGGGTCTTTTCCTCAAAAGATTCTATGACGGAGGAAGCGACATGACAATGTCTTCCCTGATGGATGTCACTCAAGGGGAAATGGAGCTTGCCCAAAATTATATCGAGCGTTTCTGCCAAGCAGCACTGAGGTTACCTTCAGGAAATCCTGAGTCCATACTCATGGACATATGCCACAGGAACCTACTTCCGGCAGTCAGTCTCTGGATGGGCGGCAGTCAATTCAAAGACTGGACATCGTTCATCATCAATGCAGTCGGCACTGAAAATAAGGTTAAAATGCCTGTCTCCTGGGAATATAGATCCTTGTCGCATATGACAGGGGAAATCGTCCCAACAATAGCAAAAGTGGGAACAACAGCCGTGAGGAAAAAGGGAAGCAGGCCCTTGTGGCCAACATAAAAAAGAAGCCCGAGCAAAAGCCGGCTGAGGTTCCAAATCCCCAGGGGACTCACTCCTTTAAAGATAACGACGTCATGCCCATCTTCGATGTGTTGATGAAGGGTGGCAAGCTTCGGCTTCCCGTCGTCAAATGCCCTGTAGAGGCAGTCGGGATGAACAATCCAAAATACTGTCACTACCATCGCTACGTGTAAACTCCCTCACCAAAAATAGGTATTTTGTGTGTATTTTATATTATTATATTTATTATAGATGTTGAATTTTTTTAGAGTATTCTCTTAGTTAATTAGAAAATAAATTTCTTAATATATTTACTTATATAAATATTTATTTAGAATTATTTTTAGGATATTTTAGATTTTTGGAGATTTTTTAGAATTTTTGGTAATTAAAACCTAGGAAACGTAAATTTTTAGGACTTTCATAATTTACTATGAGACCATACTTGAATGTTGTTACTACCAAACATTTATTTTAGAGTTAAAATATTTAAATATATTTTTTTCTAATTTATTAGAATTTTAAGGAATTTTTGGATTTTTGGAATTATTGAGGATTTATTTGGATATATAAAGTCTTAATATCAGATAGATGCTAATTTAGTGTTAATAGATATTAATAAGATTATATATAAATTATTTATATTATCTTTAATTCTATTTAATATTATAAATTATTGAGATAAATTTAAACTATATTTTAAATTAATTTAAATCCTGAGCCTACTAGAAAAATAACTTCATACATATCATATCCTTATTTAAACTGATCTTAATCATATCCAAATTAGCCAATCCTAGTCGTATTCAATTAAATAGTCTTCACCATTATAAATACCTCTTAGAATTATGGAATAAACTCATCTTTTATATTTTTCTTTCCCAAACTCCTCTCTTTTTTCGTCTAAAAACAGTTAAAATTTGTCATAAATTTAGCCACATTTTCTAGTAGTTATGACAATTTAAAAAAACGATATCTCCTAGCTCCGGACTCCAAATGCCCTCTAGTTTTTTTTATTAGAACCATATCAAGGTTAGTTTTCTGAATATATAAATTATTTTAATAATTTAAGAACCTATTTTCCAAAATATTCCGAAAGTGCCAGCTGTCCAAAATTAGACACGTTTTTGTATTTTCGAGATTTTGGGAGATCTCGAACTCAGAATTATGAGCCGTTTGAAGTTTCAAAAATATGACATGATAAATTTATATAAAATTATTTTTCTAGAATTTAATATGCAAGTTTAATCTACTATAAAATTTGTGCAACGTAGACCTAAATAGAAAACTACCGAAAATTGTCATATGTGCGCCCTTGTGGCCATAACTCTTTATCGACTTATGATTTTATGAAACTGTCAATTCCAGCATTCATGTAGTATTGAAATCTATAGGATTCTATACACAAATCTAGGATTTTATTTGGTTGACTTTTGGGTCAACGGATCGCCTCGATTTGCGTGCCACGGATCACAAATCTGTAAAGTTGACTTTCTTTGGACCAAAATTAGAGTTTAACAATAAAATCAGATTATAATAAGATTAAAATACTATTTTAGGTTATTTTATTCAGAATTAAAATAGATTAAAATGGAGGAACCTATTCACCCACTTTTGTAACATAACTTGTTTAATTTATGTGACGGGTAGATCGGACGACGCCTTGAGTTGGGACTTCATTGGCCGTGACATATCTGTTATACGAGAGTGAGTCTTATATAGGACACGGACTTGCGTGACGGGTTGGCCACCTGTACGTATAGGACGTACAATATGGAATAACTGCTGATAGAATTTACAGAATTAGAAGACTTTGTAGTTATTAGAGGTCTCATCGTATCATGGATATGACATGCTTAGAGCATGGGGTGGGGAGGACAACAAGTAAGGCGTTTGGGCTCCTTTGCACTTTCCTTGTGTAACCCGTACGCTCCGTCGGAGATGCGCGGTCATGATGACCCCTATAATTACCTGACGGCCTGTAAGGTTCAAAAGACGTCATGCCTTGTAGGCCCCTGAATCTCCAAGAGAATTATGCCAATCCCATTTTGGCCAGATAGCCCATGTGTTAGAAAGTTGTTCTTAAAGTCCATTCACATAGATGGTTAGGCGACCCTTAGATGTTTATTTTCAGTACTTTATTAGCATGCTTCTATATATCTTGTTACGTCCCTCTGAGGACCTGGTCCCTTTCCAGATGTAGACGATCATGGCTATTCGCAGGAGCACAGATCAGGACTTGCTACATATCTCTCTTTCGGGGAGGTCTTCCCTTCGAGCCTCATTGATCATTAGATGTACTTATTTTATTTTTCTTATATTCTAGTTTGGTAGTAGATTTGTCTTCACCCAACTACTTGTTCTTATCAAGCATCTTATACTTGATTCAGTTATATAGTTGATTGGTTATTCATTTATATTTGATTCTGTGGATGAGATTTAGTTATACCCTGTGACTTGTGATAAATATATACCACTTGTGAATTTTTATTCATAATACTGCGTACGTATGTGTTATGGTTTCCATATATTAGAGTCTCCATATACATACGGCTGACATGCTTACGTATTTCTAGTCCTACGTATTTTGGGATTAGGGCGTGACATATTTTTAGTGGTGGCACATGCAGGTCGAGAGTATATTGTCTTGGTTACGTTACTGTACCAAGCAAGCCTGCAAATAGGATTAGAATATAGGATCTCATCCATAATTGACTATGACTCATCTTCCTTCCAATCCGTTCTATTTAAATAATTGCATCCTGCTTGATTCATGTACTTTCCTAATAGTTCCTTGAGTATAGCCTTCTGCTAGAATATATGAATCCTTGTTGTTAGGATGATAATTAGGATAATATTTCTACTAAGAATACAACTAGAATATTGACACATCACTAAGTTTAGAATACGTAATGAACCCCAGCATCCCTTACCTGTAGATTAATTGACCATTATCCCTTGATATATTTATGAAGGACTTGTGAGTAGTATACACACTACTAGGGTTAGTTATAAATTTGACCATATTGTTTGACCCTAGTATTGAGAAACCAATAAAAATTCAAGTTTGAATATTAGGACTAAACCTAACTTTCATAGTGAGATAGTATTAGAGAACTATAAATTTAGATTCTTGTCTTGATACTAGCAGAACAGTACCTTAGGAAGCCAAGAGGAATGAATAGAATATTTTTCTTGATCATACCTCGAACACAGAGATTAGCATACCATATTTTCTTAAGAAACCATAATATTATCAAGAGTCTCTCTATTTAATTGCATATCTTGTTCCTCCAAAATCTTAATACTCGCTAATTGTGCGACGGCTAAAATGTTTCCTTCATCTTTCAATTCGTGCCACCTAACCGTTCTGATTATAGGCCAAGTGATTTATTTTATGTTAGGATATCTAGTTTGGTAGGATTATAGTTGTAATCTTGAATTTTGAAATTCTGTGCTTAGTAGTTAGAACTTGACAGTTTGAGTTCCTTATTTAGATTATGATCTTAGGATTATCCTTTAGCTTCAAATCACGTAATTTGTATCCATATCTCAATATAGGTTATATCATCTTTCACTTAAGCGCTAGTAACTTTTTTTATTCTTAATATTAATACTTTGTTCTATAAGTACTATGATTAAGACTTAAGATGATCATTACCTATGGAGTTTTATAATGCAATATGATACCCTAATAAGTACCAAAAACTTTTTCTCTTATACCCTAACAAGAGTTTCTACTTTATTTACATGGACAAGGTTATTTTGTAGAACCCCCTTAAGGCAGTTACAGTATTAGTTAATTCTTATAAGTTGGGTAGTATGCCTTACAACATAGTATCACATAGTATTTTTGACCCATTAATGAAGTGTAGTTGAATGACACTAACTATAGACTTGCATAAGAAGATAGTGTTTATCCAGACTGTAGAACTTAGAGGCCCATACCCCCATTTGGTCGACTAGAGACTTAGACAAGGAGTTAGTATGGCAACTATAGAAGCACAACACCGGACGAGTAATATCTTCTTTATGAATTTGAATTATTTTGTGCCTTCTTTCATCATAATCCAGTGTACTTATATTTTCTGAACTACCTCGACTTATGCTGCTATTATAGCCTAGTTTTGCAAGCTTATTCTTTTATCGAGCTTATTCATGACATATGTATTATTGGGTGCACACACTAATACATTTTCTAAATCAGAATCAGTGTATTATGGTCTAGCTAACCTTAGTGCGCTTAGTTCGCTCTTCGCATAACTACTTTACGTGGATTGAGATATATAGTTGACTCAGCTTGTTAGACGAATATACTTGCCCTCTAGACATATCAGAGCATATCATATCAGGTACATAACTGTTCTGATATGAGCATGTGAATAAGAATTTACTAAATAGGATCTCATCCACAACTGCCTTGACAACTCCCTTTTGAATTCTTTAATCGCCTTTAACCCCGTACTTGTATTCTACCACCTCCTCCTTGAATTTTTTATTATTGTTTTTCGTCTTCCCCTATTTCGAAAAGACGAATGTTCGTGCTTAGTATAAGTTTGATACACGGAGAGTACTAGACATACCCCATAGGCCAATCGCATTATTTGGTGACTATCTTTCGTAATTAAGGGCCCATCATATGTGATATATTTGGTGTTAAATTTTGAGGATTGAATAATATGATTAAATAATTTGAGGAAGTTCTTCTTAAATGTATAGCCTTATGTGATAGATGGGTAGAAGTTGCATTGTCAACTTGAGGTGAATTCTTTTAGATTGTGATTAAGTAAGATTAGACTGAGGGATTTAAGTCATTTTAATTATGAAAATTTTTAGAAGAATTATTAAGACGGTGGGGATTTAACGAATTTTGATATCTTGATATTGCGGACCAAATATTTATACTTTGAGCACATGATTTAAATTTTGAATATTGAAGGTTGAATCATCAATTTAAAGTTTGAGGATAAATATATAATTCTAGACTTGAACAATTGGTGAATTAGATTCAAAATTTTATAATTTGATGATTTGAATTAAAAGTTAAATTTTGATTGTTGGATCACCTATTTGAAATATTGAGGATGTAAATTAAGTTTAAACATTTGAAGAGTACGGAATACTAAGTTGAGAATAGGAATAAGATTTGATTAGAATTATTTATTATTCAAAGTCTAGAGAAGATTATGATAGTTGAAAATTGTGATATAAATTTTGATGTGGGATGTCATATAGATTTGACTTGAATTTGGATGTTGATGATTTGAAAATCGAGAAGAGATTATGATTGGTTGAATTTTGATTTAAACAGTGGTTATTTTAATTTTGAAGTGATTGCGATAGATTTAATAGATTTTATTATTTAAATTTTTAGAAGAGATTGCGATTGACTTGCCTTATATACGAATGTAAAGTATTTAGCAAATTATGCCTTATTTTTATTTTGAGGACAAAATTCTTTTAAGTTGGGTCGATTGTAAACCCCCTCACCCAAAATAGGTATTTTGTGTGTATTTTATATTATTATATTTATTATAGATGTTGAATTTTTTTAGAGTATTCTCTTAGTTAATTAGAAAATAAATTTTTTGATATATTTACTTATATAAATATTTATTTAGAATCATTTTTAGGCTATTTTATATTTTTGGAGATTTTTTAGAATGTTTGTTAATTAAAACCTAGGAAACGTAAAATTCTCGGACTTCCATGATTTACTATGAGACCATACTTGAATGTTGTTACTACCAAACATTTATTTTAGAGTTAAAATATTTAAATATATTTTTCTATAATTTATTTAGAATTTTAAGGGATTTTTGGATTTTTGGAATTATTGAGGATTTATTTGGATATATAAAGTCTTAATATCAGATAGATGTTAATTTATTGTTAATAGATATTAATAAGATTATATATAAATTATTTATATTATCTTTAATTCTATTTAATATTATAAATTATTGAGATAAATTTAAACTATATTTTAAATTAATTTAAATCCTGAGCCTACTAGAAAAATAACTTCATGCATATCCTATCCTTATTTAAACTGATCCTAATCATATCTAAATTAGCCAATCATAGTCGTATTCAATTAAATAGTCTTCACCATTATAAATACCTCTTAGAATTTTGGAATAAACTCATCTTTCATATTTTTCTTCCCCAAACTCTTCTCTTTTTTCGTCCAAAAATAGTCAAAATTTGTCATAAATTTAGCCTCATTTTCTAGTAGTTATGACGACTTAAAAAGACGATATCTCCTAGCTCCGGACTCCAAACGCCCTCCAATTTTTTTTGTTAGAACCATATTAAGGTTAGTTTTCTGAATATATAAATTATTTTAATAGTTTAAGAAATTATTTTTCCAGAATATTCTGAAAGTGCCAGCTGTCCAAAATTAGATGTATTTTCGTATTTTCGTGATTTCGGGAGATCCCGAACTCAGAATTATGAGCCATTTGAATTTTCAAAAATCTGACATGATGAACTTATATAAAATTATTTTTCTAGAATTTAATATACAAGTTTAATCTACTATAAAATTCATATAACGTAGACGTAAATAGAAAACTACCGAAAACTGTCATCTGTGCGCCCTTGTGGCCATAACTCTTTGTCGACTTGTAACTTTATGAAACTGTCGATTCCAGTGTTCATGTAGCATTAAAATATATAGGATTCTATAAAAATCTAGGATTTGAGTTGGTTGACTTTTTGGTCAACGGATCGCCTCGATTTGCGTGCCACGGATCACAAATTCGTAAAATTGACTTTCTTTGGACCAAAATTAGAGTTTAATAATAAAATTAGATTATAATAAGATTAAAATACTATTTTAGGTTATTTTATTCAGAATTAAAATAGATTAAAATGGAGAAAGCTATTCACCCACTTTTGTAACCTAACTTGTTTAATTTATGTGACGGGTAGATCGGACTACGCCTTGAGTTGGAACTTCATTATTTTTCAGAGCAGGCAAGTATACCTTGCCATTGTACTATGATTTACATTTTATATGATGCGTGCATTTTATTTTATTTATTTTGTTCATATACTTTAACTGTATATAAACTGCGCGTCCAAGAATAACTTGGGTGCAACGACGGTGGCGTCGTATTTTATCTTTATTATATATTATATATGTCGACCTAGTTTTGTGAGACCACCATATGATTTAGAGGTATCATTATATTTCATTGGCTATGACACATCTGTTACACGCGAGTGAGTCTCATGTAGGACACGGACTTGCGTGACGGGTTGGCCACCTGTACGTATGGGACGTGCGATAGGGAATAACTGCTGATAAAATTTGCATAATTAGAAGACTTTGCAGTTATTAGAGGTCTCATCGTATCATGGATATGACATGCTTAGAGCATGTTGTGGAGAGGACAACAAGTAAGGCATTTTGACTCTTTTGCACTTTTTTTGTGTAACCTGTACGCTCCGCCGGAGATGCGTGGTCATGATGACCCCTATATATTACCTGGCGGCGTCGGAGGTTCAAAAGACGTCATGCTTTGTAGGCCCCTGAATCTCCGAGAGAATTATGCCAATCCCATTTTGGCCAGATAGCCCACGTGTTGGAAAGTTGTTCTCAAAGTGCATTCACATAGATGGTTAGGCGACCCTTCGATGTTTATTTTCAGTACTTTATTGGCATGTGCCACACCCCAGTCCCAAAATATGTAGGACTAGGAACACGTAAGCATGCCAGCCGCATGTATATGGCAACTCCAATATATGAAAACTATAACACATGCGTACGTTGTATTATGAACAATAATTCATAAGTGGTATATATATGTCCCAAGTCACATGGTATAACTAAATCGTATCCACAGAAAATCATAAATAAATAAATAACCAATAACTATGTAACTAAATCTCAATATGAAGTATCAAAGGATGATAGTCTGGTGGAAACAAATCCACTGCCAAACTAGAATATAAAATAAATAATTTAAGTACATCAACTAACAATCAATGCGCCTCGAAGAGAATACCTACTCGAAATATAAGTAGCAAGTCCGGATCTGCGCATCTGCTAAGTCATGAACATCTACAACTAAAAAGGGACCAGGTCCTCAGAGAGACATAACAAGATACATAGAAGCATGCCAATAAAGTACTAAAAATAAACATCTAATGGGGTCGCCTAACCATCTATGTGAATGCAGTTTGAGAATAACTTTCTAACAAGTGGGCTATCTGGCCATAAATAGGATTGGAATGATTCTCTCGGAGAATCAGGGGGCTACAAAGCAGGTCGTCTTTTGAACGGCAGAGGCCTCCTAATAATATAGGGGTCATCACGACCACGTATCTCCGGCGGAGCGTACGGGTTACATAAAAGGAAAGTGCAAAGGAGCCCAAATATCGTACTTGTTGTTCTCCTCACCCCATGCTCTAAGCATGTCACATCCATGATACGATAATACCTCTAATAATTGCCAAGCCTCCTAGCATGCAAAGTTTCTAACATCAGTTATTCCCTATCGCACGTCCCATACGTACAGGAGGCCAAACCCTGCACGCAAGTCCGTGATCTATATGAGACTCACACTCATGTAACAACTGTGTCATGGCCAATGAAACCTAATAATGCCTCATGATAATGGGGTGGTCTCATAAACTAGGTCAATATGCATATACATAATAAAAACAAAATATGATGACACCGTCATTGCACCCAAGTTTCCTTGGACGCGCAGTTTATATAGCAGTTTAAAATATATGACTAAATAAACAGAAATAAAATGCATGCATCATATGGAATATAAATTACAGTACAATAGCAAGGTATACTTGCCTGGCAAGAAAGCTGTGTAGTACCAATAGTCTGCTCCTGAAGTCGCACAGAACAATCCAATATCCTATATACATATACTATAATATAATACAACATCAGCCATTACACTAGCACATACACAACCATAATTATACTGGACTCAGAGGGTACGTTAGGGGTTATACTGGTCAACTAACATGGTCAACTGTGCGTCTAATTACGCGGGTGTCCTATATTAAATATTGTATCAAAATCAGACAGTCAACTAACATGTGTTTAAGCCAGTACGTTAATGTACACAAGGCGGTCAACTTGCAATCCTCAGGGTCACATGGTCAATACGGGATATCCGTAATTATACTAGGGTCATGTAGTATATATATACATATATCATAACTATTACTAGCATATAATTACTTATATATATATATATATATATATATATCAATTTAATTATAATATACGTACGTATACGCATACGAGTTTAGGTTCACCAACACGGTCTGAAATCAACCAACTAAACTGAGCCACTATGCTAAAACCCTACACTATTCACACAAGCACACATACACATTAGGAAAGAAGAGGGACAGGTTCGAACCTCGGGGTTAGCGTACACGGGCACGGGGATCGAGGGTGACTGCTGCAGGTCATCTTCGGCGAGGGCGACGGGTCCATGATGACGATGATGGCGATGACGAGGGTGATGCTGTTGATGAGGATTATGATGATTAGGGTGATAATTAGGAATGATGAGGGTAATGATGATGATGATGAGGATGATCATTGGTGATGATGATGTTGATGATAAAAGGGATGATAATGATTAGGGTGATGATGATGATGATTGATGAAGGGGATTAAGGTGAGGATGATGATGATTAAGGGATGATTAGGATGATAATGGTGATGAGATGATGGTATAGGTTATGATTATGAAGATGGGGATGATGATGAGGATGACGGGAAGTTGCTTCTCCGGCCAGGGCTCAGGCGGCCCGAGGAGGAGGAGAGTGGAGAGGGGGTCGACGAGGGTGTGTTTGATAATAAACGAAAGAAATAAGATGAGGTTTATACGAAACCCGCTCTTTGGTTCACAAACAAGAAGTACAATTAATCCTATACGAGGATGTCAAGTACAATTTTTAATCTGGATAAATATTACCATAGGAGTCTGATCTGCAGTCGATCACTTTGTTCCTTGGACCACACGATGATGAAGAAGTGCCGTAGAAGACAGAAAGCAGCTTCGAAGGTTGCAAAAGAGAGTGGAAGCTCGATGCCAAAGTCGTCGATCACTACTCTTTGCCTGAGCTCTGGATTCTTCTCTCTCAAAGACTCTTCGACTCTTAGTTCCTTGACCTTCTCTTTTGATCTTATAATCTTTGACCTTGGTTCTGACCTTCAGTTTTTTGACCCTGGACCTCTGTCGATAGAGGTCTCTATTTATAGGGTTTTAGTGACAGTGACCATCCAGTCGGCGTAGAAGCCGGGTAGTGGAAAGTATAGCATCTTTTACGCGACGGTTACAATAACCGTTACCCACGTATAAATGATCATTTGAATGAGCGTGTGACGCATGTCCCATCAAGAGATAATGCGTATAACTGCTGCGAAGATCACGGCATAAAAGCCACGTAGGTAGTTATCCCTCGCGTAGAAAAGGTTGGCGTAGAAGCCAATAACTGTCACCATGGCGTAGAAGCCAAAGAGTTATCAAACCGGCGTAGAGGCCGAGCAGGCGTAGAGGCCGAGTAGGCATAGAAGCCGAGTGGGCGTAAAAGCCGAATGGGCGTAGAAGCCGAGCGGGCATAGAAGATAGCTGATCCTCCTTCCTTGACTGAGGCTTTGAGTGAATTCTGGCCCGAACAGCTTTAATACGCATTAATGCAAACGTAGCCTGAGTTGGCGTATTCCAAGGAGATAGCGTACAGCGTGCTCCCATAACTGAGAATAGCCTGATGGCGTAATGTGTAAAAGTGATGATGTGGACATTTTAGCTGAAATTATGGCTTTTGGAGATATAATCAAATCTCTTGCATTAAATGCAGAGATCTGCCCCCATCCTGCGCATTTAATGCAGAGGCGTGTCTTGAAGATCTGCCACTATTTTGCACATTAAATGCAGAGACGTGCCTCAAAGATCTGCCACCATTCTGCGCATTAAATGCAGAGACGTGCCTTGAACCCTGTACGTAGAGTAGCTTTTGACGTGGCAGTCTATTTGTCTTCTGCGGAGCGTAAAAAGCTCACGTCTGCCTGTGTAAAACTAGGCAGCATATTCCCTTGTATGCGTAAAAGCAGTTTATGCCGAGGAAATATCACTAAACGACAGTTTGGGTCGCTGTGCCGCGCTATCATTACAACCGTCGTCTGGGTAGTCGTGCAGTACTCTTTGTCAGATGTCAGACGTCAGGTTCACTGCATGATTTGACCGGTTCATTTCGAGGAATACGAAGCGTTCTTCGTACACTTCGATGCTGCATTAAAAGCGGATGAGTTTTACGCCATAAAGGCGATATAGCACCCTTTTTACGCTGAAGCAGTCTGGACATACTGCGTTATGCGGATAGTCCTTGAGCTTATATTTTACGCTGTCCTTAGCGGAAAAGCTCTGTTGTACGTCGATGGCTCTGAAGTTATATTTTATGCTGCCCAGTACTAACATGCTGCGTATAGCTATTCAGCGTATTTTTCATGCTTCTACAAGACCCCCTTTAAAGTTTTCAAATTTTTCGTAATTTGAAACACATTGAATGAAGCATGAAATGGTCAAGTCTGACTCATTCTTCAAGGCTGATTTCTTGGCGGATTATTAGGGATTTGTTGGGATTCGGTGTGTTCTCTTTTGCCTATATAAAGGATGAGGAGTTAACCTGTTCTTCCCATATTTCCTTCACCACTCAGAGATAATTGCCGGAGTTCGTCGGGTCGACTTGAGGAAGAAGAAGACCATGTTCTTCCAGCATGTAAGGAGCCGAAAAAGAAGGCATCCTCGAGCAAATGTCCTCTGCAACGATGGATCATGGAAGGATATCATAGCTTTCTTTGCTCGGGATAATCAGCAACTTCATATGACGGTTCGTCCAGGAGAGAGGAAGGGTCACATTCGACCACACAGCTTGCAAGCTGTATTTTCTCCTGTCGTTCATAGACGAGAGAAGAAAAACTAGCTCTGTCCTCGAGTATTGAGTTGGGTCAAATATCTCAACTCAATCTGTCATGGCGTATGGAGGATGGGCTCTGAATAATTTATACAGGCCCAGTTTTGTATCCTCCCGCCATTAATTAATCGGTCACAGAAACCGACTAACTGCTGAAGAAGATGGAAGAAGATCTCCACCAATACGAGAACCTGGCAGAATAGATTCTGGGGGTGACCTTCCGATGAAGATGAGAAAATCCTTTGTAGACGGGACTTCCCTCATATGTAATCATGAAGATGAAGAAAAACCCTTTTGTAGACTGGATTTCCCTCATATGTAATCATGATTTAATAAAATCGTCTTCTTCTGTGCATATGATTATCTTGCCATATATTTTGCTGTGATGAAGTCTGATATGTGCAGCTTCGACACGTCTGGATAACTTTATGCCGACTCTGATAGAAAGAGTGCTAGGTCCCGTTCTGTCTTTTACGCATAACTAAAGACGCACAGAAAGCCGCTTAGCATTTAAGTCGAGTATTCGAGCTGTCCTGCTGTTAGGAATGGGGAGCTGCGTAGAATTCTGAACCGTCATTCTGATAAGAAGAATTTTTGTTCAGATCATCATCTTCAAGAATGATTTCCCGAAAATCCCTTAAAATAGGACAAGAAATGGATGTCAAAACTGAATCGCCATCTTGAACTGTAGAGAAAATATTCAGACTGGATTCTGGATGAACTTCCAATCGACCCAAGAAGAAGAGTAATTTTCAAAGCTGAACTCCGTATGCTTTGGGTACTTGGGATATTTTGAGGCCAATAAGGAGTATCTTCTGCGTGAACCCTTGCAATTGACCGCCTTTGGGATTTGTTCATATACGTACGCATACTCTGGCCTGCGTATTTTTTAGATATGTGGAGAGTCATAGATCTGTAAATGTGGATGAGCGTAAAATCATCAGTTCGTAGCCACTCGAGCATAAAAGCTGCTGAGCATAAAAGCATCCGGGCGTAGAAACTATAGATTTGTAGCCTCTGAAAAGAAAATCTTCCAAGCGTGAAGTTGTGGATCTGTTGCCTCTGAACGTAAAAGCCACCGAGCGTGAAATCATATATTTGTAGCTCCTGAGCGTGAAGTCGTAGGTTTGTAGCCTCTCGAACGTAAAAGTTACCGAGCATAAAAGTATCCGGGCGTAAAACCATAGACTTATAGCCTGTGAGCATAAAACCGTAGATTTGTAGCTGCTGAGCGTAGAAATCTCCTTGGCGTAAAACCACGAATCTGCTTTGCACGAAAACTTTTCGAATTCGCTAACTGTCCGCCTTTCCTGAGTAATAGGCTGACGTAGTCCCCAATCATAACCGAATATTAAATATCGGATTTGGTTCGGGATTCGAGGAGTCCATCCGAACTCTATATATACCCCAAGGCTTTCAAAGAAAATTTTTTCATCTGTCTTTTTGTAAAAGAAAGCCTTCGACTGTTCGAGTTCTCTCCTTCGTTTCCTCTCCGAGCATCCTGAGTTTTCAGCAATGGCCCCGAAACCAATCTCCTCCTATAAGGGAAAGAAGACTGACTCTTCTTCTCGCTCCTTTGCCCAAGCAAGAGCGACTTCCATCGGGCAAGGCGAACTTCATTCTGAACGAAGTGTCCCACCGACGAGCTGTGCACCAGGCGTTAAAGGTAAAGCGTTTGGGGCGACAAGAACGAAGAAAATCCTTCGCATACGTTGTACGTGAACGCGCTAGGTCGTCTTCTGTGCTGATAGCCTCTTCGAGGAAGATGATGCACAGAGATGTTTCATCTTTTGCGCCCATATTTCTAATGTGTTAGCGTAAAAACTCTATATTTTCGCAGTCTGGCGTAAAAGCACAGACTGTCAAGTTTTTTGTGTATACTGCCAGTCTTGAATTTTATGCCTTGGAATAAGATTCCAACGTAAAAGATCAAGTTTTTACAGTCTTGGCGTAAAGCACAGACTGTAGACTTTTGGCATATGCTGCAAGATTGTAATGTCTAGTATAGAAACTGACGTGTTTTTCTTGCACTTTGTAGTTAACTTGCATATGTCTCCGCTGGCCGAGGTGATGGGTTCTGCTGCCGGGATGCTGTATTCCAACTACCTGGAGGATTTGTCCCACGTGATATTTCCTATCTCCGGACCCCAGTATCCTGAAGGAAGGAGAATCCTGATATCATCTCAAGGCGAGCGAATGATGTTGAACATGATCAAAGGAGAGCCCCTGACGTCCATAGACGGGGCCCAATATATAAAACTGGCTTTTCTCTTTGGGGACATGATTGACAAGCAGTCCCAGACGAAGCCCAAGAAAGAACTCTGGGTTTTCCCTGCCGGAGGCTTGGTCATGTATTGGCCCAAGATGCTGAGAGACTACCCCATCTCGGCATTCTTCCATGCCACACATCCCAGGAGGATGTCGTGGACGCTGACTCCCAATCTTCACGGCCGGCCGGGAAAGATATTCCACCAGAAAGGATCTGACCAAGGGTCATTTGTCAGCCGCCCTTCCGGCTCTGTGATGTCGTTCAAGGGATTGTATCCGGGCAGTATCCCGAGTGAAGACAGTTTACTGCTTCAACCGGTCCAATTATCGACTTTCTACAATGATTTCATAGGGCATGGAGGAGTATACCCTAAGGTTAATCCTCGGACCAATGGTTGGATCACCCCTACAAATCTTCGATGGGCTCGTTTAGCTGACTGGGCCCTGAAGCATTTTCAGACCGAGCTAGAGAGCATTGGTCTGTATGAAGCTGTGAGTGCTACTAGTATTGGGTTACCTCTCAACCCCAGCCTATTTCTGGCTTTGATAGAGTGATATATCTCGCTCACCGAGACTTTTGTCACTCCACTGGGGGAGTTGGGATTGGCCCTCCACGAGATAGCAGAGATTTTGAGACTGCCAATGGGGGATACTCCTTATGAAGAGTATGTTCTCACAAACCGGGAGCTGGAAGATTCAGACCCTCGGGTAGTGGCAGTGTACCAGGAGCTGATGTGCCACTACCTTGCTTGTACCGTCTTTTATAATGAGCCTTTAGATTTGGCTCATACTAATAAATGGGCGTCCTACCTCTTCTTTCACCGGGCCAGGGCTGCTAAGCCAGAGAAAGTCTTGGATAGCAAGGATCAGCCTCTGAGCTTTCTGAGCGTGCTTAGTGCTCAGGTAGTCGACGATCTTATGGAAGACGTTGGGGCTCCAGACCAGATTCTCGACGAAGGAATAGGGAAATATCCTGTAGGCACTAAGGCCTACAGTTATTTGAGGTATTGTCGCAGGCCTCTGTCCAAGAAAGCTCAACTGGCTGGGTTCCTCTCTATATGTCTGCGCCGACTGGTGGTACCCGGTATTACATCTGCGGACCGCATTCACCGCAACACCTTATGGCCCGCAGTGCGTCTGGTATTCGGGGCAAGACTGGGTTTGCTCCCTGCCATGGTGTGCCGCATACAAGCTGGCCTGAGGGCCATTACTGATGGGCTGCTTGCCGATGAAACTCGGCGTGATAGCTTTCCCAGGGTAGAATTACCGTACCTGTATTTGATGGGATAGTTAATTCTCCATAACCCCAGGGTGATGTCTTCCGGATCTGGCAGTAGTTCGGGGAGTAGTTTCTTGCTAAATTACAAGAATTCTTCCTGGAATGTGACCATAGTTTTAGACTGTCGGCGGGCACTGAATTTTAGTCACAGCTGGAAGCTCTTCTGCACTGTCCCCTCTGTACATCTCAATCAACAGGGAAGCAGACTTTAGGATTTGGGCTACGGGAAGACCGTTCTTTCTTCTGAAGCTTTTAATTGGTTGGTCTGTATTAGACCTTCCCATTTACTGTACAGAAGTGAAGACCAATGCTTCTTGGAGCCCTACCTGCCTAGTCGGTTTACCAGGCAGTTTGGGTATGACCAATTGCATGTGGGCAATGTCGTCACTAGCTTCAGGTCCAGGGGTGGGCTCATTGATGGAGCGAGAGGATGGCGATACTTCATCATGGGTTGCACTGAAGTAATTTTTATTGTGCCCGTCATTTCACTCTCCACGGAGCTGCGCATCCTCCACTCGTATGCCCAGTTTTATGTGGCAACCAACACCTTCCATCGCAATTTTGATATGCGTGGAAGTTTTAGGATGCCCTCCTCCAAGTCTGCGGGAAGAGACGAAATCCCCTCGGTCTTCTCTGACGAGGGTGAAGATTCCGTCAATCCAGATGAACCTTTGTTGGCGGTACCGAGGGGTGAAATACCTCCGCCTGCAGGGCCTCTGGTCATCTCTGGTAAGTGAAGGGCTCCTGTTCTAAAGGAGACTTCCCCTCGCAAGAAGAAGAAGACGGTTAGTCGTCCTGTCAGGACTTCCCACCCTGAGGTTCCTAGAAGTGAACCTGCTGTTCCCCTGCTGGGGATGATTCTTCGATTAGAGGTTCCTCGCCTTTTAGAGAGGGAACCTCCACAGTTCCGGCTGGTGGTGCCGGAGAATCCCTGCTTGAGGCTGTTATCGCTGCTACCGCCTCAGGTAGTGGTACGAGATCGCCTACGAGGCCGAGCCAGATAAGGATATCTTTATCCAGACCAGCGACGGAAGAAACCCCTGCCTCGTCTGTAAGTATACCCAACGAGATTCCACCTGATGAACCTCGATTGGATCTGGGTGAAGATTCGGAAGAATACCTACCGATGTCAGTTAGCACACCCCCTTCTCCAGGTATGACAGCTCGCTTAGCATCATTAAGAAATGATTTAGCTGTACTGGCCGCAGACGCGACATATATACCATCGGCAATAGATAAATGTCGTCTTTACGCCTCTTTTTAGAAGAATCAACATCATTTTGATATTAATTTTCTTTTGTCTTCTTTTCAGGGGAAGACATCTACGGGGAGGGTAGTGTTGATGCGCCTTTTGGCTCTGTTTCAGCTCCTGGCGATGACACGGAGGTGCCCGACTTCGCAGAGGAAATATTTTTGGGTACCGGCTTGCCCGAAATGGTTTCGATATCTCAAGAGGAGGATGAGCCTGTCATTGCGACAATGCCTCCTTTGAGTACGCCGGTCTCTTCGTCCGTTGTTGGCGCATCTTCTTTTGTCGCACCATCTGTTGGGGCGACGTCTGTGGCAACATCGTCTGCGGTCGTTCCCGGAGGGAGGTTCGCCAATATTGCAGCCACTCCCAGCATTCATTCGAATCTAGCCATACTGACTGAGAAGTATACTGGTATCTTCTACACCACCTTGAAAACGCTAATATCAATGGCATTGGAGAAGAATTTGAGCTTCGAGGCTCTGAGGAGGTCCTCTCAGTTTGCGATAGTGTCGATCAGAGAATTCAACGACACTGGGATAGCTGACACACTGGAGCAGATGGTTAATGGTTTGGAGCAACCCATTAATGAATATCTGCAGCTATCTCGAGGCAGTATTGACGGTCTCGTTCAAGCTCGGTATGACTCCCTGACTGCAGAGCTTGCTGGGCAAATGGAAGCTCTGGACAAATTTGTCCAGGAACAGCAGCAGGAGATAGATCATGAGCGTACCGAATTAGAGTATGTCATTCCTCAGCTGACTCAGTGCGAAGTCGAATATAAGGAAGAGACAGTGAGGATCCGCAGATTGAGAGATGAACTCACTCAAACGAAGGAGAAGGCTCTCTCTTTGTCGGCATCTCGAGACGTGCTGAAGCATCGAATGAAGACTGCTCAACAGAACCTGACGCATATGGGTGTCATCCACGCAGGTTTTGCACATGCTCGGTCCGAGCTATCTGCTTTGAACAATAATGCGGCAAGGTTGGAACGGGCTCGCGCCGACGTCTTGAACTCCAGGGATGAGAGAATGGCTGCTCTGGCATGACAGATTCGCGACCTAACTGCTCCCCCCAAATGATGTACTCCCTTTTTTTTGCTTTTTAATATAATTTTGCTCTTTCTGGGAATAGTAAAGAGACTTTTATCTGACTTTGTGGACCCATCATTTTGGAATATAAATGACAGGTTTGGGTGAAAGTGATATCAGATGTAATATGGACGTGATATACTCTTGGCAAGCTTCAGTTGGACATATCTATTCAGAGGTTATATGGACATGATAGAATATGCTTCCACTAAAATTTGTATATAAAACACTATCAGAGGTAATATGGACGTGATAGGTCTTGAAGTTCCAAATTAGTTAAACATATCTATTCAGAGGTTATATGGACATGATAGAATACGATCCAACTAGTTTCGTTTTGGAAGTAGTATTGTCAGAATAAGATCTTCAACATACTCCATTTAAGCAAAGGAGGTTAAGCATAGTACCTTTACAGGAATTTGCCGTTGATATGAGCCATTAACAAGTCTCCGTTAGGCTTAGCTAACTTGTAAGCGCCATTTGAGAACGTCGTCTCGATCACATAAGGGCCTTCCCATTTGGGCTAGAATTTACCCTTACTCTTGTGAGTAATAATCATTGGCCTTCTCACAGCTAAAACTAGCTCGCCAACTTTGAACACCCTTTCCTTTACTTTTTGATTAAAAGATTTGGATATGCGTGCCTGGTAGAACGCGATACGCTGTTGAGCTTGGAGGCATTTCTCGTCTAATCCTTCTAGCTCTTGAAGCCTTAATAGGTCATTCTTTTCTTGAGTCAACTCATTAGCCACTGCTATCCTGAGTGACAGAATTTGGACTTCGATGGGGAGAACTGCTTCACTCCCGTAAACCAATAAGAATGGGGTGCAACCTGTCGGTGCTCGTACCGTTGTGCAGTATGCCCAGAGACATTCTCCTAGCCTCTCATTCCAATCTCTCTAGTTCGAAGAGACGAACTTTTTTAAGAGTTTGATAATGGTTTTGTTGAAAGCTTTCGCCAAACCATTAGCAGCAGGATTATATGCCGTAGAGGCCATATTTTGTATCCGATTTTTATCGCAAAATTGATGAAACGCTTGGCTGATGAATTGAGGCCCATTGTCATGAATTATCCTCCGGGGTATCCCAAAGTGATAAATGACATGATGCTTGATAAAGTTGATCACATTAGATGTCTTCACCTCAGCAAGAGGGATCGCCTCTGCCCATTTGGAGAAATAATCCGTGATGGCCAGTATGAACCGGTGACCTCTGAAAGAAGACGGGTGAATAGGACCAATAATATCCATACCCCATGCTTCGAAAGAATAGGATGCAACCGTAGTATGTAGGTGTTCAGAAGGTTGATGTATAAAGTCTGCATGAACCTGACAGGTTCTGCATTGTCTTGCATACTTCATTGCATCTGTGATCATAGTAGGCCAGTAATAGCCCATTCTCCTTATACGATCCTGTAGCTTAGGACCGGGTTGATGCACTCCGCATATGCCATCGTGAGCTTCACGGATAATTCGCTGTGCCTCGTCATCGGAGAGACATCTCAATAGCAGACCGTCGTAGGTCCGGCGATATAGACACTGTGAAGACGCATCAAAATAGAAGCGTAATGATCGTCTTTTGACGGATACTGCTCCTTTATGGTCCTCCGACAAGATTCCGTATGCACAAAATCTATAAAGGGACTTCTCCAGTCTCTCTTAGGAGGATCGGTGTTCACAGCATAGCTGCGTTCTATGTGAAAGTTGTTTTTCACACAGAATAAATCTCTGTTAAGAAGGATCACTGAATTCTGCTTTCTTATAGGAATAGCTAAATCTGCAGCTAGACTAGCTAGGGCATCAGCTTCCAGATTCTGAGATTGGGGCACATGTTCTAGGAAGAATCCTTTGAATGTCATGGCTATCTTGACCATTGCCCGGTGATAGGGGATGAGGTCTGGATTCCGGACTTCATATATTCCTCTGACTTGATTGACGATCAGCAGAGAATCACCAAAAGCTTCAAGATATTCGACGCCCAATTCTTTAGCGACTTGGAGCCCGATTAGTAGAACGTTATACTCCGCCACATTATTAGAACAGGGCTCGCTAAGAGAATATGCTCGATAGATGACGAGTTTATCAGGAGTAACCAGGACAATTCCTACTCCTGAAACCATATTTCCCCTGGGACCAGTCCTGGAGGCACCATCGAAGAATAGTTGCCATGCATCACTTTCCATTACGGAATTACATTCTGCAACTTCGTCGGGAATATCCTCGTACAATCTGGAGGTTTTTGGGATCGGATAAGCAGCTAGGAAATCAGCCAACGCTTGGCCTTTGATGGACTTCTGAGGGACGTACACCATGTCATACGGTGTTAATAACATCGCCCAAGTCGCGAGTCAGGAATTAAGAACGCTTGGCTTGTTCATCAGTACCCAAAAAGGATTGATCCTGGAGATGATATGAATAGTCTGGCCCATGACATAGTGTCACATTTTCTGAATAGCGAACATCAGAGCCAAGCATTCTTTTTCTACTGGACTGTACCAGTGTTCAGCTCCGACCATTATCCTGCTTAGATAGTAGATAGCCTGTTCATGACCCACATAGTTCTTCTGTGCGAGAAGAACTCCCAGAGAATGATCCATCGCTCGAACATACATCAAGAATGGTCCTCCTATGACGGGAGGCACAAGAACTGGCAGATTAGTGAGG
Source organism: Iris macrosiphon (assembly GCA_036927795.1). NCBI lineage: Eukaryota > Viridiplantae > Streptophyta > Magnoliopsida > Asparagales > Iridaceae > Iris > Iris macrosiphon. The sequence continues at coordinate 63,723,237 of JAYESA010000005.1, forward strand.
TAGCATTTAATATCATTAAACGCTTGCTGACAGGTTTCGTCCCATACGAAGGATACACCTTTCTTCATGAGACGAGAAAAAGGCTGACATCTCCCAGAGAGGTTGGATATGAATCTGCGGATATAAGCCAGACGACCTTGAAATCCTCTGAGCTCTCTCAGATTACGGGACGGTCGTATTTCTAAGATGGCCTTGACTTGATCAGGGTCCACTTGAATGCCTTTAGCGGTAATGACAAATCCCAGGAATTTGCCACTAGATACCCCCAGAAAGGACTTTGTAGGATTCATTTTGAGTTGATGTTGGCACATCAATTCAAATACTGTCTTCAAGTCTTGGATGTGATTATCCTTGAGGCAACTTTTGACAGCTACATCGTCCACGTAACATTCCACTATTTTGCGTAAATGCTCATGGAATATGTTACTCATAGCCCGTTGGTACGTAGCCTTGGCATTCTTCAATCCGAAGGGCATGACCGTATAGCAATATACCCCCAATGGTGTCCAGAAGGCAATATGCTTCTCGTCTTCAGGATGCATCTTGATTTGATTGTATCCCGAGAATTCGTCCATGAAAGACATACGTTCAAAACCGCATGTATTGTCAATCATGACGTTTGTAATAGAAAGAGAAAACTCATCCTTGGGGCAGGCTGTATTCAGATCTCGATAATCGATGCAGACACGTACTTTCCCATTTTTCTTCATGACCGGGACAACATTGGCGACCCAGTCAGGATGTTGTTCTTCCCGAATAAAACCGCAGGCTATCAACTTCTTGATTTCAGCTTCAATGGCGTCCATCATATCCAGGCAGAACTGGCATTGGTGTTGCTTCACAGGCTTTGAATCGGGCAATATATTGAGTTTATGAGTAGCCACCTTTGGATCAAGACCCAGCATATCCTCATAATTCCACGCAAAGTTATCGATATATTCTTTTATCAGCTGGATAATTTCTTCCCTTTCTTCTTCGGAAAGATTGTTACTGATAAATATCTGGCGAAAGTTCATCCCCAACATCAATCTGGATAACTTTATCTTCAGTAGGAGGTTCTCTCTGCTCGAACCAGAGTTCCCATTGTGTATCCATTTGCTGAGCCCAAGAGTCATTCTCAAACGCTTCAGATTCTCGTTCGTCTGCTTCGAAGGAATTTGCCACTACCGTATTTACTGATAGTGTTCGTTCGAGAGCATCAGATGAGTCGGAGGGCGACGAGCCATTTTGAAAAGAGGAAAAGATATCCTCGTTTGACTCAGAAGTTGCAAGGAAGGCGGTGTACCCTAACCCAAAATGAGTTCGTTGACAGTAGGGATCGCCGTGCAGTGACATTCATCTGCCTTTCCCGTAGTTGAGACCTGGTTCCAGCTTCAAGTCTTAACCCATACTTTGCATGATCTTCAAAGCTTGCGGGCTGTATCTGTGAACTTGTATTTTACCAGCATCGTCATCGAAAGAATCTTCTTATACAGTCGGTTCATTGCACATGCGGCCGAAGACTATTGAACGCTGACTATTGCAGGCAGGCGGGACAATGAAGATAGAATCCTCATATGGTCCATATGTCGTGATGACATTAGATGACGACGCTACTTCCCACATATACGGATGATAGGAATCTATAGCTTCTAAGAATTTTTTTGCTATAGGTTCTATGTCGTCATGGGGAGAGGATTCCTGATTTGGAATTTGAGCGTCAATATACTGGAAAAGAGGACCTTTATTATCATCAGAAACCATGTTCCTGGTTGTATTTACATCAATCGGCTGCCTGTTGCGCCGAAGGTTGATGACCAAGGGTGGAGGCTTCTGGTTTGAAGTGATCACTAGAGGATCACCTCCTTTTCCTGACCTGGTTTTGTTCAGGTGGATAGCCATAGGCTCCATAATTTTTGGACGAGTAGTTTGCCCTTTCACCTTGATTGACAGAGGTTGCTCGGCAGAGGGTTCTTCTGGCTCCCGGTGGGATTCATTCTCTGCTTCGCCTGACACCTTCTCCATGTAGTCTTGAGTGTACAACATGGCATCAGAGTAGTAGGATTCTACTCCTTTAAACGGGTTCAGGTCAGCAAACTCCGTTTGTTCTGTTCCCTGGGCATCTACGTATTTAAAGCATTGATGTAGAGATGAAGGAACGATGTTGTGGTCATGGATCCAAGGTCTACCCAGCAGAATATTGTAGGATACCTCTGAATCAATGACATAACATGTAGCCACTGATCTGAGGTCGCCAATCTGGATCCTCAGGCGAATTTTCTCCAATGACTTACTTTTTCTGGCGTTAAAACCCACGATTGTAGTGGTAGTGTAAGCCAATTTGCTGGTAGGAATCCTCAGCGGTCTGAGCAGACTATGAGGAATGATACTGATTGATGATCCCGAATCTATGTAAATCCGGTTGACCTCCATGGAACCGACGTACCCGATGTAATAGAGGGGTCTGTCATGCCTGTTATGTTTTAACAGCATGTCATCTTGAGTGAAAGTGATATTCGGGACCACCTCCATCATACTGTGGCATTGAGGACATGCCATGGGTTCTTCGTTAGGGGACTTGATCTGGGTTAAGTATGCATTCGCCTGCATTAATGCTTTACTTAAGGCTTGACGAGTGTTTTGGGAGAGCCTGAGTAGTTCGAAGATGGACAACCTGGCTGGTGTATTGGCCAATTGGGCCAGGATGTCGAAGTTGTATGGCTTCTCTAAACCTTTGTTTTGAATGTTTTTCAAAGGTTTATCGAAGCGTACTTCTTTTTGCTTTCCTTTATCCGTCGAAGTTGGTCTCGAAGGACCGGCCTCTGGTATGGCGGGTTCCAGTTCTGAAGGCTTGGCATCTGAAGCGTCTGCCGATGCATCTTTCGGACTTGCTCCATAGTCCTTGAGGTAAGCTTTTCCTGAACGGGTTCCAGTAGCCAAAACCTCGTCTTCTGATGCCGAGTGTACTGTAACCATGTGACATGGTTTATGCTTCGAGTTCTTCTTAGACTTAGCCTTAGCAGCTTGAGTCTCTTCCTCGATTTCTGACACTAGATTTGGATGAACCCATATGATCTCGCCCCGATAGGTAGTTAGGGGTACCAGGTCATAATTTTGACCCCTAGCTGGAGGGACATTAACGATGTTCATCGTTGTCCGGGAAATAGGTGTAACACCGTCCAAGACTTCTTGGGAAGGCAGATTGCCAAATTACAGAGAGATCATGTTGGCCGTGACCATCTTCTCGTTGTTGCGCAGAGTGATGGCCTTAGCATCGATCAGCTCCTGGATCTTCCTCTTCAGTACATAACACGCCTTTGTAGGATGGTGTATGTATCTATGGAAGATGCAGTACTTGGGGTTATTAGTACTGCTGACTTCATTAGGCCGCTTCTCCTCAGGAAGGGTAATCTTGCCGCTTTTGACGAGACACTCGAATATGCTCGAAATATCGTCGTCGTCGAAAGAGTATACTTCAATGGGCCTGAAAGTCCCAGGTTTCGTCTGTGTGGTTGCCGTAGTCTTCTGCCTGGACGTATTGATCGCCAGAGCTTCTTTTCCTTTGGCACCACGAGGATGGTCGATGTTGGAGAATGACCTCTTGCCTCTATCAGAGGCAGAGATCATGATGCCATTATCACGCGCCTTCCGACTGTTGTTCTCGGCAGCTATCGCTGAGATGATGAACGAGGGCCAATCATCGAACTGATATGGTCCTGTGAACACCGAGATCACAGGAAGAAGTTTCTTTCTGCAAATGTCCACCAATGTAGAGTCTGGAACTCCGGGAGGCATTTGCAAAGTGGCTTGACAAAAACGTTCGATGAAAGTGCGAACGTCCTCTTTTTCCTTCTGCTTCACTTCGATGAGAGAGGACATAGACATGTCCATCCCTCCCTCATAGAATCGTGCGAAGAATAAAGCCTTGAAGTCTTCAAAGGAAGTAATGTAGTTGTCCGCCAGACTACGGTACCACTGATAAGCCACTCCCGAGAGACAGCCCTTGAACACCCGAGTGAGGAGGGCGTCATTCCCCTGTAATAACACCGTCATCATACTGAAGTAGTTCATGTACTAACTCGGTGATATTTTTCCCCCGAACAAAGCCATTGTCTGTAGTTTGTATTTAGGAGGGAAAGGGGCCTCATCCCAGATAACTGGATAAGGCTGGTTGATTTCCAATTTCTTGAGCTGATCTTTGTACTTCAAGGCATCAAATTGGGCTTTCAACTCCCGTACTGCCTGTATCATATTTTTAGCCGGTAGCGGAACTACGGAGTGGTGAGAAATCGGTTGCATCGCGACTCCAACGGGAGGTAATATATTTTCCGAGTGGGGAAGCGGAGGAGCTGCTGACTCCTGATCTAGAGCAGGCTCTTGGATTGCGTTGGATGGTGGTAAGTCCACCCCCACACGTATCTGAGTTGGAGGGACCGATGCTTGAGCCATAGCAGCAGTTTGTTGAGTCAGCATCATCTGGTGCATGCTCTCCATCATGGATTGCATCTCTTTCAGAGATGTCTCCAGTACAGCAATGCGTTGCTCAGTGTTCCCCTGTGGGGAAGCTTCCTCGCGTTCATCTCCAATGGCATAAACTTTCATCACCCTGGGTATCATTGAAGGATTAGTATAGGTCTCTGTAGAAGTTGACTCTATACTTTCAGCATCTGATTCGGGAGACTGGCGACCCCCAGCATCGGAATCAGAAGAGTACGAAGCCGGTTGTCGTGACCTCGAACGGGTGTTTCGGAATACCCCAGCTTTAGTGTTGAGCTTGTTGAATCTCCTTCGGCTCGGAGTTCTAGAGGGATGACGTCTTAAGTTCGATCTTCCTCTAGGTATGTGTGAAGCCATATTCACTGATGCATGTGTGGGCTCTTCTTCCTGGAAAGACGGAGAGTAGCTCAACCGGTCGAAAACAGACCGTTTTGCTTCAGAACAATAATAATTAACTACAATCCTATGACTATTACAATAGTGCTCCCTAGGAGGCGTAATAGATATGCTGGAAGATCCCCTATCCTTGCATTTCTGGATCAGATACTCACGCAGGTCAGGAGGGTTTATAGAAGAAGATGGCTTATTCCTTTTGTTCACATCAGTGGGTATACGGATGTTGGGAACCATAGTTCTCCCTGTGCCACCCGTATACAACATGTTGGCCATCTGGGTAGCGGATAATCCCCGAGGAGTGTGTCTTTCCGCAAACTGAGCCTTCTTTACGCTGAGGGGCTTCACCTGGCGTAATTTGGAGCTCTGCTCAGGTTGGCGTAAAGGTGAGGAGGTCCTCAGTCGGCCATCAGCTTCTCGCGTAATTTGGAGGGCGGGCAGATTCTTCCCTTGCTGCCGTAAAGGCCAAGAAGTTGAGCAGTCCACCACTTGCTTTCCCTTGCGTAGATTGCAGGGATCATCTGCTTTTTCGCGAAGGGCAGAAGCATTTTTACGCGCGGAGCGCGTTTGGAATTTCTGATTTGGCGCTAAGGCATTGTCAGAAATTATGTCTGCCACGTCATCGACGGGAGACTGGATTTGACGTGCAGAGCGCGGAGTAGACTTCTGGACTAGCGCTGAGGCATCGTCAAAAGTTTTGTCTACCACGTCAGGGACGGGAGACAGAGTTTTACGCGCAGAGCGTGAAGGTTGTGCAGCTACAACCTGGCCGGTCGGAGAGATCGAAGAGTCGGCAGGAATGGTAGGGGATGTGTTGGGCATCCAGACCTTACGCATCTTCCTGTTGTCTTGGACAGAGAGAGAGAGTGAGAGCTACCCCATGTTCGAAGCATATCTTCGTAGGAAGACTGGTCGAACTGGACGACCAGGGTCTTCTTCACGGATCTTACGGATATTGCATCGTGTTGAGCAATTGCTTTCTCCTCGGAAGAGAAAGACGTCCCCAACAGAGTCGCCATCTTGTGTTTGATAATAAACGAAAGAAATAAGACGAGGTTTATACGAAACCCGCTCTTTGGTTCACAAACAAGAAGTACAATTAATCCTATACGAGGATGTCAAGTACAATTTTTAATCTGGGTAAATATTGCTATAGGAGTCTGATCTGTAGTCGATCACTTTGTCCCTTGGACCACACGATGATAAAGAAGTACCGTAGAAGACAGAAAGCAGCTTCGAAGGTTACAAAAGAGAGTGGATGCTCGATGCTAAGGTCGTCGATCACTACTCTTTGCCTGAGCTCTGGATTTTTCTCTCTCAAAGACTCTTCGACTCTTAGTTCCTTGACCTTCTCTTTTGATCTTGGAATCTTTGACCTTGGTTCTGACCTTCAGTTTTTCGACCCTGGACCTCTGTCGATAGAGGTCTCTATTTATATGGTTTTAGTGACAGTGACCATCCAGTCGGCGTAGAAGCCGGGTAGTGGAAAGTATAGCACCTTTTACGCGATGGTTACAATAATCGTTACCCACATATAAATGATCTTTTGAATGAGCGTGTGACGCGTGTCCCATCAAGAGATAATGCGTATAACTGCTGCGAAGATCATGGCATAAAAGCCACATAGGTAGTTATCCCTCGCGTATAAAAGGTTGGCATAGAAGCCAATAACTGTCACCATGGCGTAGAAGCCAAAGAGTTATCAAACCGGCGTAGAGGTCGAGCAGACGTAGAAGCCGAGTAGGCATAGAATCCGAGTGGACATAAAAGTCGAATGGGCGTAGAAGCCGAGCGGGCGTAGAAGATAGCTGATCCTCCTTCCTTGACTGAGGCTTTGAGCGAATTTTGGCCCGAATAGCTTTAATACGCATCAATGCAAACGTATCCTGAGTTGGCGTATTCCAAGGAGATAGCGTACATCGTGCTCCCATAGCTGAGAATAGCCTGATGGCGTAATGTATAAAAGTGATGATGTGGATGTTTTAGCCGAAATTACGGCTTTTGGAGATATAATCAAATCTCTTGCATTAAATGCAGAGATCTGCCCCCATCCTGCGCATTAAATGCAGAGGCGTGTCTTGAAGATCTGCCACCATTCTGCGCATTAAATACAGAGACGTGCCTCGAAGATCTGCCACCATTCTGCACATTAAATGCAGAGACGTGCCTCGAGCCCTATACGAAGAGCAGCTTTTGATGTGGTAGTCTGTTTATCTTCTGCGGAGCGTAAAAAGCTCACGTCTGCCTGTGTAAAACTAGGCAGCGTATTCCCTTGTATGCGTAAAAGCAGTTTACGCCGAGGAAATGTCACTAAAAGACAGTTTGGGTTACTCTGCCGCGCCATCATTACAACCGTCGTCTGGGTAGTCGTGCAGTACTCTTTGTCAGGAGTCAGACGTCAGGTTCACTGCATGATTTGACTGGTTTATTTCGAGGAATACGAAGCGTTCCTCGTACACTTCGATGCTGCATTAAAAGCGGATAAGTTTTACGCCATAAAGGCGATGTAGCACCCTTTTTACGCTGAAGCAGCCTGGACATACTGTGTTACGCGGATAGTCCTTGAGCTTATATTTTACCCTGTCCTTAGCGGAAAAGCTCTGGTGTACGCCGATGGCTCTGAAGTTATATTTTACGCTGCCCAGCACTAACATGCTGCGTATAGCTATTCAGCTTATTTTTCATGCTTCTACAGAGGGGAGGTTGTGGTCGAGAAGGAGGAGAGAGCAGGGAGGAGACGGGTTGTGGAGTGGTGGTGGTGAACGGCTCAGGGAGGTATTTAATGGCGATGGTGGTGATGTGCAAATGATGGCGGTGGCTGTCGTGGTTCAGACGGAGGTGCTATGGGTCAAGGGAGTTTAAGGTGGAGGAGGCTGTGATGGGGGTGATGGGGACGATGACGATGGAAGAAGGTTAATGGCGGTAGTGCAGGTCGAGGTCGAGGTGATGGGAAGACCGGAGAGAAGTCAAGCGGGGGAGAGGAGGATGGACGTCGGGGACGATAATGTGCAGGCGGTGAGGTTGGGCTCCAGCGAGGTCTGATCTGAGGGAAGATCGAGGCAGGGAAGGAGAAAATAGGAAGGAGGAGAGGAAGTCGTGCAAGTGGTAGTCCGGTGAGTCGTGTCGAGGGTGGAGGATGACGGCGGGGTCGTGACAGGCCTGAGGGATCCGACGAGTCGAGGAGGAGGATCGTGCTCAGGGAGGATATGGTGGTGATGTGCTGCTGACGAGGAGAAGAAATAGGGTGTACAGGGAAAAGAGCAGGGAGGACAGCTTCGGTCAGCGATTGGGGCTGCTCCGGCCGACGATTGGCAGAGGGAAGGAGGAGATGAACAAGAGGAGATGGGTAGGGGTCGGCTAGGTGTTTGGGTTGCAATAAAAAAAAGGAAGAGAAAAGGAAATAAAAATTGTATTTATATATATAAAAAGTAGGGTCTTGGGTTTGACCTAAGGGATTGGGCTTGGTCAACACCTCCTTGGAGTGGGCCTTGGCTTGTCATGTAGGTATTCGAGGGCTATAATTTGCATTATTTAAAATGCAAGGCTAGGGTTAGATGAGGGAGTGAGGTTGAGTGTTGCACATTCCAAAAATCATGAGAAAACTTCATATGAAGGGAAAATAGGTTTCTTCATGTATTGAGTCCAATGGTGTGGACACCTCAATGTACTTTTTGCATAAAAGCGCCCAACAATTAGAAAATTACACAAAGATGGAATTTTGATTAAATTAATTAAAATTAATATGATAGGTGTTCTAAAATTAATTAGAAGTACATGGGACTAAAATTAGGTAGAACACAAGTATCATGGATATAGAGGGCTCAGAATAAAATATTATCATAGTTTGGGGTTGTACTAAATGGGTCAAGATTGTGTCTCCAATTTCGATTGGAACGCACAAGGTTACAAAGTTAGATTTATTTAGAATTAAATATAAACATTTGCGACGAATATTGTGCGACTAAAATAAAGCACAAATAGACAAAGTTATGAGTTACACAAGAGTCAAAATAGAAGACTGACACATCTAGGATAAGGGTGTAAAATTTGTAGGAAGGCAATGGCTAGTGTAGTGCTCCAATTATCGAAGCAACGGTAAGGTGCACTAAGTGATATAAATATTATAAAATCATCTAAAACACAATGTTCTATTTCTAATTGGATTCAAACTAACCCTAGTCTCACTATCTAAGCTAAGTAGGCCTAATTTTGGGTGAGGGGGTTTACAATCTACCCAACTTAAAACAATTTCATCCTCGAAATTAAAATAAGGCATGGTTCTCTCTATCTAATCTTACTTGGTCACAATCTAAAAAGAATTCATCTCAAGTTAACAATGCAACTTCTACCAAACTTAGAATTTATCCATCTATCACATAAGGCTATACATTTAAGAAAAACTTTCTCAAATTATTTAATCATGTTATTCAATCCTCAAACATAAAAATATCTCTCATGTTTTATGCCCTTAATTACAAAATATAGTTACCAAGTAATGTGATTGGCCTATAGGGTATATCTAGTACTCTCAGTGTATCAAACTTATACCAAGCACGAACGTTTGTCTTTCCGAAATAGGGGAAGACGGAGAACAATAATGAAGAATTCAAGGAGGGGTGATAGTATACAAGTACGGGGTTCAAGGCGATCAAGGAATTCAAAAGGAATTGTCAAGGCAGTTGTGGATTGAAATCCTATTTTGGTACTTTCTATTCGCATGTTCACATCAGAAGAGTTATGTAACTGATGTGATATGCTTGGACCTGTCTAGAGGGCAAGTACATTCGTCTAAGAAGTTAAGTCAATTTTATCTCAATCCACATAAGTAGTCATGCGAAGAGCGAACCAGGCGCACTAAGGTTAGCTAGACCTTAATACACTGATTCTGATTAGACAATGTATTAGTGTATGCATCCAATAATACATATGTCATAAACAAGCTCAATAAAAGAATAAGCTTGCAAAACTAGGCTATAATAGCGGCATAAGTTAAGGTAGTACAGAAAATATAAATACGCTAGATTATGATGGAAGAAGGTATAACCTATATGGAGATATGGGTATAAATTACATGATTTAAAACTAAGAATAATCATCAATCACAATCTAAAAGAACAACTCAAACCATCAAGCTCTACCTACTAAGCACATAATTCAAAATTCAAGATTAACAACTATAATCCTAGCAAACTATATATCCTAACATAAAAAAAAATTACTTGGCCTACAATCATAAGTGTTAGGTGGCACGAATTAAAAGATGAAGAAAAAATTTTAGTCGTCGCACAAATAGCGAGCGTTAAGATTTCGGAGGAACAAGTTATGAAATTAAATAGAGTGGCTCTTGATAATATCATGGTTTCTTAAGGAAATGTGGTATGCTAATCTCTGTATTCGAGGTATGATCAAGAGAAATGTTATGTTCATTCCTCTTGGCTTCCTAATATACTGTCTGCTAATACCAAGAATCTAAATTTATAGTTCTCTAATACTATCTTACTATGAAAGTTAGGTTCAGTCCTAATATTAAATCTTGGATTTCTAGTGGTCCCTCAATACTAGGGTCAAACAATATGGTTAAATTTCTAACTAATCCTAGTAGTGTCTATACCACTCTCAAGTCATCCCTAATTATTAAGGGATAATGGTCAACTAATTTATAGGTATTGGATGCTAGGGTTCATTAGGTATTCTAAACATAGTGATGTGTCAATATTCTAGTTGTATTCTTAGTAGGAATGTCACCCTAATTATCATCCTAACAACAAGGATTCCTATATTCTAGCAGAAGGCTATACTCAAGGAGCTATTAGGGAAGCACACGAATCAAGGAGGATGCAATTATTTAAATAGAATGGATTGGAAGGAAGATGAGTCATAGTCAAATATGGATGAGATCATATACTCTAATCATATTTGCAGGCTTGCTCGGTACAATAACGTAACCGAGACAATATACTCTCGACCTGCATGGGCCACCACTAAAAATATGTCATGCCCCAGTCCCAAAATACGTAGGACTAGGAATACATAAGCATGCCAGCCGCATATATATGGCAACTTCAATATATGGAAACCATAACACATGCGTACGCTGTATTATGAACAATAATTCACAAGTGGTATATATATGTCACAAGTCACATGGTATAACTAAATCTCATCCATAAAAAATCATAAATAAATAAATAACCAATAACTATGTAACTAAATCTCAATATGAAGTATCAAAGGATGATAGTTGGGTAAAAACAAATCCACTGCTAAACTAGAATATAAAAGAAATAATATAAGTACATCAACTAACAATCAATGCGACTCGAAGAGAAGACCTCCTCGAAATATAAGTAGCAAGTCCGGATCTGCGCTCATGCTAAGTCATGAACATCTACACCTGAAAAGGGACCAGGTCCTCAGAGGGACATACAAGATACATAGAAGCATGTCAATAAAGTACTGAAAATAAACATCCAATGGGGTCGCCTAACCATCTATGTGAATGCAGTTTGAGAATAACTTTCTAACAAGTGGGCTATCTGGCCATAAATGGGATTGGCATGATTCTCTCGGAGAATCGGGGGCCTACAAAGCATATCGTCTTTTGAACGGCAGAGGCCGCCTGATAATATAGGGGTCATCATGACCGCGTATCTCCGGCGGAGCGTACGGGTTACATAAAAAGAAAGTACAAAGGAGCCCAAATGTCGTACTTGTTATTCTCCCCACCCCATGCTCTAAGCATGTCACATCCATGACACGATAATACCTCTAATAACTGCTAAGTCTCCTAACATGCAAAGTTTCTAACAACAGTTATTCCCTATCGTACGTCCCATATGTACAGGAGGCCAAACCCTGAACGCAAGTCCGTGATCTATATAAGACTCACACTCGTGTAACAACTGTGTCACGGCTAATGAAACCTAATGATGCCTCATGATAATGGGGTGGTCTCATAAACTAGGTCAACATGCATATACATAATAAAAATAAAATACGACGATACCGTTATTGCACCCAAGTTTCCTTGGACGCGCAGTTTATATAGCAGTTTAAAATATATGACTAAATAGACAGAAATAAAATGCATGCATCATATGGAATATAAATTATAGTACAATGGCAAGGTATACTTGCCTGGCAAAAAAGTTGTGTAGTACCAATAGTCTGCTCCTGAAGTCGCGTAGAACAATCCAATATCCTATATACATATAATATAATACAATACAACATCAGCCATTATACTAGCACATACACAACCATAATTATACTGGACTCAAAGGGTACGCTAGGGGTGATACTGGTCAACTAACAGGGTCAACTGTGTATCTAATTACGCGGGTGTCCTATATTAAATGATGTATCAAAATTAGACAGTCAACTAACATATGTCTCCAGTACGTTAATGTACACAAGGCGGTCAACTTGCAATCCTCAGGGTCACATGGTCAATACGGGATATCTGTAATTATACTAGAGTTATGTAGTATATATATACATATGTCATAACTATTACTAGCATATAATATAATACATCCATATATATTTATATATATATATATATATATATATATATATATATATATATATATATATATATATCAATTTAATTATAATACGCGTATGTATACGCATACGAGTTTGGGTTCACCGACACGGTCTGAAATTAACCAACTAAACTGAGCCACTATGCTAAAACCCTAAACTATTCACACAAGCACACATACACAATAGGAAAGGAGAGGGACAGGTTCGAACCTCGGGGTTAGCGTGCACGGGCACGGGGATCGAGGGTGACTGCTGCAGGTCATCTTCGACGAGGGCGACGGGTCCATGATGACGATGATGGTGATGACGAGGGTGATGCTATTGATGAGGATTATAATAATTAGGGTGATGATTAGGAATAATGAGGGTAATGATAATGATGATGATGATTATGAGGATGATCATTGGTGATGATGATGTTGATGATGAAGGGGATAATAATGATTAGGGTGATGATGATGATTAAGGGATGATTAGGATGATGATGATGATGATGAGATGATGGTTTAGGTTGTGATTATGAAGATGGGGATGATGATGAGGATGACGGGATTTGCTGCTCCGGCCAGGGCTCAGGCAGCCCGAGGAGAAGGAGAGTGGTGAGGGGGTCGACGAGGGGAGGTTGTGGTCGAGGAGGAGGAGGAGAGAGCAGAGAGGAGACGGGTTATGGAGTGGTAGTGGTGAACGGCTCAGGGAGGCGTTTAATGGCGATGGTGGTGATGTGCAGATAATTGCGGTGGCTGTCATGGTTCAGGCGGAGGTATTGTGGGTCGAGGGAGTTGAAGGTGGAGGAGGTTATGATGGTGGTGATGGGGACGATGATGGTGGAAGGAGGTTAATGGCGGTAGTGCAGGTCGAGGTGATGGGGAGACCGGAGAGGAGTCGAGCGGGGGAGAGGAGGATGGACGTCGGGGACGATGATGTGCAGGCGGTGAGGTCGGGCTCCGGCGAGGTCTGATCTAAGGGAAGATCGAGGCAGGGAAGGAGAGAACAGAAAGGAGGAGAGAAAGTCGTACAGGTGGTAGTCCAGCGAGTCATGTCGAGGGTGGAGGATGACGGCGGGGTCATGACAGGCCTGAGGGATCCGACGAGTCGAGGAGGAGGATCATGCTCAGGGAGGAGATGGTGGTGATGTGCTGCTGACGGGGAGAAGAAAGAGGGTGGATAGGGAAGAGAGCAGGGAGGAAGGCTCCGGTCGGCAGTTGGGGCTGCTCCGGCCAGCGGTTGACAGAGGGAAGGAGGAGATGAACATGAGGAGATGGGTAGGGGTCGGCTAGGTGTTTGGGTTGCAATAGAAAAAGAAAGAGAAAAGGAAATAAAAATTGTATTTATATATGTAAAAAGTAGGATCTTGGCGTTGACCTAAGGGATTGGGCTTGGTCAACACCTCCTTGGAGTGGGCCTTGGCTTGTCATGTAGGTATTCAAGGGCTATAATTTGCATTGTTTAAAATGCAAGGCTAGGGTTAGATGAGGGAGTGAGTTTGAGTGTTGCACATTCCAAAAATCATGGGAAAACTTCATATGAAGGGAAAATGGATTTCTTCATGTATTTAGTCCAATGGTGTGGACACCTCAATGCACTTTTTGCATAAAAGCGTCCAACAATTAAAAAATTACACAAAGATGGAATTTTAATTAAATTAATTAAAATTAATATGATAGGTGTTCTAAAATTAATTAGAAGTACATGAGGCTAAAATTAGGTGGAATACAAGTATCATGGACATAGAGGGCTCAGAATAGAATATTATCATAGTTTGGGGTTGCACAAAATGGGTCAAGATTGTGTCTCCAATTTCGATTGGAACACACAAGGTTACAAAGTTAGATTTATTTAGAATTAAATATAAATGTTTACAACGAATATTGTGCGACTAAAATAAAGCACAAATGGACATAGTTATGAGTTACACAAGAATCAGAATAGAAGACTGATACGTCTAGGATAAGGGTGTAAAATTTGTAGGAATACAATAGCTAGTGTAGTGCTCCAATTATCGAAGCAACGGTAAGGTCCACTAAGTAATATAAATATTATAAAATCATATAAAACACAATGTTCTATTTCTAATTGGATTCAAACTAACCCTAGTCTCACTATCTAAGCCAAGTAGGCCTAATTTTGGGTGAGAGGGTTTACAATATGCTTCTATGTATCTTGTTACGTCCCTCTGAGGACCTGGTCCCTTTCCAGATGTAGAAGATCATGGCTATTCGCAGGAGCACAAATCAGGACTTGCTACTTATCTCTCTTTCGAGGAGGTCTTCCCTTCGAGCCTCATTGATCATTATATGTACTTATTTTATTTCTCTTATATTCTAGTTTGGTAGTGGATTTGTCTCCACCCAACTACTTGTTCTTATCAAGCATCTTATACTTGATTCAGTTATATAGTTGATTGGTTATTCATTTATATTTGATTGTGGATGAGATTTAGTTATACCCTGTGACTTGTAACAAATATATACCACTTGTGAATTGTTATTCATAATACAGCGTACGTATGTGTTATAGTTTCCATATATTAGAGTCTCTATATACATACGGCTGGCATGCTTACGTATTCCTAGTCCTACGTATTTTGGGATTTGGACGTGACACTACGTTCACCATGCGACTAAGGACTACTACACGCTCAAGCGGTACATCTAGCGCATGTTTAACACCAAGGCCCTAACCTTGGACTTCGACGACAAGACGGTTGTCGCCAACATGGTGTTCCTCCAATTTGGTAACTTCCCTGCGACGGATACCCAGGACGGAGTCATACCGATCTCGAGGGAAACAATGGAGGTAGTCAACCTTCCACCAGCTCGTGACCAAGCAGCTGGGCTGATACCTCTTATTATATCCCGGGGCAAGATCATGTGGGTCCACCCGGATCTTGTCCCAGACTTGACGCAACAAGGAGCGCCTTCCGCCATCAGGCCTAAAACGCAAAAAATAAGTCCCGCGGTTTCTTCCACAGTTGAGAAGGCCCGGGCAGAGGCAACCAGGCTGGGCCTTGTATACCAGCTAGATTATGAAGCTCCTGGCGTCAATGCACCTCCACCTACTGCACCTGTCACGTCTGATCCGGGTCTATCTTAACCCCAACCAGTGGACAAGTCTAAACAAAAAGAGGGATGCTTCGACAAGCCATTGCGTAAAGAAATGGCTCATGAACTGGAAAAGCCCTATAACTTTGACATTTTGGCTCAACTCGCCAATACCCCGGCAAAGTTGTCACTATTTGAGCTTCTCCGACTCTTCAGAGACACCCGGAATGCTCTAAGTGAGGTATAGCAAAATGCGCCTACCTGGCGCAAGTCAAGCCGTCAGTAGAGGACCCTGTCGTATGCCCCCCCTGCAACAATGTGAGGGAGGCGGTGCCCAACATCACATTTTTGCAATATGACATGTTGCTAAAAAATAACTGGCATAATCGTTCCATGTCCTACACGTGGTACATAGGTGCCATCAATATGGACCGGATGCATATCGATCCCGGTTCGTCAATCAGCATCATCCTACGGAGTCTGCTTCAGACCTTGGGCATTTCGATGCATAGCCTGACAGCCACCAATACTTCCATCACTGGTTTCACCATAGAAAGAAGGTACCCTCTGGGCAAGATCTGCCTAGAATATCAAATTGGCGACTTGAAAACCGAAATTACTTGCTACATCATAGACGTGGACGTATCCTATAATGTCCTGTTGGGACGGCCATGGATACACGAATACATGATCATGCCATCAACACTACACCAATATCTAAAGTACATGGACGATCATGGCACGGTCAAGACGGAGTTCGCAGATGTCGATCCTTTCAAGGGGATTGAGGCCTACTACTCCGACGCACTCTTATACAAGAAAGTCCACCAAGATGAAGGTGGCAATGATATTGACGATTAGTCAGAGGCCGGGACAACATCAGATGAACCCTTAGGAGTACATCTAAAGACACACACTCCTGACACAACCTCTCCCCTTGTCCTAAAACTACACAGGAAGGCACCTGAACCTCTGATCGTTCACCTTTATAGGCCAAGTCGATCGCCAAAAGAAGATTTGGCACCATCCATTACACCCGAACAGCTAGTCGTTCGCCTTCATAGGCTGAGTCGACCGCTGAAGGATGCTCTGTTACCTCTTACCGCGGCTTACCTCTGGTGGTAAAGCTGCAAAGAAAATCTTCAAAGTCGTCTCTCGCACTAGGGGTAGATCACGGGAATAACGAGCTAGAGGAGTACGTAGCTGCTTACGAAGACATCCCTTCCCTCGATGATGTAATTCCTGGGAAAAAGATAACTTACTTTTATGAATAAAGGGCTATCTTTGAACTACTCTGAAGTTGCACACATAAGCACACTGTACTCTATGGAGCATGGTCTGGACATGTAGCTACAGACAAAGGTGACTACCACCCATGCTGTAAAACAGGTTCTCCCTAGCCAAAACTCTCACTTCCTAGTCCTAGCCAGGAAGAGGGAAGACAGACTCATAATCTTCGGCAAAGTAGAGGGCCCTCGATCCGTCGTCCCTGAAGAACTAGATCTAGAGCCCAATACCGACAAAATATCACTCCACCGGTATAGCTCTCAAGCCAGGCATCTTATCTAGAAGATGGGGTACGATATGAAGACCACTAAGGGCTTAAACTATGGCAAAGGCCGAAGGCTGTCTCTGAGTCTACCAGCTTCTGCAGACAAATCCGAGGACTACTACTATAAGACCAAGCATGGCTTGGGGTATATAATGCCTCCCACTACCCCCGAGGGTTCAGATGAAGGAGACGAGGTGCACACTCAATCTTCACAATCTTCCGATTGGGACTCCGACATCAGTATCAGGGAGATGCTCAAGCAAACGTTATCTGCCAACATGGTGTCAGCTGACCCTGAGGAAGACAACGAAAATCTACCGGAACTCTTTGAGGTAGAACTGTAGGCCCAACGCCTAGACGCATAATAGGAGATACGGTTCGAACAACGAGAACCTCCTACCAAGGGCGAAGTCGTACAAGTCAATCTAGGCAACGAATCCTCCCCCAAACCTATCTTCTTCAGCAAAAGTCTGATTGATGAGGATCAAAAGTTTGTGCTATATCTTGTCAGGGAATACATTGATATCTTTGCCTGGAGCTACGATGACATGCCAGGACTGGACCCCCAAATCGTGATCCACAAGCTCAACATCTTGCCAAATGCTAAGCCTGTCAAGCAGCAGCAACAACGATTCTGGCCAGACATAATTAACACTATCGAAGCCGAAGTCAACAAACTGATAGCTAGTGGCTTCATCCGTGAAGAACAACATCCAGACTGGGTAGCCAATATTGTACCCGTCATCAAAAAGAATGGGAAGATCCGGATCTGTATTGACTTTCGTGATCTAAATGCGGCATGTCCCAAAGACGAATTCCCTCTTTCGATCACCGATATAATGATCGATAATACTTATGGCTTCGAGCGCATGTCCTTCATGGACGAATTCTTAGGCTACAATCATATCAAGATATCCCCTGACGATCAGAAGCATACATCGTTCTGAACGCCGATACGAGTGTATTACTACACAGTCATGCCCTTCGGTTTGAAGAACGCATGTGCTATATATCAGCGAGCTATGAGCACCATCTTCTGTGAGCATCTACGCAAGACGGTCGAGTGTTACGTCAATAAAATTATCGTCAAAAGTCAGCCCAAAGGTGATCACCTCAGGGACTTGAAGACTGTGTTTGACCTCATGCGTATGCACCAGCTCAAGATGAACCATACCAAATCTATCCTTGGAGTCTCCAGCGACAAATTCCTGGACTTTATCATCACTTCTCAGGGTATTCACATAGACCCCGACAAAACTAAAGCAATCCTTGAGATAAACCCGCCGAGGAACCTCCGGAAACTCCGCGGCCTCCAAGGGAGACTAGCATACATCAGAAGGTTCATATCAAACCTCTCTAGGCATTGTCAGCCATTCACCCATCTCATGAAGAAATGTGTCTCCTTTGTCTGGAATGAAGAATGCCAACGTGCATTCAACAATATCAAGGAATACCTATCAAACCCTCCAGTGCTGGTAGCCCCGATCTCGGGGAAGCCATTTATGCTTTATGTTCGTGCGATGGATCACTCCTTCGGCGCTCTATTAGCCCAGAATAGCGATGCAGGCCACGAGCAGGCCATCTATTATCTCAGCCGGATGATGGTTGGCTCGGAGCAAAGGTACACCCCCATCGAGAAGGAATGCCTTGCTCTGGTATTTGCCGTCCAGAAGACTCGGCAATATGTGACTGGATAGACCATTCATGTAATCTCACGAGTCAATCCTCTCAGAGTCCTCATGACCAAACCAGGGGCACTCAATTCCCGCCTGACTACTTGGGCGATGATACTGTCTCCAAACGAAATGGTGTTTGTCCCTCAGAAAGTCGTCAAGGGTCAAGCACTAGACGACTTACGTACTGGCAGCACATCCGGTGCCAGAAACCTCGAAACTCTATGACAAGATTCTAGACAAAGTGGCAAACTCAAACGTGACTTCATGCGAAGCTGTCTGGGGATGTTCTTCGATGGCACTTCGAGAGCAGGACCCAAAGACAATATAGTCGTCGAAGTTGGGATAGTATTAATCTTCCCCTATAATCTGGTAATTAATCAAGCTTATTCCCTCACGGAGCCAAACTCCAACAATGTGGCAGAGTACAACGCTTGCATTATTGGACTCCAACTTGCTAAACAAGTGGGGGTGGACTATTTAGAGGCATAAGATGACTCCAAGCTGGTAGTCAACCAAGTCTGAGGTAAATATGAAGTTTGGAATAAAAACCTAATTCCTTACCACCAAGATGCACTTGGCATTATCTTAACCTTCGAGGGATTCTTCATTGAGCACGTCTTTCGGCTGCAGAAAGTTGAGGCTGGTGTCCTGGCCAGCCTCGCTGCCTCCTTGGCATTTTCAGACAACACCCATCAGCTAATCATGGTGATCGGTCAAGAGTTGGTCTGTCCCAAAAATAACCTCTGCCTATGTCCAAGCTACATGACGGAAGTACACGCTGATGTCCAGGACTGGAGGCTTCCATTTATTGACTATACGGTCTATAGAATTCTCTCCGAGAACCCAAAGGAAGTCACATCAATCAGAAGACATTTCCTCTAACTATATTATGATACAGTTAACAAAATATTGTATCGTCGGTCCTACGACGACCTTCTGTTACGATGCCTATCGAATACATAAGTGAAGCAGGCCCTCTGCGAAGCTCATGACGGCGTTTGTGGCACACACCAACCCGGCCCAAAGCTACATGACCGTCTTCGGAGAATGGGTTATTACTGGCCGACGATGATAGCAGAGGCCATTGATTATGCGATAAAATGTCTGATGTGCCAAATCCACGTAGACTTCATCTACCAGTCCTCAGAATTCCTGCACCCAACGGTCGCATCTTGACCGTTTGAAGCGTAGGGGATGGACATTATCGGACCAATTAATCCACCTTCTTCTAAAGGGCATCGGTTTATCCTGGCTATAACCGATTACTTCTCCAAATGGGCGAAAGTCCTTCCACTTGCTAAAGTAAAGATATCGAACGTGACTAGCTTCATCAAACATCACGTCATATACTGCTTTGGCTTGCCACGAAGGATCATCCATGACAATGGTCCATAGTTCGTAAGTCACACATTCTACCAGTTTTGTGACAAAAATCAGATTCAGAATATAGCATCAACCGCCTATAACCCGGCAGCAAATGGTCTGGCGGAAGCTTTCAACAAGACCATCATAAAGCTACTCAAAACTTTTGTGTCTTCCAATAAATACAACTATAACGAGAAGCTGGATGAATGCCTCTTGGCCTACCATACGACGATCCCGACAACTACTGGCAATACGCCTTTCTTTCTGGTGTACAAAAGTGAAGCGGTCCTCCCGCTCGAGATCCAAATCCCTTCACTCCGGGTGGCACTCTCCAAGCAATTAATCGTCGATGACAATCACCGCCGATGGCTACAAGAGTTAGAAGCACTCGACGATAAACGTCTCTTAGCTCAACAGCGCATTAAGCTATACCAAGCATGTCTCTCGAGAGCCCTCAAAAAACGGGTGAAAAAGAGGACCTACCAAGTAGGTGATCTCGTCGTAACCGTAAAAAGGCCGATGGTTATGACCCACAAAACAGTCGACAAATTCCAACCCGAATGGGAGGGCCAATTCATCGTGGAGTTTGTATTCTCCAATGGCACCTACCGACTAGCAAAACCCAACGGCGACTTGCTCATGATGCCTATCAATGGCAAGTTCCAAAAAAAGTACTACGTCTAAGTTAGACTTCTACTGCCCTTTATCTTCAGCCGGGCAATCAAGATGTACAGTCCTTACACTCTTGGTTCTTCATCCCCAGCAAGTGCCTATGTGCAATATTTTTCCCTTCTTTATAAATTCCTGTAAAAGCCATCATCTGTATCCAGGAGTCCTGGATACGCAACGGATGATGGATCCTCAAAGTCTCCCCAGCGGAGCAGTCCTCAGGTCCACTCGCACACTCCCACAGTGACCACTCAAAAACCAATATCGTTAGACACTAGTCATGTTCATATTACCTCTGAGCTATCGTCCCACCAATCTCCCCAACGGAGCAATCCTCAGGTCTACTTCACTCTCGAATAGACCACACTAAAAAAATCACTCCTCAGCGAGTTTTTCGGATATTGGTTCATATTCATATTACCTTTGAACTATCGTCCTAATATTTCTCCCCGGCTGAGTTTGCCATGTCCATACTATCTCCAAGCAAAACACCCGGATCAAGGGGGCCATGGATCAAGATCGCCCTTGATCAACCCCTCGACAAAAAGAGCTACATCCGTCGACATTCTTTAGAGGGAAGAAGAAACGAAGCAAAGAAATAAATTTCTTCCTCTTGTCGCCTTTTTATAGGCTTCAAAGCCGCGTGAAGAGATCAAGGCAATGAACCAAGCAGTTATTCTGAAGCCTCAATTCGCGGGGTCTACTTTATTCTCCCTGGAAATGGCGGCCTCTCGAGCCCTACGTCAGGAGATGGCGCAGAATCTCAAAGGAGATCCACTAAAATATCAAAACAAATCCGTCAGTTAATGACGATTTGATAGCCTGGAAGTGCTCGCCCATGCGGCCCAACGTCCATGCAATCCAACGTCTATACGACCTTCCAGCCATGCGCCAAAAGTGCTTCTTCCTCCATGCTTCTTATTCAAAGTATTCCAAACTTATCAGTTTAAAAACTTTGAAGGGGTCTTGTAGAAGCATGGAAAATATGCATCCATGCAATCCTGCACTCCAAAACAAAAGCTCAGAAGAGATCAGACTATAGAGTCACCCTGCGGTCCAATAAGACGACATCCATACGTCCCAATCAGCCGAAGCATCTTTGGTTGCAGATGGACCTGTCTTGGCATCATAGCAATATGATTATCTCTGAAACAGGATCCTGACAAAGAAAATTTTCTAAATGTCTCAAAAGACGTGAACACACTAAACAATAGAGGTCTCACGTCAGCACATAACTTCATTCTCGATGGATGTGCAACACCACGTGTACAACACAACTGGCCCTATGCGTCCCAGACTATACGCGTCCCATGTGTCTCTGGTCCCATACGTCCCAGACTCCATACGTTTCATACATCTCTGGCCCCATACGTTCCATCCGTCTATGGCCCCATATGTCCCAAACTCTATGCGTCCCATACATTTTTGGCTACATGCGTCCCAGGCTCCATGCGTCTCTGGCCCCATGCATCCCATGCGTCTCTGGCCACATGTATTTTAGACTCCATAAAGACTAAATCTTGTTATTACGACAAAAGTGATTATCTCTAACCAAGTGCGGACTATGTGTCAAGCTAACCAAGTCATGCCCACAAAGGACGAGAGCTACCCAGATTTTCTACAATAGAAAATCTAAACAAGCGCCCATGTAACAGCTCGACATGCTCACGGTTATAGTTGCACCTTGTTAAGAAGGGACATGTGTCACCCTCCAGCATCAATGCAACCAAACATATGCGCGCCCAGGGATGACTATAAATAATAGGATACCACACCCATACAAGACGAACCTACAGTCAAGCAAGAGAGAAGAACTTCCTCCTCCTGCATCGGATTGTCCATGGAGTAAAGGAGACGCCATAGCACTCCTTGTCCATCGTCACCTCCCACTTCAAAAAAAATATTGTACTTAGATTGTCCGTCCAGGACCTCTTTGTACTTTATTTCCTTTGTTGATTAAATTAAGCTTTTTTTAGAAATTTCAAATTTAATGGCGAACAACTCCGGCTATGCTGGAAGAGATAAATGAAAACCTCAGACTCTCTATTCGGACCTTCAAAATATTTTTGAAGTAAGGGGTCGAGGACGTGCTGGAGCACAACAAATCCTTTGCTTGGGAAAAGCACTTTGTCGAGGGCTGGGTCCATTCTCTGAGGGGTCTCCCCGGTTTTGACCAGATGATCGACCTCCTGGGCTAGAAATTGATGGATGTGAAGTGATGCCTGATGGAGTTACGACAGTATCTGTCACCACCCCATTTCCAGAGCCGGGTATTTTTTTTTAAATTTAGTTAATTGTGCATTATTTTTTAATTAATTGTATTTATATTTAATTATTGATTGTATTATTTTTATATTGATTGTTTTAGGATTTTGGCTAGCCTGGACCCATGTCCGACCCAGCCCACACCCTTATGAGACTTATTTTGGGTTTTAAAATATTTATTATATTTTTAGAAGGTTAGTGGGAGAGATTTGGAGCTAGTTTGAGTGCTTTTGGAGTCCGGAACCCGAAACCAAGTGAGTAGGGGCATTTTGGGAATTTGGTGACTTATGTACCCATTTAATTCTACATGGTCGGCCTACCTATCCCCCATTCCCGACCACAGCAGCCAAGGAGCAGCCTCTTCTCCTCCTTTCTTCATTCCACTCTTTCTCTTCATTCTTCTTCTTCTCCACTTCTTCTTTCTTCTCCTTCTTCCTCCAAAGTAAGTTTCTCTTCCTTTTTCTTCCTTCTTTCTTCCATTCCTTCTTCTTAATTGAACCCTAATCCTACATTTTTCCCTAACCTAGGTGGGTAGAGCCTAGATTTGGTGTTGGAGCTTGGATTGGGAGCTTGGAAGCTAGTTGAGGAGGATTTGGAGCATTTTTGAGATTTTGGCTTGGGATTCCAACTCCCAAGAGGTAAACCCTAATTTTTCCCCTTGTAATTATTTTTATATAGTATAATTAATAGTTTAGAACCTTCCTAGACCCTTAGGCTATCCATGGAAGGAAGTTGGAACTAGTTGGGTAGTGTTTGGAGACTTTAACACTAGATTTTGTGTCAATTTCGGGTGGAATCCGAATTTGGCCCAATTTTGGGTGATGCCCTAGGTTAGACGGACCTAGGTAGACGTTGTCGGATGTCTTGAGGGTGAGTGCATGTCTCCGTTCGGACACGGGAATCCGTGTCGCGGAGAAACGGGCGTTTCGGGCAAATTTGGGGCTTTTCGTCGTCGCCGATTCTAAGTGCGTGTGCGTTTCTGCCACGGACCTAGAATCGACGCGTTAGCACTTTTTCTAGGATCTAGGCATCGTTTAGAGCACGTAGGTAAATTTTGGGCCGATTCCGAGTTTGTTTGGTGTGCGTTTCAGGAGGTTTTCCGAGCCGCGCACCACGTGTTCGTCGAAATGACCGAACGGCCATTTCGACTTGGGCTCCTCGTTTCGAGCTTGTGCGCGCGTTGGGTTAGTATCGAGGAGTGTGTGCTAGAGTTTTCGAGTTATATTTTATATATTTTAGGGTGTTGGTGAGTGTCGGGGCCGTTGGGCGTGAGTGGGGCGTGTTGTTTGTGTGTTGTTTGTGTGTTGTTGTGTGATGTATTGTGTTAGTGTATATGTGTCTATATATATATATATATATATATATATATATATATATGTATATATTTATATGTATGTGTGTTTATGTATATATATTTATATATATATGTGTGTATTTATGTCTTTGTGTATATATATATATGTATATGTGTAAGTGTGCTTGTGTGTGTATATATATATATATATATATATATATATATATATATATATATATATATATATATATATATATATATATATATATATATATATATATATATGTGTGTGTGTGTGTGTGTGTGTGTGTGTGTATGTGTATATATATATCTTAGAGTGTGTGTGTGTATTGATATGTATATATATATAGTTGTATGTGTGCATATATATATTAATATAGGTGTTTATATATATATATATATATATATATATATATATATATATAGCTATGTATATATTTGTGTGTGAGTGTGTGTATTAGTGTGTTTGTGAGTGTGTGTGAGGATATATATATATATATATATATATATATGTATGTGTGTGAGTGTGTATATGTATATATAGATATATGTGTGTATATATATATAGATATATGTATATAATTATATGTGTGTGCGTGTGTCTGTGTATGTGTGATTGTGTGTGTGTGGTCGTGTGTGTGTGTGTGCTTGTGTCTGGGTGCAGCAGAGCGAGGCAGCGGACTTCACACAGCCACTGCAGCAGCCAGCAGAGCGAGGCAGCGTCGCGGCAGCAGCTCGCTCAAGCGAGGCAGCGCCGCGGCAGCAGCAGAAGCATCAGCAGCAGGCTGCAGCAGAGCGCGCGGGCGCAGCAGCGCCGCGACAGCAGTGGCAGCGCGCCGCGGCAGCAGCTCGCTGCAGCACGGCCTGCAGCAGCAACAGCAGCAGCAGCAGTTCCAGCGCGCAGCAGCTCCGCGGCAGCAGCTCGCTCAAGCGAGGCAGCGCTGCGGCGCAGCGCAGCAAGCGCGGCAGCAGCAGCAGCAGGAACAGCAGCGAGCGCAGCTTCGTGGCAAGCGCAGCGCCGCGTGGCGAGGCCTAGCAGGGTAGCATAGCGAGGGATCTATAGATAGATTCATAAATATATAGATAATAGATATATACATAGATAGATCCATTGATAGATGTGTATATATCAATAGATAGATAGCTAGATCCATAGTTAGATAGATAGATAGTTATATATTTAGAATAGATAGTTAGATAGATAGATGATAGTTAGATAGTTAGATAGAATGATAGATAGATGGATAATATG
This sequence comes from Iris macrosiphon, assembly GCA_036927795.1. Taxonomy (NCBI): domain Eukaryota; kingdom Viridiplantae; phylum Streptophyta; class Magnoliopsida; order Asparagales; family Iridaceae; genus Iris; species Iris macrosiphon. The sequence goes on from JAYESA010000005.1 coordinate 63,748,789, forward strand.
TAGTTAGATAGATACGTATATAGATAGATAGATTAATAGGTAGATGGATAGATAGACGGATTGATAAATAGATTAGATAGATACATAGGTAAATAGATACCTAGATAGTTAGAGATAAATAGATAGATACTATATAGATATTAGATGGATAGGTAAATAGTTTGATAGATAGATAGGTAGATGGATAAATAGCTAGATATTAGATAGATAGATAGATAGATAGATAGATAGATAGATAGATAGATAGATAGATAGATAGATAGATAGATAGGTACATAGATAAATAGATATTAGATACATAGATAGATGGATAAGATATAGACTGATAGATAGATAGGCATATAGCTAGATAGATAGTTTAGATATAACTAGATATAGATGTAAATATATACGTATAGGTAAGGTAAGGTAATATGTATATCTGTTTGTGGATATGTATATTTATATATATGTATGTAGATACCTAGGTATATGCCTATATGTATTAGATATCTATATTTTAGCCTAGATTATAGCTAGATATATATATGTTTATGCATAGTAAGTTAGCTAGAGGGTAGTCGGGTTGAGTTTAGAGCGGTATCTCAATACCTTGAGATACCGAGGTATCTCAATACCTTAAGATAACCAAGGTATTGGGTTTCGAGCGGGATTTTTGAGCAATAGCCTAGGAATAGTATTGGAGTGATTTTTATATGCTTATGTGTATATATTTACGCGTGCTAGCATAGGTTTTAGAGAGTATAGGCGGGGTGCGTAGCGTAGGTTGAGGTATCGGATACCGAGGGTATCCCGGTATCTCAAGGAGGCAAGTTTGTGAGTTTTCTAGCTTAATGACCTCGGTTTGACCTAGAATTTCAGGAGCACCCTAGTTTGACCTAGACTTGACCGTAGTTGACTTGGTTGACCGCCAAAGTCAACTTTTGACCTAGTTTTGACCCAGAGTTGACTTTTTGACCCAGATTTCACCGGTTTGACCCGTTTGACCTAGAACGACCCTAGAAGCCTATTTTTAGTTATTTTATATCTGTTTAACTCATTAAAACCCTGTTTAACCTTGCTTTTCGTATTAGATCCTTGCGACATCGGTTCGGATCTCCAATTGCTCAGGACGTCAGGCGAGTACATTCTCTGATAGTTTTTATTATTTGATGATTATTATGATTCAGCTTCTAGTATAGTATCATCTGATTATTCTGGCACAACACGGGACACTGACTGGTATTTCTGGATTCATTTACTTGTGACACGTACATTTTATGTTTTTGGCCCCTATTCTGGAATCACTACAGGCATCACTACAGGCATCACTCATGTTCAGGCTGGACTCATCTTGATTTGCGTGTCGGGTCTTGGATTCACTTGTATTAGTCGGGGCGGGAAAATACTCGAGTAGACATGTAAATATTCCCATCTGGAATTATCAGGAATCACTCCCTCTGGTCTAATCTGGAATGATAGCAGCCGCGCACCCAGTGCGCGGTGAGCCGTACTTACCCCTAGTCGTTTACATGTCGAAACAAGTATTTCAAAGACACCGAGTTCATTCTTTATAGTCTGGACTCTCATGCATTTCTTGACTTATCTCACTTACATGTTTCTGGACTTGACTCACTACATATTTTTCATGCTGGACTCACTACACGTTCATGTGCACGGACTTGATCTTAGCTTAGATTTCTTGTATCTTACAGTTATTACTATCTTGCTTCTGATATCCATGCATCTTTACTTTGTGCACCAGTGATTTATATATTTCTTATTTCATACTTGCTTCATTCTTTTTGCTACTTGCTATAACTGTTTTATAGTTTTTATCATTTAAATGGAACTGCTGTTAGAGATGTACTTGTTCCAGTCCTGACTGGACATATTTTTCAGAGTATCTGGAGGAGTGGTGTCCGACGTTTTATGGACCTGAGCCTGTCGATGGTGCAGACAGGGACCCTCTAGTTTAGGAGTAATTTCTGGGTTGGTAGCCGGGATCACTGAGACCTTGTTATTGTTTTTATTAGCTTTAGCACCGGATTTATCTCTGGTTTTGGATTGAGACCTTGTTTGTATATTATTTTGGATGATGTATTATTATTATTTGATGTTGTGGTTGTTGTAGTAGTTGTTGTTGGTTAGACTTTATGGTTGTCAATCTTCTTTGTCATCTTATCGTGCTTAGATTCGTGATTGAGTATATTGTGGTTATCATTATGATATTGCTCCTCCGTTTGGAGTTGAGATCTTGACAGGTTTATATATTGTTTGTGTGGTTGCCCTCCTTTTGGAGAGGTCATGGCCAATTTTTGTGTGAGATTATTATCTAGATAGTTGACCTAGACAGCGTTCTACCGCCGATGCTGCGGCGTAGGCTGGACGTACCCACGACTCATGCCCGATTTTTCGGGTGCGGGTCGTGACAGTATCAGCAGGCAGATATGGGAATGCTGATATCCCAAGAATATAATGAGTTCTCGAAGAAGGTGGCGATAGAGAAGGTCTTCTTTGCTTCATCTATGGAGTGCTTGCAGCGTTATCTCCAGAATTTACAAAAGATGCGTGATCGGCTGGATAATCTCAGAGAAGAGTTTCTCTCCTGGCAAAAGGGGAGAACTGAGAAGAATATTAGAAATCTCCAGGTCGAGCTAGTTTGATGCACTAGGGATTAGGCTACAGGAGGCCCAGTAGGAAGATGAGGCTATCTGAATTAAGGCAAGCCAAGTAACACAGAACACGGCTAACGTTGAGGTTATGGTAAAAAAGCAAGATGACAGACACGAGTTGCCAACGGAAGACACTTTAGACCGACCAGGGGTTATGATGTAAAAGCTTCCTGACCTGGGGTTCGTACAAGAACTTGCCGCAAGTTGCCAACAGAAGACTCTTTAGACCGACCCTGTCTGATTGCTACTGTGGGCTAGACGCATGGGCCGATTTTGTATGACTTTCCGTCAGGGGCACGCATAGTAAGAGGCGTCTACTGACGGTCGGTCGAATGAGCAATTGCGTGAGCTTGGCCAGCTTGTATTGCCCTAGACTTCTTTGTCCTAGCACGGGCTGGTGCGTAGTATGAAGGGTCCAAGTTCACATCTTCTATTTTTTCAGCAAGGCACATGGAGTCAGCGCGACATAAAATTCGGTCGAAGACGGAACTTCTGTGGCTGTCCTGGCCGTATATGGCCATTTGCCTGCGACCGTCGACCGGTGCCACATGTGGACTTTTGCATGCGGCTGCCGACTTATGCGGCTTCTGTTGTGGTCGCATAGAATATGCTTCAGCACCCAAACTTCTGACATCGTAGTATTTTCCTTTGCCAGAGTTTGGGCATTGAGCACATTTCTTCACAGCCCCGACTCCCGCATGGACAGGGTCAGTCAGGGTGGACGCATGGTGTGCGTCTTCAGCAACAAAGAGAGAAGCAAGGAGCGCATGCTCCGTAGTTGGGTGAGGCACAACGGCCTTTGCTACCCATATCATGCGGGTCTTCTTAGGCTTTGCTAGCCTTGGAGAAGGACTCGCGTTATCCCCAGAGAGTATTTTCCCGAACGCTTGTTGGTCGAAGCTGTAACTCTTTAAATTTTTTTATATAAATATTTAAAGTTGAATTATTGTTAATATTAATATTTATATAAAATTTCTTAATTATTTAGTGCCAACCAAATTAATTTTTATTATTTTGTGTATATTTGTGGTTCCACACAAGCCTAGCAACTTGCTAGCTTGGAGCTAGTATGCACCATGCATGGTGCATGGTATTATTCACACTTTATGAGCTTATTTTGATTCAACCTAGAGCCAACACTCAAAACCAATCTTAAAACCTAACTAAGTGGTCAAGTAGAACACCAAACACCCTCTCTAAACTCACAAAATACCAAACACACTCTCTAAACTCATAAAACACCAAACACCATACAACAAAACCTATTTTTTTAGAAGAATAATTCAGCCTATAATCATTTGTAACCATAACCCCTTCACCAATCTCTCATGATCAAAAACCTCTACCTTTTCCTCTCCCCACTAGGAGTTTGTAACCCCCAACTTCTCCTCTCCCCATTAGGCTGGCCACAACCCCCATCTTTTTACCTTCCCCATTCAAACCACCTGAAGAACATTTATTCCTAACCCTCTTCCTCACATTTTCTCTTTACAAACTATCTCCAAAATCTTTCTCCATTTTTCTCCACACCTCCATCTATCCTGTCCTACCCAGGTTGAATCCGAATTCAGCAACACCCCCACCAATCCGGCTATATCTTCCTCCAAAGTAATTATCTTTCTCTTAAATTTAGTATGCTTATTTATCTCCATGTTTCTCATACTTTATCTTCACAAACCATCCATCAAAACTCATTCTAAATTTCTCAAATGTCCCGCCATCAGAGGAATCCAGGCTGAATCTGAATTCAGCATAACTACTTCTCAGACCACCCCACCATCTCCACAGCCTCCAAACTACCACCACATCACTCAAATCTCCTTACCATACCATCCTACCATCATCAATAGTTACCACAACCCCTAGAACAAACTACACAAGCATCACAAGGAGCTACAATGAGGAGAAGTCAAATATGGAATTATTTCGAAGAAGCTGCGATTCGAGGCACTTTTAACATATTCCTCCAAAGATTTTAGTGATCAAAACTCTTTTCCTTGAGCCCCCTTATATGTGCTAAACAATACTCTTTATGTTCTATAAGGATTTTATCAACTTGTTATATATACTTTGCATGCTACAGTAGGAAACTCGATACCAACCTAGTTTTACCCGTAGTGAGCACAAACTTGTAATTCTTAATATATTCATAAAATAACTTTAAAATAAATTATTTTCTAATTTATACTTAATTTTACATATTTTTCCATATTATAAATTATTTGTTTTAGAATTAAGATTGGTACAAATTCATAAGGGTAATAGTGTTGAGCATGTGTAAACACTAGATTAATGTAACTAATTTGTATTTTATCATTAGAAGGACTAATTTTTATATTAAAAAAGTAATTATATATTATATTTTGGTTAATTTCAGAATTTTAATTAAAGTTTTTAAGGGTGTTAAGTATAAGAATTCATGAAGAGTTTGTATTGGAAAGATGTGCTAAAAACTAGTTTATACCGACTAGTTTAATTTTATTATTTTGTAATACATAAAATAGTAAGATAAATAGAGGAGATTATAAATTTTTATTTTTATTTCCAGAACATATAATCATGTTTTTGGAGTTGAAATATTTGTATATTTTGGAAACAAATTTGGTTTATAATTGTACAGTTACTAGTACTAAATAAACTAGTGTTTGGTTGTTATTGATTTAAGATAGAATTAAGAGTGCTTAAATAAGGGTTACGGGTAGATTTGGTTAGTTAGACATTATCTAATTATGGAACCTAAGTTGTACCCTCTTTTGCACACAGTAAGAGGACCCGAAATATTATCTCTTCTTAGCTCTATACCCTATCTTGGAGAAGGCAAGTATACTACATATTTTACTAAACTGAACATGAACTATAACTTTTTATGTTGAACATTCAGGACATATTTTTTTTCTTATTACCAGTTGCATTTACTTTCCAAAATAAGTTATATTTAATTTTCGTAATTTGCTTTACTTTACACCAGTTGCCTTTATTTTTCACAGTTGCGTCTCTACTTATTCATATTTTCTTTTGTGCATGGGAATGGGAAAAAAATAGTTAAATACATGATCAAAGCCTATAGTGTAATATGAGTGGATAGCTTAATTCACATGGCACACCTGTGAATTTTGCCGGATCAGCTATATGCCATATCAGTTGCATTTATTCTTACCCTCTTATCAGCCGATCATCTATTTACTATCTTTTCAGTTGCATTTACTCTTCACTTGAGCATGTTGTAGTCTATTTTGTTGTACTTTCCTTTATTACCAGTTCTTTACATACATCCCTATTTGATAGTTCTATGTTACAGCGTATGTAAATTATAGGGTTGTACTTTTCTTCTTTCCTGGTTGGATCGTTACAGGTGAATTGACCGAGGAGGAGTTGCTTTGCAACTCATACTATGGATCTGCTCCTGAGACGTTAGCTCACATCCCAGAGGATGTCCCTACTAAGGAATACCCTATATCTTAGCTTACATTTAGTATTTAATTTTGGTTTGTAATAAATAGTTAACATTCATTTTGCTGAATTTGTCTCCAGTTACTCTTGCTTTGGGAATGTAACTAAAATGACATCTTGGACTTATTATAGTTTATCTCGATATAGATGCTGTGATTATTATGATTCAATATATTATAATGATAATTGAAGGTTTAGAACAGCTTACTATGCGGTATCTCACAGCGTAGGTTGGATGTGTCCGACTTATATCCGAATATTCGGGAGCGGGTCATGACATATTTTTACTGGTGGCCCATGCAGGTCAGCCTAATAACACTTAGGACATATAGTGTTAATTAGGGGACTTGTTAGATTAAGAAAAATCATCACAGCATAGGACCGATAGTATATATACTTAGGATTATTTTTTTATTTTTTCTGCCTAGATAGATTACTTATTTGTTTCCCTGCATACCAGATAATGACTACTTCACGAGCTTCTGAGGGTGAGGCTTCTTCTGCTCGTCCTAGACCACAAGGGGATGTACAATTTATCCTACCACTTGTCATCCCTGGTGTCCCTGCTATCCTTCCATCCACTGATCCTATCATCCAGACTCCCCATACTCAACCTACACCTACTCTTCCACCTGCACCAGCCCATATCCTAGCACAGGCTACTGTCACCTTAGACGGGAACCAACTCCTTGGTTTATTTCAGGGTTCCTGGCGACCCACCAGGAGCAGAATGTAATGCTCAGACAAAGACTAGAGCGTATAGCTACCCCACCACCACCTAGAGAGCCTCAGCCCCGAGTCGGGACCGTACAAGACTTTATAAAGCTGGGACCGAAGGAGTTTGCGGGAACCGAAGGCATCATCTATGCCGATGACTGGTTAGATGATATGGAGAGGAAGATCAACGGAGCTAGACTGACCGACGACCTCAAAGTCGAGGCAGTAGGGTTTATGCTAACAGACCTAGTTGCTACCTGGTTCAAGAATGAACCATCTTTCACCACGGAGGAAGTCACCTGCGAGCAGATCAAGACTCTATTCAAGATAAATTTCTTCTCTGCTATGGCCAGGGAGGCACTGGGATGTCAGTTCCGAACCTAGAGCAAAGAAAACGCTCAGTTTATGAGTATACTGCAGAGTTCAGCCGTCTTAACAGTTTTTCCCCCAGCTTAGTTGCAGACCCTGAGGAGATGGCGAGTAGGTTCTGCTACAGACTTGCTCCAGAGATTAGCGTCCTACTAACGGCCAGTGGAGATACGAACTACTATCAGAGCCTAGAGTTAGCACAGAGTTTAGAAGCTCGTCTGATGGCCTGTAACAAGAAGCCGTATGCTAGCACCCATTATGAGAGCCTTGCCAAGCACCCTTTATTCCAGTCTAGACCACATGTACATCAGCAGCAGCAGCTTATTCACCCACCTGCACCCCAACAGTAGCAGTATCATCCATCGATCAAAGCTCCAGCACCGCAGCAGCAAAGACATGCTCCCATAATTTGTGCATTTTGTAAGAGGCCAGGACATGCAGCGGACATCTGCCGAAAGAAACTCAGGCAATGTCTTGCCTATGGATCTTCTGCACATCAGCTCCAGAAATGTCCATCAGCCTACCCCAGAGGAGAAGCACCACCAGGACATACTGCACCTCAACCTAGAACACCGATCCCGACTCAGCAGCAGAGGTTCGGACAGCAGCAGCAGCAGAGAGCAGCTCAAGGAGAGCCTATGCTATGGCTATTGATGCACCAGAGCCAGTACCGGAGAGTACCAAAGCCAGAGAAGGAGCTAGTAGCTGACGTCATCATAGGTATTATTTTATTACATTCTTATATAGCTACTGTATTATTTGATTTTACCCCTTCACATAGTTTTCTATCGCTTGAGTTTGTACATAGATATAATCTTATCACTAGACCCACTAAGGGAATTTGTAGAGTCATGACTGGAGGGGGAGCAGTATCCATTAGTGATATGTATAACTGCCCTATTATTATAGCTGGGAGAGAGTTTAGGTCACAATTTTTCGTAATGCCTCTTCCCCGGTACGATGTTGTACTGGGAATGGACTGGCTTAGTGACTCACATGTAGTCATAGATTGTTTCGGGGGCAGTATATTATTCAGTCCCCCAGGTAAGGAGGAGTTTAGAGTGAGAAGAGCTATTCCAGAGATTATGGGCGAGACCAACTTTGCTGCTACAGTTGAAGAGCAAGTACCTCCCTATCCTATCATTACGGAATTCATGGATGTCTTTCCAGAAGATCTTCCAAGTCTTCCGTCTAACAGAGATGTAGAATTCTCTATAGATCTAATTCCTGGATCAAAATCGATATCTCATAGTTGCTATAGAGTGAATTCCAAAGAATCCAAGGAGATGCAGGACCAGATTGACGAGTTGCTAAGTAAGGGCTTCATCAAATTCGAAGCATTGCCATGGGGAGCGCCAGTTCTTTTTGTACCAAAAAAAGATGGCACAGTTCAGATGTGCATTGACTATAGGGCCTTGAACAATATTACTATCAAGAATAGATATTATTTGCCTTGGATAGACAATTTATTCGATCAGTTAAGCGGGGCAAAGGTGTTCTCAAAGATAGATCTGAGATCGAGATATTATCAGGTGAAGGTGAGGGCTGAAGACATTCCGAAGACTGCATTCAACACTAGATACGGGCAGTATGAGTTCCTAGTTATGCCTTTCAGAATCACAAATGCACCTGCCATCTTCATGAACCTTATGAACAAGATTTTCCATGAGTATCTGGATAAGTTTGTCGTAGTATTCATTAACAACATATTTATTTATTCAAAGACTCCTGAAGAAAATGTTGAGCACTTACGAATAGTATTGGGGATTCTAAGGAAGGAGAAGTTGTACGACAAGCTATCCAAGTGCAAGTTCTTCTTAGACCAAGTGGAGTTTCTTGGTCATGTGGTCACAGGAGAGGGTATTGCAGTGGATCCGAAGAAAATTACAGCAGTCGAGACGTGGACCACTCCAAAATCAGTTGCAAAGATCAGAAGTTTTTTGGGCTTAGCTGGCTACTACCGAAAGTTTGTGAAGGACTTTGCAAAAGTAGATGAGCCTATGACCAAGCTGACAATGAAGAATGAGGAGTACATCTAGACAAAGGAGTGTCAAGCAGTATTTGAGGAGATGAAGAAAAGATTGAAGACCGCACCGGTGTTGGCATTACCTTCGGGTAGCGGAGGATTTTCTATCTACAATGATGCCTCAGGGAAGGGGTTAGGATGCGTTCTCTAGCAGAATGGAAAAGTAATTACTTATGCATCTAGGCAATTATGAACTCATGAGAAGAACTATCCTACCCACGAGTTGGAGCTAGCAGTAGTAATATTCGCTCTGAAGCTATGAAAATACTAGTTATACGGAGAGCATGTGAAAATCTTCACATACCACAAGAGCTTGAAGTATGTGTTTACCCAAAAAGAGCTGAATATGAGGCAACGGAGATGGCTGGAGCTGATAAAGGATTTTGACATTGACCTCCAGTATCACCCTAGAAAGGCCAATGTTGTTGCGGATGCACTTAACAGATACCCAGTAGCTATGTATCTGACTAGGGATAGATATCTACTTGAGGACTTAGAGAAGCTCGGTATGGAGATTATTCTACCTGGAGCAGAAATGCATATTATGAGCATGCAGATCCAGTCAAGTCTAATGGATAAGATCAAGGAGACTCAGTTCCTTGATAATAGGCTTCGTCAACTAAGAGCACAGATAGATGCAAGACTTCTAGATGATTTTAGTATAGTTGATGATGGATCGTTGAAGCATGGCAACAGACTGTGTGTACCAGAAGGTAGTTTGAGAGAGAAGATTATGCAGGAAGCTTACCAGTCACAGTATTCCATACATCCCGGTGCCAATAAGATGTACAAGGATATGCGGGAACATATCTAGTGGTACGGCATGAAGAGGGACGTTGCCAGATTCGTTTCTCGATGCCTTGTCTACCAACAAGTGAAGGCAGAGAGACAGAGACCAACTGGATTACTACAGCCTTTACCCATTCCGGGGTGGAAATAGGAACACATCATAATAGACTTTATCTTAGGACTTTCTCGTTCCCAAGGAGGGAAGGATGCCATTTGGGTCATAATCCATAGACTGACCAAATCATCTCATTTTATTCCCTTCAAAGTAGGACTTTTTACTGAGAAGTTGGCAGAACTGTATATGAGACAGATATTACGGATTCATGGAGTACCAGTAAGCATAGTGTCCGACAGAGACAGCCGATTCATTTCACACTTTTGGAAGAGCCTACAGAAAGAACTTGGTACTCAGTTAAAGTTTAGCACTGCATACCATCCTCAGACAGATGGACAGTCTGAAAGGACGATACAGAATTTGGAGGACATGCTGCGGACTTATGTATTGGATTTCGGCAGATCATGGGGGGATCATCTGCACTTGGTAGAGTTATCATACAACAAAAGCTACCAAGCTAGCATTGGGATGACACCGTTCAAGGTACTTTACGGATGACGATGCAGAAAGCCGCTCTCTTGGGACGATGTTGGAGAGAGAGTCATGCTTGGACCAGAGATGATCACAGAGGCAGCATATAAGGTCAAGATGATCAGAGACAGACTCAGGGTTGCCCAAGATAGGTAGAAATATTGGGCATAGCAGTCGAAGACCCTTGGAGTTCACTGATGGCAATAAGGTATTTGTAAAAATATCTCCTACTCGAGGAACGATCAGATTTGGTCGAGGGGGAAGCTGAGTCCCAGATATATTGGACCCTTTACTATACTTAGCAGAGTTGGAGATGTGGCTAACAGAGTTGCATTGCCACCAAACTTGGATGGCGTCCACAACGTCTTCCATGTTTCTCAGCTGAGGAGGTATATTTCAGACCCCAGTCACGTCTTGGATCACTCAAAGCTGGAGGTTGGACCTAGTCTCACCTACTCGGAGCAGCCCATGGAGATACATCGAAGGGAGAAGAGGTTAAGAAATACTGTTATACCATTGGTCCGAGTTGCATGGAGGCATCACTCTCCGGGAGAGTCGACTTGGAAGAGAGAGGATAAGATGAAGAAGGAATATACTTACCTTTTTCAGGTATGATTGTTGTACCTTACCTTTGGAAATTTTGAGGACAATTTTTCAAGGAGGAAAGTTTTGTAACTCTTTAATTTTTTTAAATAAATATTTAAAGTTGAATTATTGTTAATATTAATATTTATATAATTGTTTTAATTATTTAGTGCCAACCAAATTAATTATTATCATTTTGTGTATATTTGTGGTTCCACACAAGCCTAGCAACTTGCTAGCTTGGAGCTAGTATGCACTATGCATGGTGCATTCACACTTTGTGAGCTTATTTTGACTCAACCTAGAGCCAACCCTCAAAACCAACCTTAAAACCTAACTAAGTGGTCAAGTAGAACACCAAACACCCTCTCTAAACTCACCAAACACCAAACACCATACACCAAAACCTATTTTTTTAAAAGAATAATTCAACATATAATTATTTGTAATCACAACCCCTTCACCCCCCTCTGATGATCAACATATAATTATTTGTAATCACAACCCCTTCTCTCCCCACTAGGAGTTTGTAACCCCCAACTTCTTCTCTCCCCATTAGACTGGCCATACCCCCTATCTCTTCACCTCCCTCATTCAAACCACCTGAAGAACATTTATTTCTAACCCTCTTCCTCACATTTTCTCTTTACAAATCATCTCCAAAATATTTCTCCATTTCCCTCCACACCTTCATCTATCTTGCCCACCTGAAGAACATTTATTTTTACATATTTTTTCATATTATAAATTATTTGTTTTAGAATTAAGATTGGTACAAATTCATAAGGGTAATAGTATTGAGCATGTGTAAACACTAGATTAATGTAACTAGTTTGTATTTTATCATTAGAAGGACTAATTTTCATGTTAAGAAAGTAATTATATTTTAGTTAATTTTAGAATTTTAATTAAAGTTTTTAAGGGTGTTATGCATAAGAATTTATGAAGAGTTTGCATTGGAAAGATGTGCTAAAAACTAGTCTATACCGACTAGCTTAATTTTATTATTTTGTAATACATAAAATAGTAAGATAAATAGAGGAAATTATAAATTTTTACTTTAATTTCTAGAACTTATAATCATGTTTTTGGAGTAGGAACATTTGTATATTTTGGAAACAAATTTGGTTTATAATTGTATAGTTACTAGTACTAAATAAACTAGTGTTTGGTTATTATTGATTTAAGATAGAATTAAGAGTGCTTAAATAAGGGTTAAGGGTAGATTTGGTTAGTTAGACATTATCTAATTGTGGAACCTAAGTTGTCCCCTCTTTTGCACACAGTGAGAGGACTCGGGACATTATCTCTTCTTAGCTCTATATCCTATCTTGGAGAAGGTAAGTATACTACATCTTTTACTAAACTGAACATAAAATATAACTTTGTATGTTAAACATTCAGGACATATTTTCTTCTTATTACCAGTTGCATTTACTTTCCAAAATAAATTATATTTAATTTTCGTAATTCGCTTTACTTTACACAAGTTGCCTTTACTTTTCACAGTTGTGTCTCTACTTATTCATGTTTTCTTTTGTGCATGGGATTGGGAAAAAGAATAGTTAAATACATGATCAAAGCCATAGTGTAATATGAGTGGATAGCTTAATTCACATAGCACACCTGTGAATTTTGTCGGATCGACTATATACCATATCAGTTGCATTTATTTTTATCGTCTTATCAGTCGATCATGTATTTACTATCTTTTTAATTGCATTTACTTTTTACTTGAGCATGTTGCATTCTATTTTGTTGCACCTTCCTTTATTACCAATTCTTTACATACATCCCTATTTGATAGTTCTATGTTACATCATACGTAAATTATAGGGTTGTACTGTAATACCCCATTCCGCTCAAGCGGACTGCCGTCTCAAACGGCAATAGTGCAGCTGTCCCGACCCGCTTTGCCACGAACAAGAAGCAAAGGATATCCAGACTTGTCCCTACAGGAATCCTGGCTTAGGCTTTCAGAGGCTCGCTCAGGCGTATCGCTCTACCGAGGCGAATCATCGCTAAGGTGGGTGGCTACGGTGAACTTGTCTTTGCTTAGCCAGCACACATAAAATCTGGAATATTCATGCTAGTCGCTAGGTAATTCACCCCCTGCATGCTAATAAATCCAACGCACCGAGCTAAGGGAATAATCCCAACTTGTATTGCTTGCTAGAACATGGAAATTGAAATACTGCTTATATTCAGACCCTCGCATGCTAAGTCCCTTAACGGTTTCAATTCTCGGCTTACCTTTGGGTCCGAGCAACGTGCCTGCTTATGTTCCTTAGAAACGAATGCTTGTCTGCTTGGATGTTGTATTGTTTTCATCCAAACCTCGGAAGACTACAAAGTAGTCATTCCGTGCCTGAATGAACCCGCAAGTATTCGGGACCGTTAGGTCACCAAGGCAGTTCCCGATCCAGGGGACTGTATCATGCCAAGTAAAAGAATCATGCTCCTGTGGCAAGACTCATTCAGGTATTCGGATCTCCCTACAAGTCTCCCTCGTGTGCGGGCTTACAGCAGCCCAGGAGACTGTGCACATCCAATAGCTAAATGAATCTCGTGTGCTCGTGTATAAATTAATAATCGTGTTCGATCATGGACAACTTGTGCACAAGGGTATAAGTTCTGCGGACGGTACTGGGGCACTGGCACCGATCCGATCCGGGCAGACTTCGTGTGTAGTCATCGTGTGCGGACTGGATAGCTTGCAACGCATCGTGTGTTATCGTGTATTCAATATGAGCTCCTGTTGCTTGCTATCCATGTCCATGACTAGTCCATTATGGCATCAAGCCAGTGATTATCGTGTGCAATTAAACTTGTGGCTTAGTCATCGTGTACGGATAGGATAACTTGCAGCGCATCGTGTGTTCATCGTGTGCTCTCGTTGCATGTTATCTTTATCCATGACTCTGTCCACCTCGTGTGTTTAAACTTGAACATTATAACTATTCAATGCTTGCTTGTAAAATAAAAGATAAACAAGTCATCCTCGCTTAGCGGCTATCCGCGTGCGAGTCATTGCATAGCATCAATGAATAACTTAACACCTGAACGATCATGTTATAAGAACCCTCGTGTTTGCATATGCTATACCTCCTGAATGTTTATACTTACCATGCTGAATTAATCATGTTTGCCTTGGACAGGGAAGGAGAAATGGTAAGTTGGTAAGTCTCGCCGTGTTTCCTCAAACATCGTACGGCGCACTGCCCGACACGTTAGGCTATTTAATATTGCATAAAACTGATCCTAAGGCAACTAGAAAGACAACTTAATAGTTGTGCACGGAACCTGTATACGTGTTTGGATTTGTCGAGCGGGCGAGTAGCTTCCCCACCAGTGCATTCAATGTACTGATAATCCACCAGTTTGTCTGCAGGGTGTGGGAGAACCTCGTTCGGTGCGGATGCCTCCTTCGTACGTGCTAAGGCCAGGAGTTCCCTCTGAAGCCTTGCAACGGTGCGTCCGGGACTGAAGCATATATACAAGATATAATGTTGGAGCATCGCCTGACCATCGCCTGTACAATTATTCCACAATTGTAGCCACTTGGCACGCTTTTACTGTTTCAGAGAGAGAGGCTTGAGCGACTTGTAATCTCGGCTATACGCCACCTGTAACACATGTTTATATCAATAAAGAGCTTGCTTTACTTCAACTTGTGTTTCAATGCTTCCGCTATATTTGTCGACTCAGTGAACCTGTTACCGATCGCCTATGCGTTCATGACTCCGCTGCACTCGGACAATCTGTACGACTCTGTGGCTTAGAACTCTTGCCGCCAGCCAATGAACCATGGCCTTGCACGGGCGTGGATCACGCTCATGCGGCATCACGCCCGGATGGGTTAAGCGATCGTTCCGTGGGAGCTCTGGCGAGGGTGATTCCCGCCTAGCGGGAACGGCCAAATAGCCTGCGGGAGATCGGGGCGTGACATGTTGCTATCAGAGCCTGGCTTCTACGCCTTTGGCCTTCAATTCGATATCTCTGTTTTGAAAGCTTGTTCGTAGGTTATGTGCACGCTCTCTCTCTCAATCACTCAATGGGATGTTCCAATAATAAGTCTAAATACTTTCAAAATGTGTTTTGAATGATATGCTTGCTTGTCTGGTTGTATGCTGCGAGTGGCCTTTGTGCCAACCTGTGCGAACCCTTGAGAGTATCGCTAGTAGCTTGTCCGATTTTCACTAACTCTAAGTTTGGTTGAATGTATCTATTCGAGGGACGCCTTGAACTAGTGCACCATCCAAGACTTAGGAAAAGGTAAAACTCGAGTGCTGAGACTTCGCTATCACTAAGCTGGTTGACGTGTTCACGCTAGAAGTGCACTTCGAAAGTGCGCACGATCCAGTCTAAGCGATATGCTGATTTCGACGCTTGTGCAAGTGAATATCCCAATGAATAAGTACAACGACTCGTCTAGGATTGCCTCAACCCTAGATTACTGCTTGTCCTCGGTAAGTCTCGAGGATGAGACTTTTTCTGAGTTGGGTAGAATGTAATACCCCGTTCCGCTCAAGCGGACTGCCGTCTCAAACGGCAATAGTGCAGCTGTCCCAACCCGCTTTGTCTCGAACAAGAAGCAAAGGATATCCAGACTTGTCCCTACAGGAATCCTGGCTTAGGCTTTCAGAGGCTCGCTCAGGCGTATCGCTCTACCGAGGCAAATCATCGCTAAGGTGGGTGGCTACGGTAAACTTGTCTTTGCTTAGCCAGCGCACATAAAATCTGGAATATTCATGCTAGTCGCTAGGTGATTCACCCTCTGCATGCTAATAAATCCAACGGACCTAGCTAAGAGAATAATCCCAACTTGTATTGCTTGCTAGAACATGGAAATTGAAATACTGCTTATATTCAGACCCTCGCATGCTAAGTCCCTTAACGGTTTCAATTCTCGGCTTACCTTCGGGTCCGAGCAATGTGCCTGCTTATGTTCCTTAGAAACGCATGCTTGTCTGCTTGAATGTTGCATTGTTTTCATCCAAACCTCGGAAGACTACAAAGTAGTCATTCTGTGCCTGAATGAACCCGCAAGTATTCGGGACCGTTAGGTCACCAAGGCAGTTCCCGATCCAGGGGACTGTATCATGCCAAGTAAAAGAATCATGCTCCTGTGGCAAGACTCATTCAGGTATTCGGATCTCCCTGTAAGTCTCCCTCGTGTGCGGGCTTACAGCAGCCCAGGAGACTGTGCACATCCAATAGCTAAATGAATCTCGTGTGCTCGTGTATAAATTAATAATCGTGTTCGATCATAGACAACTTGTGCACAAGGGTATAAGTTCTGCGGACGGTGCTGGGGCACTAGCACCGATCCGATCCGGGCAGACTTCGTGTGTAGTCATCGTGTGCAGACTGGATAGCTTGCAACGCATCGTGTGTTATCGTGTATTCAATATGAGCTCCCGTTGCTTGCTATCCATGTCCATGACTAGTCCATTATGGCATCAAGCCAGTGATCATCGTGTGCAATTAAACTTGTGGCTTAGTCATCGTGTGCGGATGGGATAACTTATAGCGCATCGTGTGTTCATCGTGTGCTCTCGTTGTATATTATCCTTATCCATGACTCTGTCCACCTCGTGTGTTTAAACTTGAACATTATAACTATTCAATGCTTGCTTATAAAATGAAAGATAAACAAGTCATCCTCGCTTAGCGGCTATCCGCGTGCGAGTCATTGCATAGCATCAATGAATAACTTAACACCTGAACGATCATGTTATAAGAACCCTCGTGTTTGCATATGCTATGCCTCCTGAATGTTTATACTTACCGTGCTGAATTAATCATGTTTGCCTTGGACAGGGAAGGAAAAATGGTAAGTTGGTAAGTCTCGCCGTGTTTCCTCAAACATCGCACGGCGCACTGCCCGACACGTTAGGCTATTCAATATTGCATGAAACTGATCCTAAGGCAACTAGAAAGATAACTTAATAGTTGTGCACGAAACCTGTATACGTGTTTGGATTTGTCGAGCGGGCGAGTAGCTTCCCCACCAGTGCATTCAATGTACTGATAATCCACCAGTTTGTATGCAGGGTATGGGAGAACCTCGTTCGGTGCGGATGCCTCCTTCGTACGTGCTAAGGCCAGGAGTTCCCTCTGAAGCCTTACAACGGTGCATCCGGGACTGAAGCACATATACAAGACATAATATTGGAGCGTCGCCTGACCATCGCATGTACAATCATTCCACAATTGTAGCCACTTGGCACGCTTTTACTGTTTCAGAGAGAGAGGCTTGAGCGACTTGTAATCTCGGCTATACGCCGCTTGTAACACATGTTTATATCAATAAAGAGCTTGCTTTACTTCAACTTGTATTTTAATGCTTCCGCTATATTTGTTGACTCAGTAAACCTGTTACCGATCGCCTATGCGTTCATGACTCCACTGCACTCGGACAATCTGTGCGACTCTGTGGCTTAGAACTCTTGCCGCCAACCAATGAACCATGGCCTTGCACGGGCGTGGATCACGCTCGTGCGACATCACGCCCGGATGGGTTAAGCGATCGTTCCGCGGGAGCGCTGGCGAGGGTGATTCCCGCCTAGCGGGAATGGCCAAATAGCCCGCGGGAGATCGGGGCGTGACATGTACTTTGCTCCTTTCCTGATTAGATCATTGCAGGTTAATTAACTGAGGAGGAGTTGCTTTGCAACTCATACTATGGATCTTCTCCTGAGACGCTAGCTCACATCCCAGAGGATATCCCTGTTAAGGAATACCCTATAGCTTAGCTTACATTTAGTATTTGATTTTGGTTTGTAATAAATAGTTAACATTCATTTTGCTGGATTTGTCTCCAGTTACCCTTGCATTGGAAATGTAACTAAAATAACAACTTGGACTTATTCTAGTTTATCTCGATATAGATGCTGTGATTATTATGATTCAATATATTGTAATAATAATTGAAGGTTTAGAACAGCTTACTACGCGGTGTCTTACAACGCAGGTTGGATGTGTCCGACTCGTATCCGAATATTCGGGAGTGGGTGACAGAAGCCACCAGCTGCATCCTCTGGGTGGATCCCAGTTTGGCCGCGTCAAACTGCGTCACTGTCTTCTCATC
The DNA here is from genome assembly GCA_036927795.1 of Iris macrosiphon. Taxonomy (NCBI): domain Eukaryota; kingdom Viridiplantae; phylum Streptophyta; class Magnoliopsida; order Asparagales; family Iridaceae; genus Iris; species Iris macrosiphon. Next base: position 63,767,058 of record JAYESA010000005.1, read on the forward strand.
AGAGGAGAAGATAGTCTCCAGCAGAGTTGCCATCTTGTTCGCCATTACACGTGAGTTTGGGTACACTTTCGTTTAATAACAAACAAAAGTACAAAGAAATCCAATGCAAAAAATCTAAGTACAATATTTAATCTGGGTAGTATGGCGATGGAGGTCGAGCGCTACGGCGGCTCGTTTACTCCATTGACAGTTTGACGACGGAATGAGGATGCTCTCTTATCTTCTCTCTCCTGAGCTTGTGTGCACGTACGTAGCTCCGCCTTTGTATGGTCTCTGAAGCAGAAAAACCAGCCCTTTGGAACATCCAAGATGCTCCTATTTATAGCCATTATGCTGATGGGCTATAGCTTGTGTGCATGTACGTAGCTCCGCCTTTGTATGATCTCTGAAGCAGAAAAACTAGCCCTTTGGAACATCCAAGTTGCTCCTATTTATAGCCATATGCTTCTGTTTGGTGGCCGCATGGGACTTCTTTAACATAATACGTGTCACGCCCCAGTCCCAAAATACCGAGGGACCGGACGCGTGATAATGGCCAGCAGCACACACCGATGGACAAACCCAATTTAATGGATCCATCGGGGCATGCTTAAGCTGTAATACAACAATAAGTAGGTCCAATGATACAAGTCACAGTCTATGCTAATCTCATCCACAACAGATAATCACAGATCAAATGCCAGAATAGTGTAAATAGAAATAACTAACAAATCTCAATAAAAGTGTCTCGGAGAACAATCCGAGAACAAGTCTGATACATCAATGCAATAGACTGGAAAATAAAGGAACTGGAAATAGAAATAAATGAGTATATAAAGCCAATACTCAGGAGAAGTCCTCTGGCACAATCTCGTCCTCGGGTGTCGGTACAGCTCATGTATTAGCTCCTGTTGTTGTCCCGTATATCTCGGAATAGATCTCGGCTGCCAATCCTGGGGACATAATCCGGATCCAGGTCCTCAGGGGACATAGCAAGGTATAGAAAATATAATCCAAAATAAATGCAGTGCAGCAGATAATGCAATAAATAGGATAAGTTATATAACCATCTATGTGAAATGCAAGATGAGAGCATCACGAGTACTCAGGCTGAGCCACTACAGGCTCTGTGTCGGGGAGCCGGTAGCAGTAATATCCGGTAATGGGCCAAGCTCGGGCTTCAGAGTCTGGTGCCTCACAATAATAGGGGTGTATATATATAATCAGCCTGTAACATGTGTGTCTCTCCCCACCCATTGTAACCACGCATATCATGACCATAACGTCTCATGTCCATGTCAAGCGGGATCATAGCTAATGCACAAGTCATAAAGTATCTATGAATATAGTATCTCTGTCAAGTCCTTTATCCTATACAGAATTACCATAAATATCTCAGGAAGATCATGTCTCATGAATAGTGTCAAGTGTCCTGGGTCATAGCGTACTCGGTAAGACAAGTACGAGAATATAAAGTGTCACGAATGTCCATCTCTAGATGACAATACACAACGCCGTGTACGGTATTGGCACCCGACTATTAATCGGATGCTAAATAAGTCACACGGTCCTAGGTTAAGCATGCACATCAATATAAATGAAGCAAGAAAAATATGTAACAATACTGCAGAGTTTGGCAAGGTACACTTGCCTGGGATTCTGGCTCCAACTGTAGCTCTGGTCTCAGTGTGATCTGCTGGTACTTCTCCGGTTGCTGAAATAAACATCACCATTAGATTCAGAAAATATCAAATAGCTAGAAATGCCTGTCCTTGAGTCCAATTTGGACACAAGGGCAAAAATGACATTTTCGAGCCAAAGCGGGGTCCACATGTGGGCCACTTTGCACCGAAAAGCGTGTCAGGGTCAAAGGTCTCCAATTTCGCCAAACTTAGTGTCAACAAGTCAGGAACGATGATACGAATCCAACGGAACTTCCAAAATTGGAATTCGATGAGCCGATCACAAAATCGCCCGTCAAGTGGAGCCTGTGGGGCCCACGATACGCGATTTTGTCAACGTTCTCAGAATCGAACCAAACTTGGGTCACAGGACCAGCGTATTGCTACGAGTCCGATGGCGCAAGTTTTGTCTCGATCCGACGTGTGTACACAAAGTTACAGCATATTCCGGAATGGACGGATACGGGGTGTTGTTTGCGGATACGCGTTGATTTCGGTGTGCACGCACATCCGAATCGGCTTCTGCGAAATTCCGCACGTCCGTATCAACGTCGCGCACATTTTGGTAAAGACCACGTGCGACCAAGTCATCCCGTTTGGCGGAACGTACTCAGTGTGCGATCACCACAGGACGCGATGCACCGAGCGGGTTGCACGGGCACCGAGAGGGTTATACAGCCTACTCGTCATAACTGACGGAATCAAAAACGGGGTAACGAGGAGAGAGAAAATGATACTTGAACAGGGCTCCGTGAACCGAGATTTCCTCGTGTCCGAGTGTCTGTTTCGTGTCCTGATCGTGTCCTGGTCGTATCCGAACTAGGGCAGCGGACGGTCGACCTAGGGCTGCTGTGTCGGGTCGCCCGGCGAGCGGGGAGGCGCTCGTGGGTGGCAGCGGCGAGGTCGGGTGTGCTCGGCGGAGCTCTCGGCAGCGGCTTAGGGCTGCTGCTGCCGCTGCTGTTGGTCGGAGAGGGAGATCGGGGCTGCGGGTGGCCGTGGGGCGGCGCTCGGTGGCTAGGGCGGAGGGTGCTCAGGGCTGGAGGGCGGTGGTTGATGGTGGTCGGGTCGTGGCGGAGAAGGAAGGGATGGGCAGCGGAGTGGACGCGGGCTGGTCGTGGGGATGAGGGGGTTATCGAGCGGCCGAGGACGGGCGGCTGAGCTAGGGGCGGGGGTCGGCGTGGACGCGGCTGGGCGGCGCCGGAGACTCGCCGGAGGGGGTTAGGGAAAAGGGGCGGCGGAGGTTAGGGTTAGGTTTAGGAAATTAGGGATTTTTAGGGATTAGGGATTTGGGATTTTCCTTTTTTTTTTTTTTTTTGTTTGTGGAGGAAAACTAGGAAAAGTATGTATTTATACATACAGAAATTTGGACTAGGGTTTGACCTAGGATTTGGGCTGGGTCAACGCTCCTTGGGCTTGGCTTCGGCTCTCATGGGGATGTTGGGCGTTTGGCACGGGTTTAATTCGGTTTAATTCTACATTGGTTTTTAGGGCTTTTAAAATGCTTCCGGAGTCTAATAAATCCGCAAAAAATTACCCTATGTCCGGTTTTCCATTTTACACCATAAAATATTATTTCCATAATATTTTAATATTAATTAATAGTAATTAAAAATCATTTAATTAGCAAAAGCCTAGATTTTTAATTACAGAAAAACCCAGAATATTACGAAAAATTATGAAAAATCTAAATTAATAATTACTGAAAATCAGGGGGCTTACAATCTACCAAACTTATAAAAAATTTATCCTCGAAATTAAAATATGGTAGGGTTCTCTCTATCCAATCTCACTTGATTAGAGTCTAAAGATTTCCTCTCAAGTGAACATTGCGGTCTCTACCCAACTTAGAATTTACCCATCTATCATCTAAGGCTATACATCTAATAAAGCTATGCCCCAACTTATTTAATCATGGTATTGAATCCTCATATCTTTAACACCAACCATATCACCTATGGTATTCCCTTAATCATATATAAAAGGGTCATCAACAATGCGACCGGCCTGTGGGGTATATCTAGTACTGTCTATATATCAAACTTATACCAAGCACGAGGTTTCGTCTTTCCGAAATAAGAGAAGACGAAGATCAATAATAAAGAGTTCAAGGGTGAGGTAATAGAATAGAAGTATCAGGATCAAGACGTTTAACGAATTTAAATGGGATATTCTGGTAATCTTTTGCTCACATGCTCGTATTAGTACAGTTATGTAACTAATACGATATGCTCAGACATATCTACAGGGCAAGTATACCAGTCAACTATATATCTCAATCCACGTGAAGTAGTCGTGCGAAGAGCGAACCAAAATGCACTAAGGTTGATCAGACCGTAATACACTGATTCTGAATAGACAATTGTATTGGTGTGTCGACCCAATAATACATATGTCATGAATAAGCTCGATAAAAGGATAAGCTTGCAAAACTAGGCTATATTAGCATCATAAGTCAAGGTAGTACAACACATATAAGTACGCTAGATGATGATGAAAGGAGGTACAACTTAATTCAAGTTCACAAAATAACGCAAAATAAGTACAATAACAAAAGATTCTATAATCTCTACAGTTATCAATTATAAAAGCATACTAGGTTATTCGCAAGTTCAAAATTACATAGGTTAAGGCTGAGGTCACGAACCAATAGGCATGAGATAAAATAAATCTATAAACAGGTAACTACGAGAAATTACGCGCATTAGCTACTCCATGGGTCTGTGCGTCTTCCAAAGTCATCGCTGGAGCTTGTTCACGTTCTTGCAGTTGATTCCTCTGCTGCTGTTTAGCCTGCTGGAAGAGTGTTGCTTGTGGTGCCAAAGGTGGCCTCGGCTGATTCCCTCCTGGGGCTGGTGGTCTGACTCCTTGAACTCCCGTTTGCGGTGCTTCCGATGCTGGAGAGGCTGGCCTTGGTGCTGGTAATGCTCTTTCTCGACGTTCGGGGCATTTCTTTAATAAATGCTGACTGGATCCGCAAGCTAAGCATAATTTCCTTTTGCGTCTGCACTCGTTCTCTATATGGCCTCGCCTACGATAATATGGACAGACATGTAGTACTTGAGGAGGTGCTTCTGGTGGCTGGTGCATGTGAGGTCTCTTTGTAGCTTCTTCTTGTGGTGCTCCGGCTGGTGCTGATGCGGCTGGTTGATGAATCATCAATGCTTTCTCTAGATGCTGAGAACAGTCCTTAGCTAAGTGTTGATTGGTTCTGCAAATCAAGCATAATCCTAACTTGTGTCTGCACTCCTTCTCAATATGGCCTTTCTTGCGACAATGCTGACAAGTAGGAAGAAATAAGGCTCTGGGTGCTGCTCTTGGTGGTGGATTCATCTGTGGTCGCTTTGCAACTCTTTCTTGTTGTGCTTGGTCTGGTGCTGATGTATACGGCCGCTTCTGGCTGGACCCTATCCTTGTGTCGCACTCCATGGGTCTTGTTGTAGTAAGAACATCCTCGTCTAAGGTAGTTGCAGCGGGGCTGATTAACTTCCGTAACTCTGAGCTGAATCTATCGATGAACTTCTCCGCTTGGATCTGCTGAGCTTCTTCCTGAACCTTCTAATGGGCTTGCATCATCGCGTAGAACATTCGAAACATTTGTTGTTCGTCCATAGCCTGCCCTTGTGGAATGGTAAGCATCGGTAGTGTCACACCCCAGTCCCAAAATACGTAGGACTAGGACACGTAAGCATGCCAGCCGCCTGTATATATGGCAACTCCAATATATGGAAACCATAATACAAGCGTACGCTGTATAATGAACAATAATTTATAAGTGATAAAACTATCACAAGTCACAGGGTATAATCTAAATCTCATCCACAGAAATCAAATATGAATAACCAAATAACCATATAACTAGATCTCAATAATAAGTATCTAAAGAATGACAGTCGGATGGAAACAAATCTACTACCGAAATAGAATATAAAATGAACCAGATACACACCATATAAGAACAGCATCTAACAGTCACGAGGCTCGAAGAGAAGACCTCCTCGGAATATACGTAACATGTCCGGATCTGCGCTCCTGCGAATACTCATGAACATCTACGCCTGGAAAGGGACCAGGTCCTCAGAAGGACGTAACAAGATACAGAAAAACAACATGCCATGTATATATGTCACGCCCCAGTACCAAAATACGTAGGACCAGGAATACGTGACACGCCAGCTACGCATTCGACCAGACTCTGGTCTGACTCGAATACGTATAAGCTGTAATATAAAAGGGCACTATCTAGATATTCCATAAATGTAAACCTCTATGTCTCAGTCCATAATGTACAACAGTATACAAGAAAGAGCTAAATGTGCTAAGGTCGGCCGCCCAATAACACACTAACTCGAATAGACTCGAGAAGAAATATGAGTCTACAAAACTAGGCTACAACAGCAGATGAATAATCAATGTAAAATAACCATAATGCCGGTAGATATAATGTGAGTACCTGGTACCATGCTCGCAAGATATGCCACTCCATCGGTATCTCCAAGTGCTCCGTAATCGTCTATGCTGCAAAACTGGCAGGGAACCAGGTCCTCAGAGGGACGTAACAAGGTACAGAAATATGACATGCCAAGTAAACAGAAAGTACAAGTGCACGACAGGGTACTCTATCATAACCAACTAGTGGACACAGTTTAAAGACAATGTTCGACGCGTGGGCTGTCCAAAGTAAAACCGTAGCTCCGGACACGGAAACACACGGCACGTACCGCAGCTCCGGGCAAAGAGTCACACGGGTGAAGCAGGCTACACTAGAAACAGGTATCACTAGAAACAGGTATCACTAGAAAAATACTACATATATATAAGCGCGTGCAGAGTAGCCCAAACGTCTAGTAACTGTCTTCCCCCTCCCAAGCGGTCAACGATTGTGCGTTGAACCTGAACCTCTAACTACAGTCTCGACACAAGGAATAACTCAACATACACGACCCTAAGGTCGTCCCAGTCTCTGGTCATGATGTCAGTATCAGGATACAGGAATCTGGCACGATCACAGTGTATAAGTGTGTCCTGGGGTATCGATGTACTCTGGTACGTGCATCGAGGTTCTATGAAACATCAGTAATTTCTCTAGGTCGTTAAGTCGAATGTCAACACCCGGTTGTGAACCGGACACGGAATATCGAACATCAACGTATATACGCGCACAATGTACAAAAAGAAACATAATATCTGTAAACTGAAATACTGGGTGGCAAGGTACACTTGCCTGCGTTCGGCTGCTGGTGACGGGGATCCGGTACCACGCCCAAGTTCTCAGGTCCCGCAGTACCTAGAGATGAGATACAAACCAATAATCAATAATCTGCTCCACACCAGACAGGAATGCAACACACATCTACACCTAAACTCAGTCTCAGCTACGACTCCCAGGGACAAGTCGCTAGGGGATTGACCACAGTTGACTATCGGTACGATACATCAAATCAACTAGTCATCTGTACACTATCATCGAACTATCCTCAAAACATAATTAATGATTATTAACCCTTCGTATCATAACATTGTTACCAAATCACAAGGTACTACTCTAATTTGACCATCTTTAAATTTCCAGTCCCCAAATTACAGATTGGTGGTTTTATCCTACACACTAGCCCACAATCAACCACGTGTTCCACAGTGTTCATCAACATTCAAAATATCAGAATCCTATTTATCCATAATTTAATCCTCCTTAATTTATTTAGCACTTTTCCCACCATGTAATATGTCCAGGCCATTTATTAAAAATCAAAACCTAAACCTCCATGAAATCCTTTATCATTTAATTTATTTGCAGACACCAAATCTAAACCTCCATGCAGATCATTTTAAAATCATTTTAATTCATGTAAATAATGATTCCTAACCTACATTAACCCTTCAAACACACATACATATAAGCTCAAGGAAAACACTACATTACATAAACCTTAACAACACATTAAACCTCATTACCCAATCTCAAGTCATCTTCCCATGCTCATATATTTCACTTCATCAACTTAGCTTTCATGTAAACCCCAACCCAACACAATTTCATATCTATAGAACTCTAACTCCAAGCATTCCCTTGCTCAAACCCATAACCCTAGACATCTTATTAACAGATTATAAATTCTGGAATTTAAAAGAATGAGAGGGGAAGTCGACCTTGCCGATGTCGACGGAGTACGGCCGGTGGTGGTGGAAATGGCGGATTGGAGAGGCCGGGGGGGGGGATGTGGCAGGAAGCCGGAGGTGATGTCGGATGGCTCGACAGTGAGTTCGACGGGAAGAAACTGGCCGCCGGAGCTCTTCAGCGGGGACAGTAGTGGAGTGGTGAGCGGTGTACAGCAGGCCGGGGGAGGATGCCGCCGGTCGGGGGCACACAGCCGAGGCGGTCGGGTCGCGGGGCCTCAGTCGGGTCGGACTGATGCACAGCCGCGGGTCGGGGAGTCCACAGTCGGTCGGAAGGGACACCGCTGCGGTCGGGGACAGACCGGAGTGGGCTGATGTTCAGTCCGGCGGTCGGCAGAGATGTGCACTGTGGGTCGGCGTCAGGTGCACAGGCCGGACGGTCCGTGGGTGGTCGGAAACCGGACTGGGTCGGCCGAAGTGAAGGGCTGCACGCCGGAACAGCCGCTGGGATGCACTGCCGGCCGGGAGGGAAACTGCTCCTTGCTCGAACGGCGGAGTAAGCTAGCCGGTCGACGCCGCGACTACTCCGGCCAGAGCAAAGGGTCAACAGAGTCGGGTGGGGCTTGGCCAGCGCTCGGCCGGAGCTGAGCTCGCCGGCGCGCTGGAAGCGGAGCGGGGACAACCGCCGGAGTTGCTGGTTCCCAGGAAGAAGAGAAGTTGAAGAAGAATGGATGAAGAAGAAATATTATTATGGAGAGGAGAAGTTTGCAGGGAAAATAAAAATGGAGGGGGGAGGAGAGAGAGGGGGTGGTTTCCCAAGCTCCTAGGGATTAGGGCCGGCCTTGGGGTTTGTGATGGTGAGGGTGAGGTGATGGGATGTTTTATAGGGGAGTGTGTTGAGGATGAAGGGTGGAGATGATGACATTCAAAATGGAGGGTTGAGATTTATTATGAATAGGGGTGGGATGTCTTCATGAGGGAATTGGGTTTGGGACCCCATTTTGGGACCCAACAATTAATCATGACCAAAGAGGTGTTGTCTACAATTCAATAATTGCAAATAAGCCCCCGTAAATTCGGGAATTTGCATGGACACATGAAATGACGTAAAAATTGCGGAGAAAAATATATTTAAAAATTGTAATGGTGAGGGGGTGTTGCGCGTTAGGCGCGGGTCTAATTTGAAGGGCATTGAGATTAATTTAATATTAAAATAGAATTTACAAAGTTGGTAAATCTCGATTTAAATTAAAGATAACGCGTCCCGCGAATTTAATTTATTTGGGGCCCGCGGGGTCAAAATCCGGAAACGGCGCAAAGGCCAAAAATGGTGGGGGCTTAGAGTCAGTCTTGGACCCTTTAGTTGGTCCGGCTCAACGGGTTAAGTTGGTACTCCAAAATCGAGGGTAACGACACAGGTGTCCGACACAGAATTAAAATACGGGTTACGATTTTCGGAATGTTGCGCAATTAATTAAGAGCACACGAAAGTTGATTTTAACAGTCCGAAAAGTCCAGTGCCTAATTTGGCGAGTTGAGTCGAGTGTACAATATTTGTACGGAATTTATGGGCTGATAATGGGCTCCGAATAATTAGACAAAGATAGGGTGTGCCAATGGTTTAAATTAATAGGATTAAAATTCCAGGTAAATATCCTCTACTCTAAACCTCAATATCTTCTATCAAAATTTTTTCTGGTCCACTCTAACTATCCACAGAATAAAATGAGGGGGTTTACAATATAAATACTGAATAAATAAATGGGTGTGCTAACCATCTAAGTGAATGCAATTTAAAGACCTGATAGTACGCATGGGAAAGTGTAGGCTAGACATATGCTGACGTAATTCACCAATCGTCATGACTGGCTAGTATATGTGTCATATGCCCCCAGATGCATGGGCACTCTGCAATCGTCCATCTCCGAGGAGTATGGAACAAAGGATAAAAACTCAAGGAGGGGGGTGTCCCATACGCCTACTAGATGTCTTTCCCGCCCAATATAGATGTACAAGTCATGAAAACGACTTGGACACCTCCTACTATGATGCAAGTCTCAGTAAAATAATCAACTAAGCTAAATACCGTTACACGTGTTGCTCACACTGATGGCCAGTCGCGCATGAGGCACACGTCCCTACATGAACTCACTCTGTGACGTATAATGATACGTGTCAAGGCCTGGAAAGTTATATCAATAACTTCACAACTTTTAGGTGGGTCTACTAGACACTAGGTCAGACACAAGTCCTAACGTCAACGCCTCCGTTGACTGCACCCGAATTTTTTCGGACGCGCACATTTATATTTAAAATAGATAAACATGTAACTAACAATAACTGAATTTAAACAGTATAACAAGGCAAGGTATACTTGTCTGGCAAGAGAGCTGCAAAGTATAACGTCCAGATGTCAAATGCTAAAAGCCAGAACTATGGCCTCAGAAGAAAAGTCTCTGGATGCTGAAATAAACATTACTAACAGTCTCAGAAAATATCAAATAGCTAGAAACGCCTGTCCTTAAGTCCAATTTGGACACAGGGGCAAAAATGACAGTTTTCGGTCAAAGCGGGGTCCACATGTGGGCCGCTTTGCACTGAAAAACGTGTTAGGATCAAAGGTCTCCAAATTCGCTAAACTTAGTGTCAACAAGTCAGGAACGATGATATGAACCCAACGGAATGTCCAGAATTGGATTCCGATGAGCCGGTCACAAAATCGCCCGTCAAGTGGAGCCCGTGGGGCCCACGATACGGGATTTTGTCAACGTTCTCAGAATCGAACCAAACTTGGATCACAGGACCAGCGTATTGCTACGAGTCCGATGGCGCAAGTTTCGTTTCGATCCGACGTGTGTACACAAAGTTGCAGCGTGATCCAGAATAGGCAGATACGGGATGTTGTCGGCGGATACGCGTTGATTCCGGTGTGCACGCACATCCAAATCAACTTCTGCGAAATCTCGCTCGTCCGTATCAACGGCGTGCACATTTTGGTAAAGACCGCGTGCGACCAAGTCGTCTCGTTTGGCGGGGCGTACTCAGTTCTGGGGTGAATCGAGTCATTGTTTTTCCTGTATTTGGATCGCGTGTCGCGATCGCCACAGGACGCGATGCACCGAGCGGATCGCACGGGCATCGAGAGGGTTACGTAGCCTACATGTCACAACTGACAGAATTAAAAACGGAATTACGAGGAGATAGAACGGGTTACCTGAACAGGGCTCCGTGGAAACTTAATTTTCCGTGTCCGTGAGTCGTCTTGACACGATACGACTGCGTCCAAGCTGTGTCCAGCTGCTGTCGTGTTTGGTACTGCGCCGTGTCCGGTATTGCTCGGGTTAGGGTCGTTGCGGGGTGGTCCGGAGCTGCTGCGGCTCAGCCGGCCGGACGAGAGAGAAGCTGAACCGGAGTGGGGCTGCACAGGGTCGAGCCGGGGTGGCTGGGTCGTCGTGGAGGTCGGTTCCGGCCATGGGGAGGCGGAGGAGTGTACTGGCCGGTCGGGAGAGGACTGAATCGGAGCGGGGATCTGCACGGCCGCCGAAGTCGAGGGCTGTGCGGCGCTGACCGGACGGAGAGAGAGTGGCTGGGCGAAGGAGAGGGCTCGGAGTCGACTGCCGTGTTGGCAGCAGGCGGGGTCGGGGTCACGGGGTGCTGGCCGGTGGAGGGTGGCCGAGTCGTGGCCGCTGCGTGGGGGAAAGGCGGAGGTCAGGTGAGGAGGAGGAAGAGAGATGGGTCGAGGGTGGCGCGGAGCTCGGGGGGGAGCTGCTGCTGCTCCGGTCGCTGGGGGGGCGTCGGGCCGGAGCACGGGTGGCGGTTGTGGCGAGTGGCTGGATGGAAGGGGATTGGGTTTATTTTCTTTTTATTTTTAATTTTCTTTTATAGAAAATTTATTAGATATTTTAAGTAAAATATCTAAAGATATTTTTGGGATATTTTCGGGTGGGTCCCGCCTCCAAATGGACGGTGCAGGTTCACCGGCCAATGAGGAGGCGACACCTCGCACTGCAATTTGTGAAAAAGTCCTTGTAATTTCATAAATTGCGTAAAGGTCCTATTTTGGAAATTTGCGCAATTTACAAAATTGTCTGGGAAAACACCCGATTCCTAAAAATACTAAAATTCACAGAATTGAAGGGAAAAGCTGTGTGAGGGTCCTGGGGGGTGGGGGTGAGTCTGGGCAGGGACTGGGCCTGGTTTTGGGGGTGATACGGGCCATCATATTTAATTAATTAATAAATACCGCGCACGGTGTTCTCTAATTATTTAGAGGCAGGTAGGGTCATAATTTTAATACGGTGCCAATACACTAAATATAGTATACTCAGTGTAGAATATTAACGTATTTTTGTCTGGGCAAAACAGGTGCATATTGGGTCTCTAATGTCTGTTGGAACAGGGATGGGTACAGGTGTGGGGATTTAAATACGTACGTTGGTAACGATAATTGTGCGTCTTAAACGAGGCTCAATGTAAAGTATCTGAAGTTGCACAAAGTGCAGGAAAATAGACTAACATGTCTAGGACAGGTATGTGAACTTTGTTCGGGAATAACGGTCAAGGTATAGCTCCTAATAATTCGGTGATGGACAGGTGCATAGATAACAGGATATGTAAGCAAAATAAATTAAAATGTTGCCATAAATCCTAAATTGCTAAAATAAATCCTAAAATGCTGGAATCTGGTCGAGGGGGTTTACAGGTGGAGCCAACTGCATCGATGGTGGAATGTCGTCTTCCTGGATTCTCGAGGCATGCTGACTTGCTGGACTACGTTGTTGTGATGATTGACCTGCACCAACTGGTGTCACTTCATCTTCGTGGGTAACCACAACACCTTGTGGTGTTCCTAGATGAGTCTCTTCGCCGACTTGGGGATTCATTTCTCTGCAACCAAAATAAACTATAAGGGCGCTCAGGAATCAAGGCAGGATACGAGTCAAGAAATTAATTTGAATCCGATATAGATATCAAGAACGTTTCAAGCAAGTGTATGAGATCCTAAAAACTTATCCTATTCTTATTGCAGGATTGCTCGGTCCCTAAGTTGAAATCGAACAATTTAGTCGTTGACCTGCATGGGCCACCACAGAAACCATGTCACACCCCAATCCTAAAATATCGAGGGACCGGACGTGTGATAATGGCTAGCAGCACACACCGATGGACAAACCCAATTTAATGGATCCATCGGGGCATGCTTAAGCTGTAATACAACAATAAGTAGGTCCAATGATACAAGTCACAGTCTATGCTAATCTCATCCACAACAGATAATCACAGATCAAATGCCAGAATAGTACAAATAGAAATAACTAACAAATCTCAATAAAAGTGTCTCGGAGAACAATCCGAGAACAAGTCTGATACATCAATGCAATAGACTGGAAAATAAAGGAACTGGAAATAGAAATAAATGAGTATATAAAGCCAATACTTAGGAGAAGTCCTCTGGCACAATCTCATCCTCGGGTGTCGGTACAGCTCCTGTATCAGCTCCTGCTGCTGTCCCGTATATCTCGGAATAGATCTCGGCTGCCAATCCTGGGGACATAATCCAGATCCAGGTCCTCAGGGAACATAGCAAGGTATAGAAATATAAGCCAAAATAAATGCAGTGCAGTAGATAATGCAATAAATATGGTAAGCTATATAACCATCTATGTGAAATGCAAGATGAGAGCATCACGAGTACTCAGGCTGAGCCACTACAGGCTCTGTGTCGGGGAGCCGGTAGCAGTAATATCCGGTAATGGGCCAAGCTCGGGCTTCAGAGTCTTGTGCCTCACAATAATAGGGGTATATATATATAATCAGCCTGTAGCATGTGTGTCTCTTCCCACCCAATGTAACCACGCATATCATGACCATAATGTCTCATGTCCATGTCAAACGGGATCATAGCTAATGCACAAGTCATAAAGTATCTATGAATATAGTATCTCTGTTAAGTCTTGTATCCTATACAGAATCACCATGAATATCTCAGAAAGATCCTGTCTCATGAATAGTGTCAAGTGTCCTGGGTCATAGCGTACTCGGTAAAACAAGTACGAGAATATAAAGTGTCACGAATGTCCATCTCTAGATGACAATACACAACGCCGCGTACGGTGTTGGCACCCGACTATTAATCGGGCGCTAAGTAAGTCACACGGTCCTAGGTTAAGCATGCACAACAATATAAATGAAGCAAAAAAAAAATGTAACAATACTGCAGAGTTTGGCAAGGTACACTTGCCTGGGATTCTGGCTCCAACTGTAGCTCTGGTCTCAGTGTAATCTGCTGGTACTTCTTCGGTTGCTAAAATAAACATCACCATTAGATTCAGAAAATATCAAATAGCTAGAAACGCCTGTCCTTGAGTCCAATTTGGACACAAGGGCAAAAATGACATTTTCGAGCCAAAGCGGGGTCCACATGTGGGCCACTTTGCACCGAAAAATGTGTCAGGGTCAAAGGTCTCCAATTTTGCCAAACTTAGTGTCAACAAGTCAGGAACGATGATACGAACCCAACGGAACTTCCAAAATTAGAATTCGATGAGCCGATCACAAAATCGCCCGTCAAGTGGAGCCTGTGGGGCCCACGATACGCGATTTTGTCAACGTTCTCAGAATCGAACCAAACTTGGATCACAGGACCAGCGTATTGCTACGAGTTCGATGGCGCAAGTTTTGTCTCGATCCGACGTGTGTACACAAAGTTACAGCATATTCTAGAATGGACGAATACGGGATGTTGTCGGCGGATACGCATTGATTTCGGTGTACACGCACATCCGAATCGACTTCTGTGAAATCTCGTACATCCGTATCAATGTCGCGCACATTTCGGTAAAGACCGCGTGCGACCAAGTCGTCCCGTTTGGCGGGGCGTACTCAGTTCCGAGGTGAAACGGGGTATTATTTTTCCTATTTTTGGATCGCGATATGCGATCACCACAAGACGCGATGCACCGAGCGGATTGCACGGGCACCGAGATGGTTATACAGCCTACGCATCACAACTGACGGAATCGAAAACGGGGTAACAAGGAGAGAGAAAACGATACCTGAACAGGACTCCGTGAACCGAGATTTCCTCGTGTCCGAGTGTCTGTTTCGTGTCCTGATCGTGTCCTGGTCGTATCCGAACTAGGGCAGCGGCCGGCCGGCCTAGGGCTGTTGTGTCGGGTCGCGCGGCGAGCGGGGAGGCGCTCGCGGGTGGCAGCGACGAGGTCGGGTGTGCTCAGCGGAGCTCTCGGCGGCGGCTTAGGGCTGCTGCTGCCGCTGCTGTTAGTCGGAGAGGGAAATCGGGGCTGCGGGTGGCCGTGGGGCGGCGCTCGGCGGCTAGGGCGGAGGGTGCTCGGGGCTGGAGGGCGGTGGTTGATGGTGGTCGGGTCGTGGCGGAGGAGGAAGGGATGGGCAGCGGAGTGGACGCGGGCGGGTCGTGGGGATGAGGGGGTTGTCGAGCGGCCAAGGACGGGCGGCTGAGCTAGGGGCGGGGGTCGGCATGGACGCGACTGGGCGGCGCCGGAGACTCGCCGGAGGGGGTTAGGGAAAAGGGGCGGTGGAGGTTAGGGTTAGGTTTAGGAAATTAGGGATTTTTAGGGATTTGGGATTTTCCTTTTTTTCTTTTTCTTTTTGTTTGTGGAGGAAAACTAGGAAAAGTATGTATTTATACATACAGAAATTTAGACTAGGGTTTGACCTAGGATTTGGGCTGGGTCAACGCTCCTTGGGCTTGGCTTCGGCTCTCATGGGGATGTTGGACGTTTGGCACGGGTTTAATTCGGTTTAATTCTACATTGGTTTTTAGGGCTTTTAAAATGCTTCCGGAGTCCAATAAATCCGCAGAAAATTACCCTATGTCCGGTTTTCTATTTTACACCATAAAATATTATTTTTATAATATTTTACTATTAATTAACAGAAATTAAAAATTATTTAATTACCAAAAACCTAGGTTTTAATTACAGAAAAATCCCAGAAAATTACGGAAAAATCCCTAAAAACCAAATTAGAAATTCATGAAAATCAGGGGGCTTATAATACGGTTGCAACTGTAGTAGCATACCATGGGCAGGATGTCACGCGACTTCAGTTAGGATCTATTATTGATGAGATCTCGGGGTTGTTTTTAACCCGTTGTGTGCTGACTTTGTCAGCTGGACACGTAGTCAGCACTGACCGTACGAGAAATCTTCTTCGGTTGGAACAAAAAGATCCTGTAAGTTGAAAGCCGTATAACGTCATGGCCGCATAGTTTGTGGTTGCATATGTGCCCTCGTTTGGCCTTGGTCGGATGGACACTCTGGCCACATGGCATTGTGGCCGCATACGTGCTCTCGTTTGGCCTTGGTCGGATGGACACTCTGGCTGTATGGCGTTGTGGCCGCATACGTGCTCTTGTTGGGCCTTGGTCGGGTGGACACTCTGGCCGCATGATGACGAGGCTGCATGGGTACGTAGCGGCATATGAGTGAGCACGTGGTGTGGCACGTCTGACAAGGCCATCAATGAGTTGATGTGACTTTTCATCTTTTTTTGAGCTACCGTTTTCACGAGTCTTAAAGCGTCTCAGTGTTATGAGTGATGTGTCAGAGAGTCTGACAGACATAAAATGCTATGTCAGGGGGGGTCTTATGCGGCTCCATGATCTGTGGTCGTCCAGGCCGCATGTAACTCCTCTATGGCTAGGTTGATCAGGACGCATGTGGCTCCTCTGTGTCTAGGTTGTTCAGGCCGCATATAGCTCCTCTGCGGCCTATTTTCGTTCTTTTGAGAGGGCATGTCCATTATGCGGCCTGCATAATTTTTTATGCTTCTACAAAGTGCACTGTACTTATGCACATATTTGGGTTCTTTTGATGATTCATAGCATTTTGGATTAACAAATGAAAGATGTGATCATGCATCAGAGCTTTAGTGATAAGACAATTGTCAAAAGCTCTCTGTCCATTAGTTTAATAATTTTCCAAAGCAATCATATATTTCGCATAAGTTCATCTATTAGAAAGTCTAACAAAATTGATAACTATATCCATACAACACTTAGTTTACAGTATTCTAGAGAAATATCAAAAGGTATCACCTTCAGCATACTTGAAGCATATGCATTGTGAGAAAAAAGGTGTGAATTGAAGAAGATCTTGCAATAAACATAAATTAAATAGTAATAAAGTGATAATTTTGTGTGTAATCCCAACGTCAAGTGGCACCAACATATCACAGTAAAATACCTTAACTTGTGTATTGTGGCGTCTAGTGTCAATATCATAAACATGAAACCTGAAAGATATACATGAAAAAAGGTACGATTGCAGATAACGAAATATAAGTAGTACTAATTTTGAAATGAGTGAAAAAAGACTTCAGAAACATAGGTGAGAAATAAGATTTATTTTATGAATTTCAATCCATATATATATTGCGTGTGATTTCGGTGTTGAGATGTTCCACCGAAGGGGTCGGCGAACCCAGAAAATGCTACAAAGGGTTGCTCTGGGTCTGAATATTAAACTGTCAAATTTCTGGAGCTCAAAATCCAGAAAGTATCATATAAATTAAACCCTAAATTCTAGAATAACTATATTTTAGTTAGCAATGGATTCTCGATAACCTTAAATAAATATGCTTATGGGTCGAATAGTAAGAGTCTATGATGCATATGACACATACATCAGTCACGCAAGCGAAACCTAACTCAAGTTCCAGTATTTTTCTGCTCTGTGCCAATTGGAGAAAATTACTACCAGGATTTATATTCCTGTATCTCAGGTTACTCCAAGATTGGAGATGAATTTGAAATTTGATACATAATTGATTCCTGAAACCTGAGACAAAATACATACTTGCATCTTAAAATTTAAGACACAATACATATATGAATATTGAGATTTGAGATAAGATACAAAGCAGAGCTAATAAAGATAATATAATAAGGATTGTTTGTAGATCTAGGTTAGATCATTGGGCGGGGGAGAACAACTTGAATTCTACTGTACAAAATTCCTTCAATATAATAATAACAAAAGCTGATAAGTAGTTAGCTCTTTCGCAAGGCCTTACGAAGTGAGTGTGTGAAGCTTAACTCACTTACCTGTACATAATTTTGGATGTACCTATTTCGATTAAAAAGATCGATTATGTGAATTAATAATATTCTTTATTTTACTTACCGGATATGAGAGGGCCGAACTCTAAGCACCGTACCACCCTGCTACCATCTGATCCCTGGTCACGGAATTATTGACATAATATTAGGCAAAGTTAAAATTCAAAGAGTTGTTCTCCTAATTGCATCATCATATAGGAAACTTGTTTGTGACTGTGATATTGAATTAAGGTTGTATTGATTAATTTTGATTGGACACTAAGAGTCCGCTAGAATAGGACCTAGATAGAGTCATATTTCAAGTTAAAACTATAATACTTCTATAGAGTATAACTATACCAAACTCTTATCCAAGAGTAATAAAAAATCTTTTAATTATTCTATCTTTTATCATATCATATCTTCAGTTCTTTTATCGTTCTTGACCGAGGACTTGTATGTCGTTCTGACGACCTAATATTGTTCACTAGGAAAAAAATGAGGTTCCAGAAGAAACGATGCCTCTATACAACATAGATGAAGTTGAAGAGTGATCATCAACAACCCGAGGAAGCAGCAACAACATTTTGTAGCTGAATAAAATATGTAAATTAATGGTTTTGATGTAATGACTAGTATAGTTGTACTTTTAACAGTTTATGTATAATAATTATGTTTTGTTGAAATGAAGTTGTTTAGTTTTACTTTTATTTCTATCTTAGAACCTTACGGGCTACAATCGCATATATGGGTACTAATGTATTCGTATGGCATATAGCTTGGATATGTTAGTTACGTATCCGGCTCACCGTATTCCGGGAGCGGAGCATGACAAATTTGAAGTTCACTGTCTTTGGTTTTCAATTTGGCACACATAGAGGCCTGCGCATGAAGTTGGCTTCACTAAATACGACTTCTCTGTGTATGGACTTGATTGTCACCCTGCGTATATGCTTGACTGTCACCCTACGCATAGCTGATCTGTGCACGCAGACTTAAAATTTTTTATGCTTCTACAAGGACTTGCATGTTATTTTGACGACCTAATATTGTTCACTAAAAGAAGATAAAGTTCAAGCTGAGATGCTGCCTCTGTACAACATAGATGAAGTTAAGGAATGAACGACTAATAGCCCTCAAGGATGCAGCAATAGTATTTTGTAGCTTGAATACTTATGTAAATTAACTGTTTTGGATGTAAGCACTAGTATGGGTTGTATTTTGGTGCATAACTTTATGTATAATAGTCATAGTTGATGGAAATGATGGTATATTAGTGTTATTATATTTCCACCATAGAACCTTACGGACGACAATCGTGGATGTGGCGCCCCGTTCCTCCTATTCGGGGAGCGCAGCTAAGAAACACAAGATGGTATCGTTCAATCGGGATAGATTGAAACAAGAACTCGTCCTCGTTATGAATTTTCTTCTTCGGAATTGATTCCCATATTCAGTGGACCGTGCCCCCAGGATCGACTTAGCGGTAGAGTCAGGAGGGACCTCTCCGCTGTTATCTTTGTTGCCTCGGATTTCGATGTCGCTTGTTTCTTTCGTGTTTTGAGTTAGTTTTTGGATTTGCTTGTTTTCCTTGAACCGTTTTGATAGATTTTATTATTTTAATTCATTGAACTGCACTTCAATTCCAAGATTGGAAAGAGTGGAAGAGGTATTGATCAAGCTGTTCGTGATGCAGGTGAACGAGCAGTAGGCAGCTTACGAGCGGAGTCTTGAAGCGCCTCTTTCCTTCTCCCAACCAACCAACTAAGTGAGTGGCTACCATCCCGATTAGCTAGCCCTGCTTTCAAGTCTTCACACCTAATAAATCTTGCATCCTTGTTTGTCCCGATCAGACGATACCAGTAATAACTAAAAGATGCCAAGATAAAAACGAAATAGACTTGAAAATATTGCTTGTCAACTAAACTTGCGAACTGTTATCTTATTGTATGCTTGCTCGTTTCAAATGTTCTATACATGCCTCAATTTTAGTTAGAATGCATCTTCTTCTATAAATTGCGCAAAGTATGGAACCCACCTTGTATGCGCATAATTGTTCAGGGAGGCTATACAAAATGAATCATGCATTACTCGTATTGCCTTAACTGTATGAAGTGATAATTTAAGTAAACATCGTGTGTTCGATCATGGACAACTTGTGCACAAGGGTATAAGTTCTGCGGACGGTCGCTGGGGCACTGGCACCGATCTGATCCAGGCGAAACTTCGTGTGTAGTCAATCGTGTGCAGACTGGATAGCTTGCAACGCATCGTGTGTTTATCTTGTGGCCATCGTGTGTTCTCGTTGCATGCTATCCTTGTCCTTGACTAGTCAATTATGGCAATCAAGCCAGTGATCACCTGTGGCCTACTCATCGTGTGCGGACTGGACGGCTTGCAACGCATCGTGTGCTCTCGTTGCATGCTATCCTTGTCCTTGATTATATCCACCCTGTATATTTAAACCTGTGGCAAACTAACTTGTGTCTTCGTGGCAGGGAAGGCATGGTAAGTATTGTGCAGGTGGTTCAGACGGACAGGTAAAAGCCACCGAACGGTGGCAAGTTCATTTCAGTATTATACATATATATTGTTGCTTGTAAATGAACTAAGGCAAGATAGAAAGACAACAATTAATATGCATGCTTCATTAAAACAACGTGTTGATTGGTATAGTTGGGTTTAGCTCGCCTTCACCAGTATGTTTCGACATACTGACCCTCGTTGAAACAGGTTCCCTGCACTAAGGCGAACCGAGCGAGGAGCCGAAGTCGTCTTCCCGATCCAGTCCAGTTGTAGGCGCATCCTCTAACCGCACCGCATTTTGAAGTACTTGAAGAAAGGAGCTAGAACCCAAGCAAGAATGCAGCTCCGTGGCAAAGCCGTCCTCCAGCCCGAAGGTCCTTATCGTTTTGAAGTTTAGTAAAGGGATGTAATATACATGACTGCTATCTCATTTTGTGTCAACACCTTTGTAAGCCCGTGCGGCAAATTAGCTGACTCGTTCAAGAGTTTGTAATAGATGTTCATTATCAATAAAGAGAACTTTTTCATGTTTCAATCTGTGCTTCAATTTATCTGCGTACTCTGAATATGTGCTCGTTATGCAAAACACTCTAGCCTTGTGCGGGCGCAACCCCAGGCCTGCACGGCGGTCACGCCGGGGGACGCCCCTACGATTCAGCAAAATCGGGACGTGACAGTGGATATGAGTGTCAGTATACTAGTATGTCGCGTAGCCTGGAGTCGTCTACTAAACCAACTTGAGATCATCATAGATGTTGTCGATGAACAACTATTACTAGGTGAGAGAGAGAGAAAGAAGAGAGAGAGAGAGAGAGAGAGAGTCCTATAAGTGTTATGATTTTTGCAATATTTGTATATTGAGAAGTGTAAGAGACCGACTCGGAGTGTGTTTCAATATTTTTATTATATAAAATATTAAATTTTGTCTGGATGGTCATAGACACAATATATCTTGTGCATTGATCTTTGCTTTACCATATAGTAGGTCTATGATTCGTGTCTTTATTGTATAATCAACTCATGTACGCTCGTATCCCTTTCCATATTTGAAAGGAATTCTATAAATTATGTGGGTGCAGATTTTATTGTAGTAATAAACTCCTTTATACTGTAAATCTTCACCATTGTTATTTCTTGTATATGGTTATATATATATATATATATATATATATATATATATATATATATATTCTCATTTTGATCAAGATGTGACATAAAAAATTGAAACACACACATTTCAATATTGAAATAAGCTAGCACATTATTATTAAACTAGTAACATGCACGTGTATTGTATGCACGTAAAAGAAATTAAAAATAAATAATTATAAATTTATTATAACAAGAAAATGCCTCCCACCTTAACCACTTGATTTAGAGTTGTTTAGTTATAAGTAAATTATATTAGATAGTTAAATAATTAGTTAATATTTTTAAAATAATTAATGGATTATTTACAAACGACTTAGACGGTTCAATTTTTAGCCATTTTTAAGCTAACCTATATTAGTAGAAGAATTAATTGTCTAAATGGTGTTTGAGGAATGTAGTGGTTGCCATTTTGGTGATCGAATTTTTTTTAGTTAATTTGGTATCTAAGCTTTACATTTTGGTTTAAAGAGTGCATGAACTAAATTTTGTTGGTACTTTTGGATGAAAATCGATAAAAATGGACATCTAATGATAGCGTGCCTTATTTTCAGGATTTTTTTTTTTATCATAACGAGCCGATACGTCAGCTATGATTGATTGTAGAGCCGTCATTTCGTACTCGACAAAAACTATTTGTTTATATAGAATTTTTTCAAACACCAATATTTTTTTGAAAATGATAGTCCAAAAACAAAAACTTGATAAAAGAACCATAAAAAATAAGACACATGTCCATCATTTATATTGATTTTTGTCCAAAAGTACCAATAGAATTTACTTTATACACTTTTTAAACTAAAATGTAAAACTCTATTATCAAATTAACCAAACAAAAAGTTCCGATCCCGAAAACGGCAAACAATCCATTCCTTGCACATCATTAGGATCATCAACTCTCAGTAGAAATGGGTTTCGGGTCAACCCAATAAACAGCCAACCGTTATTGATCCATTTACCAACCTTGCACTTCACTGTCCACGTATAGATTCGCTGTCGTATCCTTCTCCACTTCGTCATTCCTCATCTCCTTCCAGCAATAATGGCGACGAGCTCCGTCCCCAAATCCGGAGCCATTTCCAGAGGCTACAACTTCGCCTCCACATGGGAACAGGTGCGATCTCGCGAAACCCTAACCCTAATTTCAACATCTCATCATCATCATCGGCTGTTCTTCTTCGCAGAACGCTCCGCTGACGGAGAAGCAGCAGGCGGCGGTTTCGGCGCTGGCGCGTTCCGTCGCCGAGAGGCCTTTCCCTCCAAATCTGGTGAGTCCGGTTTTCCGAGCTCGATTTGTGACTGATTTGATTTTTTTCTTGATGGTTGATTTTTGACTGGATTTATCGTCGTAGTCTCAAGAAGTATCGGGGAAGGATGGGAGTAACGTGACGGTTTCTTCCGACGATTCGGCGGCGGAATCCGGTGCTATCGATGCCGTTCTCGTCAATACTCACCAGGTTTTTTTTGTTTCTCTAGAAATATAGATCTAGGAAGCACAACACTAAAAACAAATGGTTCCGTGTCGGACACGACACGGTCACTCCAAATACGCTATGACACGATAAAGTAGGCGGGATATATGTAAAATGTCGTATTCGTGTCCGTGCAACAGAGGACCGGCACAAGGATAGGCTATTACGGTTTTATTTTTCCTTCATTGGTAGTGTTGAATCGTGTCATTATCTAATCAAATCAATCAGAAGCATGCGGTCTATTAGCTTGGATTTGAAAATTCGGAAGTCTACAATTAGCATTCTGGAACATAAATGTTTCACAACGGAATTTGAGGAATGTGAATAGCTGGGGGTTGAACGATTTATGGCAACTCTTACTGAATTAAGTAGTTTGTATATTGGCACAAACATATGTGAAGATTGAAGAGAGATGGAGAAGAAGGATTGGCTGATGCATGTATATGTTATTCTTTAACTAAACACACATATGAAGGCTAGCCTATAATGCCTCATAGTTATTAATAGAACCAGAACAAAACCTGCCATATGTTAATTAATTGTATTGATTTTCTTGTAGTTCTACAAATGGTTTTCAGATCTTGAATCAGCTATGAAGTCAGAGGTTTGTCCTCAAAAGCAGTTCTTTTTGGCTTGCATTAATTTTGTTTATATATACAGTTCTATGCTTTTCTTCCTTGATAGTTACTTCCATGACAGACAGAGGAGAAGTATAATCTTTATGTCAAAACATTGGTGGAACGGGTTCAAATATGTGATGGAATTCTGAATCAGGTAAGTTTTCTGTATTGCAAATATTTCTTGATATTACAGAAATGCTCTGGAATTGATAAATCTAGGTTGCTTGTGTATAAATGTTCTAACCACTACTCCCCACATATGCAGGTGGATGAAACCTTGAATTTGTTCGATGAACTACAAAGGCTACACCAGACTGTCACTACAAAGACTAAAACTTTGCATGATGCATGTGATCGTTTGGTATGCAACCTGTTCTCTTGTGTTCTTTGAATGCTTCCGAATTGTGAAGTGTCATCCTATTTCATGTGTCTGATCTTGCAAACTGAAATATTTTCTCTTGTAATTTTCTCAGTCTGTTTATTTTGAATTTTCTTGGCATTACTTTTAGTATCATGTCACATATATTAATTATTAGGTTGTCTCTAATGAAACAAGGGGTTCTTGGCTGTTATATGACTTACAAAATTGCATAGCAGATGTGTACTTCTTCCTACTGTCCAAAGTGGTTCGCCCACCTCTTTTGTCGTACTTTTCTCTGTCTCATTGTTTTGTTAAAATAATTCATTTGGTATTGCGAAAGCAAGGGCTCCAGGTTCCTCAAGTTCCGGAACACCTTCTTCCATATCTAACTTGCTACGGCCTTCTATCTTAGTGTCAATTGAATGTTTAGGTTTTATGAAACCCCTTAAAGCTCCCTTAGCTGGTAATTCGGTACCGTTTTGTAGAGGATCACATATAGGTGATACCTAGCACTCAAAATTTGCTTTCAGGAGATCTCTTGACATTTGAGTCGTCCTCTGTTGACAGATTCATGGTGACAACTTGCTTTCGGAGGTTGATAAAACAAAGAATGTTATTATGGTGGTCATTTAATTTTTTCTTCAAATTTGAGCAATATTTGTCTTATAAAATCAATACATAAATTGTTCATGAAGATCACTCACTGAGTCTATAAGCTGTGGATAGCTGTATGGTATTAACTGCATAAGATGTGATTTACCTTTTATCAGTTTGTTATATAATATGCCTTGTTTATTGCTTTGATTAGAAGACTTGGACTACAATGGGCATTACTATATATTGCAATATCTTGAAGTGTTCCCTAGCAAGTGTATAATCGGCGTATAGATGTGTAATGCTAAATGTACTTCTTGTGTCTTTACAGTTCTGCCACCATGTTGCTATTGTTTGTGAATATACTTCCTTTAACAAGTTCTATGCATATATTATTCAGTTATGATTCCCAGCTGCCAATTTTATGACAATGACTTACATCTATGACCATCTTTATTTTTGTATTACAGTTGTTAGAAAAGCAAAGACTGATCGACTTTGCAGAGGCACTTCGAAGTAAGCTCAACTATTTTGACGAATTGGAGAATGTAAGGTCCGATAGCTAAGTTCATTTAGTAGTTGTCTTATACTGTTATTTTTTGGTAAGCATAATTTCAAACTCCTAATGTTTCTTTACACTTTCCACTTAAATACATACTGTATGTCTTCATTTTGCTGATCATATTCTTTCGATATTTTTGGAAAATTAATGACGATGTTCAGAAGCATTAATTATTGGAAATGGAGAGGAATAAATTGTAACTAGAATAATCTCTAAGTTAGGGTTACTAACTTTTCCTTCCCTCTTTGTACTAATTGCTTGGTATGTGGTCCCGTGGCCCATCGACTCATATCAAAGAGGATGGGCATGCTCGTTCCAGTTAAATATAGAGATGTAGACACACGGCCAACTTGGAGCCGAATTGAGTCAAACAACTTGGGTTGAGCTGACTACTCATCGAGCTTGTTCGGGAGCTCATTGCTGTGTTTCCTATGTTCAAGCTTGGTTCATTAAACCTATCGAGCCCATTTTCATGTTCAAGCTCGCTCGATGATGAAACCAAGTCGAGTGTCCAGCTATTATAGGTCGAGCTCATAAGTTGTTCTGTTCATTCACAGCTTTAAGAATAGTTGAACAGAGACTGTGTGTGAGAGAACAATGCTAAATTTGGATCCACAAGTTGAGAAGTTGAGTGAAATGGAATCTCCTAAGAGCATAGTCTAATATTTGATCTTAATAGTTGTGGCCTAATGCATGGCTTTGTTTAGAGTTCAACATGTTTTGACACATCCAATTTGGATTGGCAGAGTCCTAGTACCATATCTTTTCAGCAGGCATGGTTACTTAAAAGCATTAAATCACAATATAGAAGGTGTTTTTAGTAGTTGAAATAACCTTCACCAGAAGTATTAGAATGAGAAATTTATGCCCTAAATAAAAGTGTACTTGTTCCAGCATTTAGTGGAAGTGACATACCATGGATTATTCTTGGACATCACTTTAGTATTTCTATCCACATGAATATGATCATAGATATATAGGATGGCGGGTGGCTCTCTTTACATTCTATCCTGGATTAAAAAATGATCAATATGTAAAATAGAAGCAAAAGCCAACTTGATGTTGGTTTCTCATGCAATTGGATTTCATGTAGCTTTTTAAGTGACTTCACAATGAATGCACTCATTGCCTCATTGGTTTCTCTTTTTAAGTATGTTGGAGTTGATTAATATACAATAGACATATCTTCTTTTTGTACTGTATCATTATGTATAACATCGACAAAATTGTGAAACTTGAAATACCACATTTTTTGGCCAGTCATTAATGACCGTCCCTTTCCTACTAGGACCTAGATCCCCTGCCATTTAATTGAACTTTGTCCGGGTTGGGATTCGAACCCAAGGCCCGCCCTCCCTTCCCTTACCAGTGCTACCACTGGACCACCCCTTCAGTAGATAATTGAAATAACACATCAATTTGCACAGGCTAAAGAACAAGTTGTCAGTAGATATTGGTTTTAGCGGTGCTTCTGACCTTCCGACCTAGGGCTAGTTCTTATTTCTTAGATCTTACCTTGAATCGTGCACAACACCTGATTAATTTGCCTTTGTTATCTGATAGGTCCAGATATTTATATAGCAAACACTTTCTTCTATTTTTATTATTGATCAAGATGTTCCTACAAATACTCGTGTAGATTTCTACCAATTTCTATTCTTCAAACATGAATATTGGGAGTGGAGAGTTTCTTCCTTTGCTGAAACGGCTTGATGACTGCATTTCGTAAGATTTCCTATCGCATATAGCTAGGATTTTCTTCTTTATTAATTAGTAGAACTATATGTTTGAGGAATTACGAACTCTTATTGTATTTGCTTTCACTGGGGAAGCTTAGCTATGTTGAGAGCAACCCACAGTATGCAGAATCCGGTGTTTACTTGGTCAAGTTCAGGCAATTGCAGGTCTGTAACATAATTGAACCATACATTCTTTATAAATATAACCAATTTGTACTACTGAAGTGTTGGAATTCCCATCAGGTTGTTCTAATGTTTTGTTGTTGTACAGTCTCGAGCATTAGGTATGATCCGATCTCATGTGCTTTCAGTCCTAAAGGGTGCTTCTTCCCAGGTAATTTCCACATATTTTGATATACACCAGGAAATAGGAAAAGTTCTTTCAGGTCTTCTCTTACAGGAAGTTGCATTTCATTGTTTCCTTTTAGGTGCAATCTGCTATCCGAGGCAGTGGTTCAAGCAAAACCTCTGTTTCAGAAGGGGTGGAAGCATCAGTTATCTATGTTCGCTTCAAAGCTGCAGCCAGTGAGGTGTACATTCTATTTTTTTCCTGATTCTTTTTAATAATGGTTAGGGATATTATGTTAGAAAAGCTCGATGCTTTCCTTTTTATGAAGAAACCATATTGCTGACATTGCTGTTGTCTTTTACACACTTCAATAATTCGTGGTTAGATTTTTGGATTGGTTTTTTAGTAAGACCAAAATATTCCTTCCCTTGTGGCTAAATCTAAGAATCTAAAAAAGAAAACATTTCTGCATTCTCACTCTTCCCTACTGGCACTGTGCTCACCAATGGAGGGGCCCAGTTGTCCCTAGGGTCATCGACTAGCATCTTCCCACCTCCAAGTTAGTTGAAATAAAATAATACTTTAGTATTGACACACAGGGGCCCAGGTTTGCTTTGGCGGGCCTCACCCCAATATGATATATGGCCATAAATTGTAAACTTACGCTTGCTTCTTGTATCTTGCTGCATGCATTCTTCAGATTTGAAGGATCCATAACCTACTTGTCTAAGAGCAGCATGTGGGGTTAGAGTGACTTGGACTTGTATATCCTAACTAGGATAGCTTAGATGATCTAGGCTGGCGAACAACCCCTGCTCTTTGGTAGGGAGGGAGGTCCTCGAGATTGTGAGAGAGAGGTCCTGGAGGAGTTGTCAAGCGGTTTCTAGGGTGACGGGTATTCTGGGCGCATAACATTGGTGGGAAAGACTTGGAAAGAGGAAGGGAGAATAGAGAGGGAATGAATACTTTGTAAAAAGTCTAGTAGCTTTATCAAGCGGATGTTTCATTTTTTATGTTCCTTTTCCCGTTCAGTACAACTGTTTAGCCAAAACAAAAACAACATGGTTGTAAATGAGCAAAAAATATCGTGGAGTTTCTTCATAAATGGGAAGATGATTATTATTATTATTATTATTATTATTATTATTATTATGGTTTTTTGTGTGTGTTGGTGGGTGGGGACTTAGTGCTTGAAAAATCAACTGAAAATCAAACTAAAACGCTTGATGTTCTGGTATAATTCGATAATGAAACCATTGAACACTCAGAATTCTCTCATTTTGTCAAGAAATGTTTCTTCTCAGTCCTTATATTTGCTATGGTATTTCTATATCTATTAGAATTGAGATGCAGTAACAAGGATTGACATATGCAGCTCAAACCTGTATTGGAAGAAATCAAATTTAGGTCTTATAGGAAATAATTTTCAGAATGTATGGAAATGATTTTGGCATCAAATGTTCTTCTCAGTCCTTACATCTACTAAGTATTTTCATATCTAACAAAGATGAGATGCAGTAAGTCAGTAACAAAGTTTTGACATATGCAGCTCAAACCTGTATTGGAAGAAATTGAAAGTAGGTCTTCAAGGAAAGAATACATCCAGATTCTTACAGAATGCCACAGACTCTACTGCGAGCAGAGACTATCCTTGGTAATTGAGTAGCAACTACTTTATTGTTCTAATTAATCATCATCTATTAACTTAATTTTATTGTAACTGTGTATTATGTTTCTCAAATGCTGTTAGATAAAAGGTATAATGCAGCAACGGATCACTGGGTTTGCAAAAAAAGAGGCCTTACCATCGTTGACTAGGTCTGGATGTGCGTACTTAATGCAGGTATCCAAATTCTATTCTATCTACAATGGTGTATGTGGAAGTTGTATCATTCTTCTAAACCATTATAAGTTCAAATTTTAAGTAGTTATAAGTTCATATTGCAGGAGAATAAACCATTTAATTAGGCTAGTGGATTACCTAGAATTAACTGAATATATTTTATAACATTAAAACGACATATCGCAATATAGGTAGCATATCTTCGTGAAGGTTGTAATGTTTGAAGCCTTTGGGTAGTTTCTGTGAAGGAAGTCATTTGGAGGAGCAAGGGTTAATTTGTTTAATTTGATCTAAAAGTTAGAATAACACTCAATTAGACACTCTTATGATCCCATTTTGTTTTGTTGATGCAGAATCTAGGTTTGCTTACGTGGCACTAAATATGGATTTATCATGAGCAGTGCGCGTTATATTAAACTAGAAGATTATTCAGTTAAATGTTTGAAATATAACATTAACGAGTTTATTTTAGTTCTTTTTAATAGTTGGAAGCTTGCATATGAAAAGTTTGATTTATGTGCATTGTGTGTGGGAAAATTCCTGCAAGCTGTAAGCTTCATTTGGTGTCATACTTCTCTAAACCAGTAGTAGGTCTACAGCTTCTGTGAACAGAAAGCACGACGGAAAGAAGGGTTATTACTTGAGTGGAGTGGAGGAAGGTCTCTTTACTTAAAAGAGGTATGGATGAGAAAAAGGGGACGATCTATTTCACAGAACTTAACCCTTTCAACTGAGACAAAGTCTCCCCATAACCAACTCTCATCACATGGTCAATTCTACCTTAACAACACAAGTAGGCTTATCAATAACGACGATAATTAAGACAAAAGCCTTCGTACCAACTTTAATCATCTAACAAATGATGAATATTTTTTGTTCATTCATCTTTAGCGAGGGTTGTCATCTTCTCTAATTTAGCAAATTTTGTATACCGCCATGATCCCAAGTTTGTTTTGTTTTGTTTTATCGGTTATCCTATTAGTTCCTTCAAGTAGGTACCTATCAATTGGCACACCTAATGATTTCATCTGGTATTTCCAAATTATCAGCAACGTTTTATCCTCGTCTTATCTCAAACCAAAGCTACCTCTAACTTCGCATGGACAATAATTGTATCAAATCTTATATTTTTGCTGACGTCCTTGCAAACTTTCTCATTTTGTGGACATGGTTTTCGGACATTATCTTGGCCCAACATTATGACCAGAGGTGATTGTTCTTTGAGTTAACTCATAATTTTCTCGTCATCTTCATGGTAAACTCTATGAATGCCAGAAATAGTTTATACTTCTAATCCTGTAAGTTCTAGTTTAAAAGTTCCTAATTCTTCCTTGCATGTTTTATCAGTTCTACTGGGAAATCCCTTTTGTAGTTCCACATCCCTTTTGACAGCAAACTTTGGTACCAAGCATAATTTAACTGTCACACGTGTCAAATGGTGACTTATCAATGTTTTTTAGCCTGTCTTTCACATGCCAACTAAGTTACAAGAAGCAGTAATCATGCCATATTTGTATCTGAATTTATGCATATGCTGCAGCCTTGAACTGTGTATTTCGTGACAGTATTTAGTTAAACCGATTATGGCTATATAAAATCTTTGTTGTATTTTAGTCAGCTGAACATTATATTTTCCCTTTTCTTCTTTTTGGGCATCTCAAATGTAGGAACTTTGTATCATGGGTTTTTCTTCTTAATCACAGGTATGTCAGCTTGAACACCAGCTCTTTGACCACTTCTTCCCATCTTCTTCAAAGGATGTCTCTAGTTTGGCGCCTTTGATTGACCCATTGTAAGTTTTGGTACCGGTTCTGTGATGCTTCAAACATATAGCTTACACATATTTACATATTAGAGTATGCATTAATATCTCTGCATGATTTTTTTGGAGTCACTCTTCAAATAGATCTTAACTGTTGTCATTTGCTAGGTCTAATTCGTTTACTTGTCAAGGCCATCCTGAGTTAGAATAAAAAGTCTATAATGTAACTCTTTATGTTTGTATGAGTCCAGTTTTTTGTTGGATTTCTTGGTAAAACTGCATCATGTTTAACAGGTTTTGATGGATTAAAACAACAACCAGAAAACGTTTCTGAAACTTTACCCTTCTTTAAGTCAAAATTATTTGACTTCAAGGTCTTTTAAATAAATAAATAGTTCATAATCTGTTGATTCCCCTGGGATGTTCTGTTTGTATGCATAAGGAGTTTCAAATTTAGGGTATTTAGATATAGGCCGCTTAAATTGTTCTTATTTTTCTTAACAGACTCCCATATAAAATTTGACATAGTTAACTCCAACAATTATTGTCTGTGAATTCTTCTTACAACAGTATGGTCAAATTTTGCCATTAAGTAATTTAGTCAACATGTTCCGTAGAATAGGACATAACTCCAACGAAATCATATTGGTTGTGAGTTCTTCTTATAAGAGTACGGTCAGTTTTTGTCAATAAGAAAGTAATTTAGTTTGTCAATAAGAAAGTAATTTAGTCATGCGCGGAAGTTGATTGCCCATGTTTGGATTTCTCTATGATTTGTCTGTGATTTCTCTTTCCTATGTCCCACTCATCAATCTCAGTTGATTTCTTAAGTATATATTACATTATTCAAGTAATACAACTGAAACTACCTACCAGCCTACATATATCATATCGGATCGAAGATATATAACAAAATGGTAGTATTTCGTATCGTAAGATACGATCCATGTATCGTAGCATCAAAAGCCATGGTAGAAAACCTATTTAATAATTATAATAGAAAGGCTACTTGAATTATTATGTAAACATTAAAATACTATAACATTTCTATTACAAAAAGAAGTAAACATTAAAATACTATTAACATTTCTATTACAAAAAGAAGTAAACATAAAATACTATAACATTTCTATTACAAAAAGAAAGAATAAAAACAAAAAAACTCTAGGTTAATGAGTCTCGTGCGTCAGATGTCCCTCAAAAGTAGTCGTGAGACACTTGCTGCGCCTCAAAAGTAGTCGTGAGACACTTGCTGCGCCTCAAAAGTAGGTGTTAGGCGCACGAAGCGTGTGCCTGAGGTGAGCCAAAGTGAATGAGCTTATAGAAAATGAGGAACAAGAGTGAGCCTTGAGGAAACAGCTTCATTGGAGCTGTTTAACATGGTCATAATTCACGAATATTTGAAATTTTCTGCGAATTATTCGTGAATACATGAGAAACCAAATATATGCGTAATTAATTCATGGATGCACGACCATATCATGATCGAAAATATCGAGAATAAAACAAATATTCCTAAATAATACGTGTTTTATTCTGTCAATTCAATGCGAATGTAGCCGCAGTGGTCTGGGCCTCAATTTTCACCGAGGCCCATAGAAACTAATGGCATATGACCCTTCTCTAGCTTTTGTAGAGGTGCTCACCTTCACTCATTCCCCAGACGATGTGGGACTAAAAATTAGCTCCCATTAGGCAACTAAATTATCGGAGGTGTTCACTTTCATTCTTTCCTTACAGCCGATCTGGGACTAAAAAGTATGTTCTAGCCTATGCAAAGCTCTAGGAACTTGTTGGCTTCTACATAATTGTTAAAGCTCAAGCTATTGTTTGATTTGGCCATTGGTTTGAAGTTGATAAAATGTTTAGTTAGTTGGTTGGCATCCCTAAGATGTAGTTGACTAAAGATTGTCATAGAATACGTTTCTCTATTGTTTTTAAAATGGCTAAATTTCAACTTGATACCCTCAACTATTCAAGTTTTTCAACTTGATACCCTAAATTTTAATATTATACAACTTAATACCTCAACTATAATGTCCAACCTAATATCCTAACAATGTTAACGGAAAATCCAAAATGACAAAAATCCCCCCCTCATTCGTGATCACTTCAAATACCCCTAGGGAGGAGGATGCAGGTCATTTGGTCAAAAAATATATATTTATTTTTGTTGAAACGGAAAAATTAACCCCTAGCTAACAGAGGGTATCAACTTGAAAATATTCAATAGTTGACGGTAGTGATTGGTATGATATCAAAGTTTAGGGTATCAAATTGAAAAACTTGAATAGTTGAGGGTATCAAGTTGAAATTAACCTTTTAAAAAATCCAGTTGCTATGATGTTAATTCTTGACATTTATATTATTTAAACAGTATGTGAAGCTTTTAGGCAAGAACTTCGGTTTTGCATTTTGGAAGACTCTCTAATGCAGTTTTTGATGTAAAGCCAATAGGGAGTAATTGTTCTTGTCAAATACTTTTTTATTTTAATTTCATAAAAGTATATTTTTCTAGTTATGTTTCATTATATATATATATATATATATATATAACACTATTTTTCTTGAACTTTATTCAAATGCCGTACTTGTGACTATGCTTAGGAAGTTAAATTCACTATTTAGTAAAAGAGTTATTACATGATGGATAGGTCATCAATTAAGGTTGGCTAGCTACAATGTTCTTTTCACTTTTGGTTTTGAACGTGGCATTGGAGCTTTCCAGTATGAGCATTTTCATTTACATTTGGTTTGCTCTAAACTTTCCACATAGCATATCAATTGTTCTTCAAAGGCTGTTTTCTTCCTTGCCTAAAATAGAGTATGATAAGATTTGGTGGAATTATGTTAAAATAAAACCAATTTAAGGGGGGTATATCTAATACCCCTTGACTTCACAACTGAACTTGCTTTCAAAAATTATAGGTCACGTAGTAGTAATTTAGCATCTTAACATTTCTCCTATATAGATATATTTGTCATATTCAAATGTTATCCCTGAATCCGCTTCGGTTAATCATAGGTATTAACATTTAGTGCAATGTTTCATACTATTGATGTTTCTTTCAAACCTCACAGATTATAAATCATATTTCATTGTTAAGATATGCTTTGTGAGGTTTGAGAGAAGCAACAATATGAAATATGACACTTGAATGTTAATACCTTTGATTAACCGGAAAGCAGGTGCAAGGGTAGCATTTGAATATGACGAATATATTTATATAGGAGAAATATTAAGATACTAAATTACTACTATTAGTTGGGTGACCTCTAATTTTTCACCGCAAGTTCAATATTAAAGTTAAGGCGTCTTAGATATAACCCCCTTAAATTGTGCTTATTTTTACATATCTTCTAATCTTATCATATGCTCCATTTTGGGGTTGGGAGAAAATAAGAAAAAATGTTATACCTTGTAGAAAGCTTACAACAAACCAACTTTCAATGAAAATGTTCAGGCTGGAAAGCGACGAGACCGGAATTAAAAGTAAACATGAAAAGACCAACCTTGATTAATTACCTATCCCTCTCGTAACAACTCTTGTGCTATTATCATGAATTCAACTTTCCGAGGACAAATACATGCCAGAGCTTCCAATAAACAACCCCTACAAAGCAGTTTTCTGCAACCCCCCACCTCATTTTCTATAAGACAAGTCTCATTCACCTAAGCTCACATGAGACACGCGTTTCGTGTGCCTGACACCTACTTTTGAGGCGTGCCTCGTGCACTTCACTACTACTTTTGAGGCACACCTGTGTCCCGACGCACGAGACTCATTAACCTAGACTTTTCTTTTTCTTTTTGTTTGTTTTTGTAATATAAATGCAATAGTATTTTATTATTTATAGAATAATCAACTAGTCTTTCTATTGTAATTATTAATTAGGCTTTCTACCATGACTTGATGTTATCAAGCTATTATCTTACGATACACAGTACATATCTTATGATACGATACGATATACTGCCAGTTTGTTATGTATCCGTTGATCCGATACGATACATATAAGTTGATAGGTGGTATCAATTTTATTCCTCAAGTCATGTAATATATACATATAGGGTGATAGGTAGTTCTCTATGATTCTGTGATTTCTCTTTCCTTGGTGCTTTCCATGTTTCATAATTTTGCTGTTTCTCTCAAACCTCAGAGCATATCTCATGTTCCACTGTTTAGTGTTGACCAATGTCTCTCTTCACAAGAGCCAATTACTTTTCTTACTAATTTAAATTTCCTCACTGTTTTTATGAAGTTGTTTGTTGCTTTGCCTGCTGTGAAAATTTGCAGATGCACATTTTTGTATGATACATTGCGCCCTAAACTGATACATGAAGCGAACCTTGATGCTCTTTGTGAACTTGTTGATATCCTGAAAGTTGAAGTTCTAGAGGAGCAGCTTAGTAGGCGTGGTGAGTCACTTGCAGGACTTAGGCCCACCCTACAAAGAATTCTAGCAGACATTCATGAGCGATTGACATTCTGTGCTCGCACACACATACGTGATCAGGTATGTGTTTGGAAAGTCTTATCTTTGCAGGTTTTATGGTTTGTGGCTTTCTAGTAAGATATGTTTTTTGTCTGAACTAATGTTTCCCTCAGAGGGTGCTTCGTATAGATTTGTTGAACTACTGTTTCTTTTCACATTTATCATCTGATTACTTCTGCATCAATATGGGAACTTTTTTTGGTTAAAAGTATAGTTGGTCATATGTAAATCCATATTTCCAAAAGTTTGAATCAACTTAAATGGAAAGCATCTCTCTTTGTATTTTCATTTTTTATGGTGTATAAATTTATTGAAATGGACTAATCACTATTTTTCAAATGCTTCACCTAATACTGGGTTGTCCTCCATTAGTCAATGTTTTTCTACCATATTAATGATGTACCGTCATTTGACAGATAGCAAATTACCGTCCTTGTGATGAAGATCTTGATTACCCTGGTAGGCTGGAAAGTTCTGTCGAGACAACTGCAGATTCTGCTGTCAGTAACTCTCTCATAGACGGTCCCTTTTTTTACTTGGACTACAATAATATTTTCTTCCTACTTCGTTTTATATTACATTTATCTGGGTACATCTTTGATTAAAGATCTTGAATTACACATTAGTATTACTCATTAAACAATCTTATAATTCCTACATCTAGTCTTCATATTGATTGTGTGTGAAGCTAGTTACTTACTGGAATGGGCTTTGCACTTCAACGCTCAAGTAGAATCTGTGATGTTTGCTTCTACTAATTCTTCTCCATGAGCTTTTTTTTTATTTTAATTACACAGTAGTTGCTAGGATCTAAACTATAACTTTTAGTTAAATACATCCTCTCTCAGGTTCATACCTTTTATTTATTTTACTGAGCATCAGGTTGATAGTAACTCTGACATGTTCAAATCATGGTATCCACCATTGGAGAAAACAGTATCATGCCTGTCAAAGTTGTATCATTGCTTAGAACCTGCTGTTTTTACTGGATTAGCTCAGGTATTTGGTGGTGGTGTTGGTTTTCTCTTTCAATTTAGTTTCGCGTAGGAACTCATTCTCATGTTGTGGTCTACTGATAATTTGCTGTTTGCAATGTCCAGGAAGCTGTAGAATTTTGTTCAATATCTGTACAGGTCGGTAAGCTGAATATGGGATTTTCTTACTCTTACCTCTATTTTGGCTACTTTATTAGATTGACAAAGTTTATATTGTTTCAAGACTGAGCTTGTTCATTTAACTCTTGCCTTTTTTCAGAATGCAAGTAAAATTGTTGCAAAAAGATCATCTCCAATGGATGGACAACTTTTTCTTATTAAACATCTTCTTATATTAAGAGAGCAGGTGAAAATTCACTCACCAGAGTTGTTGCAGCTCATGTACAATTTGTCTTGAGTATGATTATCTTATGCATTTGAGGAGTTAAAATCTTAGTAGTTCTGACATTTCAAATTTCACCAGATCACCCCATTTGATATTGAATTTTCTGTCACTCACAAGGAGCTGGATTTCTCTCATTTGCTGGTTAGTACAAGTCGGGTTTGGTTCTTACTTTTGACTTATTGGTTTATGTTGATTAATTACTTGAGTGTCTGGGGAGGAAAAAGATGCACGTTGTCTTACCCCTATATATATGGAGAGGATGTTTCCGTGACTTGAACTTGCATTTACTGGATGCAAATAAGGTTTTTGTTTTAAGCGGATGATATATTTTTCCTTATTACTTTTAAAAATAGTTCTACTGTTATCTATGGCATTACTGGACTACTTGAGTATATGGATTATTGGGCACCAGTGGTCTGCCAACAAATTAATCATGAGCCTTTATTGCTGCTTCCCTATCTCTATGATACCACCACCAGCAAATTCTACAGCCTTTACTGGGGCCACAAATCTCCTCCTCTCAGTTCCCAACCCCCCCCCCCCCCCCCCCTTACACACACACACACACCCACCCACCCACCCACCCCCCCCTCCTCTTTCGTCCCACCACCACAACCTACTTCCTCTGAATATAACACGTACTAGGTCAGTACTAGGATAGGATAGGCATACTATATGCACATTTTGTCTAATGATAGTTGTACTGTAATAATTCAAACATCCAATACTGCCTTTGTGTTACATGTCTCCTAATTCTTATTCATGAACTGGTTATACATCATGACATTGGAAACTTTTTCGTCCATCATTTTGCTTTCAAAATTAAGTAGATATCTAGTGTCAGCTTTAGTATGCATTATGTAATGTGTTTCCTAGTTCTGGTCCATTTAAATAATGGAACCGTATATGCATCATGATATTACATTGTTGGAAGGTCCTTTGGTCTCCGTTTTTTCCTTTAAATTGAAGTATATATGCAGTATCAGCTTAAGCATAAATTGAAAACACAATGCTAACGAACAAGTATTCTATTTCAAAGCATTTTGTTAGTAACAATTTTCTCAACTTGTGTGACCATTGTTGCCCTCTTTGGTATCATCATTACTGTAAACAACTATGCCTTAAATCTAAATAAGAACATGGTATTTTGATGATTAATCAACTGATTGTTTATTATATCCTATTCCAGGAGCACCTTAGAAGAATTCTCAGAGGTCAAGCCTCTTTATTTGACTGGTCAAGATCTACTTCATTGGCTAGGACCTTCTCTCCTCGGGTTCTTGAAAGTCAGATAGATGCTAAGAAGGTTAGGAACTGATGTCAATCCTCATTTTTCCTTCTCTTGGCATCCTCATAGGGTTATTATTATATGGTTTGCAAGATTTTAGCAGTTAAGGTCTGTGTTTGGCAGACTGCAACTAAACATGCAGGTGCTGTTTTTGATATTTGTAGAACTAAATTGAGCATTATATGACAATTTTCATAAGAATTTAGAATATACTTTTAAAAATTAACCAACGACAAGAAAAGTTACATTTGACCTTGGACGTAGTACGTGAATGAATGCGCTACTTTATTCTTTTCAGACTTGAAAGTAGAATCACTAAGGACCTCAATAGGGTCAAGGATGGTGTTTTCTACTGAATAGTTTGCTTCCATCGAAACGGATTTCCACACGACAATTTCTCACTTGAACCCGAGCGGCCAAGGGCCATATATATAATTACCTTCTTCCAAATATATATATATATATATATATATATATATATATATATATATATATATATGCTCCGTTTTTACCTTTTTATAGGATTTGATACCTGAGACGGATTTTAATCAATTGTACGTCTTTTCGGCCATCTGAGGTTGGTTTAACAACCGACTTAAAGCACTAGTAAGGTTCTACATAAAGCAATATCGAAGACACCACTTTTCAATGTGAAGGGAAAAAGATCGAAGACTTACATTTTTGCAAGATAGCTCAGTCGATATAGCCCAGTTGATCAATTTGCATGTCAAACCTAAAACTGAACGAAGTAAAAACCTCAATGCCCCTCAAGACGATGTCCCATTGACCCATGTAAACATCATTGATGTCCAATCCCTTTCACTTCCTGAAACCTAGCTCTGACGTATCTCTGATATAAGGGTACATGAGGAGTCATTCCGATGAGCGAACCAATAATCAACTCCACTCCCATTCGGAGAAATAAGTGACTGGCAAGGACTCAAATGCGAAGAAATGATGAATTCAAACTATGGATATATAAGAAATGAAACTGCTCACAGCATTCCATCCAAGCATAAGCATCTGGATAATCTGAAATGCGACATGGCATAATATATATATATATATATATATATATATATATATATATATATATATATATATATATATATGGGATGTAAAATATCTCTCTCCTCACCATCCCCATAGTGTATGAGACAAATGTATGCATTTCGATTAGGGTCGTATATGGGGCGGGATATTGCACCAACTTATTACAACAATTATTACACCAAACAATGTCAACCACATATTTATTTCAATCATGTGGTTATAAATCATCCCATAAAGTATGTGCCACGTCAGCATGCTTTATAACCACACATCTCAAAAAAATGTGTTGCTGAAATTGCTTGGTACAATAATTGTTGCAATAACCCTTGGTGCAATATCCCCTCCCGATATATATATATATATATATATATATATATATATATTTTGAGAAAGTAAGTTATTTATATATAAATGGGCTGCCAATACAGTGATACAAGTTGGGAGTTTTAGCCCATCCAACTCCCCTGAGATTTGGCTAGAATGCCAATGTTCTGCATAATGTTCAGCTTATTATTGATTGTGCTTTCCTTTCATTCTCTCCCATCATCTGTCTGCAACAATGTTCTTGAGTATCCATGGTGATCTAGTCTTCCCCCACAGATATAGTCGTCTATTTCTTTGATTCCAAATGTGCCAAATTGCAGCACTAAGCATATGTCTGGCCACAGTATACACCTTGCTGTGTTTTGCATTCTGAGCAATTATCTGCATTGCTTTCCTCTCTCAGACTAGTCTGGTTTAGGTGGGAGGCCAAGCCACTACCTGATTGTGTAGACCATATCTTTCTAGTGTATACACAACAGTGTAGTCAAAGGCGCTCCTTGCTCCTACGTGCAGGGACAACGCCTCATTGTAGTCAAGGCGAGGCGCGTTTCGTAAGGCGCGGCTTTTCATAAGGTGCGGGATGGTTAAGGCGCGCCTGAAAAATATTCAGAAAAAAGCTTATATACTCTTTTTTTTACTGTTTCTTTAATACTTTATTTTGTATACTGTTTTTTTCTGTTTTTTTTTTCTATTTTCTTATACTGTTCTGTATAATGTTATTTTTATACTCATTTTTTTCTTCTTTTTTTCTGTTTTCTTATACTATTTTCTATAATGTTATTTTTATACTGCTTTTTCTATTTTTTTCTCTTTTCTTATACTGTTTTGTATACTGTTATTTGTATACTGTTTTTTATTTACTTTTTTACTGTTTTGTATACTATTTTTTACTGTTTTTTAATATCATTTCCATCTTTTGATGAAATCAAAGTCCTATTAATTTGAATTATCTTTACAAAACACTTGAAGAATATCTTAAAACTTCAATTTAAAGGATATATATATATATATATATATATATATATATATATATATATATATATATATATGCGCCTCACATCGCTCGGGCGCGCGCCTTAAGTGCGCCTCGGGCGATATGGACACTTTGCACCTCGAGTGCGCCTTGCGCCTTTGACTACTTTGATACACAGAGGAAGAAGAGGTGGTCCAAGCTTTCAGCCACCGTGTTTATATATATATATATGTATATATATATATATATATGTATATATATATATATATGTATATATGTATATATACATATATATATATCAAATGCTATATTCTAAGTCATGATTGTATTAGTGCCTAGATACCTAAGCTATTACAAGGGCTCTGGATGTCATAACTTAGCTTGCTGAAGATCGGTGATTCTTCAGGTTCTGAATCAGGATCTAGTTTGGTGAGATCAAATTCGAAGGTAAAACGGTATGTGTCGGTATGGCTAAGCCTCTGCGATTAAACTTCTAGTCATCTGTATATGATGTGTGCATTTTAGTTGGTTTTGTAGCTCTCAGAGGACTCATCTTGTCCTTCCAGATAGTTTCTGCATTAGTTGGTTTGTATAACAGAGAAGATTGTACTGAAGATTATAATAAGATCCACAGTCCAGATTGTACATTCCCTTAGCATGATACCTCTTGGTTGCTCCTTGTGGTTTCTACACATCTATGTCAACAAGCAGGTCTTATAAGAGCTAGAGTCTAGGGACCCTATGTTGATATCATGAATCAAGCTTTATATCTGGAGGTGATCATCTCAGGTCTATTGTAAAGAATATTCCTTTTTTGGCCCAAGTTTACAGTCACATTTTTAGTTCCGCTTATAGTATTGGTTTAGTTCCGAGCATTTCATACCTAATAAAGTCTGGGTATAAATTGATTCTTTAACCAAACCATGGTTTCTCCTGTTCGGACTGGTTTTCCCGGGATTGGTCCCCAAACCATACACATAAAAGCAGTTTTACTCTGCTTAGTCTGAAACTGCACAGTTTTGGTTCACATTTGTTAGTTTCGGGTTCAAATAGCCAAACTTTCAGATCAAAACATTGTAGCTATACATAATCTTTTAATATATGTATATTTATATATGTTGTACAAATATATATTTGCTCAATGTACACATGCACACACACAAGTAAAGTTAAAGGTACCGAAACCCGAGATGAAAACCATCACCTAACCATCTGGAATTGCTGAAACTCAAAACCATAACCGGGTGGAAAAAAGTTACAAAACCGAGACTAAAACTGGATTCTAAAACCTTTGAACTACTAGTATACTCGTCTACTTCAGGGTCGCATGCATAATACAAAATTCTGATATAATAATAATAATTTTATCAACACTATGAAAAGTGTGATTGCATATTAAAAATGTTATAAACTGGCAACCACTTGTGTTTATTTATGATGTCCGATTGGTGCTTATGGTTCAATTAAACCAACAGTACTTGGTGGGGGCAGGTTTTACATACTAGTTTTTTAGCGTCAATATCTTAATTATGTAAAAAGTTATTTGTAGATTGTTTTTATTTTTGCAGGAATTGGAGAAAAGCCTAAAGGCCACATGTGAGGAATTTATAATGTCAGTCACAAAACAAGTCGTGGACCCCATGCTTTCATTTGTTACCAAGGTAATAAAAGTATATTTATTTGGGGAAATAACATGAGCTATCTTTTAGTTTCTAACATCAAAAGGTAAACATTTTTCAGTAGACTGGCAAATATCTTGGGATTCTGCTTTTTTCCAGTATGTTACGTTACACATTCTGTTCATTCCCTTACAAGTATTTACCGTTTATTGACCAATAACCAAAAGTTATGGGGAAGGGAACAGAAAGGAGAGTTTACGTTTTTTTAAAAACTAAATTTGAGTTTATGGAACAGAGCCTTTGACCCAAATTTGTTGGGTTCGGCTATTTGAATCATTTTCTTCCATTCAGCTCTGTCAAGGGCTGTGTCCTCTAAAAGAATGTAACATTAACCAAAAGCATATCCTTTGCTACACCCTCAATCCAAGTTTTGTTAGGCATGGTTCTAGTCTAACTGGTCCTTTGACTAGTATCTTGTCATTCCTAATCGGTGCATCTGATACTCTATGTTGCATATGTCCAAACCTCATGAGG
Organism: Iris macrosiphon; assembly: GCA_036927795.1. NCBI lineage: Eukaryota > Viridiplantae > Streptophyta > Magnoliopsida > Asparagales > Iridaceae > Iris > Iris macrosiphon. Next base: position 63,809,496 of record JAYESA010000005.1, read on the forward strand.
CTATTTTTCCTTTGTATTATCCTCGATTGACGTTACCTCCAAGTTTGCATGAATACACTAATTTATGTCCATCTCTCAACGTTTTGCCAGTCATCCATCTTAGCATTCTCATTTTAGCCACACTTATTTTCTGAACATTGTATCTTTTAACTGCCAACATTCTAATCCATAAAACATGACTGGCCTTGTAGCTGTCTTACAGAAATTTTCCTTCAACTTTAATGTTCTTCCAATCACATTGCAGTTTTATATGTTGTCAATCCTACTAAATTTAAAATCCTTAGATTCCAAATTTTCTCCACACAATTCTATTCGAGTCTGATCCTTCTTTTGTCTCATTTACTAATACATTATCATCAACAAACATCATGGAACTTTATACTGAATTTGCCTACTAATTTATTCATAACTAGTGCAAATAGGTAAGGACTTGATTCTTATCCTTGATATAAGCCTATGATGATGGAAACTGGTGCAGTATCTTCCCTAATGGTCTGTACGGTAGTCGTAACTCTTATCATACATTCCTTTATAATCTCATTAAAGCTACTAGAGACTTTGTATCTTCTCCAAAGCCCACCACATTTTCTCCCTAGGTACTCTATCATGAGTGTTTTTTTAAGTCAGCAAAAACCATTATTTTCATTAATATTCATAGTAGGTAAATGGATTCCGTAGTGTACCTCTTTGGCATCGTCTGGCTTATAGCATGATTTCTCGATAGTGCAACTCTATAACCTATATTAGCTTGTTTTTACATATTGGTACAGTATGCTACTCCAGTCCCAGCATAATACTTAGGATTTGGTTGAATAAATCACTATACCATATTAAAGCTTCCTTTCCAAACCTCAATAATAGCATTATTATCAGGGCCTACAACTTTTTTTCATTTTCCTTAAAAAGCTTCATTAACTTTGGAGGTCCTAATTTTACGACTATAACAATATGATCTATCCCTAACAAACACATTTGTTTCCATACTCAGCCTCTCCTTAGTATCATTTTGTTTTGCTAATACATTTTTGTGTTCACTCTTGATGCATTCAATATTACCTAGTTCTCTACTCCTTATCCTACTCTTAGCAAGCCTATAAATATCTTTTTCTCCCTCAGTTTGTAACCTTAGGTTTAGCTTCTGTTTTTTTGTTTTTTTAAGTTACTTATTTGCTACTTCACATATTTTGAACTTTTCACTACTTTAAGCTTTTGCCAATCTTTATAGATCTGTCGTGTTTATTACATAAAAAAAGTTACTTGATAACATCTGTTGGTTCTGTTTCAATTTTTATAATATCCTACACACAACTATATTTAAGGTCTGAAATAAACTAGTTACTAACTAGGTCCTATCAAGTACCTTAGGATCTTAGATGTGGTACGACTTTATATAGGATCTCAGCTATTCTCAGTTAGAAATATGGTAACTACGACATTATAACACTTCAATACTTTTTTTTTTGCAGGTGACTGCTGTGAGAGTTGCATTGTCATCAGGCCGTCAAGATCAAAAGGTGGACTCTGTTCTGGCCAAGCCTCTCAAGAATCAAGCATTTGCTACTCCAGAGAAAGTGGCTGAGCTAATTCAGAAGGTATGCAACATACCTAACCAATTTGGTGGTTTAATCAGTCCATGTTAATCAGTGGAGGTACTGTGTAAACAGGTTGGTGTTGCTATTCAGCAAGATTTGCCAAAAGTGATGAAGAAAATGAAGCTATATCTACAAAACCCATCTACAAGGATGATTTTGTTCAAGCCAATCAAGTGAGTGCTCATGCTTGTAAATGAATGTTAATTATCATTATCAGGACATTCATTTGAGTACATACACTTCTAGCTGAGTTTGATGTATTATGATGATCAGAAGAATATATTACTTTTGATGCTCAAATTCGGCTAGAAGTTCTGTTGATATTCATATGGTTGCATATTTTTGTTGTACTCATTTGTTTTTAGTCGACTTCGTTGTTATGTGATTTGTTAAAATTCTGTTGAAAAAGTGACTTCCATAACTCATGGAATGGAATCTCCATTTTTTTCAGGACAAATATTGTGGAGGCTCATAGTCAGTTGCAGTCACTGATAAAATCTGATTATTCGGAGGAAGAAATGAAGAACATAGGCATGGTGTCAATTCAGGACCTGCAAGCTCAGCTTGATGACCTTCTTTAGACACAACAATCTGACACATTACGGATCATTACCACTGTCATTTTACATTGCAGACCTTTCTTTCCTGAGCTTTTATTTGTTTTTTTTTAGAATTTGATTATTTAATGAATTATCTGAATTTGAGATGGCTATAGTTTGTTAATATCTTTTTTTCTCTCCTAACTTCCAGTTGTGTACTGTTATGATTTGCAGAAGTTAGAAATGCTTATTCAGTCATTCTGATATAGTAGGCAATGTTGGGACCGATTACAATAGTACCGGTCATTGACAGGTTAGCTTCTTTTCAGCCATGGCCCCAAGTGTAGGTTGAGATTTATAGTGCAACCTTCACGTGATGTGCTCCGTTTCTGTGAAAGGAATCTGTGCACATCTCTTGAGGATAGACACATTGTTACATCCTTGATAGAGAGCTGAATGTAAGATGATGAGGATTCATGTGTTCTCCCTAAGAATTGTTGTTCTTGCTTACCAAAGTTGTTGGTTGAAATCTTTGTAGAATATCACTACTACTATGAAGTTTATTTGTATTACAGAGAGAAGTGGGATTTTTCTTTTTCTTTTGCATGCAAACACAAACTGACTTCTTGTTCTTCTTCACGGAACTCTGCAAATGAACCCCGCAGGTTATAAGGCCTAATCTCCCTCTGCTCCTGATCCCTATGGGTTATTTATGTGTACACGTGCCTCTTTTAGCACTAGGAAATTCCTGTTTTTGTAATAAAGGAGAAGCAACATAGTTAATATATACTAGGTCATATTATTAGAAAATAGCAAACAATAATCTTTTACCTCTTTTTTTTACTATTTGAGAAGAGTAAACAACAATCTTACTACTTGAAAAGAGCAAATAAACAACAACTTTTTTTTTATGCGTAATTATCTAGTTATTTATATTAAATTTAATGAACAGTTTTAATTAGTAAATATAGGTAAGAAAATTTATGGAACAACTTTCATGAAGAAACCTCAAAACTCATCAACATCATTATATATATATATATATATATATATAAGCAAGAATGAAGAGGATGTATCGCAAGAGCAAACATGAGATCTTCATAAACACCCCACTTACAAATCCAAGAAGAGATACAGAAGAACTTACCATAGCCGAATTCCTAAGCAAGAAGTTTTAAATTGTCCATTCAGCCTAATATATCAGTAATGCATGTTAAATCTCAGCCGTCCTATCCCAACAAAACCCCACTAACTCGAACTAAAACCGATTCACCCTAAAGTGATTCGGAGAACAACTGTAATGTTGGTATAAACTTAAAAACGGTTGAAGAGAGCAAGTAGATCAAATAACACACAAACAGATGTAAACAAGAAGAAAATAATTTCCTACTACTGAAATTCATAGAAACAAAGATCAATTGTATTAGGCCTGATTATTATGTGCAGCGAGATGCACAAGACATGCACAATATTGATTTTAGTTCAGAAAATTTACAGAGTACCAATTTTTTTGTGAAATACGGTGAAGGATGCCAACTTTAACAAAATTAGTTGGGAAAATCCACCTCACCGGACGGTCTGGTGTTTCCAATGTTTTATTGCTTTCGTTTTTTTTTTATTAATGGTCTTTTTTTTTTTACAACAATTAAATTTGAACGTTCACATTACAATGATCAACTTACAACGATTAAAAATAAGAGCTCTTATTAAGACCATGATAAACAACGTTTGACCTATTTCAAACACAACTTTTCCTATTTTATTGTTCTTAAATTTAAGGGGAGAAAATGACAAAGTCAGAGATAATTTCCATTTATAAATTAAACTGGTATACATGAATCATACATTTAAAAGAAATAGAAAAGGAAGATGTCATTTGGATGTCATTACCAATCATGTACTGAAAAACTTCACTTGGTCTGCACGTTCCATCTTTTCCCCGCAGTTATAATCGCAGTTGCCATGTCATGAAACAAGTCATGCACAACCACCACCTCCAATGCTTAGTAATTTGTTTAGGACTGCCGACTATAATACTTAGTAATTTTCTAGGACTATCAGGATTTTAGCGATCACGACTAAAGTTAGGAATGCTAGAATTATAATAGTCCTATGATTTGGAGACATAACACAGTTTTCTGTCTTCTGACTGTAAGAATTCTGACACAAAAATTCTGATAGTACTTTGTCGTCTCCAAATCTGACTGTCACGATTTCTAAAGTTTTCAGAATTCTATAATGGAATTCGAAATAACCAGTTATAGTATCCGAAAGAGGAAGAAAATGTAAGAAGAAAAAAAAAAAACTGTGTGAGAAGTAGAGGAAGAGGGAATAGAATTGTAATAGTCCCTAATTTTTTTAAGAATATTTGCGTATAAAAAAATGACCATATTTTTTAAATAATACTATCACTTTGTAAGGTGTTCCTAATAATTTCTCTAATTTAGATAGATAATTGCTAAAGGCACTACACAAGTTACTCAGGACAGTCCAACTTTTTTTGTTTTATTTACCAGTTTGCCATCAATTTTTTTTTCTTAGGACTGCGCACTACATAGTATAAAAGCCAATTTTTCTTCTTCTTCTTCTTCTTCTTCTTCCCCTCCCTCTCCTAAATTTCAAATATTCTTCTAAATCAATGTTCATGCATAGATTTCATCTTCTATGGACTAAAATATGTTTTTTTTTGTTAGAATAAACGTAGAAGAAGGAAGAAGAAAATAGAAGAGAAGATCTCTTATTAGTTTAATCACATAGTGGGAGGCAAATGCCTTATTTATACAACCCAATGAAGATGTAATACTAATCTCTATCCAATGTGGAATTAAAAACAAAGTGGTAATCCAACCCTTTAGTAACCCACGTTATAACACCCCCCCTTTGGATGACTACCATCTCTAAGCCTATTGCCTCGTTAAAACTTTGTCAGAAAAATCTATTAGGACAAAACCTGTGCGAAAGAAAAGAGTACAATTTTTAGGATGGTTTAGATAAGTGTTGGACACGCTTAATGTTGCATCATTAAAACCTTGTCAGAAAAAACCCACTGGAAAAAAAATTCATGACTAAGGAAAAAGAGTACAACGCGTTATAGTCCATATAAAATGTATCTCCCCCCTGAAAACAATCACTCCTCCTGATGATGTTGATCCTGAACAGTCAGCTGATGAAGACGTTGCACTCCAATTCCACGAACTAGTTTCTAAAAAGTTGACTTTGGCAACGACTTGGTGAACAAGTCTGCAAGATTATCACTTGAGCGAACTTGTTGTGCGTCAATATCAAAGTTCTTCTGAAGATCATAAGTATATAAAAACTTCGGTGAGATGTGCTTGGTCCTGTCTCCTTTAATGAATCCATCTTGAATTTGTACAATACATGCTGTATTATCCTCATGAATAACAGTTGGAGTATCTGTGGTAGAGGAAAGGTGACAGGAGCTACGAATGTGTTGGATCAACGATCTCAGCCAAACGTATTCTCTACTTTCTTCATGGAGAGCCAATATTCTGAGTGATTTGAGGAGGTAGCAACCATTGTCTGTTTTGTTGAATGCCAATAAATAACTGCATTGCTATTAAGAAATACATATCGAGTTTGTGAACGACCTTTATGGAGATTAGATAAATAACCTGAATCTGCAAAGTCAACTAGATTCGCAATGCCAGATAAACCACAAGTATAAAATAATCCCATGTTGGTAGTTTCACGAAGATATCTCATAACATGTTTAATGCCATTCCAATGTTTACGAGTTGGCGTCGGGCTATATCTAGCCAACATATTTACAGAGAATGATATGTCTGGCCTTGTACATTGTGATAGATACATTAATGCCCCAATTGCACCAAGGTACGGTACTTCGGGTCCTAGCATCATTTTATTATCGTCCTTAGGACGATATGGATCTTCATTGATATCTAAAGATCGAACAACCATTGGAGTTCTAAGGGGATAAGCTTTATCCATATTGAACTGTTTCAATATATTTTCTGTGTATTTGGATTGATGCACTAAAATTCCATTAGTGCAATGCTCAATTTGTAATCCGAGACAATATTTCGTGTCTCCGAGATCTTTCATCTCGAACTCCTTTTTCAGATAGTTTACAGTTTCATTGATTTCGTGTCTTGTCCCAATCAAGTTTATATCATCGACATATACTGCAACTATAGCGAAACCCTCATTAGATTTCTTTATGAATACACATGGGCATATAGGATTATTCTCATATCCCTTTATTTTTATATATTCACTAAGACGGTTGTATCACATCCTTCCAGATTATTTCAAACCGTACAATGAATGTCTTAGCTTTATGGAATGCATGTTCTTAGCTTTTGAGCTGGGTAGGTTAAATCCATCTGAAATTTTTATATAGATATCGCTATCTAAATCACCATATAGATAGGCCGTTACAACGTCCATAAGTCTCATGTCCAGCTTTTTCTCAACTGTCAGACTTATCAAATAACGGAACGTTGTTGCATCCATTACGGGGGAATACGTCTCTTCGTAATCAATCCCGAATCTCTGAGAAAATCCTTGTGCCACTAATCGTGCCTTAAATCGAGCGATTTCATTCTTTTTATTTCGCTTTCTTACAAACACCCTGTTACGTCCCGCTTCCCAGGATACAGTGAGCCGGGTACGTAACTACATCTCCAGACTACGTCCTATACGAATACCGCCGTACCCGTATCAGCGATTGTCGCCTGTAATATTCTAGGATGGAATGCAAGTCATACTAAAACACTTTCATTACCACAAACTATAACTATTATACAATACGGTTAAAGTACAACTATACAAGTCTTTACATCAAAACTATTAATATACATAGTTCCAGCTACATAATGCTATTTGCTGCATCCTTGAAAACCATTCAAGATTACTCCTCAACTTCGTCCACATCATATAGATGTAGCATTTCACCAGAAAATTTGTCTTTCCCTAGTGAACAATACTAGGTCGTCAGAACGACAACAAGTCCTCGGTCAAGAACGATAATAAAATAAAAATATGATATGATACTGTAAGAAATAAAAATAAAATAACTTTTGCATAGGAAATAGGAAGGTAGGTTTTATAATCACACCTACGATTCTAATTTAATTCCTAAGCTAGTATCCTTATAGTGTCTAACAAAGCAAACAATACAATCCTATTTCACTATCACAAACACAGACAAGTTTTCTAAATGATGATGCAATTTGGAGAACAACTCTTTGAATACCACTTTAACTAGTTTTTCGACAATAATCCCGTACCCAGGGATCAGGTTGTAACTTGGTGGCATGGTGCTTAGAATTCGATCCTGCTTCTCATGAGCTTAAAACAAGTAAATCCTTGATTCACCTATTCGATATTTTTAATTAAAATTGGTACGTTCAAATTTAGGTATAATTAACTGAGACTGGGTAGCACGGTGTTAAAATCCGGCCGTGCTTCACATGAGCTTAAATAGATTCATGAAATTTACCTAATCGATATTTTAATCGAAAATAGGTATGTTCAAAATCTTGTATAGGTAAGTGAGCTAAGCCTCACACACTCAATTTTCAAGGCCTTACGAATGAGTTTAACTACTGATTAGCTTTTGTTGTTATTATATTACGAGATTTCGTATGTGGTATTCAAGTTGTTCTTCCCCGTCCAATACTTTCTAACCTAAAGCTACAAACAATTCCTATTCTATTATCTTATTAATTTCTTCTTTGGATTTTATGTCAGTACTTAATGCACAAGTAGGCATTTTCACGTATGTCAGAACACAAGATTTTATCTCATTTATAATTCCAGAAAACATGTATCAAAGTTTTTAATCCCATCTCAATTTTGGGATAATTATAAATACCAGGTCACAATTTTTAGGAGATATTATTTTCTTTCTACTTATACAAAGCAGACAATATCGAGAATCTAAATTTTTGATTTCAGTTGCGTGGCTTGTGTCTGTGACCAACGAACCCTAGACTCTTGTTAATCTTCCCCTAATAAATAAATTTTTGGGTTGTCGTAAGTCCGTCAATAAATTTATAATATGCTAAAATTGATGGTTAGGAATATCGGTAATATTTTCCGATATCGAAATTTGGTTAACTCCCAAAATTCTTAAATTTTTTGGCAGAATCTATTTTGTATTTCGAACTCCAGAATTTTGACAATTTTAAAATATAAGAGACCCAAAAAAACCCTCCGTAGAATTTATCCCCGGGTATGTCGACCCCTTCGGTGGAGCAATTCTCAACAACGGATCGCACACAATATAATATATATACAAGAATTCAAGTAAAACTTTTTTAACCTTGGCAAGTTAGCAAGTTTGCATTTAACAAGTCAAAGGACATATTTTGTAAGAAACATGATATCCAAGTTTAAGTTCTAATAAAATCAAGCTACTTAACATTTGTAGGGTATTAGTCCTAGAAGTCCAAGGAAAAGAGTCCAAGTAAAAAATCTACTAAAAAAGCGACAATTTTTGTTTTTGACAAAATCAATAATCCAAAATTTATTAATTTAGTCGTGTATGTCCAAAGACATTAACAAAATAGGATATGTGTCTCTGTCACACCCCAGTACCGGAATGCGGAGACGAACATGGCCAGCTCCCCCGTACAAGGTATAGAACGTCGTACGACGGTCATGACTGTAGCTAGACAAGGGGGTGCATACTACAAGTAAGCCACTTAGGGTCACACAACACATCTATTGTCTCAATCAGTCAAGCAAGAACAGTAAACATAGAACATATATGACAAAAAAATAAGGCGTCCCAAATGCCCTGCCACGATATTCTAGAAATCAGCTGTGCAAAATAAGAAAGCTGGCAGAGTATCAAAAGTACATGACCATGATCAGCCGCAGTCTGACTAATTACAATCATATAAAAGAAACTAAATATCCAGATTCACGGCTAACAAGTGCCGGTGGCTAAATGTCCAAAGTAAGTAAAGTGTGCAATAACGAACAGGGAAGAAGAAACCCACTCGTTCCCTTCAACGACCATCCGTCTGGTGCGCGCCATTGTTCAGGGAGAATTACGCTTGATCCTCGGGTGCTGGCTCTAAATCTGGCCATGCAAAACTGGTGGGGTTAGACCTCAAATAACAAGTACCATAGGGAAGCACGAATGGAGAAATAAAACCAGATTATAAAATATATATATATATATATATATATATATATATATATATATATTTGTCGTGTAGTTTTGGTTCATAGTCTATCGTGACACAATAATCTAACCCTACAACCAAACAAGGACAAGAGTTAGACTATCGCACCATGATAGTCCCTGTCCCTAGACTATTTGACAACAGGTACAATACACAAACATGCTCAGTTACAATCGATCAATCATTTATACGGCTTACTAGATGGAGTCCGGGTTATCCCAGAGATATTATGAATATATAAATCCTCAGATTAAACCAGGTACTAGCAGGGTTAGCCGAGCCATAAATTGCCGCATATCACATAGTATTGCGTACGGTCCCTCGTAAGACTACTGTGCTAAGATTGCATAGAGCACATAATATAGTATAATAGTCAGATATTTCCATCCACTAATGAGGATTTAAACAATATCCATGGGGACTAGCCTGCACACCCCAATTCAGATGACTGGAGGTGGCTAGTTAGGCACGATCTCGAGATTCTATTCCCTCCAAATGCTCTACAAGTTAAGTTGTCTAGTTAACCCTATAGTTAACTGGAATCACATGGCGTGGTTATATGGTATTCCCTTTATATGATGTACCATGCCATGCTAGATACGAATCTACTTTGTTACTTGATAGTTCAGTTTGGATTTACCCCAGTGTGATGCAACAATCAACAAATCCTAGCCACGTCATTGACTAACCCTTATGTCCATGCTGGAGATTAAGTCATATCACATATCACGTAGCGAATATGTACACCGCAGTATAAACATGTAATATAATCGCGTAGGAACACTTAGCACGTAGGAACACATAACACATAGTAAGTGTATCAGCACGGATACAAGTGGTCGGGTCATAATATCACGATCCGTATTCGGTGTAAGGGTACGAGTACGTGGGTACGTCCAGCCTATGCCGCAACATAGGTGGTAGAACGCTGTCTAAGATAATATAACTATCTAAACATCTCACACAATATAATTAAGATTATATGTCATGTTGTCTCAACTCCAAATAGAGGAACAATATAATAATATAATATTGGTAAACAATACTCAATCACAATATCAAACTAAGGAGGATGAAAGCACGATATGGAATAAAAGAAAAATATGAGTCACAAAACATCCTCGAGTCTAATACTAAGTCTAGGCTCACTAAATCTCCAAAACAATATATACACGTCATGAGTCCAAAATAAGACTAATACAAGTCCAAAACTATATAACTAGGACTCCTCGATCACTGGGACTATGTTCTCCCGCTCTAGGGGAGTATCCTCTAGTGGCTCACGATCCTGCAGGCCGTAATAAGTGGGACACAGCTCCTCTAGCAAATCATCTAAAAAATATATCAAATCAGGAAAGGAGTGAAGTACAAAGCTTTAAAAGCAACTCCAAATACATAGTAAAGAATATATGACGAGTAATAAAAAAGAATACGAGATGCACAAGTATTAAGAATAAAAAATACAGGTAAAAATAGGCAAATAATCACAATAAAGAACTTGAAAGTAAATACTGGTAATATAAAAATAACTGCAAGTAGAAGAACATGAATACTAGCTATGTGGTTTAGAGTGCAAGTTCGTTATGTAATCGACTTAGGTTGCATATGAGGTAAATAGGGTAACTCGATTATACATGAGGTGTATAATTGACGTACACATGAGATAAATAGGGCTTGATCACATAACCAACTTCTACTCCCCCTCCCCAACCAATGCTCATGGATCCAATCACGACATATTACGCACATGAATACGATATAGTCACACTAGCACATGAAATAGTGGATGCACATGAAGCACATAAAAATTAATATCCGATGCACACAATGAAATACATGTGTAAAGAGTACCCGTTGAACACGGTAAGGGATAACATCTCCTGACGGGATCCATATAGTACAAGTCCGTGTAACCAAGTGTCAATATCAAGTACGCAGTTCTAGAGCAAGTGATATATACACTATCATGAAAAAAATTAATAGAGAGATGTACTCGCCTGATGTCCTGAGCAAATAGTGAGGATCGACGTTCGAACTGGCGTCACAAAGACCTAATATGAATTAAAGATTTACTTGGTGTTCTAGAATGATAATCATATTTAAATGACTTAAATACATGCTTCTAGGTCTTTTCTAGGCCAAACGGATCAAACTAGTCAACTTAAAGTCAAACTAGTCAAATCGATCAACTCTAGGTCAAACTAGTCAACTCTAGGCCTGACTAGTCAACTCTAGCAAAATTAGCTATTATCTAACTAGTACAAGTCAAACCAACCTAACTAGCTACTAATACCAATAACTAAGGAAAATGGGATACTAGGATACCAAGTATCCAACTCAAACTCTATCTCATAAATATATACTATATATACATATCTATCTAATATCCAATTCTATAAGATACAATATATACAATACTTATCTAACAATACTAGCTACCCTTACTTTATCCTTCTCTAACTCAAGTGTCAAGTGACTGATACTCAAACCTCACTCTCAATCTTGGTAATAGCTCAAGGGAAATGAGATCTCTATATCTAGTCTTAAATACTAACTAACACTACCAACAACTATCACTAACAAATCTTTAACATACTAACTCAAACATATCTAGCTAGATACTAATGCTAATATCTAATTTCCTATTTGAAACTAACATCAAATATCAAATTCATGATACCAATATCAATATCAATTAACATACTAACATCTAGCTCAAGTAGGTATCTAACTTAGCTAAATTCTAACATCAATTAACTAACTTATATGCTATCATAACTTACTGGAATTAATACTAACTTCTAAAATCAAGCCAACACTCCATGCACAGTACAATACCCACTGCCCCTTGGCACACATATGAAATCACTTGACTAACAACCCAACTCCAATACCCGACTCTCATACATTGCTACCTGCCTAAATCAGCTACTGCTGTTGCTTGCCTGCTACTGCAAACTGATGTTGCTGCCTGCTGCTGCTTATGTAGCAGCCGCTACTGGTTGTTGCTGCTTATGCAGCAGCATCTGCTGCTGCTGTTTGCTGCTCGACTCTTCCCCCTCATAAGCCTATACACACACAAAATACACACACACACACACACACACACACACACACACACACACTCCCAACCAATACATATATATATATATATATATATATATATATATATATATATATATATATATATATGTATATATACATATAAATATACTCTTATAATCATATATATATATAACTAACTAGAATAAATATACACAAGTATATCCAAGTGCAATTGAATATTAAGTCAAAAATGGTCAATTGTTATTCTCACAAACACTTGGGATGCAACCGATCGATACGCTAGGATACACTCATGATACGCTCCCCAAGCCTATCCAAAATTAACCCAAATCCTACCAACAAGTTCTAAATAACAATTAGAGTCTAAACTAGGTGTTAGCAAACTATTCTAAGTGTCATGTCAATTTATGATATGTGTATCACCCGTGTCGAAGGAAAAACCCCTAAAATTATCCCGTATCACAAAACCTTGTTATACAGCCTACTCGTATCCAATTGTGGATACGTACTTAATCCCATAACCCCGATCTAAGTCTAATTAGATATAATATAGGCTCATGACACACACTTGATGTGTCAATCCTAAAATTCCTCCAAAATACACACAAATTACAACATACAATTTACTATACATAACCAATTGATCTAGAATTTGTTCCTATAGTTAGACCTATGCATTGGGGTGTTCCTAAGGATCCAATACATGATTTGGAAACTATAATGAAGAAAAATTTAGAAATTACCAATTAGAAGATGGATTTCTAATAAAAAGTACAATGGATACGATCTGGACACGATATCCTTGCCACAAGCTCCTCCTCCTTGTGCTCATTGCCTCTCCAAGCTACAAAGCTCTTTTAATGGTGGAAATTATAGGGACTGTGAAGAGATTGAGAGAAAATTTGATGGAGAAAAAAAATAAAAAATTGGGGATCTAGAATTGGGGATCAAAATAAAATTAAAACGAGGAGAGAGAGAGAGAGAGAGAGAGAGAGAGAGAGAGAGAGAGAGAGAAGAGCCTCTCTAATAGTGGCCGGCCCTTGCCCCCTCTCCCAAGCAACTTGGTAAGGTCCAAATTGCCCTTCAATGGTTAATTATGAAGGGTATAATGGAAATACTTCTAACTAATCAAAATTAAGTCTAATCCTCCTAATTAATTAGTGAAAATGGGCTATGGGACTTGGGTCCATGTTGGTCTCACTAGTTGTCATGACAAGTCTAATTGGGTTCAAATGTGTCAAGTCTAACTATTGGCTAGCCTCCTAACTATAAATAAATAATACAAGGCATAAATAAATATAGCATACTAATAAATAATTAATACAAGCATCAACTAAATATTTATAGCACCTAGTATTAATATTTATTCCTAAATATAAATTCCCATGCCACATTACCAAACTATCCCTGGTTGGAAAAGTGAGGGTGACAAACCTACCCACCTTAGAAAAAATTTGTCCTCGAAATTTAAGGAGGAAACTATCTACAAAACAAACACAACAAGCAAGAAAGATTTATACCTCACGGCTCAAATAGATAAGGATATCGCTCGCACATCTTGGCCTCTCGCTCCCAGGTAGACTTCTCTAGCAAGTGATGCCTCCACGTGACGCATACTAAATGAATCGTCTTATTCCGTAATACCTTCTCCCTGTGATCCAGAATCTCCACTGGCTGCTCTGGATAACTGAGAGTTGGACCAGCCTCTATCTCCGAGTAATCCAATACATGGCTAGGATCTGCCACGTACCATCTCAGCTGCGAGATGTGGAACACATTGTGCACTCCATCTAAAGAAGGCAGTAAGTTTAGTCTATAGGCCACTGCACCGACCCTCTCAAGAATACCAAATGGTCCGATGTACCATGGACTAAGCTTTCCACCTCCACCAAAGCGAATCGTGCCCCCTGTCGAAGAAATCCTCAAGAACAACAGATCGCCAATCTAGCACAAAATACAGCCTTAGCACTCTAATTATAATAAGCAATCACAACCAATATAAAATAAAATCTATACCTCAAACTCTAATGGTCTCCGGTGGCTATCGGCCCAATGCTGCTGTCTGTCCTGTACCACCCGAAGTCTATCCCTGATGAGCTTCACCTTCTCAGCTGCATCCATAACCATCTCTGGTCCCAATAAGGCTCTCTCACCAATATTATCTTATGATAATGGAGTGCAGCATCTCCGTCCATACAATGCCTCAAATGGTGATATCTCGATACGGGCCTGGTAGCTGTTGTTATAAGCAAACTCTACCAGGTGAAGGTGATCCTACCAAAAATCTTGAAAGTCTAAAACATAAGTGCTCTCCGATACACTTATGGTAGCTGTTGTTTCAAGCTCTTGTGGCCTGTAAAGATCTTCACACGCTCTTCGTACAAGTAGTATTTCTACAGCTTTAGAGCAAAAATGACTGCTGCTAACTCCAAATCATGGGTAAGGTAATTCTTTTCATGAGGGCGTAATTGCCTGGAAGCATAGGCAATCACCTTCTGCTGTAACACACATCCCAAACCCTTACCCGAAGCATCACTATAGATGGTAAAACCTCCTGTCCCCGATGGAAACATCAACACTGGAGCTGTAGTCAACCTTTTCTTCAGCTCCTTAAATATGGCCTGACACTCCTCCGTCTAGACAAACTCAACGTCCTTCCGGGTCAGCCTAGTCATCGACTCGACAATCCTGGAGAAGTCCTGAACAAATCTTCGGTAATAGCCTGCCAATCCCAGAAAGCTCCTGATCTCTGCCACTGAAGTCAGGGTAGACCATGACTCAACTGGTGATATTTTCTTCGGGTCCACTGAGATCCCTTCTTCTGTCACCATATGCCCGAGAAATTCTGCCCGAGGAATTCAACCTTATCAAGGAAGAACTCATACTTCGAAAGCTTGCCATACAGCTTCTCCTTCCCGAGGGCTCCAGAACTATCCTCAGATGCTTCTCATGCTCCTCTGGAATTTTTGAATATATTAATATATCATCAATAAATACCACCACGAATCGATCCAGACACTGGTGAAATACCTTGTTCATCAGGTTCATGAATACCGTCGGGGCATTAGTCAACCCAAACGGCATCACCAAGAACTCAAACTGCCCATACCGAGTCCTGAAAGCTGTCTTCGGAATATCTTCCTTCTTCACTTTCACCTGGTGGTACCCAGTGTTGGCAGAAAACACAACTGGTGTACACGTACGCAGTCAGAAGATTAAAAAAAATGTGGGCCCCATGGCCAATTTCCCCCAACAGAGTTGGCTGAAATGGGGGGGGGGGCAATTTCAGCCAACTCAGTTGGCGGTAATTGGCTCTGTGGGCCCCACGTTTTTTTTGGGTTTTGTTTTGTTTGGTTTGGTTTGGTTTGGTTTGGTTTGTTTACTTAGTTTGGTTTGTTTTTTTTTTTGAAAATACCTTCGTCCCGCTCAGCTGATCAAAGAGATCGTTAATCCATGATAACGAGTATTTGCTCTTGATAGTGAGGTTATTTAGAGCCCTGTAGTCGATACATATGCGTAATGGCCCATCCTTTTTTGGTACAAATAATACCGGAGCACCCCATAGTGACAAACTGGACCTGATAAAGCTTTTGCCCTGCAATTCATCCACCTGCTTCTTTAATTCAGCCAGTTCGCTGTTGTTGACTCTATAGATGTACTGAGATATCGGTTGTGTGCCTAGCACCAAGTCTATAGAGAACTACATATCTCGGTCTGGGGGCAAGCCCAGCAACTCCTCCGAGAAAACATCCATATACTCCACAATCAAAGGATGTGGCAACTTCTTGTCTGCAACCATAGCTCCACAAAAGGCATCCTCACTCTGCGCTATTGCTCCTTTTGCAATCTTAAACTCTGGCTCTTTTGGCAGTCTGAATAATACTCTACCTCCACGATAATCTATATTAGTGTGGTGCCTACTCAACCAATCCATCCCGAGTACTAAGTCATAGCTCGGAAGTGACATTACGAGTAGATACGCGCTCAACTCTCGGCTTCCCAATAAAACTCTCCGATCCTTGCAAACAACACTGACTAGGATAATGCCACCCTGGTCGTGATCTTGCAAGTCCTAGCCAATGGTTCAACCTCTAGATGGTGTTTGAGAGCAAAAGATACAGAAATAAAACTATGTGAAGCACCAGAATCAAATAAAGCATATGCTGGAAAAGAATCAAGTAAGACTGAACCTGCTATAACGTCTCTGACAGGCTCTGCCTCCTCTACGGTCAGGAAAAAAGTTCACCCCTGCTGTGCACCTCTCTGCTGGTGCTGGTGCTGTGTGAACCTCTACTGCTGTGGTGGCAACGGAGGTCCTCTCTACTGTCCCGTTGGGTGTTTCATGCATATTCTCTGAATCGAGGCTACATCCTGAGCAATACGAGCTAACATCTTAGGACAATCCCTCAGCTGGTGATCTATTAAGCCACAAAACAAATACTGACCAAGCATCTTCTTGCAAACATTCCACCCATACCCTGACTTCTTATATAAGAGGCAAACACGAGCTGGCTAGCTGGCCTATGCATCTGGTGCGTCTGATATACTGGTGCTTTGATAGGCATAGGGAACTGCTCTCTGTGGCTGGAAATGGGGCCTCTTGGCTGGACCCGCGCTGCTGCTACCACCAAAGATAACTCGATCCCTCTTGGGCCTCAAACTCATGTCTCTCTCGACCTTGCGGGCCTCCCTTAAGATATCTGCGTACGTCTTATGGCTAATAAAATAAGAGCCCTTACCTCCCAATTCAGGCCCTCTCTGAATCTACTCGTCAAGATCTCAGGATCCCTCACCATGTAGTCTGTATATCTGCCCAGTCTATCAAACTCTGCCACATACTCCTCTACCGACATGTTTCCCTGGTTAAGGTTCTGGAACTGTCGCTCCAAATCAAGTCTCTCAGTGGGTGGGAAAAACTTTTTTTGAATAAGTCCTTGAATATATCCTATGTCAGTCCCGGATCGACAATCTATGGCTCATTCCGGAACCAAGTACTGGCTATGTCCATCATCTGTAGTCCCGCTGCCTCCACCTTCAGATCCTCTATAAGACAGGATAAGTGCATTACGCTCTCCATATTCTCCAACCAGTCATCTGTATACATAATGCCCTATGTCCCCTTGAAGGGTCGGGGATCCAACTTCTTGAAGTCCTGTATGGTACCAGGCCTGGGCTGTACCTCCTGTGGCTGTGGTGACGCTGTCCTCTCCACTGTGGTAATGGCCACCTGGTGGGCATTCTTAATGCCCTGTCTCATCACATCAGTCTTCCTATGTTGTGCCTTAGCCTGAGCCCTCTGGGACTCCATCATCTGCTGGAATAGTTCGAACAGCTGTGTAGCATCAGCTGGCACTGACGGTGGTGGAGGAAGTCCCTAGGAAACAGATGGAACTGCCCTTTGAACTTGGGGAGGGGCACCCCCAAAAGCAGCTGCTGAGGCCCCCACCTGGATCGGTGAGACGACCCTCTCAACTGGAGAAGAAGCAGTAGTAGTTTTTTTTTTCTCTCCGTAGCATGCTGGGAAGTAGCTGAGGAAACTACCGCTGCTCCTGAGCGAATAAATCTGATCTTCGGAGGCATCCTGAAGATAGATTGAAACAAAGAAGTCAATACTGCGTAAGATACGATGTCATCAAAGAAGGACAATAATATTTTAAAGAAATTAATATTCATAATAATAAAGATTGCAAAATTAATAAATTAGAAATATTTTCTATTTGTGATTGAGTATACTCTCTTCCTAGATCCTAAGTCCTATATCATATAGTAGGCTTGTAGTAATATTATAAGTGAGCACTACTACGACATCGTACTAGTTGCGACCTCGAGGACCTGCATGGGCCACCACTAAAAATGTATCACGACCCGTACCCGATGTAAGGATACGAGTACGTGGGTACGTTTAGCCTACGCCGCAGCATCGACGGTAGAACGCTGTCTACGGCAATATAACTATCTAAATATCTCACACAATATAATTAAGAGTACCTGTCATGCTGTCTCAACTCCAAATGGAGGAACAATATAATAATATTGGTAAACAATACTCAATCACAATATCAAACTAAGGATGATGAAAGCACGATGTGAAATAAAAGAGAAATATGAGTCACAAAACATCCTCAAGTTCAATACTATAAGTCTAGGCTCACCAACTCTCCAAAATAATATATATATGCCATGAGTCCAAAATAAGACTAGTAGAAGTCCAAAACTATATAACTAGGCCTCCTCGATCACTGGTACTATGTTCTCCCGCTCTACGGGAGTATCCTCTAGTAGCTCACCATCCTGCGGGCCGTAATAAGTGGGACACAACTCCTCTAGCCAATCATCTAAAAAATATAGCCAATCAGGAAAGGAGTGAAGTACAAAACTTTGAAAGCAACTCCAAATACATGGTAAAGCATATATGACGAGTAATAAAAAAATGAGATGCATAGGTATTAAGAATGGAAAATACAGGTAAAAATAGGCAAATAATCACAATAAAGAACTGGAAAGTAAATACTGGTAATATGGAAATAACTACAAGTAGAAGAACATAAATACTAGCTATATGGTTTAGAGCGCAAGTTCGTTATGTGATCGGCTTAGGTTGCACATGAGGTAAATATAGTAACTCGATTATACGTGAGGTGTATAATCGACATACACATGAGATAAATAGGACTTGATCACATAACCAAATTTTACTCCCCCTCCCCAACCAATACTCATGGATCCAATAATGACACGTTATGTACATGAATACGGTATAGTCATACTAGCACACAAAATAGTGTATTCACGTGAAGCACATAAAAATCAATATCCGATGCACACGATAAAATACATGTGTAAGGAGTACCCGCTAAACACGGTAAGAGATAACATCTCCTAACGGGATCCATATAGTACCAGTCAGTGTAACCAAGTGTCAGTATCAAGTACATAGTTCTAGAACAAGTGATATATACACTATCATGAAATAAAAACTAACAGAGAGATATACTCGCTTGATGTCCTGAGCAAAGAGTGAGGGTCAACGTCCGAACTGGCGTCAGCAAGACCTAATATGAATTACAGAGTTACTTAGTGTTCTAGAATGATAATCATATTTAAATAAATTAAATATATACTTCTAGGTCTTTTCTAGGCCAAACGGATCAAACTAGTGAACTCAAAGTCAAACCGGTCAACTCTAGGTCAAACTAGTCAACTCTAGGTCTGACTAGTCAACTCTAGCAAAATTAGCTATTATCTAACAAGTATAAGTCAAACCAACCTAACTAGCCACTAATACCAATAACTAAGGAAAATGTGATACTAGAATACCAAGTATCCAACTCAAACTCTATCTCATAAATATATACTATATATACATACCTATCTAATATCTAATTATATAAGATACAATATATACAACACTAATCTAACTATACTAGCTACCCTTACTTTACCATTCTCTAACTCAAGTGTCAAGTGATTGATACTCAAACCTCACTCTCAATCTTGGTAATAGCTCAAGGTAAATGAGATCTCTATATCTAGTCTTAAATACTAACTAACACTACCTACAACTATCACTAACAAATCCTTAACATTCTAACTCAAATATATCTAGCTAGATACTAATGCCAATATCTAATTTCCTATTTGAAACTAACATCTAATATCAAATTTATGATACCAATATCAATATCAATTAACATACTAACATCTAGCTCAAGTAGGTATATAACTTATCTAAATTTTAACATCAATTAACTAACTTATATGCTATCATAACTTACTATAATTAATACTAACTTCTAAAATCAAGCCAACACTCCATGCATAATCCAATACCCACTGCCCCTTGGCACACATGTGAAATCACTCGACTAATAACCCAACTCCAATACCCGACTCTCGTACATTGCTAGCTGCCTAAAGCAGCTACTGCTGCTGCTTGCTTGCTACTGCAAACTGATGCTGTTGCCTGCTGCTACTTATGCAGTTGCTACTGCTTCTTACTGCTATTTATGCATCTGCTACTGCTGTTTGCTGCTCGACTCTTCCCCCCATAAGACTATACACATAAAAATACACACACACACACACACACACACACTCTCCCAACCAATACATATGTATATATATTAATATACTATTATAATCATATATATAACTAACTAGAATAAATATACACAAGTATATCCAAGTGCAATTAAATATTAAGTCAAAAATGGCCAATTGGCATTCTCACAAACACTTGGGGTGCAACCGATCGATACGCTATGATACACTCATGATACGCACCAAAACCTATCCAAAATTAACCCAAAGCCTACCAACAAGTTCTAAATAACAATAGAGTCTAAACTAAGTGTTAGCAAACTATTCTAAGTATCATGTCAATTTATTGTATGTGTATCACCCGTGTCGAAGGAAAAACCCATAAAATTATCCCGTATCACAAAATCTTGTGATACGGCCTACTCGTATCCAATTGTGGATACGTACTTAGTTCCATAATCCCGATCTAAGTCTAATTAGATCTAATATAGGCTCATGACATATACTTGATGTGTCAATCCCAAAATTCCCCTAAAATACATATAAATTACCACATAGAATTCACTATACATAACCAATTGATCTAGAACTTTTTCCTATAGGTAGTCCTATGCCATTGGGTGTTCCTAAGGGTCCAATACATGATTTAAAAACTACAATGAAGATGAATTTAGAAATTATTAATTGGGAGATGGATTCACAATAAAAAGCATAATGGACACGATCCGAATACGATCTCCTTGCCACAAGCTCCTCCTCCTTGTGCTTCTTACCTCTCCAAGATCTAAAGCTCTTCTTATGGTGGAAATGAGAGGGAATGTGAAGATATTGAGAGAAAATTTGATGGAGAAAAAAAAAAGAAATTGGGGATCTAGAATTAGGGATCAAAATGAAATGCAAATAAGGAGAGAGAGAGAGAGAGAGAGAGAGAGAGAGAGAGAGAGAGAGAAGAGCCTCTCTAATAGTGGCCGGTCCTTGCCCCCTCTCCCAAGCAACTTGATAAGGTCCAAATTGCCCTTCAATGATTAATTATGAAGGGTAATTAAGAAGGGTATATTGGGAAGGCTTCTAACTAATTCAAATTAAGTCTAATCCTCCTAATTAATTAGTGGGAATGGGTTATGGGGCTTGGGTCCATGTTGGGCTCACTAGTTGTCATGACAAGTCTAATTGGGTTCACATGTGTCAAGTCTAACTATTGGCTAGCCTCCTAACTATAAATAAATAATACAAAACATAAATAAATATAGCATACTAATAAATAATTAATACAAGCATCAACTAAATATTTATAGCACCATAATATTAATATTTATTCCTAAAAGTAAATAACCATACAAAATTATCAAACTACCCCTAGTTGGAAAAGTGAGGGTGACACATGATGCCTAGATGGGTCTAATACTCTTGTGGTCATCAAAGTCACACATACATCACATAAAGTTCACAAGAACATTCAAACAAAACCAGTCCAATAAAGCGTGTGTTAGGGGCCGTATGCGCAAATAAGGATTAAGGCCGCATGGAATCAGTTGCCGCATAGGAAGTCAGGCCGCATAGCCGCATGGGTCGCATGGTCGCTGATCGCAGAGGCCGTATTAGCTCAAGGCCGCATGACCTCATAAGTTTATACCGCATGGCCGCATGAGTCGCATGGTTGCATACGCTCACTTGCCGCATATGGGTCAATGCCGCATGGATCTCTCGGCCGCATGAGACTCCGTCTTCCCCAGGCAACAAGTTCAGCCATGGCAAGAACTCCAAAAACCAAAAAAATTATTTTCTTCATAAAAAGTTTATTTTAACTCCGAATTGAGTGAACCAAAAGCCAAAACGCTCAAAATAAAGTGTTCCATCAATCCAAAAAAACTATTTTTCAAAAATACTATGTTTAGTCGATCAAAAACACCAAAAAACTCAAGAAACCCATAAAAACTCTAAACTTAGAATGTAGATCTACTCAAATCTATCAATTAAAACCAAAAATTTCAAGTACTAAAAGTGTTTAGAATCATCATGAGCATATAATAGACTAATAAAATGCAAGAAAAAGTAAGAAATCAAAATCAAGAGATTTTTCCATGTGGTGCAAGGTGTATTTGCCTAAATGAAGAAAGAATAGGAAATTGAGAGAATGAGGGAAGAGAGAGAAAGATGTTGGATTTTATAGTTAGGGTTTGAGGATTAGACCATGTGTTTAAATCATGAATGAACAAACTCAACAATTAAACCAAAGAATGGGTCTAGTCTCCTTGCATGCAACCTAATTAATTATGTAAGCAAAAAAATACTCTAAGCAGAAAATAAATATATCCCAAAATATACATTTCAAAAAAGGAGAGTGACATCTCTACCCACCTTAGAAAAATTTTGTCCTCGGAAATTCAAACTCGAGGCTAGCTAGAGAAATCAGAACAAGCACTACGCTAACTACAAGCATATCTACACATGCAATCAAATCAAAACATATAATAAAGAAAACAGTGTCACATAGCATGGGTAAACGAATCGTGAGATTCGTGATATGAAGGCATAAGAACGAATATACCTTCCGTGTCGAACATGTGTGGATACTGAGACCGGATATCGTCCTCGCTCCCACGTCTACTCTCCCAAAGGGTGATGACCCCAAGTAACCCAGACAAGATGAATGGTCCTATTCTTGAGCACCTTCTCTCTTCGGTTCAAAATGGATACGGGTTGCTCCTCGTAAGACAAGTCGGTACCAACGACTAGCCCAAAATGGTCGAGGATATAACTCGAATCTGGGACATATCTACGCAATTGAGATACATAAAATATACCGTGTACCTCACGTAGCGAAGGTGGAAGGGCAAGACGATAAGCAACATCGCCCACCCGCTCGAGAATATCAAACGGACCAACGTATCCCGGACTAAGCTTCCCGTGAACCTTGAATCTAATGACTCTACAGGTTGGCAAAATCTACAAGAACACATGGTCACCGACACAAAACTCTAAAGACCTACGATGCTGATCTGCCTAATGTCGATGCCTATCTTGCGCAACCCAAAGTTGCTCTCTAGTCTGCTTGACAACTTCTACTGTCTGCGTGATCATCTCTGGGCCTAACATCTTCTGCTCACCTATATCATCCCATGCCAATGGTGATCTATACTTTCTTCCATATAATTCTTCAAAGGATGCCATCTAAATACTTGCTTGTTAACTGTTGTTGTATGAGAACTCAACGAGATGAAGGTGATCTTCCCAAGACCCTCCAAAATCTAAAGTATAAGCTCGCAACATATCTTCCAAGGTCTGGATGGTTCTCTCTGATTGTCCGTCCGTTTGAGGATGGTAGGCAGTTCTGAATCTCAACTTGGTGCACAAACTCTGGTGCAATATTTTACAAAAATTGAAGTGAACTGAGTGTCTCGATCTGATACGATACTCACTGGGATGCCGTGCTGTCTTACTATCTGTTGCATGTACATCTCCGCTAACTGTTCTGTGGATTGCCCTACTCAAAAATAAAAAAAATGAGCTATTTTCGTGAGACGATCCAAAATTACCCAAACTGAATCACGACCAGTCGGAGATCTAGGTAAACCGATCACAAAGTCCATCGTGATATGTTCCCACTTCTACTCCAAAATAGGAAGTAGATGTAATAGTCCTGTCGATCTTTGTTGGTCGGCCTTCACTTGCTGGCATACCAAACACCGAGAAATAAACCGTGCTATCTTCCTCTTTATCTCGTTCCACCAATAATATTGCTTGATGTCTTGATACATCTTAGTACCTCCTGAATGAATTAATTTTTAGGAACTGTGCGTCTCGGTCATTACTTCTTGCCGGATATCTCCACTTGGTACACAGAGACGATGTCCAAACTTAAGAGTTCCATCTTCATGAATCATCAACTCTTTCCTGAGACCATACTCATATTTCGCCCGAAGCTTCTGAACTCTCAGATCCTCTGCCTGAGCTGCCTTAATTCTCTCTATAATGGTAGATTGTACCTGTAAACTATCCAATACTCCTATGTCTTACGAAAGTACTAACTCGATCCCTATTTCTCGAAGATCTTCTAAGATGTGCCACTGCAATGTCAACATAAATGTACTACCTCTCCTGCTAAGAGCATCTGCTACCATATTTGCCTTACCTGGATGGTACTGAAGTTTCACATCATAGTCCTTTATCAATTCTAGCCACCCCCTGCCTCATGTTTAAGTCCTTCTGAGTGAATACATACTTTAAGCTCTTGTGATCTATAAATATTTTCACCCGATCACCATACAAGTAATGCCTCTATATCTTAATTGTAAATACTACCGCCGCTAACTCCAAATCGTGAGTCGGATAAATTTTTTCATGATCTCGAAGCTGCCATGATGCATAAGCTATTACCCTTCCATGTTGCATCAATACACACCCAAGTCCTTTTCCTGACGCGTCGTAATACACTGTAAACCCTCCAGAACCTACTGGAAGCGTGAGAATCGGAGCTGAAATCAATCTTTTCTTCCATTCTTCAAATAATGTCTAGTACTCTGTTAGCCAGTCAAACTTAGACTCCTTGTGCGTTAATCGAGTCAGTGGTGCTGGAATCTTTGCAAAGTCTGCTATGAACCTTCTGTAGTATTCTGCCAATCCTAGAAAACTATGCACTTCAGCTACTGTCTTAGGAACTGGCCAACTCTCTATGACCTCAACCTTCTTCGAATCTACTGCTACTCCTGTCCCAGAGATGATGTGACCCAAGAATGACACATGATCCCACCAAAACTCGTACTTGCTGATCTTTGCATATAACTGATGTTCCCTCAAAATATGCAAGACCTTCTGAAGATGCTCTTCGTGCTTCTCTTCACTACTGGAATATACTCGAATATCGTCTATGAAAACCACCATGAACTGATCTAGATATGACAAAAAAATACGGTTCATCAAATCCATAAATATCCTTGGAGCATTAGTTAGTCCGAATGGCATAACTAAAAATTCGTAATGCCCATATCGTGACCTAAATATTGTAGTGCCCCGTTTTTCCTATCCATGGAGCGCGACTAAGAAATACTTGGTATCGTTCGATCGGAACATATTGAATCAAGATCCTTTCCTCGTTATGGATTGATTTCTTTGGAATCATGTCCCATATTCAATGGATCGTGCCTCAAGAAAGGACTCGGCGGCAGAGTCGAGAGGGGCCTTTCCGTTGTGCTGGTTTCTTTGCCCATTTTCGATGCCGCTTGGTTGCTTTCTTATTGGTTTTATGACTTGCTTTTTCTTGAATGGTTTAGATGAATTTTATTGCCTTCGTTCTTAAGATTTCGTATTTCGTATCAAACCTTTGGAGACCGAAGCAGGAGATATTGATCATCTGTTGGTGCGTGTAGGTGATCGGATAGGTGACGCACAAGCAGAGTCTTGAAGATCTCCCCTTTTCTCTTCTAGTTCACCAACTTGTGAGTAGCTTTACTTTGATTAGCGCCCTTCTTCCAAGTCTTCATTCTTAATAAATTGACTCATTTGTGCATCCCGCTCCAACGATACAAAAATAAAGAATAAAATTGAGTCAAATAAAAGAAGAGATAGACTTGAAACACTTATAATGCTTGTCACATAGAATTAACGATTACATTGATGCGTGCTTGTCCGTTATGCATTTATATATTCATATTTCAGTTATAGTTAGAACTTATTTTATATAATTTTATAAATATATCGTGCAAATAATTGGAATATGATCACTTGGACATGTAGACTATGCCAATTGCACTGTGCTAAAGTAGATATATACATTCTGTTGGCTTGAAATGTTTTATTTTATTAACTTAGTGTCAATACATGGTTCGGTCGGACAACTTGTACACAAGTTTTAGTTCCTTCGAACGGTACCCGGGGCACTGGGGCCGATTCATTCCGGGCGAAACTCGGATAGCTATGCTAGCAAGCCTAGCACGGGTAATACGAGGCCTTGTAGCAGGGCTTGCTACCCGTGCTGCAAGGGTCACCGTCTTACTGTAGCTATTGTCCACGGTGGCAATGATGTGCCATAACCCAATATATATTTCTCAATTATTTGCTCAAGCTAATGATGTCTTCGTGGCAGGGAAGGACATGGTAAGTATTGTGCAGGAAGTTCAGACGGGAAGGTAAAAATCACCAAACAGTGGCATATTTATTTTTGTAAAGTTGCATACTCAATGCTTGCTTGTAAAATAAACTAATGCAAGATAGAAAGACCATAAATAATTTGCATGCTTCTTATAAACAAACTTTGGATTTGGTTAGTTGGGTTAGCTCGCCCTCATCGGTAATTTTTAAAGTACTGACTCTCGTTGCTGCAGGTTCACCAAGCCTGAGCGACGCGGCGAGAAGCTGAAGCTGTCTTCCCCTAACCAGTCCAGTACTCGACGCACCCCCGTTCATGACTTTTGGAACTTGTACAAAGCACTTGGAGCCCGTGCAACCTTTTTATGCAGCTCCGAGGCAAGGCGATAGCTTCGCCAGCAGGTGTCTATATATTTTGAAGTTTTAGTAAAGGATGTGATATATGGAATTGCTATCTCATTTTATATCTAAGTTGTAATCCCGTGTGGCATCCTTATCGCTTTTGGGTCTAGAGTCTGTAACCAGATGTTCATTATCAATAAAAGGAAACATTTTTATGCCTTAAATATGTGTTATCTTATTTGCGTACTTTGTTGCATGTGTTCTAAAAAGTATATCATTATGTCTAGGCCTTGTGCACGTGCGCCTTACGCGTGCACGACATCACGTCCGGGGGACGATTATCGATTTAGCAAAATCAGGGCATGACATATTGGTATCAGAGCAAAAGCTTCAGATCCTTTGATCTCGTGTCAGAAAGTTTTCTTAAGATGACCCTGTCCCTTCTGAGTTGAACTCTTAAAATCGTTTGGGCAAAATAAGATGCGTTCCATACAGTGAGTCCGTAATATTCTATGAGACTGATGTAAGTTCCTTGTTTTAGCAGGAATGGCTCAAACACAAACAACATGACAAGTTGATGCAAGTACTTCAGGCACTTCGGCTAGTTCTGAGAGCCAACGACCTGCGCCCTCCGTCGATCCGATCGAACAAATGATGCAAATGCTAGTGGCACAACAAAAGAGGGATAAGGCCCGACAGGACAAGTTCAAAAAATCTAAAAGCCCGATTTAAGGTCCAACAAAAGCAGGTGGACGCCTTGTAATAAATTGTTCAGACCTTAACTTCAAACTGTTCCGCAACGACAGTAGCGGCACCAGTGGAGCCACAAACAAAGGAAGTTGAAGTACCCCGAACCGCAAAGAAGAAGGATGTGACTGCCTTTGACTTTGCCAACTTCAAAAAGGTTTGCAATACGTCATTCCGAGGGACCGAGGATCCTATTGTGGCTCTTGTAAACCCCCTCAACCAATTTAGGGTTTAATTTAATTAAATTCGGAGATTAGGATTTATTTGGAATTTAATTAGAATTATGAGAGACAATTATAGGTACCCCTCTGACCATGGTAAAAACCTTAGCTACGCAATGCTCATTAACTTTCGCCTTGCGCATTTAATTATTAATATAGTTAATTTTTGGAGGCCAATTTCAACCTAATCAGAACTTAACCAAACCACATGCTCTTTCACGTGGACCAGCCCCACCCCACCAAGACCGGACAGGCCCAAGTTCCCCCGGGCCAATCCATCAAACTAGCCCTATATAAATACATATTCTTCTCATTAGAAACCCTAAACAAACAAAAACTATTTCTCTTCATTGCCTTGAGAAAACCCTAGCCAACCCTAGCCGTTCCCCTTTGCACCCGAGCTTTTTCCCCCGACCGCCGACATCACCGGCCACCACCATTCCAGCCGCCCAACTCCGTAGGCTACTTCATCACCCCCAACTCACCCAACTTCACCATCCCCAACTCACCCGACTTCACCATCACCAACTCACCCATCCCCACCCGCCATAGCCGCTGCCGAGTACCCCGCCGCCTCTGATACCGCCGACCACCGCCGTGAGGTCTGCCCCGACCTACCCCCACGACGAGTCAGCCGCCCCCGCGCCGTTCTCAACCGCGCCGACGCCGCTGCTACCGAGAGCTGCCGCCGCTGCTGCCGAGACTTGCCGCCAAAGCCGGAGCTCCGCTGACCATCGGCGAGTGTGCACGACGACGAGCAGAACCCCCTCCCCCCGTTCATCCTCAAATAGGTAACTCTCGTTGGCCTCCTTCCCCTTTGTATCATGAATAGTTTTATCATCGTGTCGTCGTGTCGTATTTGGCATGGACACGAAATAGTAATTCGGAAACCCTAAGTTATGAAGATAGGTGCCTAATTAGATTTCTTAATAACAAGTAAGTTAGTAAATCAATAACTTAATAAACGTCCTTGTAAGCAGAATGGTTACTTAAGACTCGTAAAGCATTAATAAACCTGGACATCGACAAGAATGCTTAATACGGAGGTTAAGGACCGTTAATTGTACTAAACATAATGAGTTGGGACGTATAACCTTAGCATTTTACTATCGTGGGATACACGGTGACTGAAGACAGGGCACGTATGCATCTTAGCTACATGCACCGCGACTCTGTGTTCGACCGACGTGATCCTTGCGTCAGTGCTGAAAAGCAACGTAGCGTATATATTACTTAGGGTCTGATGATTGATTGTTATATTATATTGTGTGTTAGGACCATTGGATCAGCCAGGATATACTGCAGGAACCGGCTTCTGGCATTCACAGCTTCAGGACACAGGCAAGATACCTTGCTATATTACTGTCTAAATTAAATATGCATAAGCTATGTTGTATTCTTGTTGCTCGTAAATTATACAACTGTGCGCGTTCGAGTTGTCTCGGGTGCATTCGACGGGTACGTCGATGTTATTATTTATATATATAGACTTAGCTCTTAGCAGACTCAACCCATTGGACGATACTCTGTTAATGTCTGAGACTTGACACTTTACAAGGGCACTGAGATATATTCATATTGTGATGCGGAATTGTGCACTCGACTAGCTATCGTTGCGTATCACCTACATCACGGTTAGTATGTAGTCAGGATATAGTTTAGAGACTTGGCATATAGATGCATGGTATGCAAGTCGAGTAGTCGACTGGTGTATCTACATTGGGCGGGGAGGACAACTAGTAGGCGTATGGAGTACACACATTGGAGCTGTAGTTTCGGAGGAACCTGGGATCCAATGATTTTCCCCTTATACTGATGCCACGTTCTTCGGAGCGATATGGACGATATACTGTACAGATGCCACTCTCTTCGGAGCATGGACGTTATGCCTACACCTATCCATACGCACCAGCGTTGTCCTCACATTGCATTCACTTAGATGGCTAGCACCCCCTTCTTGTATTTATTTTATTCAGTATTCATACATGGCATGTTATTTTCTTGTATCTTGTTACGTTCCTCTGAGGACCTGGTACCTTTCCAGATTTAGACGAGGCTTACTACCCTACCGTATATGGCCCAGGACAGGAGACAAGATTTGCTACAGCTGAGGAGTTGGAGGTGCAACCGTCAGAGTTTCCGTGACCAGTTGGTAGGCCTTTAGCCTAGATGGAGGGCATCATTATCTATTCAGCTGATGCTCTAGACATATTCTTTTATATCTCATTTCAGTAATTTATTTTATCATAGTAGTGGGTTTGTTCCCACCAGACATCACTGGTTGTACTATGATATCTTGGGACTGGTATTTATTAAACCAGCAGTTTATTTAGTGTTTCTTGCTCTTTATATTGTGGATGAGATTAGATTACCTATTATTGACTGATATTGGACATGTTAGTATTATAGGACAGCGTAGCACTCTTCGTGGATCCATTAAATTGGGATATCCTCGGAGACGTGTCAGCTGGCCATTGCCACGTGGCCTGGTTCCATGATATTTTGGGACTGGAGCGTGACATGGTTTTAGTGGTGGCCCATGCAGGTCAACTTTTTCGCTTGTGGTATGGTAACATGCCCAGCGAGCCTACAATAGGATAGAAATTATTAGGTCTCATCCACTTTTGATTCGTCCTTGAACTTCCTTCATACTGCTTCTAAATATCTGCATCCTGTTTGTTTTCTCTCGTACTCTTTTAATGAAGCTCTATCTCTTGCAGCAAGATGAATTTGTGCAGTGGACGAGGAGCACCCCGTACCACGGTGCCAGATAACACCACACAAGGAGATGAGGTACCCCAAGGGCATCCCCCGCTACAGACCCTGCTGATACATTGGCACGAGACATCGCAGGGAGATCCTACACCACAGCCAGAGGGACAGACTTCCCAGATGATTTCCACGCAACATTGTGAGGGCCAGACTTCAGGAGCTACACCGATGTCGCAGACTGAGAGGCCGACATCTGAGGAGACGCCTACTGCACAACCAGAGATACCACTACCACCGCCTCCACCTTATCCACCCCAGATGCAGCAGCTAGATGGCCAGCCACAGATGCTTCAGTTCTTCCAGGCAATGATACAAGCACAGTGGCAGCAGACAAAGACACTGCGACAGAGTCTGATGACAGTACTAGAGAGGACACCTATCACGACACCAGCACCAGCACCTCCGCCAGCCCCGACAGGTGGCACTGTTAGGTGGTTCCGACAGATGGGACCAGATACCTTCTCAGGAAATAAGACTGCGAAACAGATCTCCAATTGGATCGCCAACACGGAGATGCTATTAGAGGCTTCACAACTGCATCCAGACCTTTGGATAACCGCAGTGAGAGCCCAACTAAAAGGCAATGCCCATCACTGGTGGGATTCTATTGAACGCAGTGTAGGCAAGAACCAGACTTGGGAACAGTTCTTGGAATACTTCAATGCGAAGTATTTTCCAGCAACAGTCAGAAATGCCCTGTACTCCCAGTTCCTACACCTAGAACAGGAGAATATGACTGTTGATGCCTATGACGCAGAGTTTAGCCGCCTTAGCAGATTTGGAGCTGTTCTGATACCCAATAATCAAGAGAAGGCTCGGAGATTCCACCACGGCCTTAACTTCGAGCTACAGAGATATACCACTGCACAGACGAGGATTTCTTATGAGGAGGTTCTCGCCGAGGCGAGGATCCAGGAGGCCATTGTTATCACGCCCCGATCCCGAAAGGGTCATTCGTCCTCGCTGGTCCTTCACGGAACCGATTCGTCCTTGCTGGGACGTGATGCCGTACGAGCCTGGAGTTGCGCTCGTACAAGGCAAGAACTTGCAGTTATAGGAACCCATTTTGAAACATAATTTAGAAAACACATTCACAGAGATTTGAACACAAGTACAGGAAGAAACATGCTTTTTCATTGATAATTCAGAGTAATTTACATAGAGTTTACATTGATGCGCCTCTCGGCTACTTGATTTGCATTACAAAAAGATAACTCAAAAGGCAGGGCGCGCTCCATCAGATAGTCCACGTCGTTCATACATTACGCCCTTGTATAGGTTGAAAGTCCAAGCCTCCAAAATGATCTGACTCCAACTATACTTCAAAATAGAGGTGCTCCTAATGCCTCCTCGTCTATCCACTAGCGTTACACCGCCTGAGTGCCTGAAATAGTTGCCCACAACGTGGGTCAGTACTCAACTTGTACTGGTGAGCGGGATGAACCCACTCGACTAAATCGACACTAGCTTATTAGGGGCGAGCATGCATTAAGATGAACTTCTATAAAGAAGCAAGTGAATTCAATTCATATCAGTTGCATGTTTTGATAGGAATAAAAATAGCATTGAATCCAACCAATGCATCGATTGCTTACTCAACCGATGCACGCCTTCCCTGCAACGAAACACAAGTATACTTACCATCTGCACAAGACAATAAATTAGCATGTGTTCTATTCTATGCGGTCATTGTTGTGATCGACACCTTAGGGACATATTTCAAGCATTAGCGGCGCGCCCTATCAGCCCGGGTAGCAAGCCCTGCTGGAGGTCCCGTAATGCATCGTGACGAGCACGAATCAAATATTTCCCTCCGGATCGATACGGTTCCAGTGCCCCGGAAAGCCGTTTCGAGGAAATGCCAAACCTTGTGCACAAGTTATCCCAGACCATGCAAATGCATGAACAATTTATATTATCATACAATGCATCGAAATAAACAAAGAAGTAAAGCAACAATATATATCTCATGCAACAGTTCATATTTTCTCAATGCGGTGTTCCGATTTTGGTATCCCATAGGTCCAAACTCCATCCGAGGCACTAGGCCGCCACCAACAACCAATTTCCTTTATAAATAACTCAAATTATAAGGTCTGTAAGCATATAGTAAATTTAGTCTACAAATCCCATGTTCCTTTCTTAGTGGCTGGCATGCATTGTGGCAAAGATTTCCTAGGCGTCCAACCGGGCATCATCGAGTGAACGTTTGAAACATTAGAGATGTGGGTGTGAAGAAGTAGGAAAGAAGGATCCAAACCACTCACTGGTTAAGGAAAAAGGTAGCTAAAACACGAATCCCGCCTAGCAACGATCAAACGTCAGTTACGCGGACCTGCACAGCACGAGCACCAATTAGAATTCTTGCCTATCCTTCCTTGCCGAACTCCCCAAGAATCAAAGCTCCAAACGATAAAACCAGCAGCGAAAACCAAGCAAATCGAAAGCAACACCAAATCAAAATTCCAAAGCGGCAATCAAGAAAACCAAGCAACCAAACACGAAAACTATTGGACTCGTTTCAATAGAGGCCTTTCCATGAGTTGGAAAGGATCATCGCATTTCGTCCGTGGCAAGAAGATGCCGAAGATCTAAGCTACGACTCAGACGGACTAGCCACAAGCCCAATTACGTAGTGCATATCCCGGTCGGATCGGGATTTGAGGCACTACATAATATACCACTAAGAAAAAGTTTCGACCCGAAACTTAAGAACAAGGCCGACCCGAAACGTAAGAACAAGGCCCTACCTCCGACTGAATGAACAATGAAGGATACTTCTCCTTCATCTCCGATTCCAACTCCCAAGTTGATTCCCCAACAGAATGGTTCCACCACAGTATGCGAACCAATGACATCGTACGGTTGCGAAGTACTTTTTCCTTACGATCCAGAATCTGCGCTGGCTCCTCTGAGTATGACAAATTCGTGCGCAATTCCAATTGTTCGAAGCTAACCACATGACTAGGGTCATACATATACTTCCGGAGTTGGGAAACGTGGAATACATCATGCACTTCAGCCAAGGCGGGAGGTAGTACTATCCTGTACGCCACAGCTGCCACTCGTTCCAATATCTCAAAGGGGCCGACAAACCGGGGACTCAGTTTGCCCTTCACGCCGAAACGTATCACTCCTCGCATCGGCGTCACTTTCAAGAAGACATGATCCCCGACCAAGAATTCCAAAGGCCTTCTATGTGCATCAGCATAACTTTTCTGTCGGCTCTGTGCTGTGCGAAGTCTTTCCCGAATCAAGCGAACTTTTTCAACTGCCTGCTCTACCAGCTCTGGCCCGAGTACCTACCGCTCGCCGACTT
Source organism: Iris macrosiphon (assembly GCA_036927795.1). Classification (NCBI taxonomy): domain Eukaryota; kingdom Viridiplantae; phylum Streptophyta; class Magnoliopsida; order Asparagales; family Iridaceae; genus Iris; species Iris macrosiphon. The sequence continues at coordinate 63,843,396 of JAYESA010000005.1, forward strand.
CGTTCCAACAGATTGGAGATCGACACCTGCGCCCATATAGTGCTTCGTACGGTGCCATTTGGATGCTTGATTGGTAGCTGTTATTGTACGCAAACCCTGCCAATGGAAGATGCGTGTCCCAACTAGTCTTTAAATCAATAGCACACAGCCGTAACAAATCTTCAAGTATCTGATTTGTCCTCTCTGTCTGTCCGTCAGTCTGCGGGTGATATGCGGTACTGAACTGTAGCTTGGTCTCCAAAGCAGCTTGTAGACTAGTCCAGAAACGAGATAAGAAACGTCCGTCACGGTCAGAGACGATTGAGGCAGGTACTCCGTGTAATCGGACAATCTCATCTATGTAAATTTGTGCTAACCGATCGACGCTCCAAGTAACGTTTATAGGAAGAAAGTGGGCTAATTTGGTCAAACGATCAACTATGACCCAAATCGCATCATGCCCCCGTGGCGTCTTCGGAAATCCCACAATAAAATCTATAGTGATGTTGTCCCATTTCCACTCGGGAATAGCGAGGTTCTGAAGCTCCCCGCCGGGCCTCTGATGTTCAGCTTTAATCTGTTGACAGGCCATGCACTGTGACACAAAGGTCGCCACATCCTGCTTCATACCGTGCCACCAGAAGGTCCCGCGCAAGTCCTTGTACATCTTAGTGCTCCCCGGATGTAAAGAATACTTCGCGTAGTGTGCTTCCGCCATAATTTCCCTTCGGAGTTCTGGGTCGCTAGGAACACATAGCCTTCCTTTCATCTGTAAGGCCCCATCTTCGCCTACCACAAAGTCAGACGTCTTCCCCGTCGAGATCAATCCGCGTACCTTCGCTAAGAACTGATCGCCCTCCTGAGCTGATTTGATTCTACCACGTAAACCCAGTTCAAGATGGAGTGGTGCCAGCTGCACTCCTTGATGCCGAACTCGAAATTCGATGCCATCGCCTCAAGATCTCGAAGTAAACGGTTGTCTATAGATAACGAGCCCACATGCTTCCGACTCAGAGCATCAGCAACGACGTTTCCCTAGCCCGGTGTATACGCGATCGTTAGGTCATAGTCCTTAATCAGTTCTAGCCAACGCCGCTGCCGGAGGTTCAATTCCCGCTGGGTGAAAAGGTACTTGAGGCTCTTGTAATCGGTAAAGATTTTGCAAGCAACACCATAAAGATAATGCCTCCACAACTTCAGAGCAAACACAATTGCCGCCAATTCCAGATCATGCATCGGGTAGTTTTTCTCGTGCGGCTTCAGTTGCCTGGAGGCGTACGATATTACCTTATCCCTCTGCATAAGCACACATCCTAAGCCGAGTCCTGAAGCATCACTGTATATCTGAAACTCTTCTACCCCATCTGGAAGTGCAAGAATTGGAGCTGAAACAAGACGCCGCTTAAGTTCCCGAAAGCTGGCTTCGCAGTCATCACCCCATTCGTATGCAATCCCTTTCTGAGTAAGGCGAGTCATCGGCGAGGCCAGTTTAGAAAAATCCTTCACGAACCTACGGTAGTATCCCGCAAGGCCCAGAAAGCTCCGAACTTCGCTGGCTGACGTAGGTTGTTTCCAGTCCACCACCGCCTCTATTTTCTTCGGGTCTACGGTGACGCCTTCGGCCGAGATGACATGACCAAGGAACGTCACGCTGTTCAACCAGAACTCACACTTGCTGAGCTTAGCGAATAACTGATGGTCTCGTAATGTCTGCAGCACGATCTTCAGGTGTTCCTTGTGCTCCGTCTCGTTCTTGGAATAAATTAGTATGTCGTCTATGAACACGACTACAAACTTATCCACAAACGGTCAAAACACGCGGTTCATCAGATCCATGAAAGCTGCAGGGGTGTTCGTCAAATCGAACGACATCACGAGGAACTCATAGTGTCCGTAACGGGTTCTGAAAGCAAATTTTTGAATATCCTCTGATTTGATTTTCAACTGGTGATACCTTGACCTGAGATCAACTTTAGAGAAAACTGTTGCACCTTGCAGCTGATCAAACAAGTCATCTATTCTTGGCAATGGGTACTGATTCCGCACGGTTGCCTTATTCAGCTCTCGGTAGTCAATACACAGCCGCATGGATCCATCCTTCTTTTTCACGAACAGCACCGGAGCGCCCCACGGAGAAACGCTTGGACGAATGTATCCTCGGTCCAACAGATCTTGCAACTGAACTTTAAGTTCCTTAAGCTCTGCTGGGGCCATGCGATAAGGTGCCTTTGATATCGGTCGCGAATCCGAAAAAGTATCAATACTGAATTCGATCTCACGATCAGGAGGCATTCCAGGCAGCTCGTCTGGGAACACGTCGAGGAAATCTGCAAAGACTTCAGCCTGAGCTGCATCTGCACATTCCTGCTGGGTGTCTCGAACAGAAGCTAAGTACCCTTCACAGCCCGAATGCAACATACGCCTAGCCGAAATTGCTGATATCACCATTGCCGTCTTCGGTGCAGCGCTGCACGAATAGTAGAAGTCTGTCTCACCAGGTAGACGGAATACGACTCGCTTCTCCGCGCACTCGATTGTTGTATGGCAAGCACCCAACCAGTCCATACCGAGAATAATATCATAATCCTTGATGTCTAGTACAATGACATCTAAGGAAAGCTTCCTTCCTCCGATGCAAATATAACCATCCCTACAGATCGCATGGGCGGGCATATCGACTCCCGAAGGGGTACTTACGCAAAGGTTCATATTTAAAGGAGTAGAAGCTAATTTATGCTCAACAGTAAAATCAGCAGATATGAAACTATGCGTAGCACCTGAATCGAATAAGACTCTAGCGGGCAAATCTCTGAAAAGTAAAGTACCTGTCACGACAGTTTCAGAGACGGATGCCTCATCCCGAGTCAGTGCATAGACTCGGCCTTGAGCACCCTGGCGTTGTGGATTGACTGGCACAGCATTGGCATCACTTGCTGGAGGCCCCTTGTTTTGATTCCCGTTGCTCTGATTTGGCTTGCCCTCTCGGCAGTTAAACTGTTTGTGGCCCAGGCGACCACATTTGAAACATCCTTGTACCCGACATTCATTCACTTTATGCCCTGATTTGTCACACCGGCTGCAGTTTAGTGATTGGGATTGGCCCCTATTATCAGATGTATGCGACCGCTTGTGTGCTCCAGACCCTCCCATTTCATGAGGACGTTTATTGTTGTTGGTACGGGGGGTTTGCACCTCGGCCTTTGGGAGAGGGCGCCCAAAGATCCGCTCGCTGTTCAGAGCCGCTTCGTAACATTCCCTGTATGTTTGGCATTTTTGGTTGATGACGTCCCTACGGAAATCGTCATTCAAACCCTTCTGAAACCGGTAGCACCACGCCTGCTGATTAGGCAAGAAGTGCTCTGCAAACTTAGCCAGTTTAGCGAACACTGAGTGATAATCGTCAACAGACAGACTTCCTTGCACCAGATTACTGAAGTCGTCTTTCTTTTGTTGACGCACGGCTCGGGAAATATATTGTTCAATGAAGGCAGATTTGAACATTTCTCAAGTAATTTTACAGTTGGGATTGGCATCATAAATCCCTTGTTTCGTGGCTTCCCACCAATCATGCGCACGTAGTTCCAGCTGAACCGATGCACACGCCACTCGCTTGGATCCCCTGATGCCAACCAGGTTGAAGAGTCCTTCCAGCTTAGCAATCCACCCCATCACCACGTCCGGCTCAGCTCGTCCGTTGAACGTTGGCGGATGCATTTTAGTGAACTCGGCTGCACGGCAGGAGTTTCTTGCTGGAGGGTGAGTCTCTTCCGACTCATCTTCTACCGCCACGGCCGGCGGCGTGACAGGCGTCGCTGCGGCTGCCCCGTTGCTTGGTACCAGGGATGCAATCAGTTGCATCATTGTATCCATTTGCTTCTGTTGAGAAGCAAACTGCGCTTGTATGTTAGCTTGTTGGGTAACAGCTTGTTGTTGCTGCGCCTCCATGAGGTGCATAAGCCGTTCCGCCATACCGGTTGAACCCGTTCCCCCGGATTCTCCAGAGCTTGCTGGATCGCTCTGAATGGGTTGAGCACTGCTGGCAGTTGCAGTGTTCTTCTTTGCCATGGCTACAAAAGAGAGTAGCTTGTTAACACTCCAAAAACGATAGATTTTGTATCTATGGGCTCATTGTATAGGCGACTCATCTCATGCAGCGGACGCCGAACGCAACTCAATTGGGAGGCGCATCAAACTCCTTTATAATTTTTTGAAATCCCATGGAAGTAAAGCCTAGGCTCTGATACCAATATGTCACGCCCCGATCCCAAAAGGGTCATTCGTCCTCGCTGGATCCTTCACGGAACCGATTCGTCCTCGCTGGGGCGTGATGCCGTACGAGCCTGGAGTTGCGCTCGTACAAGGTAAGAACTTGCAGTTATAGGAACCCATTTTGAAACACAATTTAGAAAACACATTCACAGAGATTTGAACACAAGTGCAGGAAGAAACATGCTTTTTCATTGATAATTCAGAGTAATTTACATAGAGTTTACATTGATGCGCCTCTCGGCTACTTGATTTGCATTACAAAAAGATAACTCAAAAGGCAGGGCGCGCTCCATCAGATAGTCCACGTCGTTCATACATTACGCCCTTGTATAGGTTGAAATTCCAAGCCTCCAAAATGATCTGACTCCAACTATACTTCAAAATAGAGGTGCTCCTAACGCCTCCTCGTCTATCCACTAGCGTTGCACCGCCTGAGTGCCTGAAATAGTTGCCCACAACGTGGGTCAGTACTCAACTTGTACTGGTGAGCGGGATGAACCCACTCGACTAAATCGATACTAGCTTATTAGGGGCGAGCATGCATTAAGATGAACTTCTATAAAGAAGCAAGTGAATTCAATTCATATCAGTTGCATGTTTTGATAGGAATGAAAATAGCATTGAATCCAACCAATGCATCGATTGCTTACTCAACCGATGCACACCTTCCCTGCAACGAAACACAAGTATACTTACTATCTGCACAAGACAATAAATTAGCATGTGTTCTATTCTATGCGGTCATTGGTGTGATCGATACCTTAGGGACATATTTTAAGCATTAGCGGCGCGCCCTATCAGCCCGGGTAGCAAGCCCTGCTGGAGGTCCCGTAATGCATCGTGACGAGCACGAATCAAATATTTCCCTCCGGATCGATACGGTTCCAGTGCCCCGGAAAGCCGTTTCGAGGAAATGCCAAACCTTGTGCACAAGTTGTCCCAGACCATGCAAATGCATGAACAATTCATATTATCATACAATGCATCGAAATAAACAAAGAAGTAAAGCAGCAATATATATCTCATACAATAGTTCATATTTTCTCAATGTGGTGTTCCGATTTTGGTATCCCATAGGTCCAAACTCCATCCGAGGCACTAGGCCGCCACCAACAACCAATTCCCTTTATAAATAACTCAAATTATAAGATGTGCAAGCATATAGTAAATTTAGTCTACAAATCCCATGTTCCTTTCTTAGTGGCTGGCATGTATTGTGGCAAAGATTTCCTAGGCGTCCAACCGGGCATCATCGAGTGAACATTTGAAACATTAGAGATGTGGGCGTGAAGAAGTAGGAAAGAAGGGTCCAAACCACTCACTGGTTAAGGAAAAAGGTAGCTGAAACACGAATCCCGCCTAGCGACGATCAAACGTCAGTTACGCGGACCTGCACAGCACGAGCACCAATTAGAATTCTTGCCTATCCTTCCTTGCCGAACTCCCCAAGAATCAAAGCTTCAAACGATAAAACCAGCAGCAAAAACCAAGCAAATCGAAAGCAACACCAAATTAAAATCCCAAAACGGCAATCAAGAAAACCAAGCAACCAAACACGAAAACTATTAAACTCGTTTCAATAGAGGCCTTTCCATGAGTTGGAAAGGATCATCGCATTTCGTTCGTGGCAAGAAGATGCCGAAGATCTAAGCTACGACTCAGATGAACTAGCCACAAGCCCAATTACGTAGTGCACATTCCGGTCGGATCGGGATTTGAGGCACTACAATTGTCAGAAGAGTTAGGCGTTCCAGCACGACCATGCCAGCTAGAGCCCAGCCCGGAGCAGGAGGACCCATCCGTCGTCCCGGAGCACAGACACAACAGAGAGCAGCACCATATCCATATCAGGAACTTTCGACTTGCCACTTCTGTGGTAAGAGAGGTCACTTCGAGAAGGACTGCCGGAAGAGACTTGGAACATGCATGATTTATGGAGCAAGCCAGCACCTTGCCAGAGATTACCCACAGCGCAGGGAGGCAGCCCCACAGGCCGGACAAAGGCCAGCAGCACCAGCCCCGAGGATACCACCCCCACCAGGAGGACAGCGTCCACCAGCACCCGGAGGATTCCAGAGGGGACCACCCTTGGCCCCACAGCAGGCACAGTTTGATCAGGCCCGACAGCAGGCAGGAGGACAGAGACAGGGACAGGCCTTTGCATTAGCAGCCGCTGAGGAGGAAACAGAAGAAGAAGCAATCACAGGTACCATTTTAGTCGCATCCTTACCTGCGACAACATTGTTTGATTCTGGGGCTACTTTGTCATTTATATCTAGTAGATTTGTAGCAATGCATAGAGTAGCGACTTCCCCCTTACCTAAGAGTTGAAAGATTCTTATCGGAGGAGGTATCGTGCCGGTTACCAGCACTATTAGAACATGCTCGGTAGTCGTATGTGGAAGAGAGATGAGAGCGCGATTCCTGGTATTGCCTATGCCGTACTTTGATGTTGTATTAGGCATGGACTGGTTAAGCCAGTATAACGTCGTACTGGACTGCTGGAAGGGTAGTGTCACTTTTAGACCACCAGATCAACCGGAGTTCGAGTACATGCGAGGGACCGTCGAACAAGGAGTAGGACAGACAGCTGGAACTTGTATGACTATGGAGATTGCACCCCCACCTATAGTTGTAGAATTCGAGGATATTTTCTCTGAAGAATTGCCAAGCTTACCACCCGATAGAGACGTAGAGTTTACCATTGAGCTAGTACCAGGAGCAGCACCGGTGTCTTCTAATGTGTACCGATTGGCGAAGAAGGAGTTAGGCGAGCTGAAGCTACAATTGGAGGAGTTGCAGAGCAAAGGATTTATCCATCCTAGTGCATCACCATGGGGAGCACCAGTATTGTTTGTGCCTAAGAAGGATGGCACAGTACGTATGTGTATTGATTACAGAGCCCTTAATACTTTGACTATCAAGAACAAGTACCCCCTGCCGCGGATTGACGATTTATTCGACCAGTTGACAGGAGCAGTGGTGTTCACAAAGATCGACTTGAGATCGGGTTACCATCAAGTGAAGGTGCGAAGAGAAGACATTCAAAAGACAGCATTCATGACTCGTTATGGTCACTACGAGTTCTTAGTGATGCCTTTTGGACTGACGAATGCGCCAGCTGTGTTTATGAACTTGATGAACAGAGTATTCCATCAATACTTAGACCAGTTCATGGTAGTCTTCATCGATGACATTTTGGTGTATTCGAAAAGCCACGAGGAGCACGAGAAGCACTTGAGACTAGTGTTAGAGACGTTGAGAAGAGAGAGACTTTATGCCAAGCTGAGCAAGTGTGAGTTTCTTCTAGATCGTGTCGCTTTTCTTGGACACGTCATCTCAGGAGACGGCATCTCAGTAGATCTGACGAAGATTTCATCGGTAGAGACATGGCCAACCCCTACCAACGTCTCAGAAGTGAGGAGTTTTCTAGGACTTGCCGAATATTATCGGAGGTTCGTAGAGAACTTCGCGAAGATTGCAGAGCCAATGACCCGCTTGACCCGTAAGGAGCAGGAGTTCACTTGGACAGAGGAGTGTCAGAAGGCATTCGATGAGCTGGAGAAACGCTTGACTACAGCACCCATCTTGACCATACCTTCTGGACCCGGAGGATTCGTAATCTACAGCGATGCGTCTGGGAAAGGATTAGGATACGTCTTGATGCAGCATGGAAAGGTTGTAGCTTATGCTTCTAGACAGTTGAGGACACATGAGAAGAACTATCCCACCCACGACTTGGAGCTTGCAGCGGTAATTTTTGCGTTAAAACTTTAGAGGCATTACCTATATGGAGAAAGAGTAGAGATATTTACTGATCATAAAAGCCTGAAATACGTCTACACTCAGAAGGATCTAAATCAGAGACAGAGACGTTGGCTCGAGGTGATGACAGACTTCGAAATAGAGCTACAGTACCACCCAGGAAATGCCAACGTAGTAGCAGACGCATTGAGCAGAAGACCTATGGCATTCTTCTTGACTACCCAACAACATCTGTTGAGAGATCTCGAGCAGATGGGTATAGAGGTTGTTATACCCGGAGTAGACAGACAGTTGACGAATTTCCAATTACAATCGACACTGGTAGAGAGAATCAAGGCTGCTTTGTCGACAGATGCCAGATTTCAGAGGCACAGACAGAGGACAGAGGCTGGATTACAGACAGGATTGCGGATACATGAAGACGGAACACTGAGATACGGAGATCATCTCTATGTTCCAAATGGAGAGCTTCGGCAGGAATTGTTGACAGAGGCTCACAGTTCCACCTACTCTGTTCATCCAGGAGGCACGAAGATGTACAGAGACCTAAGACAGTACTACTGGTGGCACGGAATAAAGAGAGAGATAGCACGCTTCGTGGCCAAGTGCCTGGTGTGCCAGCAAGTCAAGGCGGAGCACCAGAGATCTGCAGGATTGCTTCAACCGCTTCCTATACCGGAGTGGAAATGGGAGCATATCACCATGGACTTTGTTACGGGCTTCCCGAGGAGTCCTAGTGGGCGCAATACAGTATGGGTAATCGTGGATAGACTCACCAAGTCTGCACACTTTTTACCCTTTAGAGTTGGGCAATCGACGGAGGCTTTAGCGAATATGTACAAGAGAGAGATTGTGCGCCTACATGGAGTGCCAGTTAGCATTGTGTCAGACAGGAATACGCGATTTACATCTTACTTTTGGCGGAGTATGCAAGAGAGTCTTGGTACTCGCCTGAAGTTTAGCACAACGTATCACCCACAAACAGATGGCCAGTCGGAGAGCACCATTCAGACGCTTGAAGACATGTTAAGAGCGTGCATGCTGGACTTCGAAGGATCATGGGAGGACCACTTACATTTGGTCAAGTTTTCTTACAACAACAGCTATCAAGCTAGTATTCAGATGGCTCCCTATGAAGCGTTGTATGGAAGGAAATGTCGTTCTCCCGTATACTGGAGTAATATAGGCGAACGACAGATTCTCGGACAAGAGTTGGTTGTTCGGACGGTAGAGAAGGTAAAGAAGATCCAAGGACACCTTCGAGCAGCACAAGACCGACAGAAGCATTGGGCGAATGCGCATCGCGTTAGAGTTTCAGGTTGGAGATCACATATTCTTAAAAATCTCACATACTCGAGGGACTATCAGATTCAGAGGCAGAGGGAAGCTGAGTTCGAGGTACATCGGACCATTCGACATATTAGAACACGTCGGAGAGGTTGCTTACAGATTAGCGTTACCGCAGACCTTGGAAGGAGTCCACGACGTCTTCCATGTATCTCAATTGAGAAGGTACATATCGGATCCTAGTCACGTGCTTGACCATTCCGAGATCACAGTCGGTCCGAGCCTATCATATGAGAAGGAGCCTGTGGAGATTCTAGACAGGAGTGAGAAGGTACTACGCGGTCAGACTATTCCCTTAGTCCGCGTCGTATGGAGACATCATGCACCAGGCGAATTGACTTGGGAACGCGAGGAGGATATTAGACAACGCTACTCCCACCTCTTCGAAGGACTAGGTACGTATTAGTACTTTACTTATTCAGTTAGAAATTTCTTGCCATGCGTACGTTTTAATTTCGAGGACGAAATGCTCTAAGGAGGGTAGATTGTAAACCCCCTCAACCAATTTAGGGTTTAATTTAATTAAATCTGGAGATTAGGATTTATTTGGAATTTAATTAGAATTATGAGAGACAATTATAGGTACCCCTCTGACCATGGTAAAAACCTTAGCTACGCAATGCTCATTAACTTTCGCCTTGCGCATTTAATTATTAATATAGTTAATTTTTGGAGGCCAATTTCAACCTAATCAGAACTTAACCAAACCACATGCTCTTTCACGTGGACCAGCCCCACCCCACCAAGACCGGACAGGCCCAAGTTCCCCCGGGCCAATCCATCAAACTTGCCCTATATAAATACATATTCTTCTCATTAGAAACCCTAAACAAACAAAAACTATTTCTCTTCATTGCCTTGAGGAAACCCTAGCCAACCCTAGCCGTTCCCCTTTGCACCCGAGCTTTTCCCCCCGACCGCCGACATCACCGGCCACCACCATTCCAGCCGCCCAACTCCGTCGGCTACTTCATCACCCCCAACTCACCCGACTTCACCATCCCCAACTCACCCGACTTCACCATCCCTAACTCACCCGACTTCACCATCACCAACTCACCCATGCCCACCCGCCATAGCCGCTGCCGAGTACCCCGCCGCCTCTGATACCGCCGACCACCGCCGTGAGGTCTGCTCCAACCTACCCCCACGACGAGTCAGCCGCCCCCGCGCCGTTCTCAACCGCGCCGACGCCGCTGCTACGAGAGCTGCCGCCGCTGCTGCCGAGACTTGCCGCCGACGTCGGAGCTCCGCTGACCACCGACGAGTGCGCACGGCGACGAGCAGAACCCCCTCCCTCCGTTCATCCTCAAATAGGTAACTCTCGTTGGCCTCCTTCCCCTTTGTATCATGAATAGTTTTATCATCGTGTCGTCGTGTCGTGTTTGGCATGGACACGAAATAGTAATTCGGAAACCCTAAGTTATGAAGATAGGTGCCTAATTAGATTTCTTAATAACAAGTAAGTTAGTAAATCAATAACTTAGTAAACGTCCTTGTAAGCAGAATGGTTACTTAAGACTCGTAAAGAATTAATAAACCTAGACATCGACAAGAATGCTTAATACAGAGGTTAAGGACCGTTAATTATACTAAACATAATTAGTTGGGATGTATAACCTTAGCATTTTACTATCGTGGGATACACGGTGACTGAAGACAGGGCACATGTGCATCTTAGCTACATGCACCGCGACTCTGTGTTCGACCGACGTGATCCTTGCGTCAGTGCTGAAAAGCAACGTAGCGTATATATTACTTAGGGTCTGATGATTGATTGTTATATTATATTGTGTATTAGGACCATTGGATCAGCCAGGAGATACTGCAGGAACCGGCTTATGGCATTCACAGCTTCAGGACACAGGCAAGATACCTTGCTATATTACTGTCTAAATTAAATATACATAAGCTATGTTGTATTCTTGTTGCTCGTAAATTATACAATTGTGCGCGTCCGAGTTATCTCGGGTGCATTCGACGGGTACGTCGATGTTATTATTTATATATATAGACTTAGCTCTTAGCAGACTCAACCCATTGGACGATACTCTGTTATTGTCTGAGACTTGACACTTTACAAGGGCACTGAGATATATTCATATTGGGATGCGGGATTGCGCACTCGACTAGCTATCGTTGTGTATCACCTACATCACGGTTAGTATGTAGTCAGGATATAGTTTAGAGACTTGGCATATAGATGCATGGTATGCAAGTCGAGTAGTCGACTGGTGTATCTATATTGGGCGGGGAGGACAACTAGTAGGCGTATGGAGTACACACATTGGAGCCGTAGTTTCGGAGGAACCTGGGATCCAATGATTTTCCCCTTATACTGATGCCACGTTCTTCGGAGCGATATGGACGATATACTGTACAGATGCCACTCTCTTCGGAGTATGGACGTTATGCCTACACCTATCCATACGCACCAGCATTGTCCTCACATTGCATTCACTTAGATGGCTAGCACACCCTTCTTATATTCATTTTATTCAGTATTCATACATAGCATGTTATTTTCTTGTATCTTGTTACGTCCCTTTGAGGACCTGGTACCTTTCCAGATTTAGACGAGGCTTACTACCCCACCGTATACGGCCCAGGACAGGAGACGAGATTTGCTACAGCTGAGGAGTTGGAGGTGCAACCGTCAGAGTTTCCGTGACCAGTTGGTAGGCCTTTAGCCTAGATGGAGGGCATCATTATCTATTCAGCTGATGCTCTAGACATATTCTTTTATATCTTATTTCAGTACTTTATTTCGTCATAGTAGTGGGTTTGTTCCCACCAGACATCACTGGTTGTACTATAATATCTTGGGACTGGTATTTATTTAACCAGCAGTTTATTTAGTGTTTCTTGCTCTTTATATTGTGGATGAGATTAGATTACCTGTTATTGACTGATATTGGATATGTTAGTATTATATGACAGCGTAGCACTCTTCGTGGATCCATTAAATTGGGATATCCTCGGAGACGTGTCAGTTGGCCATTGCCACGTGGCCTGGTTCCATGATATTTTGGGACTGGGGCGTGACATGGTTTTAGTGGTGGCCCATACAGGTCAACTTTTTTGCTTGTGGTATGGTAACATGCCCAGCGAGCCTGCAATAGGATAGAAATTATTAGGTCTCATCCACTTTTGATTCGTCCTTGAACTTCCTTCATACTGCTTCTAAATATCTGCATCCTGTTTGTTTTCTCTCGTACTCTTTTAATGAAGCTCTATCTCTTGCAGCAAGATGAATTTGCGCAGTGGACGAGGAGCACCCCGTACCACGGTGCCAGATAACACCACACAAGGAGATGAGGTACCCCAAGGGCAACCCCCGCTACAGACCCTGCTGATACATTGGCACGAGACATCGCAGGGAGATCCTACACCACAGTCAGAGGGACAGACTTCCCAGACGATTCCCACACAGCATTGTGAGGGCCAGACTTCAGGAGCTACACCGATGCCGCAGACTGAGAGGCCGACATCTGAGGAGACGCCTACTGCACAACCAGAGATACCACTACCACCGCCTCCACCTTATCCACCCCAGATGCCCCAGCTAGATGGCCAGCCACAGATGCTTCAGTTCTTCCAAGCAATGATACAAGCACAGTGGCAACAGACAGAGACACTGCGACAGAGTCTGATGACAGTACTAGAGAGGACACCTGTCACGACACCAGCACCAGTACCTCCGCCAGCCCCGACAGGTGGCACTGTTAGGTGGTTCCGACAGATGGGACCAGATACCTTCTCAGGAAATGAGACTGCGGAACAGATCTCCGATTGGATCGCCAACACGGAGATGCGGAACAGATCTCCGAGCAGTATGCCGCAGAATTCAACCGGTTGGCCAAGTTTGTTAGTTCTTATCTGCCTAATGTAGAAAGTCAAGCCAGACGATTTGAAGGCGGTCTGCGACCTTCCATTCACGCGCACGTAGTCGCTCCACAGTACGACAATGAGGAAAGTCCTTAATCATGCCCTAGTCCTGGAACCGCAATATCCTTCTACTACTGCTGGCACTGTACAACATTCTCATCATACGTGCCCTTGTAATACATGAGGAAACAATGCTAATAAGCATCCAAATAATGGCGGTAACCAAGGCAATCATACGGGGGGAAATCAGGGGCAGCACAGTACAAAATGCAACCGTACAGGGTACTAGGCTAGCGAATGTCAAAATCAGGGATGCTTCAACTGTGGTTGACTGGGCCATTATGCTTGAGACTGACTTGATTGTCCAAATCGAGTTCCTCCTTGCCGAGCAGAACAACAAAATTATGTTCAGGGACCCCAAGCTAATCGGCCTGTGCAACAACAAGAGCATCGTCCGAACATTGGGGGCTAGGTTTATGCATTGACGAGGGATGAGGTGCTTGCCTCGAATACCGTGGTGTTAGGTATGTTGCTATTTAATAATGTACCTGCACGAGTGCTATTTGATTCCGGTGCCACACATAGTTTTGTATCAACAAACTTTGCTACGGAGCACGAATTTATTTAGACACCGTTAGGCCTAAGGCTTAGCGTCAGTACCCCATCGGGCATGGACTTGCTTGTCGATTCAGTTTGTCGAGACGGCTGCATTTGCATCGGAGGAAGGAAATTGTCACTTGATGCGATAGTGCTAGACATAAGGGACTACGATCTTATTCTGAAGATAGATTAGCTCGGCGCGTGCTCAGCTACCATTGATTGTGGAAAAAAGAAAGTCGTATTTCGTCTACCCGACGAGATCGAATTTTGCTATGCGTGCAGTTGTAGAAGCATGAAAAAAATGCTTGGAAGATCTACGCAGCGTCTTGATACAGAGCAGCGTAGGCAGAGGCCTTCAGAGCCATCCAGCGTAAAACATGGTTCTTCATCGCCTCCATGGCGTAAAACCCAGCCGCTCTCAAAGCAGCGTTAAAGCGTACGAGGAACGCTTCGTATTCCCGGAAAGAAACTGTCCAGTCACGCAGTAAACCTGACCTCTGACTCCTGACAAAAAGTGCTGCACAGCTACCCAAACGACGGCTGGGAACGGGGGCAGACCCCTCAGGACGCGCTGCATAGTATGATGGCGGATCTCAGCATTTAATGCAGAGGATTTGGTTAAAATATCACCAAACCGGCGCTTACTAAAAAATCACCGGCATAAACCGCTCTTTCGCGTGCAAAGAGAACACGCTGTCTTGTTTTACACAGGCAAACATGGGCTGTTTTATGCTCCGCAGAAGACAAACCGCCTGCCACGTCAAAAGCTGCACTTCGTACATGGCTCGAGGCACGTCTCTCTGCCAAAGCACACAGAGCGGTGACAGTGTCCCCTCGAGGTACGTCTCTCCGCCAAAGCACACAGAGCGGTGACAGTGTCCCCTCAAGGTACGTCCCTCCGTCAAAACGCACAGAGCGGTGACAGTTTCCCCTCAAGGCACGTCTCCGCATTTAATGCACAGGATGATGGCAAATCTCTGCCAAAGATTTGATCTCCAAAAGCCGTAATTCCGGCTAAAGACGTCCACATCAGCACCCTGGCACGGTACGCAGCGGCTTCTACGCCCATTCAGGATCTGTGCTCCTACGGCTTCCGCGCCCCCTCAGTCTCTACGACTGCTCGGCTTCCACGCCTACTCGGCTTCTATGCCTGTTCGGCTTCTATGCCTGCTCGGCTTCCACGCCCCCTCAGTCTCTACGACTACTCGGCTTCCACGCCTACTCTGCTTCTATGCCTATTTGGCATCTACGCCAAGGTGACAGACATTTGGCTTCTACGCCAACCTCTTCTACACAATGGATACCTACCTACGTGGCTTTTACGCCGTGATCTTAGTAGCAATTGTACGCGTTGTGTACCCTTAGTTGGACCCGCGTCACACGCTCATTCAAAAGATCATCTATACGTAGGCATTGGTTACTTTAACCGTTGTGTAAAAGGATGCTGTACTTTTCACTCCTCGGTTGTTACACCGATGGAGTGGTCACTGTCACCAAAACTCTATAAATAGAGACCCCTATCAATGGGGAACAAGGTCGACAATTTGGAAGATCGAACCAGGTCAGAAAATTTGGCCAAGAATACCAATATCAAATCAAAGCTCGAAACTTTGAAAGAAGGATCGAACAAGGTCACCGAACCGGAGATCAAGAGGGAGAGACAGAGAGAGAGAAGAATACAGAGCTCAGGCAAGGAATAGGGAGCGACGACCTTCAGCATCGCGCATCCACCCTCCTTCGCAACCTCCGAAGCTGCATCCTGTCTTCCACGGCACTTCTTCAACATCGTGTAGTCCAAGGGCTAAAGTGATCGACCGCAGATCAGACACCTATAGCAATTTATACCCAGATTAAATAAATTTTACTCCCGCATCCTCGCATAGGATCGAATTGTACAAGTTTGTTTGTAAACCAAAGGGCACGGGTCTCGTATAAACCCTGTCATTGAAATATACTTTCATTCTTTCGTTTATTACCACAAACAAGATGGCGACTCTGCTGGGGATGTCTTTCTCTTCTGACGAGGAAGTAATTGCTCAACACGATGCGGTATCTGTAGGAACCGTGAAGAAGACACTGGTCGTTCATTTCGACCAGTCTGCCTACGAAGACATGCTTCGGACTGGGGGTAGCTCTCACTCTCTCTCCGTTCAAGACAACAGGAAGCTACGCAAAGTATGGATGCCCAAGACATCCTCCGCCGTTCCTGTGGACTCTCCGATCTCTCCGATCTCTCCGACCAATGAGGTGGTAGCATCGCTCCCTCCGTGCCCCGCACGTAAAATTCAGTCTCCCGCTACGTGCGGTACAGATAAAACTTCTGGTAAAGCCTCAGCGCTAACCCAGGAGTATCCACTGCGCTATACGCGTAGAAATCAGTCTCCTGCTACGCGCGGTACAGACAAAACTTCTGGTAAAGCCTCAGCGCTAACCCAGGAGTATCTACTGCGCTATATGCGTAGAAATCAGTCTCCCGCTATGCGCGGTACAGACAAAACTTCGGGCAAAGCCTCAGCGTTGACCCGGAAGTATCCCCTGCGCTCCACGCGTAGGAACCTGTCTTCCGCTACGCGCAGTACAGACAAAACTTCCGAAGGTGCCTCAACGCCAAATTGGAAGAACAGATCACGCTCCACGCGCAAGACGACATCTGACCTCTACGACGAACCAGATGAGCGCCGTGATCTCCGCAAGAGGAAGCAAGCAGGCGAGTACTCAACTCCTCGGCCGTTACACCAGCGAAGAAGCTATCTGCCTATCCTCCGGATTACGCGGGAAGACGACGGTCGACTGAACACCTCTTCAGCTTTACGCCTGTCTGAGAGAATCTCCAAATCACGCCTGGGTAAGTCCCACGGCGCAAAACAAGCTCAAATTGCTACTCCTGACCTACGCGAAGGCCTAATCCAGAAGCGTAAAGAGAGGGGACCTTCCAACATATCTATTACGCTCCCTAGGGAACAATGTTGTAATAGTCATAAGATTGTGATTGACTGCTACTGTTCTAAAGCAAAACGATCGATCTTCGACCGATTGAACTACTCTCAATCTTTCCCGGAAGAGGAGCACGCGTATGCATCCGTGAACATAGCTTCACGCATACCTAGAAGAGGGTCGAGCTCAAAGCGTCTTCCCTCTGGACCTCCGAGCCAGAGAAAATTCGAAGACCTCCTCAGGAACGCTGAAGCTGGGGTATTCCAAAATACCCGTGCAAGGTCACAGCAACCAGCTCCGTACTCGTCTGATTCCGACGCTGGGGGTCGCCGATCTCCCAGATCAGATGCCGAGAGTATAGATTCGACTTCTGCAGCGACCTATACTTACCCTTCGACGACGCCCAGAGAAATGGAAGCTTACGCCATCGAAGACGAACGCGAGGGAGCGTCGCCATCAGGAGACGCAGAACAACGCATCACTGACCTGGAGACGTCGCTGAAACAAATACAATCCGTAATAGAGGATATGCACCAGATGATGCTAACTCAGCACGCAACCGCCATGGCTCAAGCATCGGTTCTGCCAACTCAGATACATGTGGGGATGGACTTGCCACCATCCAGCCCAAGCCAAGAACCTGCTCTAGATCAGGAGTCAGCAGTTCCTCCGCTTCCAACGAAAAATTCGATGCAGGCGGTCCGGGAGTTGAAAGCCCAGTTCGATGCCTTGAAGCACAAAGATCAGCTCAAGAAACTGGGAATCAACCAGCCGTACCCAGCTACCTGGGAAGAGGTCCCTTTCCCTCCAAAATACAAACCTCAGGCGATGGCTCTGTTCGAGGGAAAAACATCACCAAGCCAATACATGAACTATTTCAGTATGATGACGGTGCTGCTACAAGGGAACGATGCCCTCCTCACTCGGGTGTTCAAAGGCTGCCTCTCAGGAGTAGCCTATCAGTGGTACCTTAGCTTGGCGGACAACTGCATTACTTCCTTCGAGGATTTCAAAGCTCTATTCTTTACACGATTTTACGAGGGAGGAATGGACATGTCTATGTCCTCTTTCATCGAAGTCAAGCAGAAGGAAAAGGAAGACGTTCGCATCTTTATCGAACGCTTTCGTCAGGCCACCTTATAGATGCCCCCAGGAGTTTCAGACTCAGCATTGGTGGACATTTGCAGGAAGAACCTTCTTTCCGTGGTCTCGGTGTTCACAGGACCATATCAGTTCCATGATTGGCCCTCGTTCATCCTCTCGGCGGTAGCAGCCAAAGACAACAGTCGCAAGGCGCACGACAATGGCATCATGATCTCCGCCTCTGACAGAAGCAAGAGGTCATCCTCTGGCAGCGACCATCATCGTGGTCCCAAAGGGAAGGAAGCACTAGCAATCAACACGGCCAGGCCAAAGATTGCGGCGACCGCCCAAGCAAAACCGGGGGCTCCGAGGCCCGTCGAAGTCTACTCTTTCGACGACGATGATATCCCAAGTATCTTCGAATGTCTCGTCAAAAGTGGCAAGATCACCCTCCCAGAACTAAGGCGGCCCCAGGAGGTCGGCAATACTGACGACCCAAAATACTGCATCTTCCACAGATACGTACACCACCCGACAAAGGCGTGCTATGTACTAAAAAGGAAGATCCAGGGGTTGATCGATGCTAAGGCCATCACTCTGCACAACACCGAGAAAACGGTCACGGCCAACATGATCTCTCTGCAGTTTGGCAATTTGCCTCCCCAAAAGGTCCCTGATGGTGTTACACCTATCTCCCGGGCAACGATGAACCTCGTTAACCTTTCCCCTGCTAGGGATCAAGGTCACAACCTGGTGCCCCTAACTATCTGGCGGGGCAAGATTATGTGGGTTTACCAAGATTTGGTGTCGGATCTCGAGGAAGAGACCAAGACAAATAGGGCTACCCCCAAGAAGAATCCCAAATACAGATCATGCTACATGGTCACAACTTCTTCTACATCAGACGGAGACGAGGTACTTGTCGCAACCCGTTCAGGGAGGGCCTACCTCGACAACGACGGAGCAAATCAGGAAGGTGCGCCGGCTGACGCTCCAGCTACCAAACCGTCAGAGCAAGATCCCGTCGTGCCAAGCATCAGCTCTGCGAAACCTACTCCGGCGGAAAAGGCAAAACAGAAAGAAGTACGCTTAGACAAACCTGTGAAAAATATTCCGAGCAAAGGTTTAGAGAAGCCGTACAAATTTGACATCCTGGCCCAACTGGCCAATACGCCAGCCAGGTTGTCCATCTTCGAGCTACTCAGGCTCTCCCCCGACGCTCGTCTAGCCCTGAGTAAAGTACTAATGCAGACGGAAGTATACTTGACCCAGCTCAAGTACCCCGACGAGGAACCAGTGGCATGTCCTCAATGCCACAGCGTGATGGAGGTGGTCCCGAATATCACTTTCACTCAAGACGATATGCTATTAAAACATAATAGATATGACAGGCCCCTCTATTACACCGGGTACGTCAGTTCCATGGAGGTCGACCGGATTCACATAGATCCGGGATCGTCGATCAGCATCATCCCTCGCAGTCTGCTCGGGCCACTGAGAATTCCTACCAGCGAGCTGGCTTACACTACCACTACAATCGTGGGTTTCAACGCCGGAAGGAGTAAACCATTAGGGAAGATTCGCTTGAGAGTCCAGATCGGCAACCTTAGATCAGTGGCCACATGTTACGTCATCGATTCAGAGGTATCCTACAACATTTTGCTGGGAAGACCATGGATCCACGACCACAACATCGTTCCTTCAACCCTACATCAATGTCTTAAATATGTAGACACACAAGGAACCGTACAAACGGAGGTGGCTGACCTAAACCCATTTAAAGGAGTAGAATCCTACTATTCCGATGCCGTGTTGTATTCCCATGACCACACGAAAGAAGTGCCAGGAGTGGCGAAGAAGGAATCCCACCGGGAGCCCGAAGAGCCCTCTGCCATACTACCACTGTCAATTAGAGTGAAAGGACGAACCGCTCGTCCAAAAGCCATAGAACCTACGGCTGTCCACCTGAGAAAGACCAAGTCAGAAGAAGGGGGTGATCCTCTAGTAATCACTTTGAACCGGAAGCCTCCACCCATAGTCATCAACCTTCGGCGCAACCAGCAGCCGACTGATGTAAATTCCACCAGGAACGGAGTTCCAGATGATAATAAACATCCTCTTTTCCAGTACGTCGATACTCAGATTCCGAAACATGAACCCACTCCACATGACGAGGTAGAACCAATGGCTCAAAAGTTCTTAGAAGCTATAAACTCCTACCGTCCGTATGTCTGGGAAGTAACGTCACCATCCGACGTCGTCACAGCATTTGGGCCACATGAGGATTCTATCTTCATTGTCCCACCTACCTGCAGCAGTCAGCATTCAATAATCTTTGGTCGCATGCGAAATCAACCGACTGTCCAGGAAGATCCTTTCGATGACGATACCGGGAAAGTGCAGGTTCGCCAATACAGCCCGCAAGCGCAAAGGATCATGCAAAATATGGGCTACGACTTGAAGCGAAAGCCAGGCCTCAACTACGGAAGAGGCAGACGGACGCCGCCGCACGGCGACCCCGCTATCGACAGACTCGTCTCGGGTTGGGGTATGCCACCTCCCTCGCAACTTCCAAGCCAGATGAGGACCCCTTTCCACCTTCCCAGAGCAGCTCGTCGTCCTCCGACTCACATGATGTTCTCAAACTAACACTATCAGTGAATATGGTGATGACAAGCCCCTCAGAAATCGAGGAACAGGATACGGAGACGTTCGAGAACGACCCCTGGGCTCAACAAATGGATACACAGTGGGAATTCCGCTTCGAGCAGAGAGAACCTTCCACCAAGGACGAAGTTATCCAAGTCAATGTTGGGGGTGAGCTCTCACCAAAGCCAATATTTGTCAGTAACAATCTTCCTCCAGTCGAAAAGGAAGAGATTATACAGCTGATAAAGGAATATATCGACGTCTTTGCATGGGGTTATGAGGACATGCCAGGCCTAGACCCGAGAGTAGCTACTCATAAGCTCAATATTTCGACCGATTCGAAGCCAGTGAAACAACACCAACATCAGTTTCGCCCGGATATGATGGACGCCATCGAGGACGAAGTCAAGAAGTTGATAACCTGTAGTTTCATCCGGGAAGAACAACATCCCGACTGGGTCGCCAACGTTGTCCCAGTCATGAAGAAAAATGGGAAGGTACGTATCTGCATCGACTACCGAGATCTGAATGCGGCCTGCCCCAAAGATGAATTCCCCCTTCCCATCACGGACATCATGATCGACAACACCTGCGGCTTCGAGCGTATGTCTTTTATGGACGGGTTCTCGGGATACAATCAGATCAAGATGCATCCGGAAGACGAAAAGCACACTGCCTTCCAGACACCACTGGGGGTATATTGCTATACGGTCATGCCCTTCGGATTAAAGAACGCCGGGGCTACATACCAACGAGCTATGAGTAACATATTCTGTGAGCAGTTACACAAGATAGTGGAATATTACGTGGACGACATAGCTGTCAAAAGCCGCCTCAAAGGTGATCACGTTCGAGACCTGAGGGCGGTATTCGAGTTAATGTGCCAGCATCAACTCTAGATGAACCCTACAAAGTCCTTTCTGGGGGTATCCAGTGGCGAATTCCTGGGATTTGTCATTACCGCCAGAGGCATCGAAGTAGACCCTGACAAAGTCCAGGCGATCATAGCAATGCGACCACCCCATAATCTGAGGGAACTCAGGGGGTTCCAAGGACGTCTGGCTTACATCCGGCGATTCATATCCAACCTCTCGGGGAGATGTCAGCCCTTCTCTCACCTCATAAAGAAAGGTGTGTCCTTCATATGGGACGAAACCTGCCAGCAAGCGTTTGGGGATATCAAGCGCTACCTAACCAGTCCACCAGTTCTGGTGCCTCCCGTCATGGGAAAACCCTTCTTGCTGTACGTTCGGGCAATGGATCATTCGCTAGGAGCTCTCCTTGCACAGAAGAACGATGCGGGTCATGAATAGGCTATCTACTACCTCAGCAGGATGATGGTCGGGGCCGAACACCGGTACAACCCAGTGGAGAAGGAATGCTTGGCTCTGATATTCGCTGTCCAGAAGACGCGACACTACGTCGCCAGCCAGACTATTCATATCATCTCCAGGATCAACCCTCTCCGGGTGCTGATGAGCAAGCCAAGTGCCCTTAACTCCCGACTCGCAACTTGGACAATGCTACTGACGCCATATGACATGGTCTGCGTCCCACAGAAGTCCATCAAAGGCCAAGCACTGGCCGACTTCCTAGCAGCTCATCCAATCCCAGAGACCTCCAAACTATACGAAGACATCTCCGATGAAGTTGCGGAATGTAATTTTGCAAGAGAAAGTGACGTATGGCAACTATTCTTCGATGGCGCCTCCAGAGTCGGTCCTAAGGGAAACATCGTTTCAGGAGTAGGAGTCGTCCTAGTTACTCCAGATCAGCTCGTCATCTATCGAGCATATTCTCTTAGCGAGCCCTGCTCCAACAATGTGGCAGAATACAACGCCCTGCTAATCGGGCTCCAAGTCGCTAAAGAGCTGGGGGTGGAATCCCTGGAAGCTTTCGGCGATTCTCTGCTCATCGTCAACCAAGTCAGGGGGATATATGAAGTCCGGAATCCAGACCTCATTCCCTATCACCAAGCAACGGTCGAGATAGCCACGACGTTCAAAGGGTTCTTCCTAGAGCATATACCTCGATCTCAGAATTTGGAAGCTGATGCCCTGGCCAGCCTAGCTGCGGACTTAGCCACCCCTATAAGAAGGCAGGATTCGGTAATCCTTCTTAACAGAGATTTATTCTGTGTGAAGAACAGCTGTCACCAAGAATGCAGCTACGCTGTAAACGCCGATCCTCCTACAAGAGATTGGACGAGTCCCTTCATAGATTTTGTGGCATATGGAATCTTGCCAGAGGACCCCAAAGAAGCAGTATCCGTGAAGAGACGATCGTTACGCTTCTACTTCGATGCATCTTCACAATACCTGTATCGCCGGACCTACGACGGACTGCTGTTAAGATGTCTCGCTGGCGCCGAGGCACAGCAGATTATCCGTGAAGCTCACGACGGCGTATGCGGAGCGCATCAGCCCGGTCCTAAGCTGCAGGACCGTATCAGGAGAATGGGCTATTACTGGCCCACTATGATTACAGACGCGATCAGCTATGCAAAATGATGCAGGGCCTGCCAAGTCCATGCAGACTTCATACATCAACCGTCTGAATATCTACATCCTACGATTGCATCCTAGCCCTTCGAAGCCTGGGGTATGGATATCGTTGGGCCCATTCACCCATCTTCCTCCAGAGGCCACCGGTTTATACTGGCCATCACAGATTACTTTTCCAAATGGGCCGAAGCAATCCCTCTGGCTGAAGTAAAGGCGTCTGACGTGATCAGCTTCATCAAGCACCATGTTATTTATCGCTTTGGGATTCCCCGAAGGATAATCCACGACAATGGACCTCAGTTCATCAGCCAAGCGTTTCATCGGTTTTGCGATAATAACCGGATACGCAACATTGCCTCTACGGCATATTATCCAGCTGCTAATGGTTTGGCAGAAGCCTTCAACAAAACCATTATCAAGCTCCTGAAGAAGTTCGTTTCTTCAAACAAAAGAGACTGGAACGAGAAGCTGGACGAATGTCTCTGGGCATACCGCACAACGGTACGGACACCAACAGGTTGTACCCCCTTTTCACTAGTCTACGGAAGTGAGGCGGTCCTTCCTATCGAAATCCAGATCCCGTCGCTCCGAATAGCCGTGACTAGTGAGCTGACTCGAGAAAAGATTGACCTATTGAGGCTCCAAGAGCTGGAAGGATTAGACGAGAAATGCCTCCAAGCTCAGCAGCGCATCGCGCTCTATCAAGTACGCATTTCCAAAGCTTTCAATCATAAAGTAAAGGAAAGAGTGTTCAAAGTCGGCGAGCTAGTTCTAGCCGTGAGAAGGCCGATGATTCTAACTCACAGAAGTAAAGGCAAATTCCAGCCAAATGGGAAGGCCCTTATGTGATCGAGACAACGTTCTCAAACGGCGCCTACAGGATAGCCCAGCCCAACGAAGATCTGTTAATGGCTCCTATCAACGGCAAATTCCTGAAAAGGTACTATGCCTAATCTCTCCTGCTCAAAGAGGAAAATAGCAAAGACCTCGATTCTGACAAAACTACTTCCAAAAAACATAATTAGTTGGGTTACACTCTATCATGTCCGCATGACCTCTGAATAGATATGTCCCGCTAAGAAGTTTATCGAGAGTTTATCACGTCCATACTACCTCTGATATCACTCTCACCTAACCTGTCATTTATATTCCGAAATGATGGGTCCACAACAGTCAGAAAAGAGTCACTATTATTCATTCCCGAAGAAGGCAGAATTACATAGGAAGGGGTACATCAAGATGGCGGAGTAATCAGGCCATGAATCTGCCGCTCTAGTGCAGCTATCCTCTCATTCCTAAGGGCCAAAGCATCGGCGCGAGCCTGCTCCAGCCGTGCCTCCGGAGTATGC
Source organism: Iris macrosiphon (assembly GCA_036927795.1). Classification (NCBI taxonomy): domain Eukaryota; kingdom Viridiplantae; phylum Streptophyta; class Magnoliopsida; order Asparagales; family Iridaceae; genus Iris; species Iris macrosiphon. The sequence goes on from JAYESA010000005.1 coordinate 63,867,763, forward strand.
GTAAGGGTCAGATTAGCCCTTGCCCGAAGACAGCCCATACGGGCAGCTTTCGCACGATCCAGGTCCCGTCGCGCTTCGCTCAATCGACCAGTCGCTACCTCCAAACCTGCCAACGACTGGGAAGCCCACTCCTCTGCCCGAAAAAGTTTTTCCCGCAGCTTGGAGACCCTCGCCGCATTCCCTTCATGCTCGGATCGACACTGCATCTCAACGGCAAGGGCTTCTTCCACAACAGCTCTTCTCCTATCCATCTCCAGCTTATGCGTCTGGATAGAGTTGTCTCAGCTTTCAAGCTTTGTAGCGAACCGCTCAGACATAAGGTCGTACCGAGCCTGGACATCAGCATCAAGGCTGCCCTCAGTCCGCTGCAAGTATTCGTTAATGGGTTGCTCTAAACCATTAACCACCGCCTCCAGAGCGTCAGCCACTCCAGGATTGCCAAGCCCCCTGACAACCTCGATCGAAAGCTGGGAAGTCTTCTTCAGGAGCTCAAAGTCAAGGTTCTTCGCCAACACCATCGGTATCATTATTTTTAAGCCAGTGTAGACGAGGCTGGAATGCTGCTCGATCAACGCGACTAAACCCGACTGAGCGCCCGGAGCGGCCACAATTGCAGACGAGGTAGCCACCGCTGCCTCAACAGGTGGCACGCCCGAAGAAGGTGCGATGGCGACAATCGAAGTCATCGACATACTCGCAACAGGCAAGGTCACGATGACAGGTTCGTCCTCCCCTTGAGACGACAAAACCTTTCCGGGCGAGCTAGCCCCCGAAGACACTCCTGCCTTAAAATCCGGCGCCTCTACGTCACCGCCAGGAGCCAGAATAAAGCCGGAAGGCGCTTCAACGCCATGCTCCCCGTGGACGTCATCCCCTGAAAAAAGGACAAAAAAGCAAAATATCAAACACAGTGGTAATCCTCCTAGGAGGAGACATCGAAACGATATTTACCCGGAACCAATGGCATATACGACGCATCTGCAGCAGATATAGCTAAGCCACGCCTTAATGACGCGATACGAACTGTCATACCTGGAGAAGGAGGTGGGCCGACCGACATCGCCAAGAGTTCGGTCAAGCCTTTCCCGAGACGCGGTCGAGGTTCATCAGCCGGAGTCTCGCTAGGCGCGCTTGCTAACGCAGGAGTAACTCCGCCCGCTACTGACCTCAGGGAAGATTCTCCCATCTGTTGGGGCTACGCAGGCAATCCCGCTCCGCTGCTTGGAGCAGCCGCAGCAACAGCAGCCTCTAGCGAGGACTCTCCAGCGCCGCCAGCCAGAACTGTAGAAGGTCCCCCTCTGAAAGGCGAGGAACCTCTGGCCAAAGAATCATCCCTGATACAGGGAGATGCAGGCTCATTCCCGGGAACCTCAACACCAGGAATACGGAGAGGACGAGCAACCGTCTCCCTCCTCCTCTTACGAAGGGAAGCTTCCTTCGGAGCAGAAGCCCGTCGCTTCCCGGAAGAGACTACCAGGGCCCCCGCCGGCAGAGGCACTACACACCTCGGCAACGACACCAGAGGCTCATCCGGAGTACCAGATTCCTCCCCCTCATCAGAAGAAACCGAGGGGACTTCGACCCTTCCCCCAGGCTTGGCAGAAGGCACCCTGAAGCTCCCACGCTTGTCGAAATTATGGTGGAAAGTGTTAACCGACACATAAAACTGGGCGTAGGAGTGAAGGATGCGCAGCTCCGTGGAGGTTGTAACGACCGGCACGATAAAAATTGCCCCCGTACAACCCATGATAAAATATCGCCACCCTTTAGCTCCATCAATGAGTCCATCCCTGGACCTGAAGCTGGTGACGGCATTGCCCACATGCAACTGGTCGTACCCGAACTGCCTGGCGAACCGACTAGGCAGGTAGGGCTCGAAGAAGCAATGGTCTTCGCTCCTATACAGCAGATGGGAAGGTCTAATACAGACCAACCAATTAAACGCCTCCGGAGAAAGAACGGTCTTCCCTCGACCTGAATCCTCGAGCCACAGCCCTGACTGGTTGCGATGCACAGGAGGGGGAGTACAAAGGATCTTCCAGCCATGGCTGAGGTTCAAAACCAGCCGACAGTCTAAAACTGTATTCACATTCTAGGAGGAATCCCTGTAATTCAATAGGAATATACCCCCTGAGCTGCTACCGGAACCGGGTGACATAACCCGAGAATTGTGGAGAATTAACCATCCCATCAAGTACAAGTATGGTAATTCCACCCTAGGGAAGCTCTCCCGCCGAGCTTCATCAACGAGCAACCCATCTGTCATGGCCCTCAGGCCAGCCTGTATACGGCACACCATGGCAGGAAGCAAGCCCAGTCTTGCCCCAAACACCAGGCGCACGGCCGGCCACAGGATGTTGCGGTGAATGCGGTCCGCGGACGCGGTGCCCGGTACCACTACTTGACGCAGCCATATGGAGAGAAAACCAGCCAGCTGGGCCTCCTTAGACAAAGGCCTGCGGCAACGCCTCAAGTAACTACAGGCCTTAGTGCCTTCCGGGTACTTTTCTACCCCCTCCACAAGAATCTGATCCGGAGCTTCAGCCTCCTCCATAAGAGTCTCCACAACCTGGGCACTGAGGACGCCCAAGCAGTTCACGGGCTCTTTCTTACCACCCGAGTCTTTCTCTGACCTGGCGGCCCTGGCTAGGTGGAAGAAGAGGTAAGACATCCACTTGGTGGTGTGAGCCAAATCAGAAGGCTCGTTATAAAAAGCGGTGCACGCGAAGTACTGGCACATCAGCTCCTGATATACTTCCGCCACCCGAGGGTCCAAATCCCCCAATTCCCGGTTGGTGGGAACATACTCTTCATATGGGGTATCCCCCATCGGCAGTCTCGAGACAACTGCCATCTCATGAAGGGCCAACCCCAACTCCCCTAGTGGAGTGGCGAAGGTCCTGGTGAGCGGAATGTACCGCTCCATCAGTGCCAGGAACAAATTAGGGTTCGGAGGCAGCCCGACGCTCGTCGCACTCACAGCGGCATATAGTCTGATGTCCTCCAACTCTCTCTGGAAGTGCTTTAAGGCCCAGTCAACTAGGCATCTCCATCGGGAGTTCGTTGGGGCAATCCACCCATTGCACCGAGGATTCTCCTTGGGATATACCCCACCTCAACCCATGAAGTCGTTGTAGAAGGTCGGCAATTGGACCGGCTGGATCACCGAGCTATCTTCACTTGGAACACTGCCCGGGTACAGTCCTCGGAACAGCGTCACAACGCCAGAAGGGCGACTAACAAACGACCCCTGGTCAGCGCCTTTCAGATGAAAGATCTTCCCCGGCTTCCCTTGAAGATTAGGAGTCAGCTTCCAAGACATCTTCCTGGGATGCGTCGCATGGGAGAAGGCCGAGATGGGATAATCCCTCGGCATCGTCGGCAGGTACAAGACCAAATCCCCGGCAGGGAAAACCCAAGGCTCCCTCTTGGGCTTCGTCTGGGACTATTTATCAATCATGTCTCCAAAAAGGAAAGTCGGCTTTATGTACCGCTCCCCATCTACACGTACCAAGGGTTCGCCGTTGATCATACTCAACAGCATTCGCTCACCCTGGGCCGATATCAGGAGCTCCCTTCCCTCAGGATACTGGGGTCCAGAGATGGGAAATGCCACATGGGACAGATCCTCCAGATAGTTCGAGTGCAGCATCCCTGCAGCGGAGCCCATCACCTCAGCCAATGGGGACTCACCCAGATCAACTGCAAGATAATGCAAAGAAGATAGGTCATTACAAGTCTGGCACAAATATACGGACCAAGGAAACGACAGTCTGTGCTTTACGCCAAGATTGTACAAATTTGGTCACCTTACGCCGGAAGTCTCCTCCACAAACGTAAAATTCAAATTTTACAAAATACGCCAATTTTCAGTGGCCCGAGCTATTTACGCCCAGAGCTACGAAAATACGGAGTCTTTACGCTGACATATTAGAAATGTGGGCGTAAAAGATGAAAATGCCTCCGTGCGTCATCTTCCTCAAAAGAGGCTATCAGCATAGAAGACGACCTAGCGCAGTCACGTTCAACGTGTGCGAAGGATTTTTTGTCGTTTGTGTCATCCCAAAAAGTTCTACCTCTAAAGCCGGGAGCGCTAGTCGTCGGCGGGATGCTCCCCTCAGAGGGAAGTTCACCTTGCCCGACCGGAGATTCCCTCGCCGGGACAGAAGAATGAGAAGAAGAACCTATGCTCTTTCCCTTAGCGGAGGGGGTTTATTTTGGCACCATTTCTGAAAGACTCGAAGTGCTCGGAGAAAGAACGAAGAAAAACTCGAACAGTCGAAAGCTCTCTTTCGCAAAAGACAGATGAAAAGTTTTTCTTTCCAGAAGCTGGGGATATATATACAGTCCGGGTCGACTCCTCGAATCCTCGGACGAACCCCTCGAGACCCTAACCAAATCTCGTAATTAATAGTTGATCATGATTGGATGCTACGTCAGCCCACTACCCTTGGAAGACGGACAGTCAGCGAATTCGAAAGGTTTTTTCGTACAAGACGGTTCAGCGGGTTCTACGCTAAATGAGCTTTCTACGCTCGACAGCAACGGATCTACGGTTTTACGCTCGCAAGCTACAAGTCTATGGTTTTACGCCCGGATGCCTTTGTGCTCGGTAGCTTTTATGCTCGAGAGGCCACAAACCCACGACTTTACGCTCAGCAGATACCAAATCGACGATCTCATGCTCGTTGGCGCTCAGTTTACGCTCAGCAGCAACAGATCCGCAAACCTCACGCTCGAAGAAATTTTCTTTTCAGGAGCTACAAATCAAACAGTTCTACGCTAAAGGAGCTTTTCTACGCTCGACAGCTACGAATCTAACGGCTTTACGTTCGACAGCTACAAGTCTATGATTTTTCTTGCCCGGATGCCTTTGTGCTCGGTAGCATTCTATGCTCGAGAGGCAACAAACCTACGACTTCATGCTCAGGAACCACAGGTCTACGATTTCACGCTCTATGGTGTTCTACGCTCACAGGCTACAGATCTACAGTCCTACGCTAAAAGGAGCTTTTCTACGCTCGACAACTACGAATCTAACAGCTTTACGTTCGACAGCTACAAGTCTATGGTTTTTCTTGCCCGGATGCCTTTGTGCTCGGTAGCATTTCTATGCTCGAGAGGCAACAAACCTACGACTTCATGCTCAGGAACCACAAGTTTACGATTTCACGCTCGATGGTGTTTTACGCTCAAGAGGCTACAGACATGATTTCCCGCTCCACGACTTTCCGCATATCCAAATAGTCCCCAAGGCGGTCAAGTGCAAAGAGTTCACACAGAAGATACTCGTTCTTGACCCAAAGCATCCCCAAGTACCCGAAGTATGCAGAGTTCAAACATTGAAAAATTACTCCTCTCGGGTCCGAAAAACTGGAGGTTCATCCAGATTCCAGTCTGAACATCTCGTCTATCAAAGTGGCAACTCAGTTTGACAGCAAAAATCTCGACCCTGTTCCAAGGGAGTTTCGAGAGATCATTCTTGAAGACGAATTCTGAACAAAACGAAATTCCGCTCATCAGAGAGGCAACAGTTCAAAAATTCTATGCAATCCTAGCAACAGGACAGTTCTACATATTCAAAGTGCTCAGCAGCGTTCTATGGACTATCCGCTATGCATAAAGGACAGGGCCTAATACTCTTTCTATCAGAGTCAGCGTAAAGATTCAGACGTGTCGAAGCTGCACATATTCAGACTTCACAAGCAACGTATGGCAAGACGATCATATGGAGAAGAAGACGATTTTATTAAAGATTAAAATCATGATTACATATGAGGGAAATCCAATCTACAAGGGTTTTTTTCTCTATTTCTCATGATTACATCTGAGGGAAACTCCGTCTACAAAGGAGTCCCTCCATCATCGTCCGAAGATCGCCCAGAAGCTGTACTGACAGGTTCTCACATGGGTGAAGGTCTTCCTCTTCTTCGAGGGCTTTTCATCGACTACCACAGTCATGAACAAGAAGATCCTCCATTCGCCATGGCCGATCCAGTTGAGGCTTCTTTAAGCCCAACTCGATTGGGGACGATAGATTACAGTTTGTCTAATCTCGTCCGCGGGGATCTCAGAGGAAGATACACAGCATGCCAGCCGCTGTGGTCCAATACGACCCTTCCTCTCTCCTGGGGCAACGCCATACAAAGTTGCTGATTATCCCGAGCAAGGGAGGCTAAGATGTCCTTCCATGATCCATCGTTGTAGTGGACACTTGCTCGAAGACGCCGTCTTTTACGGCTCCCTACATGCTGGAAGAACATGATCTCCTTCTTCCTCAGATCGATCCGACGAACTCCGGCGATCATCTCTGCATGACAATGGGAATGTGGTGAAGACAGGTTCACCCCCCCAGCCTTTTATAGGCAAAAGAGATCACAGCAGTCCCCAATAAATCTGCCATAAAGTCAGCATCGACCGTTTCAACGCTCCATTCAGAAACGTTTTGAGTTACGAGGGGCCGTTCATGCTTCATTCAAAGCGTTTCAAATTCCGAGGAATTTAAAAGCTTTGAAGGGGGTCTTGTAGAAGCATGAAAAAAATGCTTGGAAGATCTACGCAGCGTCTTGATACAGAGCAGCGTAGGCAGAGGCCTTCAGAGCCATCCAGCGTAAAACAGGGTTCTTCATCGCCTCTATGGCGTAAAACCCAGCCGCTCTCAAAGCAGCGTTAAAGCGTACGAGGAACGCTTCGTATTCCCGAAAAAAAACTGTCCAGTCACGCAGTAAACCTGACCTCTGACTCCTGACAAAAAGTGCTGCACAGCTACCCAAACGACGGCTGGAAACGGGGGCAGACCCCTCAGGACGCGCTCCATAGTATGATGGCGGATCTCAGCATTTAATGCAGAGGATTTGGTTAAAATATCACCAAACCGGCGCTTACTAAAAACCACCGGCATAAACCGCTCTTTCGCGTGCAAAGAGAATACGCTGCCTTATTTTACACAGGCAAACATGGGCTATTTTACGCTCCGCAGAAGGCAAACCGCCTGCCACGTCAAAAGCTGCGCTTCGTACAGGGCTCGAGGCACGTCTCTCCGCCAAAGCACACAGAGCGGTGACAGTGTCCCCTCGAGGCACGTCTCTCCGCCAAAGCACACAGAGCGGTGACAGTGTCCCCTCAAGGCACGTCCCTCCGTCAAAACGCACAGAGCGGTGACAGTTTCCCCTCAAGGCACGTCTCCGCATTTAATGCACAGGATGATGGCAAATCTCTGCCAAAGATTTGATCTTCAAAAGCCGTAATTCCGGCTAAAGACGTCCACATCAGCACCCTGGCACGGTACGCAGCGGCTTCTACGCCCATTCAGGATCTGTGCTCCTACGGCTTCTGCGCCCCCTCAGCCTCTACGACTGCTCGGCTTCCACGCCTACTCGGCTTCTATGTCTGTTCGGCTTCTATGCCTGCTCGGCTTCCACGCCCCCTCAGTCTCTACGACTACTCGGCTTCCACGCCTACTCGGCTTCTATGCCTATTTGGCTTCTACGCCAAGGTGACAGACATTTGGCTTCTACGCCAACCTCTTCTACACAATGGATACCTACCTACGTGGCTTTTACGCCGTGATCTTAGTAGCAATTGTACGCGTTGTGTCCCCTTAGTTGGACCCGCATCACACGCTCATTCAAAAGATCATCTATACGTAGGCATTGGTTACTTTAACCGTTGTGTAAAAGGGTACTGTACTTTCCACTCCTCGGTTGTTACACCGATAGAGTGGTCACTATCACCAAAACTTTATAAATAGAGACCCCTATCAATGGGGAACAAGGTCAACAATTTGGAAGATCGAACCAGGTCGGAAAATTTGGCCAAGAATACCAATATCAAATCAAAGCTCGAAACTTTGAAAGAAGGATCGAACAAGGTCACCGAACCGGAGATCAAGAGGGAGAGACAGAGAGAGAGAGAGAAGAATACAGAGCTCAGGCAAGGAATAGGGAGCGACGACCTTCAGCATCGCGCATCCACCCTCCTTCGTAACCTCCGAAGCTGCATCCTGTCTTCCACGGCACTTCTTCAACATCGTGTAGTCCAAGGGCTAAAGTGATCGACCGCAGATCAGACACCTATAGCAATTTATACCCAGATTAAATAAATTGTACTCCCGCATCCTCGCATAGGATCGAATTATACAAGTTTGTTTGTAAACCAAAGGGCACGGGTCTCGTATAAACCGTGTCATTGAAATACACTTTCATTCTTTCGTTTAATACCACAAACAGCAGTCCACAGTCAAGAGCATCGAATGCCTGCATGGTGATCTCAGTAATGTCTGCTCGACGGATGATTCACTCGGGCTGTGAAGGGTACTTGGCATCCGTTCGAGACACTCAGCAAGATTGCGCAAACGTTGAGTCTATTTTCGTTGTGGCATATTTTCCTAATGTGTCTCCAGACGAGTTGCCCGGCATGCCGCCTAATCAAGAGATAGAGTTCACTATAGACACATTTCCAGAAACTCGACCAATTTCTAAGACTCCGTATCGAATGGCCCCGACAGAACTAAAGGTGTTAAAGATTCAGTTGTAAGAATTGCTAGATCGTGGGTATATCCGTCCTAGTGTATCTCCGTGGGATGTGTCTGTGTTGTTTGTTAAGAAAAATGATGGCTCATTGCGGCTCTGTATCGACTATCGAAAATTGAATAAAGCTACTGTTCGAAATAAGTACCCCCTTCCCAGGATTGATGATCTCTTCGATCAGTTACTAGCTGCAACGGTGTTCTCGAAAATCGATCTTTGCTCGGGTTACCATCAGCTCAAGATTAAGCCGGACGATGTGCCGAAGTCAGCCTTTCGCACTTGCTACGACAACTATGAGTTTTTGGTAATGTCATTCGGATTGACCAATGCCCCTGCCGCCTTTATGGACTTAATGAACCGTGTGTTCTGGCCGTATCTCGATAAATTTATAGTATTATTCATTGATGATATCTTGGTGTACTCGAAGAATAGAGAGGATCATGCAGAGCACTTGTGAACCGTGCTACAGACTCTTCGGGACAATAAGCTATATGCGAAACTGAGTAAGTGTGAATTCTGGCTGAGCAGTGTATCTTTTCTCAGGCACATCATTTCCGCGGAAGTCATTTTAGTCGATCCAAAGAAAATTGAAGCCATCGTCGAGTGGAAGCGGCCTACCTCCGTCAGTGAGATTTGAAGCTTCCTCGGGCTCGCGGACTACTACAGGCGTTTCGTGAATGAATTTTCCAAATTAGCATCACCTCCGACCCGCCTCACACAAAAGGGAGTCACGTTTGAGTGGTCCGCTGACTGCGAAGCCTCATTTGAAGAGTTAAAGCATTGTCTCACCTCTGTCCCATTACTTGTACTAGCAAACGAGACCTCGGGATTCTAAATCTTCAGCGATGCGTCTGGACAGGGCTTAGGGTGTGTACTTATGCAACAGGATAGGGTGATAGCCTATGCATCCAGACAGTTAAAAAAGCACAAAAATAATTATCCTATGCATGATCTGGAGCTACCGGTAATTGTGTTCGGGCTAAAATTGTGGCGACACTACCTCTATGGAGTGGCTTGCTGAATTTATACTGATCACAAAAGTTTGAAGTACCTATTCACCCAAGCAGATCTGAACCTACGATAGTGGCATTGTCTAGAATTAATAAAGGATTACGACTTGACAATAGACTACACACCTGACAAGGGAAATGTGGTAGCGGATGCGTTGAATTGGGTCTTTGCAGGATCCTTGTCCGTTGATAACAGGTTACAAAAGGACTTAGAAGAGATGGGCATCGAGCTCCGAATTCGATATCGCGGCGCACGAGTTGCTCAGATATGATTCTTACCCAACCTATTAGAGAGGGTCATATCTACTCAGAGGGACGACCCATTTCTAAGGAAAATGCGCGAGCAAATTTTAGCAGAGAAGGCGAAAGACTTTATAGTAGATGAGAATGGAGTATTGCGAGTTAAGGGAAGGCTATGCGTCCCTAACGACTCAAAACTCAGAAAGGAGATCCTTGCGGAAGCTCACTATGCAGCCTATACGATCCATCCCGGGAGCACAAAAATGTATAGAGACCTTTGTACTATCTTCTGGTGGCACGACATGAAGAAAGATGTGGCACTCTTCGTGTCACAATGTATAACCTGTCAAAGGGTGAAAGCAGAGCATCAGAGGCCGGGTAAAGAAATGCAGAATCTTGCTATCCAGGAATGGATGTGGGAGCACATAAGTATGAACTTTATTGTTGGCCTGCCAAGGACGCAACGGGAGAATGACGCAATCTGGGTCATCGTCGACCGGTTAACCAAGTCAGCACACTTCATTGCCATCAAAATTATTTGGAGCACATATCGCCTCACCCAGACCTACCTTGATGAGATAGTCTGGCTACACGGAGTTCCAGTTTCCATAGTATCAGATCGGGACAGACGATTCCTATCATGTTTCAGGGAAAACCTTCAGTCAGCGATGGGGACCAAGTTGAAGTTCATCTCAGCCTACCATCCTCAAATAGATGGCCAAACAGAATGGGTGAATCAGGTACTAGAAGACATGCTGCGCCTTTGCGTAATCGATTCGATGTCAAGTTGGGACGTCTACCTACCATTAGCCGAATTTGCATACAACAACCAGCATCCAAATGGCTCCGTACGAGGCTCTGTATGGGCGAAAGTATAGGTCACCGATCTGCTGGGATAAAGTTGGAGAGAGGCAAATCCTTGGGCTGGAACTGGTTGAACAAATAGTCCAAAAGGTTCGGTTGATCCGAGAGCAATTAAAGGTAGCACATAGCAGGCAGAAGAGCTATGCCGATATTCATCGTCGACCCCTTGAGTTCCAAGAGGGTGACCACATATTTTTAAAGGTCTCGCCCATGCGAGCAGTTATAAGATTCAGGGTAAAAGGAAAGTTAAGTCCGAGATTTGTTGGTCCGTTTAAAATTCTCAGGCGAGTCACTTCAGTTGCCTATCAAATTGCATTGCCACCAGCCCTGTCAGAAGTACATGATATTTTCCATGTGTTACAGCTTAGAAAGTACGTGCATGACCCGAACCACGTGGTAGACTTCGATCAGCTGGATCTGTAGGCGGACTTATCGTACGTTGAAGAGCCCGTTCAGGTCTTGGATCGTAAAGAAAAGTAGTTACGAAATCGGACAGTCTCGCTAGTGCGTATTCTTTGGCAAAACCACTCGGTCGAAGAATCGACCTGGGAACTCGAATCAGACATGAGAAAAAAGTTTCCCTTATTATTCCTTAGGGGTAGGTTCTATTCCTTAGTTTCGAGGACAAAACTTTTTGTTATATGGTTATGATGTAGTGCTCTGTTCCCCCTATTCGGGGAGTGCGACTAAGAAATACTTGGTATCGTTCGATCAGGACAGATTGAATCAAGATCCTTTCCTCGTTATGGATTGATTTCTTCGGAATCAGGTCTCATATTCAACAGATCGTGCCTCAAGGAAGGACTCGGCGACAGAGTCGAGAGGGGCCTTTTCATTAAGCTAGTTTTCTTGCCCGTTTTCGATGCCGCTTGGTTGCTTTCTTATTGGTTTTATGACTTACATTTTCTTGAACGGTTTTGATAGATTTTATTGCCTTCGTTCTTAGGATTTCGTATTTTATATAGAACCTTTGGAGACCGTAGCAGGAGATATTGATCATCTGTTGGTGCGTGCAGGTGATCGGGTAGGCGACGCGCAAGCGGAGTCTTAAAGATCTCCCATTTTCTCTTTTAGTTCACCAACTTGTGAGTGGCTTTACTTCGATTAGCGCCTTTCTTCTAAGTCTTCATTCTTAATAAATTGACTCATCTGTGCATCCCGCTCCAACAATACCAAAATAAAGAATAAAATTAAGTCAAATGAAAGAAGAGATAAACTTGAAACACTTATAATGCTTGTCACCTAGAATTCTCAATGACTACATTGATGCGTGCTTATCCGTTATGCATTTATATATTTATTTTTCAGTTACAGTTAAAACTTATTCTATATAACTGTACAAATGTATCGTACAAATAATTGGAATACGATCACTTAGACAGGTAGACTATGCCAATTGCACTGTGCTAAAGTAGATATGTATATTCTGTTGGCTTGAAATACTTTATTTTATTAACTTAGTGTCAATACATGGTTCGGTCGGACAACTTGTGCACAAGGTTAGTTCCTGCGAACGTTGCCCGGGGCACTGGGGCCGATTCGTTCTGGGCGAAACTCGGATAGCTAGCTAGCAAGCCTAGCACGGGTAATGCGGGGCCTTGTAGCGGGGCTTGCTACCCGCGCTGCAAGGGTCACCGTCTTACTGTAGCTATTGTCTACGGTGATAATGATGTGCCATGACCCAATATATATTTCTGTATTGTTTGCTTAAGCTAATAATATCTTCGTGGCAGGGAAGGACATGGTAAGTATTGTGCAGGCAGTTCAAACGGGAAGGTAAAAGTCACCAAACGGTGGCATATTTATTTCTGTAAAGTTGCATACTCAATACTTGCTTGTAAAATGAACTAAGGTAAGATAGAAAGACCATAAATAATTTGCATGCTTCTTATAAACAAACTTTGGATTTGGTTAGTTGGGTTAGCTCGCCCTCACCGATATTTTTCAAAGTACTGACCCTCATTGCAGCAGGTTCCCCGAGCCCGAGCGACGCGGCGAGGAGCTGAAGCTTTCTTCCCCCTACCAGTCCAGTACTCGACGCACCCCCATTCGTAACTTTTGGAACTTGTACAAAGCACCCGGAGCCCGTGCAACCCTTTTATGCAGCTTCGAGGCAAAGGCGATAGCTTCGCCAGCAGGTGTCTATATATTTTGAAGTTTTAGTAAAGGATGTGATGTATGTAATGGCTATCTCATTTTGTATCCAAGTTATAAGCCCGTGTGGCATCCTTATCGCTTTTGGGTCCAGATTATGTAACCAGATATTCATTATCAATAAAAGAAAACTTTTCTATGCCTCAAATATGTGTTATCTTATTTGCGTACTCTGTTCCATGTGTTCTAAAAAGTATATCATTATGCCTAGGCCTTGTGCACGTGCGCCTTACGCGTGCACGATATCACGTCCGGGGGATGATTATCAATTTAGCAAAATCAGGGCGTGACAAATGCTGTCTTAGGTATATCTTGCTCCCAAACTCTTACTTGATGATACCCTGATTGAAGGTCGATCTTGGAGAAAACCTTGGCTTTACTCAACTGATCCAACAAATCATCGATCCTTGGTAATGAATACTTGTTCTTTACCGTTACAGTGTTCAACTGTCTGTAGTCAATACATAACCGTGATGACCCATCCTTCTTCTTTACTAGAACCACTAGCGCTCCCCATGGTGATCTAATAGCTTGAATAAACTTCTTTGACTTCAGTTCCTCTATATGTTGGTATAATATGTCTAGCTCTGATGGTGCCATCTGGTAAACTTTGCAAGATATTGGTCCTGCTCCATGGATCAACTATATACAAAACTTAATATCTTTTACTGGAGTAACCCTGGTAGTTCTTCTGAGAAGACGTCTAAGAACTCCTTAACTATCCCGGAAAGTTGTTCTTCTGCTATCACTGTCGCTGCGATCCTCTCTTCATGCTGGTCTCCCACAAATCTGTCAAAAGTGAAACCTTCCGTGCCCAGGATACTAAATAATACTCTACCCTTATGGCAATCTATCGTAGCATGATTGTCTCTCAGCCAGTCCATGCCTAATATAACATTAAAGTTTCAATAGGGAACTCGATCAACCGTACTAGTAGTAAATGCCCACACACTATGACCGGATATGCTATACATATCCTACTAACTCCTACGAGCCCATTACCTATGAGTATATTCAACCTCTCTAGCAATGCCTCGAACTCCAATCCAATGCGTGTCGCGAATCATGCAGATATAAATGAATGAGATACGCCTGAATCAAACAATGCCACAGAAGGAAATGATGCGACAGAAATATTACCTGCCACCATATCGCCCGATGCTAAAGCCTCCTCCAAGGACAAGGTGAATGTCTGCCCTTGGCCCTGCTGTGCCCCTCGCTGCTGTCTTCCTTGGTGACGTTGTTGTGGCCTCTGCTGGCCCTACTGTTGGTTATGCTACTGCTGGTACATCTCAGCTTGCTTCAGTAACGGACGCTGAACTAAGGGTTGCACTACTGTTCCTGGCCCTCTTTGTTGCACTGCTCCTGGTGCTGGCAGAGCTGGGAATTGCTGAACTGGCCCTCCTGGCCTCTGCATCATTAGACAATTGACATTCCGATGATCTGGACTGCCATACCTCATACACAACCCATTGGATGCCCTACATACATCTCTAGTGTGGCCTCCCTTGCCATAATAAGTACATTTCGTCGGTGCTCCCTGGCGTTGTTATTGTTGTTTCTATTGCCTTGACTGCTGTCGAGCCGATACTTTCATTGTCGAAACTGTCGCCCTCCTTGGCGCTAAATCATGGATTCGAACGCCAGGTGATGGTGCTGACATCCGAGGTACTCCTCCACCTCCTCCTTCACTCTGAACATGAGACCTCTTCTGGCCTCCTGTCCTTGCCGATAACCTCTGCATGGTAAGCTCGTGCCTCCGAGCTGCTATCATTACTTTTTCATAAGTCTGGTAGTCGTGCCCCTCTACCATTTATAGAATCTTCAGATAAAGTCCTTGCTGGAACCTCATTGCTCTATCCAACTCCGTAGCTACCATAGTCGGAGCGAATCTACTCAGCCTACAAAACTCGGTTGCATATCCATCCACTGTTCTACCGACCTGCTTGAAACCGATAAATCTCTGTTAGAGCTTATACTGTGCTATAACTCCAAAGTACTTGCCCCAAAATCGATTGCTGAAACTATCCCAGGAGATAGGATGCCTCAAGCCAACCTCTACTGACGCCCACCAGTCACGGGCAAGGTCCTGAAGCTGCAATCAGACCTGGTCAACTTGTTCTTCAGCCGGAACCTTTGCTGCCGCCAGAATGACTTCGATGTCTTGGAGCCATGATCTACCGTAATGGCCTCCTCCGTGCCGTCAAAGTATCTCGGGTTAAGTCAATAAAATCTAACTGACGCCCTCAAATCAGTCCTTTCTCCTCTTTCCAGGGCCGTCTGCAAACCTTGACTCAACAAGGCATTCTCTTTTGTTGTTGAAACTACTGATGTTGTTGCACTGCCATTTGATGATGCTGCGTATCCATCATTCTCCGGAGGATCTCCAATAATGTCAGGGTATCAAGTACCACTTGTACTTGTGGTACTACCGGGGGTACAGAAATCTCAGAGGCTGGTTGCTCAACATATCCAACTTCTGGTTCCACCGTGCTAGCTGGTTCAACTACTGGCTCTACTCGAATTTGACTCTGAACAGGTGTTATCTTCCATTGTTGCCCACGGGAACCCTGTCCTGCCATGCCTGCTGCTCCAGAAACTGAATAAGCCCTAAAGAAAGGGACAAGAAACATCAAGAACATGACAGAAAGGATCAATGAAATAATTGATTCGATAGTCAAGCAAGGTTTCGAGAAGAACGAATTCAGGATTTCAAAGGCACATGTTTGATTGAGACTCCTATGATCATAACACCCCACAAGTCTGAAAACACAGACCTACATGGGCCACCACTAAAAATTATGTCACGCCCGAGTACCTAAATACAGAGATGGACATGGCCAGCTCCCCCGTACAAGGTATAGAACGTCGTACGACGGTCACGGCTGTAGCTAGACAAGGGGGTGCATACTACAAGCAAGCCACTTAGGGTCATACAACATATCTATTGTCTCAATCATTCAAGCAAGAATAATAAACATAGAACATATATGACATGGAAGTAAGGCATCCCAAACGCCCTACCACGATATTCTGGAAACCAGATGTGCAAAATAAGAAAGCTGACAGAGTATCAAAAATACATGACCATGATTAGCTGTAGTATTATAAATTACAATCATATAAAAGAAACTAAATGTCCATATTTACGGCTAACAAGTGTCGGTGGCTAAATGCCTAAAGTAAGTAAAGTATGAAATAACGAGCAGGAAAGAAGAAACCCACTTGTTCCCTTCAATGACCATCCGTCTAGTGCACGCCATTGTTCATCGGAAAGTACACTTGGTCCTCGGGTGCTAGATCTAAACCTGGCCATGCAAAACCAGTAGGGTTAGACCCCAAATAGTAAGTACCACAAGGAAGAACGAATAAAAAAATTAAACTAGGTTATGAAATATAAATATATATATATATATATATAGTTCTGTCGTGTAGTTTCGGTTCATACCCTATGGTGACACAATAATCTAACCATACAACCAAACAAGGACAAGAGTTAGACCATCACACCATGATAGTCCAAGTCCCTAGACTATTTGACAACAGTTACAATACACAAACAAGCTCAGTTACATAATTGGCCAATCATTTATATGGCTTACTAGATGGAGTCAAGGTTATCCCAGAGATATTATGCATATAGGAATCCTCAGATCAAACCAGGTAATAACAGGGTTAGCCGAGCCATAAATTATCGCATAGTACATAGTATTACGCACCGGTCCCTCGTAAGACCACCATGCTAAGATCGCATAGAACACATAGTATAGTATAATAGTCGGATATTGCCATCCAACAATAAGGATTTAAACAATATCCATGGGGACTAGCCTGCATACCCTAATTCAGATGACTGAAAGTGGCTAGTTAGGCATGATCTCGAGATTTTATTCCCTCCCAATGATCTACAGGTTAAGTTGCCTAGTTAACCCTATTGTTAACTGGAATCACATGGTGTGGTCACATGGTATTCCCCTTATATGATGTACCATAGTACGACCATGCTAGATATGAATCTACTTTGTCACTTGATAGTTAAGTTTGGATTCACCCCAGCATGATGCAACAATCAATAGATCCTAGCCACGCTTGGTCATTGACTAACCCTTATGTCCATGCTGGAGATTAAGTCATATCATATGTCACATAGTGCATAGGTACACCACAGTGTAAACATGTAATATAATTACGTAGGAACATTTAGCACGTAGGAACACATATCACGTAGTAAGTGTGTCAGCACGGATACAAGTGGTCGAGTCATGACGCCTAGATGGGTCTAATAATCTTGTGGTCATCAAAGTCACACATACATCCCATAAAGTCCAAAGGAACATTCAAACAAAACCAGTCCAATAAAGCGTATGCTAGGGGTTGCATGCGCGCATAAGGATCAAGGCCGCATGGAATCAATTGTCGCATAGGAAGTCGGGCCGCATAGCCGCATGGGTCGCATGGTTGCTGACCGTAGAGGCCGCATGAGCTCAAGGCTGCATGACCGCGTGTATTTAGACCACATGGCCGTATGAGTCGCATGGTCGCATACGTTCACTTGTCACATATGGGTCAAGGCCGCATGGATCTCTCGGTCAAATGAGACTCCGTCTTCCCCAGGCATGAAGTTCAGTCATGACGAGAACTCCAAAAACCAAAAAATTGTTTCCTTCATAAAAACTTTGTTTTAACTCCGAATTGAGTGAACCAAAAGCCAAAACGCTCAAAATAAAGTGCTCCATCTATCCCAAAAACTATGTTTTGAAAATACTATATTTTAGTAGATCAAAACCACCAAAAACTAAAGGAACCCATGAATACCCTAACCTTAGAATGTAGATCTACTCAAATCCATCCATTAAAACCAAAAATTTTAAGTACTAAAAGTGTTTAGAATCATCATGAGCACATAATAAACTAATAAAATGCAAGAAATCAAAATCAAGATTTTTTTTTCATGTGGTGCAAGGTGTATTTGCCTAAATGAAGGAAGAAGAGAAAATTGAGAGAATGAGGGAAGAGAGAAAGATGTTGGATTTTATAGTTAGGATTTGAGGATTAGACCATGGGTTCAAATCATGAATGAACCAACCCAACAATTAAACCAAAGAATGGGTCTAGTCTCCATGCATGCAACCTAATTAATTATGTAAGCAAAAAATACTCTAAGCAGGAAATAAATATATCCCAAAGTATAAATTTCGGGAACGGGGAGTGACAGTCTCCAAGGTCCAAGATTAGAGTATCATATACATTTGCATGTCCACAACCAATTAATTTAGCTTATTCTAATATAATATTCCACTAATTATACTAAATTAAGTATTTGGACAAAATTAATATCACAACGAATATTAATAAATGCTACTAGTTTCTTAGTATCTTACTAAGTCTAAGTTAATATAATTAAAACATATCCGTATATCATACATGGAAGCTTCAAAATCTATGATCAGTTGAGTAAGCCTATATTACAAATGCTTACATACTTATATAACAATAGAATGTACATTTGCTTACGAACCTTCTATACAAGGTATATATATATATATATATATATATATATATATATATATATATATATATATATATTATGGAAGAAAATTTTGTTAACTATATTTATGTATATAGGTATATACATAATAATGTGCAAAAATCTAAATTACTTCTATCATGATCAAAATTGTTTTAAAACTAACTTCTTGTACTCAAATATTCCATATCATGTCCAAATTTTGTATCCAAACTATTTATTCCCTAACTATTTTGGTCCATTACTTTGAATCATATCCAAAACATATGTATAAATTATCATTTCTAGATCTTAAGATTTCATAACAATCCCTATATAAATAAAATTCAGAATATAATTTAAGATCAATTGACATAAGTGAAGTTAAATTTGGAAATAAATGGGAGAAGTTCCAAAATTGATCCTAATAAAAAAATAAAATAAAAGCTATATATAAAGATCAATCTAGATCTAAAAGAAAATTGGAAGGAGGTTAAATTTTATACCCCAAATGTTAATTTGAAGGAGAGGAGGAAAGAGAAGGAGGAGCTGGAAGGAGGATGGGAAGCCGAAGGGTGGTCCGACGGGCATGGCCGGCGGCGGGCGCGACGGCCGGCTTCGGCGACGGGCGCGGTCAACAGCGCCAGCCGCAGCAACAGTAAGAAGCAGCAGCAGTAGCCGCAACAGCAGTATCACACATGTGGGAGGGGTCAGAGAGGGGATAGAGGAGAAAAATAAGCGAGAGGAAGTGGAAGATGGTGTTGCTGGTGATTGTGTATAAATATATGGAGTTGGGTTTGTTTTGGAAATGGGGAAGAGATGAGGAGAAGCTAGGTGTTGTATAGGAAATTGGGAATGAAGGTGGTGAAGCCAGCTAGTTGTTGAGTCAAAGAACCAAATGAGGGGGTAAATTAGGTGGAGGCTCTCCTCTCCATCACCAACTCATTTGCATTATTCAAATAAACCCTCATACAACAAGAATTTACAACAATACCAATTTGCAAACTAAAATTTGCATAACCTATATATATAATTGTATATATATACATAATCACTAATATACTTACATATGTACATAATTATGAATCCAAACAAAAAAAATGCAGTTATTACACACCTACTTGTAACCTACCGGTCTGACGTCTTTTGGTGTTTGTACTATAGGTCCGAACACTCCACGTTTATTAAGGAAATTCAGTTCTGCTTGAATAGCATCCTTCCATTTTGGTCAAACTTTTTTTGTCGACATTCATCGATGCTACGTGGTTCAGTGTCATCAATGTCCTTAGATATTTTACTAGCTACCGAGAATGATAATATCTCATCTATTGTTATATCTTTGCGATCCCATACCTCTCTTGTATATGTATAAAACATAGAGATCTCTTTGCTTTCAGGTACCTGAGCCTCCGCTTGGGCTTGTGTCTTTTCTAAGACAATAACCTCTTCTAGGTTTTAAGAGAGTATGGATCTGTCATTCATAATCTCTTCTTAAGCATTATGAGTAACCTCCTTAAGAGCGTTACTTGGATATTTTCTCTTTCTAGAAACTAAGTCCTTCGAACCTATATGTCTACCACGCTTCTGGCGTGCAGTAGATTCATTAGCCACTATGCTATTTTTTCCTACGGGAATATCAATTCGAGCTGGCATATTTGTAGCAGGCACATATGATTTAATCACTTTAGCTGCATCAGTAAATGCATCTGGCATTTGATTTACAATCTCATGTAGATGCAATATCCTTCATACCTCAGTTTAACATTGATTAGGACGAGGATCTAGATGAGACAGAGTGGGATTATCCCACGATAATTTATGCTATTTATTTGTGGCGAATGGTTCTGTAAGAACATTCTTTTCTTTCTTATCTCCCCTAACGGAGGAAATTTAGTCTCATCAAAATGACAGTCTACGAATCTAGCAGTAAAAATATCACCAGTTAAAGGTTCCAAATATCTAATGATTAAGGGCAAATCAAAACCAATATAAATTTCTAAACGATGCTGAGGTCCCATTTTACAGCGCCGAGGAGGGGGAATAGGAACATAAACAACACAACCAAATTTACGCAAATGGGAGATGTTAGGTTGATAGCCTGTCACAAGTTATGATGGTAAAAATTCATAATATGCAGTTGGAATAACAATGATCAATTTAGCAGCATGTAATATGTCATGTCCCCAAGCTGAAACGGGTAAGTTTGATTGCATGAGTAAAGGCCTGGCTAGTGCTAAAAACGCTTAATCAAGGACTCTGCTAAATTTTTTTGGGTATGAACATGAGGGACAGAATGTTCAACTTCTATTCCTACGAAAGCACAATAATCATCAAAAGTACGAGAAATAAACTCAGCTGCATTATCAAGTCGAATCGCTCTAACATGTTGGTCAGGAAAATGAGTCTTAAGCTTAATCAACTGAGAAAGTAGCTCGGAGAAGGAAAAATTTCTAAATGAGAATAAAAAAATATTTGACCATCGACTAGAAGCATCTATTAGAACCATAACATACCTGAAAGGTCCGCTAGCAGGATCAATTGGCCCATAAATATCACCTTGTATTCTCTGAAGGAATGGTGGTGATTCAGAAGCTATTTTGAGAAGTGAAGGTCATGTAATGAGTTTACCCTGTGAACAAGCTATACACAAATGTTCAGTAGGAAAAGAAAGACTTTGGTATGATAAATTTTGCCCATTGGTATTGTTGATGACCTTTCTCAACATAGTCGATCCTGGATGACCTAATCTGTCATGCCAAAGGATTTGATTCCTTGGATCTTTTAGCCTTTTGCTAGTAATGGGGGTGATATTCTACTACCTTCAGGATAGTTTGATGTAGCCCTGGGGAGATTAACTTGCAATTTTCTAATGTGAGCTTATTTCTTCCAACATTAGAGGTGATACAAAGATACTCTTTGCTATCATCATTCATGGTTTCAATATAAAACCCGTTCATTCGAATATCTCTAAAGCTGAGTAGATTTCTATTAGATCTACTAGAGAATAATGCATTTCGAATGACTAAGTATGTTCCATTTGGCAACACAACATCGGCCTTACCATAACCTTCTATAATCTGCACAGGTCCAACAATGGTGGTCACCTTGGTAGTATTTGAGGCATATGTTGTGAAAAACTTTTTAGTTTTCAATATAGTGTGAATTGTTGCACTATCTATCAAGAATATGCCATCATCCATACATTTCAAAAACAAAAATTAATAATATATTAATATGCTACTAAATGGTTAAACTCGGTATATTGCCAATTATTACAACTTGATCTAAATCTAAATGAAACTGCTTCAAAGAAAGTAAACTACCTAGACTATTGATCATATAATGATCAATTTATTCAAAGTGAAAAGTAAATAAACTTAGATAAGCATACAATAACTATCATTGACTTCGCCTATCATGGCCTTGAACTGGTCTTCCGAAATTGCGTTTTCATCCTTATCTTGGAAGAAATCATTAAAATCCATGTGTGTTGTACCCTCCATGAGATTAGTCTCCACACTCTTTGAGGCTTTATACTCGTCCACTTTCTTTTGTGAGGTGTGACAGTTTCACATCCAATGACCGCTCTTACATAAAGTTTGCAAATATCAGTTGGAGCAACTGGATTAAAAATTTGGGCATTATTTCTTCGATGATTAAATCTTTTATTTTTGAACTATTTATCGTTCCTTGGACCCGGATTATGGATTTTTTTTGGCTTCCACGACGTCCATGCCCTCTACCTCTGTGATTTTTTCGACCCCTAGTATTGGTCATATTTTTCCAAGCACTAGTCGCATTCACTTTAGCTGAAATTGGTGCAGGCCCAGTTGGTCTACTAGTGTGGTTTTTGATTAAGAACTTATTGTTTTTCTTGGTCACGAGTAAGACATCAATGAGTTCAGAATACTTCTTAAATTTTTTCTTCCTATACGTCTGTTGTAGGGTCATATTAGTCGCATGAAATATGGTGAATATTTTCTCTAGCATGTAATGCTCTGTCACTTCTTCACCACATAACTTCAATTGCGAAGTAATCCTGAACATAGCTGAGTTATAGGCTGCAATTGTCTTATAATATTGGAAACGTAGATTGAGCCATTCATGGAGTGCACTGGTAGTATGACCATTTTATGGTGATCATATCTCTCATCTAGAGAATTTCATAGCACCAAGGAGTCCTTGGCTGTTAAGTACTCAGCCTTGAGATCATTATGAATATGATGTCCTAGAAAAATTAAAGTTTTCGCTTTATCTTGTACATATATTGGCTTATCAGTCACAATTGCGTCACCTAAGCTTTTGGCTTGAATGTGCAATTCAGCATCCAATCTTCAGTTGAGAAAGTTC
Organism: Iris macrosiphon; assembly: GCA_036927795.1. NCBI lineage: Eukaryota > Viridiplantae > Streptophyta > Magnoliopsida > Asparagales > Iridaceae > Iris > Iris macrosiphon. The sequence goes on from JAYESA010000005.1 coordinate 63,890,415, forward strand.
TGGCCTTCTAAGTTTAGAGGCTTGAAATTATGCTTTGTGAGGCTCGACATATTGTCGTATAAGATCAATAATAACAAGTTAATATAAGAACTTGGTAAATCACCAAACAATTCATGTTCATGGCGTATGCTTCAAACAATGATGTTTCAGAAGTCTATTTATACCAAACAAATCTTGTTCATTGTATGCTTCGAACAATGATGTTCCAGAAGTTGTAGGTAAATATCAAACACTAGATGTTCATGATATGCTTTGAACAATGATTATGTTCAAGAAGTCTTTCAAAAATACCACATATGGTATGCTTCGAACAATAATGTTCTAGAAGTCTTATATATATAGACCAAACAATTCATGTTCATGGTCATCAGATCTCTGATGGTTTTGATCTGAATGTATTAACATATATAAAAGAAAGAAAGAAATAAAGAATAACTCCAACGTTCTCTCCGAGAGATCTATATGCGATTAACATCGGAGTGCTATCAGAGTTAACTAAAAGAAGTGAGATGAATGGATAAAAATAATTCTTTTTACCGTAGCGGTATGCCAATAGATGTATACACATCAACATCAGGCTGCGCCTAGGGTATGCATATGCAAAAAAAAAAACATAAATAACCATACCTATTACCGAAGTGGAGAATCCGCAAATGACGGCTTCACTGAGATGCTCTCGGTTATTTCCTCCCGTTAGAGCTTCGTGCTGATAACGTGTTAGAATAAACGTAGAAGAAGGAAGATGAAAATATGAGAGAAGATACTTATTAGTGTAATCACATAGTGGGAGATAAATGTCTTATTTATACAACTAAATGAAGCTGTAATACTAATCTCTAGTCAATGTAGGAATAAAAATAAAGTGAAAATTCAACCTTTAGTAACCCACGTTATAACATTTTTAATTATGATTTATTTTGGGGGAATTTATGAAGTTTCGAAGTCATTCTAGGATTTTGAACTTCGAAAATTCATCCACAGTCGCGACGGAGACGGTGGAGGTCTGTCAAATTTTTTGATAGACCTACTAATTCGAAGGAGCCTTAAAAATGTTGACAATTCTAAAAAAAAAAAAAATGCTGATAAAATGGAAGAACAGTTTTTTTGCTGGATTAATAACCGAAGTTTGGTTAGTCGTAGAAGACTTGTAGAAGACCTTCAAAAGTGAGCAAAATACATGTATAGATCGCCTGCATTTTTATTCATTTCTGGATAACATTTTAAGCTTACTTAGCAGGCACAAGCATTTGCATTTGGCTGGCTTACTGCTTATTAACCACAACATGAAGAGAGAAAGAAAGAAAGACATTAAGTAGATGCATATGGTACTATGGATTTTAGGACAAGCTAGCTACTGGACTTAGCATGCGTGTGGGTTTCATTAGCTTCTGGACTTAGCTACTGGACTGACCAGACACAAGCATTTTTATTTTGGGACTGCCAACATTTTTGATGTAGAACTGGCAAATATTTTGAGTCCTAAAAAAAAATTATGTTGTTCAAGGAAAATCATATTTTTTGTTAGAACCGTCAATTTTTTTGATAGTTTTTAACAAACATGTTGTTTTTAGGACTGTCAATTTTTTTGACAGTACTTTCAATTGTTAGGACTGTCAAACATTTTGACAGCCTTGACTATAGATATGACTGTCAAAATATTTGACAGTCCATCATCGTCTTCGTAGCGTCTGTGGAAGAATTTCTGAAGTTCGAAATCCTAAAATAGATTCGAAACTTCGAAAATTCATCCAAAAATAATTATAAACCAAAATTTATTCTATTTTATGTTACTACACTATGAGATTTGGAGGAGATAGAGAAGGAATAAGTTTAGAGTTTTCAATTGGATGATGTGGAGAAAAAGGGAAATGATTTGTTGGAGTGGGTAGAATTTTCAGCCTATGTGAAAAATATTCCGGAGTTGGATTGAGTATTCCTACATATAATAGTAATACCTCAATATATTTGGATTGAATATTCCTACATATAATAGGAATATGTCAATGAATTTGTATTTGGATTGTGTATTCCTATATATAATAGAATACTAGTTGTGGGTTTGAAGCTATATATGTATTAGGTATCTCCTAGCCCTAAGGAAGGCCCAATGCTAACTATAGCAAGGGTTAGTAAGAGGCATAAGCGCTAGCAGCTAAGCTAGCAATAAAGCTACATCTCTTATCTCAAAAAAATATTGCAAAATGAGGCAATAGTGCTTTTACAACATTGGAAGAGAGAGGAAGAGAAGGCTATTTCGAAGAGGAGATCGGTTTCGGGTAATTCTTTTCTCGTCATCTCCGTTCTTCGTTTGTCTGTGATCTATTTTCTATTCCAAAGAGTTGTGGTGATCCATTTGGATAGGTGAGAAGTTTATAAGGAGTCGGTGTATTTCTTATTCCATTAGTAGAGACTTTTCAGGGTTAGATTCCGATCGTCCCGTGGTTTTTTCCATTTGAATTTTTTACGTAAAAATTTCTGTGTCTGCGATTTGTGTTTGGCATTTTTTAGTTTGTGTGCTTTTGGTTGGTTCTCTCGCAGGGTTTCTTGGTTTGGGGAACAATTTTTGCGCTTTCGTTCCCATCAAAGTGGTATCAAAACCAGGTTCTGAAGTTCAGAGAGGTCAGGAGTTGACAGGTAAAATTGGGAGGAGATGTAACGCCCGCAACCGCTCGGAGCGTTACGCTGAGTCGGACTGAATGAATCAAATGCTGGTTACATTTGAAATGTCGGATTTCGGGAAGAAGGATTAATCGAGTTGGTTTCAATGTGCAGATGGCTAGCGGGTTCGATGGAAATCAGGTGTTCGTTCCGAACAGGACTGAATAGCTGAATGGAAACGATAATGCCGTCTTCCTTAGTCCGATCGGTCGGATGATTTGGAGAGCACGGCCTGCTCGCACGGTCATACCAGTTGAGTAGATCGCGCTTGCATCGGACCACGGGTTCAAGGGATTGGCCGTATCGGCAGGACAGGATGCCTAACGGGATCAATCATTGTGAGTGGGCTCTTTCCCTTCTCCTCTACTCCTTCATGCCTAATAATATGGAAAACACGTAATGGCTTGAACACTTGGGCTGAAACATCGGGAAGCACTACACTGAGGCGTGCTTAGAGTGTGCGTCATTGGCTTGGTAGGATTGTGGCTTGAATGGTTTACGCGTTGGATAGTTGGATACGATAGCTGGATTATTTATTTGAGGCGATCGGTTGGATTACTTGAGATTATGCTTGGACGGTTGGAAATATACAGTTGGAATGATACAATTGAGGAAATGGAAACATTGAGAATATCGGGAATTCGGGCGAGCGAGCGTGCATCCGTGCGCGTGTATCACAAGGATGCTTTGTCTTGCAAAGCAGGCAGTTGTGGTTCGAAACCGAACAACTGCATCGGCGCGGGCATTGTGCCTCTTTTGGGGCATTGTGCCATGGGTTTGGCTTTGAGCATAGGTGTTGCACCAATTTGGATTGTGTTGAGAAGAAGCTTCGTGCCTATGAAACACTTGATATTTTGATGCCTCGGGCTATGTTTTGAGGTCGAGATTTGGGTTCTTGGAAGGTCATGTTGGAAGAATGGTTATGGATGTGTTGGTTGGATTATTTATGGAACGAGTCTAGGATCGCTTGGTGGGACGAGAATGTTCGATCCTCTCGTCATACCTACGTGTCTGCATAGTCACGGACAACCTGAGTGGCACAGGGTTTGGTTTCCTCGAACGAGTGCTCCGGGGCACCGGGACCGTTCGGCCATGGAGGAGACAATTGGGTAACGCGTCTTGGGCGCGGTGCCAGCGGTTGGATGCGATTCAGGTGGGTTAGCTACTTAGCGCTGTTTCGAATAGAACCGCATTGATCTGTCCGATCAACGTCCTTTATGGCCTTTGGCCAGTGACTTCATATAAGAATAGATGTTGGCTTGCTTTACTTTGGTTGGTTTGTGCATCGTGTAGGCGCGGCCACCTTGCCTCGGCAAGAGTGTGCACTCGAGAGTGGGATATATAAACTTTGGTTCTGGATGGATATTGAGGCGAGACTGATGGTTCGATATGTTATCGTGCAAGCGATGACATTGAGTTAGACGGGTCGGCTTTATATAAACTGCTTGTCGTTTGGTTTGAGAATGAATGCTTGCATGCTTAAACTGCTTTACTGCTTTCCTTAACATGTCATCCATATGCCATGAAATGAATCTAGGATTCAACTAGAAAGATCACCATATAACTGTTTGCATTCACTATTTTACTTAGTGTCGGCTTAGGCGAGTGGGTTACCCCGCTCACCAGTACGGTTGTGTACTGACCCACGTTTGTGGGCATTATTTCAGGTACACAGACGTAGTGGCGCTGCTTGGATATACGGGACATGATGTATGAACTGTAAGTACCTTTGTGGGCTAGAGAAAGAGCAAGAGTTATTTCATCGTCTCCGTGGCATGGCCTTTGTGGCATTGACTCGGGGCATCTCTTTTGGACCCTATCGTGAGCTTCGCTGCGTATACTCCGATTGTGTGCTTGGTACACAATACTTGACTTCCGCTGCAACTTGGTTGTTTCAATGATAACATTTGGTGTTTGACAACATCGCCTTGTACGAGCGCAACTCCAGGCTCGTACGGCATCACGTCCCGATGAGAACGATTGTCCTGCGGGAGAGCTGTAAATGTGGTGATTCACGTTCAGCGGGGACTATCGAGCTTGCGGGAGATTGGGGCGTGACAAATTGGTATCAGAGCACCCGGTTCATTTCTTCGGACTTGGTCCTTCGCTTCATCACAAACTCTAAATAAGCTTCCGCGTGTCGTTTAGCTCTTGACTCTACTCAGTGCCGCATCGGATGTTTCATGCAATAAGTCTATTTATTGCTGGTTTTGGCTGCATGTTATTCTGTGTTGGGTTGCCTTGGTTGGTTTTCGTAGGATCGCTTAGTCTCGTTAGGCGTTGTTGCATTCGTGCAGCAAGTTGGTTGGCGTTGTTGTATTTGTGCAACAAGTGTGGGCTTTCGTTGGGTTGGCTTGGCTTTTCGTTCTGGAGTTTCTGATTGCCTCAATGGATCAGTTGGTTGGCTAACGAGATTTGGTTATGCAGCATGTTTTGAGTAGAAACATTCGAAGAGAATAGATCCTTGCACGAGTTGCTCGTCAAACGATTGTGTTGGATAGAAGTTGGAATTTTGGCTGTGGCGCATCGGTTGAGCAGGTTTGAGTTTGGCTCGAGAATATATGGATAAGTTGGTACGAGTTGCTCGTACAACAAAAGTGTGAAACCGTTGGGTATTGGGTTGGACTATTTGGAAGACAATCATTGCATGATTGCTCGTGTTGAGAAGGTATCAGACGGGTTGAGAAACAGTTGGATAATTCAAGCGTTGCCTGAGTTTTGGGTCAGACTCGAATTGGGAAAGACATGTTTATGCATAAGGGATGGTTCGAACGGATCTTGGATCTGTGAAGGAAATTGTAATGCGAGTAGCGACTTGATTCGGAGTGGTATATGGGATACCACATTTTTGAGCAAGGCATTGGAAACATTTTGGTTGGACATCTATGGGAATTGTCTGAACGGACTCGTGAAACGAGAATACAAGCTGGTGAGTGAAAGTCGGTATAGCGGGAAGAATGAAAATGGAGCAAGCAAATATTGAGTTGAGCATATCGTGAATGGACTGATGCAAATGAAAGCATCGTTGGGCTTAAGAGATGGATCGGATCGGAACGAACAGTTGGGATACGCTTGAATGAGCGATGGGTGAATCGAATGATAGCGAGCATGGACTACAATTTTGGGCGACACATTTGAGCTGTTGGTTGAGCAAAGAAACACGATATTGGTCTGGAGGGACAATGAGATGGATTCACACAAACTTGAAGATTTTGAATGTTGTTGCTCGTGAAGTTGACTCTGGTTTAGCGGAAATGAATTTTGGGCAAGATGGTGCAACGATAAGTAAACGGATTCTCCGGAAGACGTGGACAGACGTTTGAAGATAGCTAAATGTGATAGCAACGTCGGAACAAAACACTGCGCTGCTCAAGTAAGTTGGAAGTGCATTGTGGGACGCAGCAAATGGATAAGAATTGGAGCAAGTCTTGGGTTTTGAGAATCATTGCAATTTGTAGTGCGAGAATCGAATATGCAATTCAGAAATTTGATGGATTCAGGACAGAACGGCGGATTGATGGAATAAGGTTTCAACGAGCGCGGTTCTCGGATTCGGAAACTTCGCTCGGATGAATGGTTGAATTTTGAGTCAGATTTTTCAGATGAGATATAGCATGGTTTATAGTAACTGTCCATCGTGATGATTAAATTATCAAGCGTAGCTTCGGGACAGCTGACCCTAAGCGACCTTGCCCGCAGAATCGGATATGAATATGGTAGACCCATAGAACGACCCTTGAGGCGGCGTATTTGGGAATGCGTCGAGGGCAGATGTGAGCAATGAGATTTGACTGATTGACTGAGTGTTGGATTTGAGAGATCCTTGGGATAGCCTTCAGCTGAAGATACAGCCGGAAGATCGAAGCGATGGTGGAAGTAGCCTTGTCAACTGATGAGATTCAGAGTCGCAGATTTTTATCGATGGCATCGCCTCTGACTCATCGTGCCCTGGAAGAGAATAGCATTCATATGAATTGACGACTGTGAAACTAGCTCGTGAAGTTAAAGCAGCGGCTCGTTCAGATCAAATCCTTGCGAATACTGGAAGGGACAGATTTGCTTCAGATTTACAAGATGTCTCGAAACTTAGTCTGGGAAGCGTGCTCATTCGGAAGGCGAAGGTGATATTCTATGCTTCGAGGCAGTGGAAGCAGTGCGAAGAACTATTTCATGCGCAACCTAAGGATTGTGGCGAGTGTGTCCACGTTGAAATCGTGGCGACACAAATCCCTTTGGCGTGGCGGCGAGATCTTCGTGGATCACACGAACCTCAATATAGATGTTCACCCTGTGAGATATTGAGATGGCAGGAATGTGTTGGACTGAGCTGATCTAATCAAGTTGATATTTGGATAAGTCGCCTAGCTGGGGTAGTATCAGTTGTGAGAATCGTTCGGTGAACGAGATAATATTTGGAGATGTTGATAATACTGATTCCAGAAATAGTGGGATGGATTGAGCTGGAACGCGAACTCATTGAATCGGTGGAAAATCTACATAATTGAGAATAGTTCTCGAGCGAATGTGTTGGAATGGAAATCAGGTTTGGTTCAATTGGGAGCAAAGCAAATGGACGCCTCGGACATAAAGATACCCTTGTAACTTGTCCAAATTCGCTATCGCAAAGCTCGGCTGAAATGCATGTATTTTAGGGACGCCTTAAATATGTGTACGATCCAAAACTAAGCGATACGAAGAATTCGTATTGAGCTGCAAGGAGGATGTGGGAATTTGGAACTTGTACGAGCGTTCAGCAGAGCGAGATGTTGAGTCAGAAATAGTGAATATGTGAGTTGCTTAGAGCAGATCCTTGGAATTGGATTGTGGCATGCTAGTAAGGAAGAGTACCAGCACGGTTCGTGGACGAACCTGATTCTAAGTGGTATATTATGTAACGCCCGCAACCGCTCGGAGCGTTACGCTGAGTCGGACTGAATGAATCAAATGCTGGTTACATTTGAAATGTCGGATTTCGGGAAGAAGGATTAATCGAGTTGGTTTCAATGTGCAGATGGCTAGCGGGTTCGATGGAAATCAGATGTTCGTTCCGAACAGGACTGAATAGCTGAATGGAAACGATAATGCCGTCTTCCTTAGTCCGATCGGTCGGATGATTTGGAGAGCACGGCCTGCTCGCACGGTCATACCAGTTGAGTAGATCGCGCTTGCATCGGACCACGGGTTCAAGGGATTGGCCGTATCGGCAGGACAGGATGCCTAACGGGATCAATCATTGTGAGTGGGCTCTTTCCCTTCTCCTCTACTCCTTCATGCCTAATAATATGGAAAACACGTAATGGCTTGAACACTTGGGCTGAAACATCGGGAAGCACTACACTGAGGCGTGCTTAGAGTGTGCGTCATTGGCTTGGTAGGATTGTGGCTTGAATGGTTTACGCGTTGGATAGTTGGATACGATAGCTGGATTATTTATTTGAGGCGATCGGTTGGATTACTTGAGATTATGCTTGGACGGTTGGAAATATACAGTTGGAATGATACAATTGAGGAAATGGAAACATTGAGAATATCGGGAATTCGGGCGAGCGAGCGTGCATCCGTGCGCGTGTATCACAAGGATGCTTTGTCTTGCAAAGCAGGCAGTTGTGGTTCGAAACCGAACAACTGCATCGGCGCGGGCATTGTGCCTCTTTTGGGGCATTGTGCCATGGGTTTGGCTTTGAGCATAGGTGTTGCACCAATTTGGATTGTGTTGAGAAGAAGCTTCGTGCCTATGAAACACTTGATATTTTGATGCCTCGGGCTATGTTTTGAGGTCGAGATTTGGGTTCTTGGAAGGTCATGTTGGAAGAATGGTTATGGATGTGTTGGTTGGATTATTTATGGAACGAGTCTAGGATCGCTTGGTGGGGCGAGAATGTTCGATCCTCTCGTCATACCTACGTGTCTGCATAGTCACGGACAACCTGAGTGGCACAGGGTTTGGTTTCCTCGAACGAGTGCTCCGGGGCACCGGGACCGTTCGGCCATGGAGGAGACAATTGGGTAACGCGTCTTGGGCGCGGTGCCAGCGGTTGGATGCGATTCAGGTGGGTTAGCTACTTAGCGCTGTTTCGAATAGAACCGCATTGATCTGTCCGATCAACGTCCTTTATGGCCTTTGGCCAGTGACTTCATATAAGAATAGATGTTGGCTTGCTTTACTTTGGTTGGTTTGTGCATCGTGTAGGCGCGGCCACCTTGCCTCGGCAAGAGTGTGCACTCGAGAGTGGGATATATAAACTTTGGTTCTGGATGGATATTGAGGCGAGACTGATGGTTCGATATGTTATCGTGCAAGCGATGACATTGAGTTAGACGGGTCGGCTTTATATAAACTGCTTGTCGTTTGGTTTGAGAATGAATGCTTGCATGCTTAAACTGCTTTACTGCTTTCCTTAACATGTCATCCATATGCCATGAAATGAATCTAGGATTCAACTAGAAAGATCACCATATAACTGTTTGCATTCACTATTTTACTTAGTGTCGGCTTAGGCGAGTGGGTTACCCCGCTCACCAGTACGGTTGTGTACTGACCCACGTTTGTGGGCATTATTTCAGGTACACAGACGTAGTGGCGCTGCTTGGATATACGGGACATGATGTATGAACTGTAAGTACCTTTGTGGGCTAGAGAAAGAGCAAGAGTTATTTCATCGTCTCCGTGGCATGGCCTTTGTGGCATTGACTCGGGGCATCTCTTTTGGACCCTATCGTGAGCTTCGCTGCGTATACTCCGATTGTGTGCTTGGTACACAATACTTGACTTCCGCTGCAACTTGGTTGTTTCAATGATAACATTTGGTGTTTGACAACATCGCCTTGTACGAGCGCAACTCCAGGCTCGTACGGCATCACGTCCCGATGAGAACGATTGTCCTGCGGGAGAGCTGTAAATGTGGTGATTCACGTTCAGCGGGGACTATCGAGCTTGCGGGAGATTGGGGCGTGACAGGAGAGATGGACGCGAAGCTGGTGAGCATGGTAAACCTGAATGGTATCAACTATCATTATTGGCGGAACATGATAAAGGATTTGATGTTCGTCAAGAAGTTGCATCTTCTAGTATTTGCGTCCGAGAAGCCCAGTGACAAATCCGAATAGGACTGGAAGTTTGAGCATATACAGGTGTGTGGATATATCAGGCAGTTTGTTGAGGAGAACGTGTACAATCACGTTGCCAATATTGAGTACGCGAAGACACTGTAGGATAAGCTGGAATCTTTGTATGCGAAGAAGATCGGGGTAAACAAGCTATTCCTGATCCGAACGATGATGGGTCTGCGGTACAAAGATGGTGCGTCTATTACGGATCACTAGAGTGAGTTACAGGGCGTGGTTGACCAGCTACCCTATATGGGAGTCAAGTTCGACGATGAGGTTCAGAGACTATGGTTGCTGCTTACATTGCCAGACTCCTGGGAGACCGTACGATTGTCTATGATCACCTCTGCTTGGGAATGCGTGGTCAATCTGGAGTTTGCCAAGAGCGAGGTACTGAATGAAGAGATGCAGAGACGTTCTCAGGGCACTTCATCCACATCCCACTCAGAGGCGCTAGTTTCAGAGGGTCGCGGAAGGAGCAAGAGCAGGGGTCCAGGTGGTGGCAGAGACAAGAGCAGGGGCAAGCCCAAGGGTCGGTACGAGGAGTCGGAGTGTTACCATTGTGGCAAGAAGGACCACATCAAGAAGAACTATTTTACTTGGAAGAGAGAGAAGAATGGCGACAAGGAGAAGAAAGGCGATAACACTACAATGACGACCTCAATACATAGAGGCGATGTGATCATTGTAGGTGATGAGGATGTCATGAACCTCGTATGCGATGACAACTCTTGGCTAGTGGACTCAGTTGCTTCAGCGCACGTATCTCACATCAGGACACTATTTGCTACTTACACAATAGGCGACTGTGGAGTGTTGAAGATGGGCAATGAAGATGTGTCAAAAGCTATTGTTGTTGGAGATATGCATTTGAGAAAAAAGACGGATGCAGTTCTTGTTCTCAAATATGTCCGCCATGTCCCAGATATCCGTTTCAACCTGGTATCGGTTAGAAGGTTGGATGAAGAGGGTTTCTTCAACCTCTTCGGGAACGGTCAATGGAAGCTTTCCAGAGGTTCGATGGTGATTGCCAAAGAAAGAAAGAAGTCTGGACTCTATTATATGGAAGGGAGTGCACATGGGGCACATGAGGTGAACGCAGCTACTGATGCGTTTACTTAGTTGTGGCATAGATGGCTCAGTCATATCAGCGAGAAGGGGATGAGCTACTTGGTGAACATGAAGGTCATTTCAGGGCTAAAGTCTACAAAATTAGAGAGATGTATGCACTATTTGGCGGGAAAGCAAAATAGGGTATCTTTCCAAAGTCACCCAAGTTCAAGGAAGCCGGCGTTGCTTGAGTTGATTCACACGGATGTCTGCGGTCCTATGAAGGTAAAGCCCATTGGTAGTGCTTCTTATTTTATAACTTTTATTGATGATTGTTCCAGGAAGGTTTGGGTCTATGCCTTAAAGACCAAGGATCATGTGCTGCCTACTTTCAAAGAGTTTCAGGCCTCTGTTGAAAAGGTGACGGACAAGAAGCTATTATGTGTTCGGTCCGACAACGGCGGCAAGTGCATTGGTCCCTTTGATGCTTATTGCAGAGAGCAAGGGATACGACACTAGAAGACTCCATCGAAGACACCTCATCTCAATGGTGTAGCGGAGAGAATAAACATGACACTGATGGATAGGGTACGGTATTTGCTGTCAGAAAAAAACTTGCCGGACAGCTATTGGGGTGAGACACTTTACACAGCTGCTTATATTATTAATTTATCTCCTATTGCTCCTTTGCAGGGTGATGTGCCTAACAAAGTATAGTATGACAAAGATCCGTCATACAATCATCTGCGAGTGTTTGGATGTAAGGCCTTCGTGCATGTACCGAATGATGAAAGATCTAAACTTGAGCCGAAGACTAGTCGGTGAGTCTTTGTCGGCTACAGTCGGGATGAGTTTGGCTATAGACTCTACGATCCAGTGGGAATAAGGCTCTACAGAAGCAGAGACGTGGTTTTCGTCGAGGATCAGACCATGACCAACACTCAGGATTTCGAGATGCCTTCTGAGGCTGAGGAATTGCCTAAGTTAGAGTCATTTTGCTTCGAGCTATTTCCAGAGGACATCTCAGAGGATCCAGTTATGGGGGAGCCAGTACATGGAGTTGCTTCCAACCTTGATCATCAGCCTGCTGATGGTGGTCAGGGTGACCCTCAGGAGGATGAGCATGCCAATGAGGTAGTTCCTAAAGGGGATGAGGCTCTTGATATACAGCCAGCACCAGTGGTTCCATTGAGGAGGAGCGATAGAGAGCGTTGACAATCAACAAGATACTCACCTGGTGAGTATGTGCTACTGACTGACGGGAGAGAGTGTCACGCCCCAGTCCCAAAATATCGAGGGACTGGACACGTGGCAATGGCCAGCAGCACGCACCGATGGACAACCCAATTTAATGGATCCATCAGGGCATGCTTAAGCTGTAGTCTAACAGTAAATAGAACCAATGATACAGGTCACAGACTATTCTAATCTCATCCACAACAGATAACCACAGATTAAATGCCAGAGTAATGCAAATAGAAATAACTATCAAATCTCAATAAAAGTGTCTTGGTGAACAATCTGAGAACAAGTCTGATACATCAAAGCAAATAGACAGGAAATAAAGGAACTGAAAATAGAAACAGAAACAGAAATAACTGACTATATACAGCCAATGCTCAGGGGAGGTCCTCTGGTGCGATCTCGTCCTCAGGTCCTGGTACAGCTCCTGGAAGTGCTCCTGTACGGTGTATCTCTGGATAAATCTCTTCGGCTATACCTGGGGACATAGTCCATTCCAGGTCCTTAGGGGACATAACAAGGTACAGATAACACAAGCCAAAATATAAGCAGTGCAGCAGAAATAAATAAAACAGCAGGGTAAACTATGTAACCAGCTAAGTGATAAATGCAAGTTGAGAGCATCACTAGAACTCAGGCTGAGCCACTACCAGCTCTGTGTCGGGGAGCCGGTAGCAGTAATAACACGTAAAGGGCCAAGCTCTGCTCGAGAGTCTTGTGCCTCACAATAATAGGGGTATATATATATATGATCAGCCTGTAGCCTGTGTGTCTCTCCCCACCCAATGAAATCACACGTCTCATGTCCATGACACGCAAGATCATAACTAATGCAGCAGTCATATAATGTCTAGGAATAAACTGTCCATGTCATAACCTGTATCCTATACAGAATCACCGTGAATATCTCAAGAGAATTATGTCTCATGAATAGTGTCAAGTATCCTGGGTTCAGGTGTACTTGATAGGACAAGTACCAAGAGTAAGGGTATCGAATGTCCAACTCTAAGTGACGTACCCAACACCGCGTACGGGGTTGGCACCCGACTATAATCGGATGCTAAGTACGTCGCACGTTTCCTAGGTTAAGCAGTTAAAACAAGTTTATATGATTTACACAATAAATCCAGCAAAATATTATCACAGGAACTACTGAGAATTTACAAGCTTTACTTGCCCACTGATGCATAATTAAGTCCAGAAAATAAATAGCAAACTGCAGGGTTTGGCAAGGTACACTTGCCCACTGATGTAAAAACAGGTCAAGGAAATAGGTAGCAAGCTGCAGGGTTTGGCAAGGTACACTTGCCTGCTGATGTATAAATAAGCCAAGGAATATTTATCAAGACTGCAAGTTTTGGAGAGGTACACTTGCCTGTGGTTCTGGTTCCAATTGCGGCTCTGACTTCAGTTAAAATTGCAGACGGTACTCCTGTTGTTGAAACAAACATCACCATCAGATCCAAAAAATATCAATTAGCTAGAAACGCCTGTCCTTGAGTCCAATTTGTAGACAAGGGCAGAAACGACAGTTTCGGGTCAAAATGGGGTCCACATGTGGGCCCGCTTTGCACCGAAAAACGTGTCAGGGTCAAAGGTCTCCAAATTCACCAAACTTAGTATCAACAGGTCAGGAACGATGATACGAACCCAACAGAACTTTCAGAATTGGATTCCGATGAGCCGATCACAAAATCGCCCGTCGAGCGGGGCTTGTGGGGCCCACGACACGCGATTTCGTCAACGTTCTCAGAATCGAACCAAATTTGGGTCACAGGACCAGCGTATCGCTACGAGTCCGATGGTGCAAGTTTTGTTTCAATCCGATGTGTGTACACAAAGTTAGGGTGAATTGCAGAAAAGTCGGATACGGGGCGATGTCCGCGGATACGCGTTGATCCCGGTGTGCACGCACACCCGAATCAGCTTCCGCGAAATCCCACACGTCCGTATCGACAACGCGCACGTATCTGTGAAGACCGCGCATGACCAAGTCGTCCCGTTTGGCGGAGCGTACCCAGTTCCGGGGTGAATCGGGGCATTGTTTTTCCTGTTTTTGGATCGCGGTGTGCGATCACCACAGGACGCGATGCCCCGAACGGTTTGTCCGGGCACCGAGAGGGTCATACAGGCTTCGCAACGCAATTTACGCAATAAAAAATAGAGCTACGAGCAAGAAGTTACACGCACCTGAATGGGGCCCGAAAACCGGGGCAAAATCGTGTCAGACACGACACAGGACACGCGTCCCGTGTCCGACACAGGAGGGGAAATTAGGGTTAGGGTTTGGCTGCTAGGGGTGTCGCCGGAGGACGGCGAGGTCGGGCCGGGGCTGCGGCGGCTCAGGCGAGGGGCGGCGACGTCGGCGGAGCACGGCGCAGGGGCTGAGCAGCCGGTGGCGGCGCGGCGGCGCTGTCAATGGCTGCTGCTGCTCGCGGTGGGGGAGGCCGGAGCTGGGGAAGAAGGAGGAGGCGGCGCAGGTGACTACCGCTGTGGCTGCTGCGGCTGCGGTTGCTGGCTGCTGCCGTCACCGTCGATGAGAGGAGGAGGGAGGTGGCTGACGGAGGAGGAGGGAGGTGGCTGACGGCGCTACGGTGGGCGGAGGCGAGGTTGGGCTGGCGGTGGCGGATGGTGGCTAGGGCGGTGGAGGGGAAGAAGAAAGGGGGATTATATAGGGCTGCCGGGGGGTTCGAGCGGGGCGGAGGAGGCGGAGGGGAGAGGAGGTCGTGGGCGACGTGGGACGCGGGCGGGCGGCCCGTGGCCGAGCGGAGCGGACGGAGCGCCGGCGGGTGCGGCGGAAGACGCGGGCCAAGGTGACTGGGTCGTGGGGAGGGTGAGGGAAGCCGGGTCGGGTCGGGTGCGGGTCGGGCGGCGGGTGGACCCGACCCGACCCGCTAGCAGCTGCGGGCTGGGCCGGCCTGCGGGCCGAAGGAATGGGCTGGGCTACGGGCTGGGCCGGTTATATTAATAATAATAATAATATTAATAACCAATAATTTAATAAATAAATAGATAATTAACTAAAATACTTTTTAAGTGTTTAAAAATAGGTCCGAGGTCCAATAAATTCCAAAAAATTACCCTAAGTCCAGTTTTTTATTTTACACCCAAAAATATTATTTTCATAATATTTTAATACTGTTTATTATCATTTAAAAATTATTTAAATATTAAAACCCTTTTTTTAATTTACAGAAAAATCTCAGAAAATTTCAAAAAATTATAAAAAATCCAGTTTTGAAAATTTTGAAAAATCAGGGAGTTTACAGAGAGCCCGAAAGTTTTGTAGAGACTTTGGAAGATGAACACTGTCAGGAGTAGATGGAGGCTATACAAGAGGAGATGAGTTCCTTACATGCCAACTCCACTTATGATCTGGTATGGTTGCCAAAGGACAAGAAAGCTTTGAAAAATCGATCGGTGTTCAGAGTGAAGCAGACAGATGATGCTACTCACCCTCGATACAAAGCGAGGCTGGTAGTTAAAGGCTACGGTCAGCCGAAGGACATAGATTATGATAAGATCTTTTCGCCAGTCATCAAGCAGTCGTCTATTCAGGTAGTGCTAGAATTGGAAGCCAGTTTTGACTTGGAGGTCGGGCAGATGGACGTGAAGACGACATTCCTCTATGGTGATCTTGAGGAGGAGTTGTACATAGAGCAGCCAGAGGGATTCTGTTAGAAGAGCAAGTCACACTTGGTTTGTCGGTTGAGAAAGAGCTTGTATGATCTAAAGCAGGCTCCGAGACAGTGGTACAAAAAGTTCGAGTCATTTATGGGGGAGCATGGTTATGCACGAACGACGTTGGACCACTGCGTATTTGTGAGGTACTTTGTCGAGGATGATTTCATTATTTTACTGTTCTGTTTTGATGATATGCTACTGGTGGGTTGGAATGCCACTAGGATAGCAAAGTTGAAGCGCCAAATGGGCGCGGCCTTCTCTATGAAAGATTTAGGCCCAACGAAGACTATTCTTGGGATGGAGATCAGCCGAGAGAGAGAAAGAGAGAGAGAAAAAGTCCAAGCTGCTACACTTGTCCCAAATAAAGTACATTCACCGGGTACTTCAGCGTTTCGGGATGGATGAGTCAAAGAAAGTGAGTAACCCTCCTGCAGCTCACTTTAAGTTCACTGAGGAACAACGTCCATCTACTAAGGATGAGAAGGAAGATATGGAGCGAGTTCCATATTCCTCAGCTGTGGGGAGTCTCATCTATTCTATGGTGTGTACGAGGCCAGACATCGCTCACACAGTTGGCACAGTTAGTATGTATACTTTCAATCTTGGAAGAGTACATTGGAGTGCGATCAAGTGGATTCTACGATATCTTCAGGGCACTGCCGATTGGAGACTTTCTTTTGGTGGTGGTGAGCCGAAGCTGGTTGGGTATACCGATGCTGATATGGCTGGAGATGTAGACACGAGGCGATCAATTCGGGCTATGTGATTATGTTTGCTGGTGGAGCAGTATCGTGACAGTTGCAGTTGGAGAAGTGTGTTGCCTTATCGATGACAGAGGCAGAGTACAATGCAGCGACGGAGGTTTACAAGGGGTTGCTGTGGATGAAGAAGCTGCTGCAGAAAATGGCTCTAAAGCAAGAGCAGTACCCTTTGCTTTGCGATAGCCGTAGTAAAATTCACCTTGTGAAGAACCATACATTTCATAGCCGGTCCAAGCACATTGATACTCGGTATCATTGAATACGGGATGTGGTTGAAAAGAAGCAAGCGACACTTGAGAAGGTTCATACGGATGACAACGGAGCATACATATTGACAAAAAAAAATTCAAGAAAAAAAAATTGAGTACTGTAGGCGGATCGTCGAGATGACGATCCCCTCCGCATAGTTGTGAAGGAAAAGATTTGTTGGAGTGGATGGGGGTTCCCAACCTATGTGAAAAATACCTCGGAGTTGGATTGAGTATTCCTACATATAATATGAATACCTTAATATATTTGGATTGGATATTCCTACCTATAATAGAAATATGTCAATGTATTTGGATTTAGATTGGGTATTCCTATATATAATAGAAATACTAGTTGTGGGTTTGAGGGTATATATATATTAGGTGTCTCCTAGCCCTAAAATATATCTCATATCTCAAAAAAATATTGCAAAAGGAGGCAAGAGTGCTTTTACAACATTGGAAGGAGAGAAAAAAAATTGAAGGCTATTTCGAAGAGGAGATCGGTTTCGGATAATTCTTTTCTTGTCATCTCCGTTCTTCGTTTGTTTGTGATTTATTTTCTATTCCAAAGAGTTGTGGTGATCCGTTTGGATCGGTGAGAAGTTTATAAGGCGTCGGTGTATTTCTTATTCTATTAGTGGAGGCTTTTTAGAGTTTGACTCCGATCGTCTCGTAATTTTTTTATTTGGATTTTTCACGTAAAAATTTCACGTAAAAATTGACTTGTGTTTGGCATTTTTGGTTTGTGTGCTTTTGCTTGGTTCTCTCGCATGATTTTTTGGTTTGGAAAACGGTTTTCGCGCTTTCGTTTCCATCAGAATTTTGAAGTTAAATAGTAAAAATTAGAATGAATAAGTTAGAGAGGGAGGGACAGTCCAGAATATATTTTTGATTGTCATAAATAAAAGTTGTTTGGGACTGGAATAACACCAGGACTTTGACTGTCCTTAGTATCTATCTTATTGTGAGCCTTTAGCAATTATTTTTAAATATTTGGGTTGAAATCTGTTTGGAAAATCAGTATTTCTCCTCGAAAGCTTAAGTTTTATTATATTGGCTAGAGGACAGGCTCTACTAATTAGTTTCGTTGGGGACGGGACTGGTGGGAGTGAAGTGAGGGTTAAGTCACATAGCTAGCCTTTACCTCTCCCCTAACTTCCTGAGTCAACTTTGTTGCTTCTTTCTTAATTCTCATTCATTCATTCATTCATTTATTATTGTTTTTTTTTCCCCTCTTCTCTTGCAAACACACGCCACCACCTCCTCCTTCTCCTTCTTCTTCTTCTTCTTCTTCTGCATCTTCATCGATCTCTGCAAATAACTAGAAAGATGAAGATGAAGGACAGCTGTCCCTTTTAGCATAGGAAGAAAGAAGACCAATGTGCCTCCTACTGCCTATCTATATATCGAAGCCAACCCTTCTTATATTTATTATCATATTTTTTAGCAAGCATTTCTCAAAGTCTGGTCACATCACATGCAATGCTTGTGGTTTGGTGACCAAATGTACATATTTTTAGGAAAAGGTAAGGGTCAAAGATCTTCCCCACCGCTCACCCAATCTGTTTATATGAGCTAAATTAATGTTTTGACAAATCCCAAGAGCAAAAGGAAGTGGCAAGTGATCCAAGTATCTTCTTTTTCTCACACAATCAATCAAATTATGATTAAAGAAAACATTACATGATGTAACAAAATGTTTCAAGCAAGTGACAATCGATACGTGTATGATCATCTTGCATCTTCTGACTTCGTCTTCTTTTTAGTCTATCACCTTCTATGAGAATGTTTCTTCTTCTTGTTTCATTTCTTTTTTCCTTCAAACAAAATATTTCTATCCGTTATCTTTTCTATATTGGTGCTGAATTTCTATTCAAAATAGCTACTAGATGATGAACATTCACGTGAATTATTATCTATACAACATGTGTCATCAGTTACGAAGAATATTATAATTGCTATGATGGTGTTAACGTTATGATAACGAGCATTTAGAATTCCAATTAGAATTCCAAAATGTACTTATTGTGTTGGAGTTTTTTTTTTTCTTAGACTTGTGGGAGGTTTTTCTCTTGCTTGGCTAGAAAGATAGTCCCACATTAAAAAATATTCAAGTGGGTATCTCAATATAATATCATATGGCTGTTGAGAGATGCACATGAGGTGGTGGCCCAAGTGGGTACCGTGTGGCATATTTTTCTAGTAGAATTAAGATTAAACTTCTCAAGAAAGCATTTATACTTTTTGTCACTCTCTTGAAAAAATTCTCTTAGGAGCTAAGTCCCAAACGACTCGGACTCGGGTCAAGGACACAAAGTGACGCTTTGATGGCGCACTTAGCACGTCAGTATCATCGCTTGAGTTTGCATCGTCGCATGACGCTTGTGTGCATTTTTGCGCTCGTGTGCTCGTTTTATGCGCGTTTATGCGTGGGTGCATGCACGAGTGCTGAGCGGGCAATGCGCAGGCTATACAAGCCTATGCGCAGTTATGCATATGTGCGCATGTGCTGCTGCATAGCTACGCGCATACGCACATTAGTTGCTGCGCTACTGGCCTATGTGCGCAAGAGCAACCGCGGCTGTGTTGTTGTGCGCATATGCGTAGATAGCGCTGTTGGCGCATAATTCTGCTAGTTGCGAGATTTGGACAGTTATGGAAAGATCGAGTCAATTATTCATATCCGATTTTTGTGGGATTTGAATTTAATTAATGCCTATATTTTCGTAATTTGTTGGCGGCCATGATTAGTATTACGGTTTCATTCCTACTCTATAAGTACTCTCTTCGTGCCTCCTTTGAGGACTAACTTCGAAATTGAGAGACGGAAAGAGTATTGTGCTGCTGGAGTCCAGGAGTTTGTGCGAGTCGGTACAGAGGTGACGACGAGCATTCAAGAAGTTCTTCACGAACTTGTTGTTCCTGGGAGCAGATCGTATTAGGGCGAATCTTGTTTTGAGCAACGATGATCATAATTACCCCAGTAAGCAAAAATTTTTTGTCATCTTTATCTTCTTCTCCTTCTTCTTCTTCTTTGCTATTATTCGTTCTGTCTTATTGCAACTGCATTTGCAAGAAAGAATGAAGTTGATTTTAATTTCATTGTAATCAGTTATTCTGCAAGTTGTAATAAGGAGATATTTATATATAAGTTCTTCATTGGTATCGAGGCAACATGAGAGCAAACTAGTTTGTGTGAATCTCTGACGTTGACTACAACTTTAGGATCCAACAAAGGGTAGACTGTCAAGTTTGCGTGAACCTCTTTTTCTGACCTCCATCATCCATCTTTTGATTAGCCTCGAGACTAACAATCTCAAAGCAAGATCCGAGTAAGATGGAGAACAACCGTGCAAGTCTTTCCGACACAAGTTTTAACAAACTTGAGAAGTTTGACGATAAGCACTACAATATCTGGAAGAAAAAAATCAGTCTCAATCTTTAACTCGTGAACGTTGATTATGTGTTAACAGATATTGAGCCTATTATTCTGGATAGTGAAAATGCTCGGAGGATTGCTGAGGCCACTTCTCTGCAACATCAGTGGAGGAGAGACAATAACATCTACAAACTGTTGATTCTGAATGCCATGAAAGATTCAATGGTAGAATCATACAACAATACAGTCCATGCTAAGGACATCTGAGAGTCTCTTGAGAAGCATTACCAGTATGTTGAGGGAAGGAATAAATTCATATCACAAACAAGTTCTACAAGATGTAGTTTGAGGATGACAAGAAGATGTTGCCTCAAGTCAAAGAGTTTCTCAAGTTATGTCAAAAACTTGAGGATGAAAGCATGTCCCGAGTAGACAAATTCATTATCGGGGGTATTGTCTCCAATCTCCTACTTAGATGGAACAAGTTTATTTCGGATATGTACCAAAAGAAGATGGGGATTAAATTAGAACTCCTACTGCACTGTATCCACGTTGAAGACGAGTTGAGGGCTCAACTCAGGTGGACACTCTGTCCTAACAGTTGGCCAAGGCCAGCATGGTGCATACTAGAGACTCCAAGGGAAAGCAGAAGGCTTCTCACTTTAAGAAGAAGGACTTCAACCATCTGAAGGTGCAATGGTCTTCGTTCAAGTCCAAGCCCAAGTCTGATATGACTTGCTTCAACAGGGACAAGAAGGGCTACTACAAGAAGGACTTGTCACCACCCCATTTCCAGAGCCGGGTATTTTTTTTATTTTAATTTGGTTAATTATGTATTATTTATAATTAATTGTATTTATAATTAATTAGTGATTGCATTATTTTTTATTTGATTGTTTTAGAATTTTGGCTAGCCTGGACCCATGTCAGACCCTAGTGGACCCATGTCCGACCCAGTCCACACCCTTGTGAGAATTATTTTGGGGCTTAAGAATATTTATTTTATTTTTAGAAGGTTAGTGGGAGAGATTTGGAGCTAGTTTGAGTGCTTTTGGAACCCGGAACCCGAAACCAAGTCAAATAGGGGCATTTTGGGAATTTGGAAACTTGGCAACCCCCTTTACTTGCTTTGGCCGATCAAACCAACCCCATTTCTGTGAGAACACAGCAGCCCCTTTCTTCCCCACCTCATTTCTTCATCACTTCTTCTTCTCCTTCTTCTCCACTCTCCATTTCTACTTATTTCTCCTTCCTACTTCAAGTAAGCATCATTTCCTCTTCTTTCTTCTTCTATTCTCCATGATTGTGAACCCTAACCCTACATTTTTCTCCAACCTAGGTGGGTAAAGCTTAGATTTGGTGTTGGAGCTAGATTTGGGAGCTTGGAAGCTTGGAAGCTTGGTTTGGAGGATTTGGAGCATTTTGGAGACTTTGGCTTGGGATTCCAACTCCCAATAGGTAAACCCTAATTTTCCCCCTTATAATTATTTTTATATAGTGTAATTAATAGTTTAGAACCTTCCTAGACCCTTAGGCTACCCGTGGAAGGAAGTTGGAACTAATTGGGTAGTGTTTAGAGACTTTAACACTAGGTTTTGTGTCAATTTCGGGTGGAATCCAAATTTGGCCCAATTTTGGGTGATGTCCTAGATTAGACGGACCTAGGTAGATGTTGTCGGGTGTCTAGAGGGTGAGTGCATGTCTCCATTTGGACACGGAAAGCCGTGTCGCGGAGAAACGGGCGTTTCGGACGAATTTGGGGCTTTTCGTCGTCGCCGATTCTAAGTGCGTGCGCGTTTCTGCCACGGGCCTAGAATTGATGCGGGAGCACATTTTTTTGGATATAGGCATCGTGTAGAGCGCGTGGGTAAATTTTGGGCCGATTCCGAGTTCGTTTGGTGTGCGTTTCAGGAGGTTTTCCGAGCCGCGCACTACGTGTTCGTCGAAATGACCGAACGGCCATTTCGACTTGGTTTTCTCGTTTTGTGCTTGTGCGCGCGTTGGGTTAGTATCGGAGAGTATGTGCTAGAGTTTTCGAGTTATATTTTATATATTTTAGGGTGTTGGTGAGTGTCGGGGTCGTTGGGCGTGAGTGGGGCGTGTTGTTTGTGTGTTGTTGTGTGTTGTGTTGTGTTAGTGTATATGTGTCTATATATTTATATATGTATATAATTATATGTATGTGTGTTTATGTATATATATTTGTATATATGTGTGTGTATTTATATCTATGTGCTAGTGTATGTGTGTAGGTGAGTGTGTGTGAGTGAGTGCTTGTGTGAGTGTGTAGGTGAGTGTGTGTGAGTGTGAGTGAGTGTTTATAGGTATATATATATATGAGTTTATGTATATATGTATATATATATATATTTATATATATATATATATATATATATGTATGAGGGTTTGTGTGTGAGGTTGTGTGTTTGTGAGAGTGTGTGCTAGTGTGTGTGAGATTGTGTGTGTGAGGGTGTGTGAGGTTGAGTGTGTGTGAGTGAGGATATATATATATATATATATATATATATATATATATATATATATATATATATATATATATATATATATGTTTAAGTGTGTGAGTGTGTGTGTGTATATATATATATATATATATATATATATATATATATATATATATATATATATATATATATGTGTTTGTATATAATTATGTGTGTGTGTGTGTTGATTTGTGTTTGAGTGTGTGTTAGAATGTATATAAGTTAGTGTGTATATATATCTATAGAGTTATATATATATGTATATATATGTATGTATATATATATAGTGATTTATATATATATAGGAGTGTGTGTGTGTGTGTGTATGAGAGAAGAGGGAGGGGGGACTGGACTGGAGCAGCAGCAGCAGCATGCTGCTGCACTGTGCTGCAACTGCAGCAGCATAAACAGCAGCAAAGAGCAGCCACAGCACCAGTTTTGCAGCAGCAGGAGCAGCAGCAAGGTGAGGAGCAGGGGCAGCAGCAGTTTAAGCAGTATGCGAGGGAGAGAGAGAGAGGTATATATATATATATAGATAGATAGATAGATAGATGTCTAAGATAGTTAGAATAGATAATTATATAGATGGTTTAACTGATAGAATAGATAGTAGGATAGATAGATAATTAGATAGATAGATAGGTTCATAGATAGGTAGATATCTAGATCGATAGATATTAGATATCTAGATGCCTAGATATAAATAGATAAATAGATACGTAGATAGATTAGAGAGATAGATACATAGATAAATAGATTAGATTGATAGATAGATAAGATAAGGTATATGTGTGTTGTGAGATATATAATAAATAGGTAGATTAATAGATAGGTAATTAGATAGATAGTTAGATAGGTAAATACTAGATATAGATAACTAGTTAGATAGTTAGATAGATAACTAGATAGGTAGATGGATAGGTAGAGGGATAGCTAGATATATAGATCTATATGTATAGGTATATACATATAGCTAGGTAGATAGTTTAGATATCTAGATATAGGGATACATATATATTTATGAGGAGGGTAAGGTAAGGTAAGGTAAGGTAAGGTAAGGTAAGTTAAGGTAAGGTATGTAGATACCTAGATATATGCCTATATGTATTAGATATATGTATTTTAGCCTAGATTATAGCTAGATATATATGTTTATGCATAGTTAGTTAGCTATAGGGGTAGTCGGGTTGAGTTTAGAGCGGTATCTCAATACCTTGAGATACCGAGGTATCTCAATACCTTAAGATAACCAAGTTATTGGGTTTCGAGCGGGGTTTTTGAGCAATAGGCTAGGAATAGTATTGGAGTGATTTTTATATGTTTATATATATATATTTACGCGTGCTAGCATAGGTTTTAGAGGGTATAGGCGGGGTATATAGCCTAGGTCGAGGTATCGGATACCGAGGGTATCCCGGTATCTCAAGGAGGCGAGTTTGTGAGTTTTCTAGCTTAATGACCTCGGTTTGACCTAGAATTTCAGGAGCACCCTAGTTTGACCCAGACTTGACCGTAGTTGACTCGGTTGACCGCCAAAGTCAACTTTTGACCTAGTTTTGACCTAAAGTTGACTTTTTGGACATAGAGTTGACTTTTTGACCCAGATTTCACCGGTTTGACCCGTTTGACCTAGAACGACCCTAGAAGCCTATTTTTTTAGTTATTTTATATCTGTTTAACTCATTAGAACCCTGTTTAACCTTGCTTTTCGTATTAGGTCCTTGCGATACCAGGTCGGATCGCCAGTTGCTCAGGACATCAGGCGAGTACATTTTCTGATAGTTTTTATTATTTGATGATTATTATGATTCAGCTTCTAGTATAGTATCATCTGATTATTCTGGCAGAACACGGGACACTGACTGATATTTTTGGATTCATTTACTTGCGACACGTATATTTCATGTTTCTGGCCTCTATTCTGGAATCACTACTGGCATCACCTACAGGCATCACTACAGGCATCATTCATGTTCAGGCTGGACTCATCTTGATTTGCGTGTCGGGTCTTGGATCCACTTGTATTAGTCGGGGCGGAGAAATACTCGAGTAGACATGTAAACATTCCTATCTGGCATCATCAGAAATTACTCCCTCTGGTCTAATCTGGAATGATAGCAGCCGTGCACCCAGTGCGCGGTGAGCCATACTTACCCCTAGCCGTTTACATGTCGAAACAAGTATTTCAAAGACACCGAGTTTATTCTTTATAGTCTGGACTCTCATGCATTTCTTGACTTGTCTCACTTACATATTTCTGGACTTGACTCACTACATGTTTTTTATGCTGGACTCACTACACGATCTTGTGCACAGACTTACTCTTAGTGTAGATTTCTTGTATCTTACAGTTACTACTATCTTGTTTCTGATATTCCATACATCTTTACCTTTATGCACCAGTTATACATATTTCCTTGTTTCATACTTGCTTCATTCTTCTTGCTACTTGCTATAACTGTTTTATAGTTTTTATCATTTAAATGGAACTGTTGTTAGAGATGTACTTGCTCCAGTCCTGACTGGACATATTTTTCAGAGTATCCGGAGGAGTGGTGTCCGACGTTTTATGGACCTGAGCCTGTCGATGGTGCAGACAGGGACCCTCTAGCTTAGGGGTGATTTTCGGGTTGGTAGCCGGGATCACTGAGACTTTGTTGTTGTTTTTATTAGCTTTTAGCACCGGATTTGTCTCCGGTCTTGGATTGAGACCTTATTTGTATATTATTTTTGGATGTTGTATTATTATTATTGATGTTGTGGTTGTTGTAATAGTTATTGTTGGTTAGACTTTGTAGTTGTTAGTATTCTGTGTTATCTTATCGTGCTTAGATTCGTGATTGAGTACTTGAGATTATCATTATGATATTTGTTCCTCCGTTTGGAGTTGAGATCTTGACAGGTTTATATTGTTTGTGTGGTTGCCCTCCTTTTGGAGAGGTCATGGCCGATTTTTGTGTGAGATTATTATCTAGTTAGTTGACCTAGACAGCGTTCTACCGCCGATGCTGCGGCGTAGGCTGGACGTACCCACGACTCATGCCCGATTTTCTGGGTGCGGATCGTGACAGGACTGCAGATCCAAACCTAAACAGACTAAGCAAGATGAGCCTAACAAGGTTACTATGATTGCGCAGGTGATCTCAACTGGTGTCAACACTGACTAATGGGTGGATACTGGTGCATCATGCCATATTTGCTTAAGAAGAGAATTGTTCACCATATACAAGCCTACATCTGAGAAGGTTTGGTGGTGAACAAGGCACAAGCTGAAGTACTTGGGACCAGGACGGTATTACTGAATCTGACTTTGGGGAAGTCGCTGACGCTTCAAGATGTGAAGCATGTACTAGTGATTGCCTAGAACCTGATCTCAGGAAGTCTGCTATGTAATATAGGCTTAAGGATAGACATTAATGCTGGTCAGATGGTTATGTCCTATAAAGGAACATACTTCAAAAAAGTATTTTGTACTGAAGGGATGTTCAAACATCAACTTGTAACTCAGACTAAAATGT
Source organism: Iris macrosiphon (assembly GCA_036927795.1). Lineage (NCBI taxonomy): Eukaryota > Viridiplantae > Streptophyta > Magnoliopsida > Asparagales > Iridaceae > Iris > Iris macrosiphon. The sequence goes on from JAYESA010000005.1 coordinate 63,916,566, forward strand.
CAATGCAGTCTCTTCTTCTGGTTATCCTCTTCAGTTGTGGCGTAATAGACTAGGACATGTGCATTATAAAAGAATTAGCAATATGTCTACTCTAGGGCTTATCTCCAAATACAGGGGTAAGGAGGTGGAGAAGTATGAAGTCTGTGTGCAGACGAAGATCACTAGAAAACTGTTCAAACTGGTAAAGCAAAGTACAGAGCTTCTAGAGTTGGTATAATCTTATATCTGTGACTTCAAGCAATTCTCCAAAAAGGTCGGGATAAAATATTTTATTACATTCATCAACGACTTCTCAAAGTACGTGTTCATCTATCTTCTCAAGTCGAAGGATGAAGCATTCGAGAAGTTTGACTTCAACGCTAAAGCCGAGCGTCAAACCAGACAACAACTCAACCGACTCAGAAGTGATATAGGCGGAGAGTATAGGTCTATTGAATTCATATTATTCTACAGAGAACATGGAATTATCAATGAGATAACTGCTTTGTATTCTTCTCAATCAAATATAGTTACAGAAAGGAAGAATAGGACGTTGACAGAGATGATGAACTCAATATTGTTGACTGCAAGACTTATAAACTGCTTCTAGGGAGAAGCTGCGCTTACGACTACTTTTATTCTGAACAGAGTGACGTATGCAACTTTCAATGTTACTTCTCATGAACTCTGGTTGAAGGTCAGACCCAACTTGAATGCCATTCGAGTGAAGGAGTTTCTGGCATATATGAAGCTTCCGAACATGAAGATTCAAAAGCTAGGAACGAGGAGTACGAAAGCTATATTATTGGGATATGTTGAAAAGAGTGATGCTTAGAGGTTTCTTGATATCGAATATAATTATATCATCGAATCTCATGTCGTAGAATTCTTTGAAGATAAATTTGTAAGACAAAAGAACATTATTGACATTCCGGAGAATAGTATAGGTGCATAGGAGGTTGGCACTTCCAATAAAAATGTATTCCAAGAAGAAGCCGTCGTTGAAGAGACAATGTTCGAACCAAAACTCGTAGAGCTGACGACTAAGCGAGTGAGGAGGAAGAAAGACTTCGAAGATAATTTTGTCATCTATCATGTAGAAGCGGATCTGCTTACCTATGATGAGGGAATAAAAATCAGAGATGTTGTCTTCTGGAAGGAGGCTGTCAACGATGAGTTTTGACTCTATTACCTCTACCAACACTTGGATGTTGGTTGATCTTCTTGAAGGTGCAAAGCCCATCGGATGTAAATGGATCTTCAAGAAGAAGTTGAAGGCCGACGGAACTATTGACAAGTTCAAGGTAATGCTTGTAGAAATATACTCGAAAGCAGGGGATCGACTACTTCGACAAATATACTCCAGTAGCGCTCAAGGTATGTAAAAGTAAGGGCCGGCCCGGAACCCGCCACGGGCCAGGCCCGGTCAAACCCGGTCCCGGCCGGCCCTGACCCGGTCAACGGACCGGCCTGCTCCAGCCCACTCCCCCAACGGCCCCGGGCTGGGTCGGAGGATCCGACCTGTAAGCCTGGCCCAGCCCGATCAATCCTACGTTCGGGTCGAGTCCAATTCGGACGGTACGGTCAGTCTGGCCCGGCCCAGCCCGCTTCAGGCCCGGTTCAATTTTTTTTAATTCAGAAAATAGCCGTTGGGGGGTATTTTGACAAAAAATACCCCTATTTTAGTGGCATTTTTTTTTTCCGTTTTAGGGGTATTTTGGTCATTTTGCTAAAAATGACCAAAATACCCCTTATAACAACTCTTTTTAGGGTATTTGGGGTCATTTGGAGGTCATTTGGCCCAAAATAATTCCTATAAATAGCTCATAATTCATGAAAAATAAACACAACACAATTTTTTCACTCTTATAAAAAAATTTTCCTCTCTCGCACCAAATTTAGAAGCAATCTAGTATAAAGAGACTATATACTATCATGAAAAATGAGCAAGCACAACAGCAACTGGAAGATCAGCAACTTCAACCGGCACCGCAACCTCAATCGACACTGCAACTCGAGTTTGCATCAAAAATTTGGTATCATTTTAGCAGAATTTATAATGAGCACGATACAGAAAGAAGATATTCGAATAGAGTTCTTGTTGAATACTTGCATTGTAGAAAATGACTCAAATGAGACCATAACTGTGGTACAAGGAAGTTACGCATACATCTGAAAATGTGTATGGATATCTAGTAATGTTATATTTTTAAAAAAATATCAATTTTAATATATTTTATGATTGTTACATAAGTCTCTTGTTCTACTCCAGTCTCCACGTCCTTTAATAAAAGAAATTCAGCTTTTTCTTACTTAATGTTGTTAGTTGTTTATATTTAACTTCTTTATGTCTGTATAAATCACTTTTTTAAATTTCAAGTGATAAATTTACATTTAACTTAGTTGTTTACATTTAACTTCTTTCTAACAAATAACTTATAAATTTCAAATTATACAAAAATAACTTAGTAACCAAAAAACCTATAAATTTTAACTTGAATTTATTAATATATAAGTTATATCATATAGATTATATATATAAATAAACAAAAAAAAAATTAAAAAAGTCAGGCTGACCCGGTCCGCCTCTCCCCTCAGGTTGAGCCCGGCCCGGCCCGGGCCCGGTCAAACCCGGTTGACTCGGGCTGCGGGCCGGCCCTGACCGGCCCAATACACACCTTGAAGTAGCACAGATGAGAACCATTAGGATGTTGATTTATCTGAGTGTAATTCATAAGATAGTGATATATTAGATGGATGTTTAAACATCATTCCTGAATGAAAAGTTGACCAAAAAGATTTACATGCAACAGGCAGAAGGATTTATCCTCAAGGGTCTTGAAGATAAAGTATGCAGGTTGGTGAAATCACTGTATAGTCTGAAACAAGATCGCAAGATATGGCATGCGAAGTTTAATAAAGTCTTTAGATCAAACATCTACAGGGTCAGCGAGACAGATAAGTGTGTTTGCACAAAGTTCGATGGGGGAAGAGGCATCATAGTTTGTCTTTATGTGGACGACATGCTAATATTGGGTACGAATTTAGCATGTGTCACTGAGACATAATTTTCTCTCATCCAAGTTCAGTTTTCATAGACTACATTGTCTACGAAATTCGTATATGAGATACGTCTATATTTTTGTTATGGTTTATTTCTTGCTTTTTCCTAATTCTCTATTAGATATTTTTATGAATATTATTTAGAGGCAATATATTGATCATTAATTTCTTGGTTTTGTTTGTGTGGTCTAGATTGGCACAGAGTTGTGGCATGGATTTGCTAGCATCCAACGACCACCCTTAACCCAAACCCACATATATAACACATTTACTTTCCCTCTCTTCTTCGTTCTTTCACTTTTCTTCTCTTTTCCTTTTCCTTCCCTCTCCTCTCCCAAGCCGAGAGCTAGAGCTAGGACTTGGCCGTGAGTTTTGGACTTTGGTAGTAGTGGTAGTAGTAGGTTTAGGCAAGTACATCTTGCCAACCATGAAGAGCTTGTACTTTGCATTTATTTAGTTTTTTTGTATTTTATTGGTCTATGAGTTTCTCTACATATTCACTTCTTGGCATTTCTGATTTTGAGGTCTTGAATGGAGTACATCTAAGTTGGAGTTTTCATGGGTTTTAGGAGTTTTCCTTAGTTTTGATCTATTAATACTTAGTATTTTCAAAAACTAGTTATTCTATGTGATAGATCTTTTTATTTCGTGAAATTTGCCTTTTGAATCGCTTAATTTGGAGTTAAATTAAAGTTTTTATGGCGAAAACAAGTTTGTAAAATTTTTATGTCGGCTGAGAAAGCAGAACAGTGCTGGCGTAAAACTGTACAAAAGTCCCTGGCGTATAAACTATACAGAACCCCCTGCGTAAAACTGCACAAAACCCCCTCCCTAAAACTGTGCAGAACCCCTTCATTTTTGTATATTTTAAGCATAATTGAATTCTGGACTTAAAAAGTACGCATGAGCCCTCCCCTTTTGCGTATTTTATGCATAATTCAATTTTAGAGGTAAAAAGTACGCATGAGCCCTCCCCTTTTGCGTATTTTACGAAAAATTCAATTCTGGACGTAAAAAGTGCACATAAGGCCTTCCTTTGCATACTTTTTGTGCAGAATCCAGTTTTTACATAAAAAGTACGCCAATGAACCATTTTTGAGCCAAAAATATGTAGATGTGCATTTTTGAGCCAAAAATATGCGAGAAGCCTATTTATAGACATTTTTTGACTGTTTTATGCATGGAAAAGCTATTTTTACCAAGAAATGCACAAATTTGCTATTTTTGATCGTTTTGTACGCATCAAACTGTTTTGTTTTGCCTATTTAGCTATTTTTGTAATGAGAATCTTGTAAAGCTCAAAACATAAAATTTGTAGATCTTTGTCTTGCCTTTCCAAATATTTTTAAATTGCCTTATTTGGAGTTCGGATGAGTGAGTTATGCCTAATTTTCTAAAATGTGTTAAAATCTAGTTTTGTGTAATCTTGTATGTTTGATTATTTTGTCCATTGTTGCTATATTTGTCAACTGTTTTTCTTTCTTAATTTAACCTTGAAATAGTGTACATAATATTTTCCTATCTTTAACCTATGTTAGTGCTTGTAATAAAGTTTGGGGTTTTAAGCCCTTGTTTATGTAAATACTGAACTGATATTCTTGATAGTGGTTCGACGCAGCGCACTCATGACTCGAGATTCTTGTACTGTCCTAATCAAGGCTATTAGTAGCACCTGTATTGCATGACCTGTTATTTCTGTGGTTGATTTCCTTATTGTTGTTGTGAAGCTATTGTCCAGTCTTGCATCATGTCTATGGCAGATTCTCAAGCACCACAGTCGAGAATCTTGACTAAACTGATCAGGTTAATGAACTAGATTTGATACCTAGAATTATTTAGAAATTTTTTTAAGCTACATGCAATTCCGACATCCCAGCAACACATGTGGATTTGGAGCTCTCCCTCGTAAGGGGCACACTTCTAGCACACCGTCGAGTGTTGCATTACAAGTAAAAGTATCTATATATGTTAACTATATTATGTAAACCTTATGTCTGGATGATCTGGATGGACTGCAAGTGTCACTACCACATTTTTAGATAAGAGTATTATGGTCATTTAGTATAATTATTATTTAGTAATTAATATTTATTTATATTGTGCTATTTATTTAAATTGTGCTTGTGCTATTTAATTATTTGTTAGTGGGCTAGCCTATGTTTATTGGACTTGACACTAGTGGACCAAATAGTTAGTCATGACAACCATTATTTGAGCCCAACATGAGACCAAGCCCATTAGACCCTCTTCATTCGTTAATTAAGGAGATTCGTTTAATTTGTATTAATTTAGAGCCTTTCCAATATAGCCCTTCCTAATTATCCCTCATAACTAACTAGTGGGGGTACATTAGACATTTGTAGTTGCTTGAAGGGGAAGGAAGAGGGGACCGGCCATTTAATGCTCTTTATTCTCTCTTCTCTTCATTAGTTTATTTCAATTAGATCCTCAATTATGTTCTTCCCCAAATTAACTCATCTCTCTACAAATTTAACCCAATTCACACCCATTTCCTCTCAATTTTCTTCATCTAAGAACATTGGAGCTTGAATTGCAAGGAGCACTTGAAGAAAGAAGAATTGACAAGGAGATCCTATCCTAATTGTGTCTATTGAGCATTTCATTGGGAACCCTTCCATGACTTAGGGCTATCCCTAAGAAAAAGAACTAGATTCATATGACCTATATTATGATTTCTACCTTGACTTTTATGGCCAAATTAGGGGAAATTAGAATTTAGGCCATTAGATGTTTGATAGAATATTTTTTAGGTGATTTTAGAGTAAGGTGCATGATTCGAAAGGGTGTACATGTCCATAATTTGATACGGTGAGTGCGTATCACGATACATCATGATACGGTATCGTAGGAGGGGTATTTGCATGTATGAGGTGTTCTAGCATGCCAAATTCTTCATGTTGCATCTTTGTAGATATAATATATATATTATATATATTATATTTATTATTATGGTTGTGTTCATAGGGCTTGGAGAGTGTATCGTGGAATTATGAGGGTGTATTGAGGGCGTATCATGAGTTATTGTGTGATACGAGAGTGTGCATACCGAGTGTTTGGTGATTTATCTATAGAGTGTTGTATGATAACTTGGTATAATTAGAATTGAGATTAGTGTTGGTTTGCAGTGAGGTGAGGCTGTGCTAGGGGGAGTCGGGTTTGAACACATGAGTGAGATATTGTGTGGTGCAGGGAGTGTGGGACTCAACTACATTAGGATATGTAGCAGCAGTAATACCTGGCAGTAGGTGCTTGAAGGGAGAGGTAATTGCAACAGCAGCAGTATGTAGTGCCTTGGCACTGCAATGTAAGGTCGGGTTAATATTGGTAATAGCACAGCAGCTGTAACGACCCATTCTGTTCAAGAGGATAGCCGATTCAAACGACGCAAGTGCAACGACCCGACCCGCTTTGCTCAGCAAAAAAACTCATTTGAGGCAAATGATTCCAGATTTGGCCCATCAGGAGTTCAGATTTAGACTTTAAAAGGCTCGCTCAGAGTATCACTCAACCGAGGTGAATCATCGCTAAGGTGGGTGGCTACGATGAACTTGTCTTTTCTTAGCCAACACACTTAAAATATGGACGATACATGCTAGTCACTAGGTGAATCACCCCCTACATGCTAATAAAGAATACAACGCACCTAGCTAAGGAAATAATCCTATCTTGTATTGCTTGTGTTAGAACATGGAAATAAAACTTGGCTTATAATCGGACCCTCGTATGCTACCTTAGCCTTGTGCAAGTAGTCCCCGCTATGCCTTGAGTAGATCATTATATACTCTTTGTAGTGCACTGCTTCACTTGTTTATACTGCTCGTCCCCTAGATTATGTCGCTCGATATGTCCCTGTACGATTTCACTCCTCGCATGACCCCTTAGACCGTACTAACGTAAATGCTTATGTTTCTAAATACATGCTTGCCTGATTGTATTTTAACTTGTACTCGTTGCCTCATTTCAATACTTATAACATAATTGTATGCCACAATCAAGTAAACACTATCTTGCCTTGCATTCATCCAATTCACCGGAAGACTATCTAATAGTCGATCAGTGCAAGTATAAACCTGAAAGTGTTTGGGACCGTTAGGTCACTAAGGCATCTCTGAACCAGGGGATTGTACCAAGTCAAGTTTAACTCTGAACGAGAATCATGTCAAGTAAATCAAGAATCACATCTCGTGGAGCATACTCGTTCTGAACAAGAATCAAGAATTTACATGTCATGTCATGAATCCCATGAATATGAGACCCAAGACTTGCATGTCGCGGACAACTTGTGCATAAGGTATTCAATCTGTTCTCGCGGACGATCTCCGGGGCACTGGGGCCGATTCGATCTGGACGAAACATGTGTTAGTCTGCCTGTTTCGGGAAGGATGGTGTGTAGCGCCTTGTGAACCTTCTTTCACGCCATTCTTACTCTTAGACTAAGTAGTTGCCCGTTTTGGGCTGGATGGATGTGATGCCTCATTCCTTGAGTCGCATACCATTCTCGCTCTTGACTACACCCGTCCTTTATGGCTATGCCAGCGACTCCTATTCATATAAATAAGTCATCCTCGCTTAGCGGCAATCCATGTGCGAGTCATTGCATCATATCCTGTAATCTGAAACACCTGAACGATTATGAGTATAAGGCTTTTGTACATAATTTGAACAACCTGAGCAATCCATTACAACACACCTGAGTATTCTGTGTAACTCGTGCACCTGAATCAGGAACCCGCTCGTAACACTTGTGTTTGCTTATAAAATTTTTCTTGGACTTCATTATATATGCTCATTCTTGGTTTAACTTGGTTTGCCTTGGACAGGGAAGGACGAATGGTAAGTTGGTAAGTCTCGCTGTCTTCCTTCTTATATCGTACGATGCATTGCCACACGAGTTAGGCTTTTCATTATGCCATAAAACTGATCCTAAGGCAAGACTAGAAAGATAACTTAATAGATGGTGCACGAAACCTTTATAACGTGTATAGATTTGTCGAGCATATGAGAAGTCTCCCCACCAGTACATTCATGTACTGATAACCCACCAAATTTCTTGTAGGGTACGGGAGAACCTCATTCGGTGTGGAGACCACCTTCGTGCATGCTAAGACATAGAGTTCGCTCTGGAGCCTTGGAACGTTGCGTCCGGAACTGGAGCACATATAGAAGACATAACGTTGGAACATCGCATATGTATCATTCCACAAATATAGCGTACTTGGCACGCCTTTATTTTTTCGAGAGAGAGGGCTTGAGCAACTTGTAATCTCGGCCTACTGTCGCTTGTAATACTTGTGCAACATCAATAAAGTGCTTGTTTTATTTTCATACTTGTTGTAGAAGCATGAAAAATACACCGGATGACTATACGCGGCATATCGGTGCAGAGCAGCATAGGCAGAGGCCTTAAGAGCCATCAAGCGTGCAATAGAGCCTTTTCCGCTAGAACAGAGCGTGAAACATAAAAGCTCAAAGGACCATCCGCGTAAGGCAGTACGTCCAAGCCGCTTCAGCGTAAACAGGGTGCTTCATCACCTCCAGGGCGTAAAACTCCTCCCCTTTCATACGCAGCATTGAGGTGTACAAAAGACGCTTCGTATTCCCCGAAGTGAACCTGTCAGATCCTGCAATGAACCTGTCAGAGCCTACAATGAACCTGATGTCTGGACTTCTGGCAAAGGGATACGGCTCGACTACCCAAGCGACGGCTATAATGATGGCACTGCACTGCCACCCAGGCTGTCAAATACCGCCATCCCCATCGCGTAAACTGCTTTTTCAAGCACGAAGGGATACGCTGCCTTGTTTTACACAGGCAAAACGTGAGCTGTTTACGTTCTGCAGTAGACAAACGCCTGCTACGCCAAAAGCTGCACTCCGTACGGGGTTCGAGGCACGTCTCTTCGCCTAATGCACAGAGCGGTGACAGTTTCTTGAGGCACGTCTCTGCGACTGATGTGCAAAAAGGGTTGCAGACCGTCAAAGAACATGTCCCCACATTTAATGCACAGGATGGTGGCAAATCTCGGCATTTAATGCAAGAGATTTGATTATATCTTCAAAAGCCGTAATTCCGGCTAAGACGTCCACATCAGCACTGTGGCACGGTACGCAGCAGCTTCTACGCCCATCCAGCGTTTGTGCTCATTCGACTTCTACGCCTGCTCGGCCCCTGTGCCCCTTCGGCTTCTACGCCTGCTCGGCCCCGGTGCCCCTTCGGCTTCTATGCCTCTTCGGCCTCAACGACCGCTCGGCCCCTGTGCCCCTTCGGCTTCTACGCCTGCTCGGCCCCGGTGCCCCTTCGGCTTCTATGCCTCTTCGGCCTCTACGACCGCTCGGCCCCTGTGCCCCTTCGGCTTCTACGCCTGCTCGGCTTCTATGCCTGTTCGGCCTCTACGACCACTCGGCTTCTGTGCCTGTTCGGCCTCTACGACCACTCGGCTTCTGCGCCTGTTCGGCTTCTACGCCTGTTCGGCTTCTATGCCGGTTTGATAACTATTTGGCTTCTATGCCATGGTGACAGACATTTGGCTTCTATGCCAATCTCTTCTACACAATGGATACCTACCTACGTGGCTTTTATGCCGTGATCTTCGTAGCAATTGTACGTGTTGTGTCCCTTAGTTGGACCCGCGTCACACGCTCATTCAAAAGATCATCTATACGCAGGCATTGGTTACTTTAACCATTGTGTAAAAGGGTGCTGTACTTTCCACTCCTCGGTTGTTACACCGACGGAGTGGTCACTGTCACTAAAACTCTATAAATAGAGACCTCTATCAATGAGGAACAAGGTCAAAAAATTGGTCAAGAAAACCAATATCAGATCCGAGGTCGAAAAACTCCAAACTTGAAGATCGAACCAGGTCGACAAAAATTGGAAGATCAAACCCGAGAGAGAGAGAGAGAGAGAGAGAGAGAGAGAGAGAGAAAGAGAGAGCACCCGGAGCTCAGGTAAAGAGTAGGGATCGACGACTTTGGCATCGTGCATCCACCCTCTCCTGCAACATTCGAAGCTGCTTTCTGTCTTCTACGACACTTCTTCAACATCGTGTGGTTCAAGGGCTAAAGTGATCGACTGCAGATCAGATATCTATAGCAATATTTACCCGATTAAATAAATTGTACTCCCATATTCTCGTATAGGATCAAATTGTACAAGTTTGTTTATAAACCAAAGAAGGCGGGTTCTGTGTAAACCCTATATTGAATACATCTTCATTCTTTCGTTTAATACCACAAACAAGATGGCGACTCTGCTGGGGACAACTTTATCTTCTGACGAGGAAGCAATTGCTCAACACGATGCGGTATCCGTGGGATCCGTGAAGAAGACACTGGTCGTCCAATTCAACCAGTCTGCCTACGAAGACATGCTTCGAACCGGGGGTAGCTCTCACTCTCTCTCCGTCCAAGACAACAGGAAGCTGCGCAAAGTGTGGATGCCCAAGACATCCTCTACCATTCCTGTGGACTCTCCGATCTCTCCGACCAACAAGGTTGTAGCACTGCTCCCTCAAAACTCAGTCTCCCGCTACGCGCGGTACAGACGAAACTTTGGGCAAAGCCTCAGCGCTGACCCAGAAGTATTCACTGCGCTCTATGCGTAGGAACCAGTCTCCCGCTACGCGCGGTACAGACAAAACTTCGGACAAAGCCTCAGCGCTAACCCAGAAGTATCTACTGCGCTCTATGCATAGGAACCCATTTCCCGCTATGCACGGTACAGACAAAACTTCAGGCAAAGCCTCAGCGCTAACCCAGAAGTATTCACTGCGCTCTACGCGTAGGAACCAGTCTCCCGCTACGCGCGGTACAGACCAAACTTCTGGTGATGCCTCAGCGCCAGGTCAGAAGTACAAATCATGCTCCAGGCGCAAGACAACATCTGACCTCTACGAGGAACCAGATGAGCACCGTAATTTCCGCGAGGGGAAGCCAGCAGCAGAATACTCGGCTCCCCGGCCGTTACGCCGGCGAAGGAGCAATCTGCCTACCCTCCGGATTACGCGGGAAGCCGACGGCCGACTGAGGACCGCTTCAGCCTTACGCCACTCTGAGCGAATCTCCAATTTACGCCAGGCGAAGTCCCACGACGTAAAGCAAGCTCTGGTTGCTACTCCTCCTGACCTGTACAAATACCTAATCCAGAAGCGTAAGGAGAGGGGACCTTCCAACATATCTATTACGCCCCCTAGCGAGCAATGTTGTAATAGTCATAAAATTGTGATTGACTGCTGTTGTTCTAAAGCAAAACGGTCAGTTTTTGACCGATTGAGCTACTCTCAGTCTTTCCCGAAAGAAGAGCCCGCGTATGCGTCCGTGAACATGGCTTCACACATACCTAGAGGAGGGTCGAGCTCAAGACGTCATCCCTCAGGGCCTCCGAGCCGAAGAAGATTTGAAGACCTCCTCAGGAACACTGAAGCTGGGGTGTTCCAAAACACCCGTGCAAGGTCACAGCAACCAGCTTCGTACTCATCTGATTCCGACGCTGGGGGTCGCCAATCTCCCAGATCAGAAGCTGATAGTATAGAGTCAACTTCTGTAGCGACCTATACTTATCCTTCGAGGACGCCCAGGGAAATGGGAGTTTACGCCGTTGAAGACGAACGCGAGGAAGCTTCGCCGTCAGGAAACGCGGAACAACGCATCACTATGCTAGAGACGTCTCTGAAATAAATACAATCCATAATGGAGAACATGCACCAGATGATGCTAACTCAGCACGCAACTGCCATGGCTCAAGCGTCGGTCTCGCCAACTCAGATACGTGTGGGGGTGGACTTGCCACCATCCAACCCAAGCCAAGAGCCTGCTCTAGATCAAGAGTCAGCAGTTCCTCCGCTTCCTCACTCGGTGAATATATTACCTCCCGTTGGAGTCACGATACATCCAACTCCGCACTACACCGTAGCCCCGCTCCCAACTGAAAGTCCGATGCAGGCAGTGCGGGAGTTGAAAGCCCAGTTTGACGCCTTGAAGCACAAAGATCAGCTCAAGAAACTGAGAATCAATTAGCCTTACCCAGCTATCTGGGAAGAAGTCCCTTTTTCTCCGAAGTACAAACCTCAGACTATGGCTCTGTTCGAAGGAAAAATATCGCCAAGTCAATACATGAACTATTTCAGTATGATGACGGTGTTGCTACAAGGGAACGACGCCCTCCTCACTCGGGTGTTCAAAGGCTGCCTCTCAGGAGTAGCCTATCAGTGGTACCGTAGCTTGGCGGACAACTGCATTACTTCCTTCGAAGACTTCAAAGCTTTATTCTTCATGCGATTCTACGAGGGTGGAATGGACATGTCTATGTCCTCTCTCATCGAAGTCAAACAAAGGGAAAAGGAGGACGTTCGCACCTTCGTCGAACGTTTTCGTCAGGCCACCTTACAAATGCCTCCAGGAGTTCCAGACTCGGCGTTAGTAGACATTTGCAGGAAGAACCTCCTTCCCGTAGTCTCGGTGTTTACAGGACCATATCAGTTCCATGAGTGGCCTTCGTTCATCGTCTCGGCAGTGGTCGTCGAAGACAACAGTCACAAGGCATGCGACAATGGCATCATGATCTCCGCCTCCGATAGAGGCAAAAGGTCATCTCCCAGCAGCGACCATCCTCGCAGCTCCAAGGGAAAAGAAGCTCTGACGGTCAATACGTCCAGACAAAAGACGGCGGCGACCACGCAGACGAAGCCCGGGACTTCCAGGCCCGTCGAAGTCTACTCTTTCGACGACGACGATATCCCTAGTATATTCTAGTGTCTCGTCAAAAGCGGCAAGATCACCCTTCCAGAGCTAAGGCGGCCCCAAGAAGTCGGCAGTACTGACGACCCCAAATACTGCATCTTCCATAGATACGTACACCACCCAACAAAGGCGTGTTACATACTGAAGAGGAGGATCCAGGGGTTGATCAATGCTAAGGCCATCACTCTGTACAACACCGAGAAGACGGTCACGGCCAACATGATCTCTCTGCGGTTCGGCGATCTGCCTTCCCAAGAGGTCATGAACGGTGTCATGCCAATTTCCCGAGCTACGATGGACATCGTCAATCTTCCTCCATCTAGAGATCAAAATCAAGACCTGGTACTCCTGACCACCCGGCAGGGCGAGATTATGTGGGTTCATCCGGATTTGGAGTCAGAGCTCAAGGAAGAGACTAAAGCTACTAAAGCTACGTCTAGAAGAAGCTCCAAGCTCAAGGAAGAGACTAAAGCTACTAAAGCTACGTCGAGATTATGTGGGTTCATCCGGATTTGGTGTCAGAGATCAAAATCAAGACCTGGTGCCATATGGTCGTAACTTCTTTGCCATCGGACGAAGACGAGGTACTTGCTGCAACCCGTTCAGGAAAAGCCTACCTCAACGACTGCGGAGCAAGTCAGGAGGATTTACCGGCGGACGCTTCAACTGCCAAACCTTCAGGACCAGGCCCTGTCGTACCAGAGGCCAGCCCTTCAAAACCGACGCCGACAGACAAAGGGAAGCAAAAAGAAGTGCGCTTTGATAAACCTGTGAAAAATATTCCAAACAAAAGTTTTGAGAAGCCATACAACTTCGATATCCTGGCCCAACTGGCTAATACACCAGCCAGGCTCTCCATCTTTGAGCTACTCAGGCTCTCCCAAGGCACTCGTCTAGCCCTGAGTGAAGCGCTGATGTAGGCGGAGGCATGCTTGACCCAGCTCAAGTCCCCCGACGAAGAACCAGTGGCATGTCCTCAATGCCACAGTGTGATGGAGGTGGTCCCAAATATCACTTTCACCCAAGACGACATGTTGTTAAAACATAACAAGCATGACAGGCCCCTCTATTACACCGGGTACGTCGGTTCCATGGAGGTTGATCGGATTCACATAGATACGGGATCGTCGATTAGCATCATCCCTCACAGTCTGCTTAGACCATTGAGGATTCCTACTAGCGAACTGGCTTACACCTCCACTACGATCGTGGGTTTCAATGCCGGAAGAAGTAAGCCGTTGGGAAAGATTCGCCTAAGGATCCAGATTGGCAATCTCAGATCGGTGGCCACCTGTTACGTGATCGATTCAGAGGTGTCCTACAATATTTTGCTAGGAAGACCGTGGATCCACGATCACAACATCGTTCCTTCAACTCTACATCAATGCCTTAAATATATAGACCCCCAAGGAATAGTACAAACGGAGGTTGTCGACCTAAACCCGTTTAAAGGAGTAGAGTCCTACTATTCCGACGCCGTGTTGTACTCTCAAGACCACACGAAAGAAGTATCAGGCGAGACGGAGAAGGGATCCCACCAGGAGCCAGGAAAATCCCCTGCCGCACTGTCGTTGTCGATCAGAGTGAAAGGATGAACCACTCGTCCAAAAGCCATAGAGCCTATGGCTATTCACCTGAACAAATCCAGCTGAGAAAGAGGAAGCAATTCTCCAGCGGTCACTCTGAACCAGAAGCCTCCACCTTTGGTCATCAACCTTCAGTACAACGGGCAGCCGACCGATGTAAACGCAACCAGGAATGGAGTTCCAGATGATAATAAATATCCTCTTTTCCAGTACATTAATGCTCAGATACCAAATTAGGAATCCACTCACCGTGACGAGGTAGAACCCATAGCACAAAAATTCTTGGAAGCTATAAACTCCTACCGTCCGTATGTCTGGGAAGTAGCGTCATCATCCAACGTCATCACAATGTATGGACCCCATGAGGACTCTATCTTCATTGTCCCGCCTACCTACAGCAGTCAGCGTCCAATATTCTTCGACCGCATGCGCAATCAACCGGCTTCCCGTGAAGATCAGGAGTCAGCGTCCACGACATCCTCCTGCGATGTGTGGCATGGAAGAAAGCCGAGATCGGATAATCTCTCGGCATCGTGGGCAGATACAAGACCACGCTCTCGGCAGGGAAAACCCAGGGTTCTCTCTTGGGCTTCGTCTGGGACTGCTTGTCTATCATGTCCCCAAAGAGGAAGGCCGGCTTGATGTACTGCTCCCCATCTACGTACATTAGGGGCTCCCAGTTGATCATGCTCAGCAGCATTCGCTCGCCCTGAGCCGATATCAAGATCCCCCTCCCTTCGGGATATTGGGGTCCGGAGATAGGAAATGTCACGTGCGACAGATCCTCCAAGTAGTTCGAGTGCAGCATCCTAGCAGCGGATCCCATCACCTCGGCCAGTGGAGACTCATGCAAGTCGACTACAAAAATGCAAAGAAAACACGTCATTTACGAACCTTGCAACATAAAGACCAAGAAGCGACAGTCGGTACTTTACGCCAAGGCTGTACAAAATTTGGTCATCCTACGCCAAGAGTCATATCCCGAAAGCGTAATTAGCGGTATACGGTCCGTGCTTTACGCCAGACTACTAAAATTCTAGTTATTACGCCAGAGGTCCCATCCAAAGCGTAAAACTAAAATTTTACAGTATACACCAAGTCTTCGGCAGCCAGAGCTTTTACGCTCATAACGACGAAGACATGGAGTTTTTATGCTGACATATTAGAAATGTGGGCGTAAAAGATGAAAACGTCTTCGTGCGTCATCTTCCTCAAAGAGGCTATCAGCACAGAAGATGACCTAGCGCGGTCACGTTCAACGTGTGCGAAGGATTTTTTGTCGTTCTTTGTCATTTCCGATGGCTATACCTCTAAGACCGGGTGCGCTACTCGTCGGCAAGATCCTTCGCTCAGAAGGAAGTTCGCATCGCCCGACCGAAGACTCTCTCGCCGGGGCAGAAGCACGAGAAGAAGAGCCTATGCTCTTTCCCTTGGTGGAGAGGGTTTGCTTTGGCGCCATTACTGGAAACCTGGAGTGCTCGAAGAAAGTACGAGGAGAAAAAACTTAAACAATCAAAGCTCTCTCTCGCAGAAGACGGATAAAAAGTTTCTCTCTCCAGAAGCTTGGGATATATATAGAGTTTGGGTCGACTCCTCAAATCCTCAGGCGGCTCCTCGAAACCCCAACCGAATCTCACAAATTAAATATTTGGTTATGATTGGGTACTACGTCAGCCCGCTACTCTCGAAAGACGGATAGTCAGCAAATTCGAAGAGTTTTTCGTGCAAAAGCAGGTCAGCGGTTCCTATGCTAAGGAGATTTCTACGCTCGACAGCAACAGATCTACGGTTTTACGCTCGCAAGCTACAAGTCTATGGTTTTACGCCCGGATGCCTTTGTGCTCGGTAGCTTTTATGCTCGAGAGGCTACAAACCTATGACTTTTTACGCTCAGCAGGAACCAAATCGATGATCTCACGCTCGGTAGCGCTTAGTTTACGCTCGGAGGCAACAGATCCGCAACCTCTATGCTCGGAAGATTTCTTTCATTCACAGGCTACAAATCTACAGTTCTACGCTAAGGAGCTTTCTACGCCCGACAGCAACAGATCTACGGTTCTATGCTCGCAAGCTATCAGTCTATGGTTTTATGTCCGGATGCCTTTGTGCTCGGTAGCTTTTACGCTCGAGAGGCTACAAACCTACGACTTCACGCTCAGCAGCTCCAAATCGATGATCTCACGCTCGGTGACTTTCTACGCTCAACAGGCCTACGAACTCAAGATTTTCAGCTCATCTACGCTACGGATATCTGACTTTCCGCATATCCGAACTCAAGGCGGTCGATTACAGGAGTTCACACAGAAGATACTCCTTCTTGACCTCAACATATCCCAAGTACTCGAAGCATACAAGAGTTCAAACATTGAGAAATTACTCTTCTCGGGTCAATTGGAGGTTCATCCAGACTCCAGTCTGAATATCTCGTCTATCAAAAGATGGCAACTCAGTTAGACAGCCATTTCTCGACCCCGTTCCAAGGGATTTTTTGGGAAGTCATTCTTGAAGACTAAGACTGAACAAAAATTTTGTTCATCAGAAGTTCAGAGCTCTACGCGGTTCCTCAGTCCTAGCAACAGGACAGTTGTAAAAAATATTCAAAATGCTCTACAGCGTTCTATGGACTATTCGCTATGCGTAAAAGACAGGACCTAGCACTCTTTCTACAGAGTCGGCGTACAGAATCAGACGTGTCAAAGCTACACATATTCAGACTTCACAGCAACATATGGCAAGACGATCATATGCGGAGAAGAAAGACGATTTTATTAAAAGATTAAAGTCATGATTACATATGAAAGAAATCCAATCTACAAGGGTTTTTGTCACGCCCCAGTCCCAAATACGTAGGACTAGGAACACGTAAGCATGCCAGCCGCATGGATATGGCAACTCCAATATATGGAAAACCATAACCCATACGTACGCTGTAATATGAATATAAACTCACATGTGGTATGTATAATGTCACAAGTCACAGATATGCTAATCTCATCCACACAATAAGTCATAGAAAAAAAATACTAAACTAGAATAAGGAGTCTGAAATATCTAAAATAATAGTCGGGTGGAGACAAATCCACTACCAATGACTATATCCAAAACTAAAATGAGAGAGGAGTGTAAAATCTCCAATATAAAATAATATGAAGACAGAAGTGTATCAGCTAAAAGAATACATCGCCAGATAATCAACGATGCTCAGAAGGTAAGATCTCCTCGACAGAAAATAATGCGTCAGGTCCAGGCCCGTACTCCTGCAAATACTCAAGAGCAGATACACCTGGCAGCTGACCAGGTCCTCAGAGGGATGTAACAAGATACAGAAAATATGAGCCAACTTGAATACAGTAAATATGCATATAATATGAAAATAAATAAGTACGCTGTACAAGACAATCTATATGAATGCAAGTGAGGATAACTTTTCGACGTATGGGCAAGGGTAGTCTACTCGATCTAAGCCTCACAACTCACATACCCGTCTAGAACATCAGAAATCGACATACCTCTGGGGTAGCGACCAGCGCGACTCTACAGAAATCGACATACCTCTGGGGTAGCGACCAGCGCGACACACGCCCGTAGTGCGAGTTATATACTACGGTTTACCAGAGTGGTTAAAAGCCCATACGCCTAATGATTGTCCTCTATGATACTAAGTGCCATGTGTGTGTCAACATATCTAATATATAGTAATGACTGAAAGGAAAACTACACATGCAAGAATATACAGAAATGCAATGAATATATAGAAATATAAATAGCATGCAAAAGTACTGTAAACAATTTGGCAAGGTATCTTGCCTGACAAGAAGCTGCAAAATGTACTGTCCAGAAGTCAAACGCACAGGATCAAAAGCTATGGCCACAGAACAAATATCTCCGGATGCTGAAATAAATATCACCAACGTTTCTAGAATAAGCAAAATAGCTAAAAAGCACTTCCCTTTAGTCCAATTTGGACACAGGGACAAAATGGTAATTTCGGGTAAAAGTGGGGTCCACATGCGGCCCACTTTGCACCGAAAAGCGTGCCATAGGTAACAGTCTCTAAATAGGACAAACTATAGGTCAAACAACTCTAAATGTCATTACGAACCCAACGGTATGTCCAAATGTGGATTCCGATGGGCCGAACACAATTTGGTCCAAAAAGTCAATTGTGGGGCCCGCCAATTGGTGATCTGGTCAACCGTCTCAGAAATGTGTGAAAATTGGGTCATAGGACCAGCGCGTTACCACGAGTCCAGTGGCGCAAGTTTCGTCGCAATTTGACAAGCGTGCACAAAATACGCGCGAGTTCCACAAAAGTTGCGACAAGAAATGTGTCCGCGGATACGGCCTGATTCCGGAGCGCACACGCGTCCGAATCAGTCTCCACGAATTTTCACGTGTCTCGTTATGCTGCGTGCACCATTCGGTGCACTTGGCACACGGCGGAGGGTCCCGTTTGGCGGGGCGCGCTCCGATCTCCAACTTTTGGAAAACCGGAAAAAGTGGTTGCGCGCAGTTTTGTGACGAATATAATTCTGTCCACAGCGACTAATAGCACAAAGTTATAATACAGAAAATAAACTAGGTCATGTAATCTACAGGTATCAAAAAGAATTACCGAATTTGGATCTCTGTGGTGGGAGATACGAACTCGGCAATATGGGTGGTCAATCTGGAATTCTGCGATTGCAGAATTCTGTCAGTTCGCGCTGACTTGGGCGCTGTTTTTCACCTAGGGGCACACGTTTTCCGAGGTTGACTATAAAACAAATATTGGAGAGGGTTGAGGGAAGATCATACCTATGAAAATAGAACAGCGTTTGGTCGAGTGAGTCAACGGGAAATCACGCCGGAGCGAAGGTGCCTCGAGTGGGAGACTGCAGTTCGCGATGTCGGCGTCGACGGGATGATTGGATGGCTTGGGGAGGCTTCTCTGGCTGTGGTGACGGCTCTAGATGAGAAGAGGAAGTCTGGAGTTTTAGGTTAGGGTTTTAGAGAGCTTATTATATATATATATATATTATATATACTAGGAGAGAGAGGGGAAGTTGGATTAAGTTCCGCGGGGTTTGGGCTGAAGGAAGTCTCGGGTGAAATGGGATTAAATGGGTATAAAGTGGGCGGCTTCCTTTTGGCGGGTTCCAGCAGCTTTGCTGCTGAAGCAAGTTCCTTAGGAACTTAGTATATTAAGTAGTGTACTATAGTATATTATTATTGTTATTATTATTAGTATTATTATTATATTCTAATTAGTATTAATTAATTCTATTCTTTTCTTTTCCTTTCTTTCTTTATAAAATATATATACATATATATATATATATTTGTATATACATATATATATATATATATATACTCATAAGAAAATTTATATAATAGGGTATTGCACATCGTTAGGCTAGCAACAGCTCAAGGGGTCTCCTACATGGAATAAATTCCGAAAAATTCCTGATGGTCCCACAAGTCCTCTAAGTGCCCGAACACCTAACATAAAAATTATTAAAATCTATTTCTCCTATTTAGACCTAATTACTACAATTTAATTAATAATTAATAAATAAAAGGTTTATACGATTTTTTAGGAAGGGGGATTTTACATTCTACCCAACTTGTAAAAATTTCGTCCTCGAAATTAAAATTAAGCCACGATAGAATGCAATGATGGTATAAGATTTGCATTGTTTAAAATGCAAGGCTAGGTTTAAAGAGGTGGGCGATGTTGCACATTGCACATCCCAAAAATTATGGAAAAAAATCCACATGAGCGAAAAATAGGTTTCTTCATGTGTCCTGTCCAATGGTGTGGACACATAAATGCTCTTTTGCATAAAAGCGTCCAACAATTGGAAAATTGCACAAAGATGAGAATTGGATGATGGGCATGTCTAGGATAAGGGTGTAGAATTTGTAGGAAGGCAGTGGCTAGTGTAGTGCTCCAATTATCGGAGCACGATAAGGGGCACTAAGTGATGCAATATTGCAAAATTAAATAAAATATTGTGTTCTACTTATAACTGGATTCAAGCTAACCTTAGTCTCACTAACTCGACCAAGTAGGTCAAAATTTTTTTTTTTTTTTTTTTTTTTTTTTTGGTGAGGGGTTCACAATCTGCCGAACTTAAAATTCTCCATCTACCACCTAAGGCCATACATCTAGAAAAACAATTGCTCAAATTATTTAATCCTGATTTTTAATCCTCAAAGGTTTAACACCAAATATATCTCCTATGATATGCCCTTAACCAAGTATAAAAGAGAGTCACTAAGTCATGTGTTTAGCCTTATGGGGTATAGCTAGTACTATCAGTGTCTACTTATACCAGCACGAGGTTTCGTCTTTCCGAAATAGGGGAAGACGGAGAGGAATAATAAAGAACTCAAGGTGAAGGTGACAGAATACGAGTACGAGGTTCAAAGAGATTAAGGAATTCGAAAAAAGAGTTGTCAGGACAGTTGTGGATTGAAATCCTATTTTTGGTAACTTCCTATTTACATGCTCGTATCAGTACAGTTATATAACCGATACGATGTGTTAGACATGTCTAGGGGCAAGTATATCCGTCTACTATCATATATCTCAATCCACGTAAAGTAGTCATGCGAAGAGCGAACCAAGCGCACTAAGGTTAGCTAGACCTTAATACACCGATTCTGATTAGGCAATTGTATCATTGTGTGCACCCAATAATACATATGCCATGAGCAAGCTCGATGAAAGAATAAGCTTGCAAAAACTAGGCTATAATAGCAGCATAAATTAAGGTAGTACAACAAACATAAATACGCTGGATTATGATGAAAGAAGGTACAAATTACTTCAAGTTCGCAGAAGCAAAAACAACATAAGCAATAATAATAAAAGACTCTACAATCTCTACAGTTATCATACTAATTTCTTGTCTAGGTCGATATTTGACAAAGCAGGGGTATGGCTTCTAAGCTCTACAGTCTGAAAAAAATAATATCGTCCTAAGCTAGCATACAGTTAAATGTCATTCATGCACACTTCGTTAATAGGCAAAAGACTATGTGATACTATGTTGTGAGGTATACTACCCAACTTATAACAATAAACTAGTACTGTAATTGTCTTAAGGATACCGTAAAAAATCTTGCTAAGGTTTACGAGAAGGGTCTTGGTACTTATTAGGGTATCCTCTATGCTAGGGTCAAATATTATGGTAAAACTCCTAACTAACTCTAGTAGCATCTATACTACTCTCAAGTCTTCATAACACATAAAGGGTAATGCTAAACCAATCTATTGATAAGGAATTCTACGGTTCACTTAATTATTCTAAACTTAGTGGGGTATCTATATTCTCTTTGTATTCTTAATAGGTGTGCTACCATAATTATCATCCTAATAACAGGGGTTCCTATATTCTAGCAGAAGGCTATACTCAAAGAACTATTAGGGAAGCACAGGAATCAAGCAGGATGTATTTGTTCAAAATAGAACAGATAGGAGGGAGATGAACCATAGTTAATTGTGGATGAGATCCTATATTCTAGTCCTAGGTGCAGGCTTGTTCGGTACAGTAATGTAACCGAGACAATATGCTCTCGACCTGCATGGGTCACCACAAAAACATGTCACGCCCCAGTCCCAAATACGTAGGACTAGGAACACGTAAGCATGCCAGCCGCATGGATATGGCAACTCCAATATATGGAAAACCATAACCCATACGTACGCTGTAATATGAATATAAACTCACATGTGGTATGTATAATATCACAAGTCACAGATATGCTAATCTCATCCACACAATAAGTCATAGAAAAGAAATACTAAACTAGAATAAGGAGTCTGAAATATCTAAAATAATAGTCGGGTGGAGACAAATCTACTACCAATGACTATATCCAAAACTAAAATGAGAGAGGAGTGTAAAATCTCCAATATAAAATAATATGAAGACAGAAGTGTATCAGCTAAAAGAATACATCGCCAGATAATCAACGATGCTCAGAAGGTAAGATCTCCTCGACAGAAAATAATGCGTCAGGTCCAGGCCCGTACTCTTGCAAATACTCAAGAGCAGATACACCTGGTAGCGGACCAGGTCCTCAGAGGAACGTAACAAGATACAGAAAATATGAGCCAACTTGAATACAGTAAACATGCATATAATATGAAAATAAATAAGTACGCTGTACAAGACAATCTATATGAATGCAAGTGAGGACAACTTTTTGACGTATGGGCAAGGGTAATCTACTCGATCTAAGCCTCACAACTCACACACCCATCTAGAACATCAGAAATCGACATACCTCTGGGGTAGCGACCAGCGCGACTCTACAGAAATCGACATACCTCTGGGGTAGCGACCAACGCGACACACGCCCGTAGTGCGAGCTATATACTACGGTTTACCAGAGTGGTTAAAAGCCCATACGCCTAATGATTGTCCTCTATGATACTAAGTGCCATGTGTGTGTCAACATATCTAATATATAGTAATGACTGAAAGGAAAACTACACATGCAAGAATATACAGAAATGCAATGAATATATAGAAATATAAATAGCATGCAAAAGTACTGTAAATAATTTGGCAAGATATCTTGCCTGACAAGAAGCTGCAAAATGTACTGTCCAGAAGTCAAACGCACAGGATCAAAAGCTATGGCCACAGAACAAATATCTCCGGATGCTGAAATAAATATCACCAACGTTTCTAGAATGAGCAAAATAGCTAAAAAGCACTTCCCTTTCGTCCAATTTGGACACAGGAGCAAAATGGTAATTTCGGGTAAAAGTGGGGTCCACATGCGGCCCACTTTGCACCAAAAAGCGTGCCATGGGTAACAGTCTCTAAATGGGACAAACTATAGGTCAAACAACTCTAAATGTCATTACGAACCCAACGGTATGTCCAAATATGGATTCCGATGGGCCGAACACAATTTGGTCCAAAAAGTCAACTGTGGGGCCCGCCAATTGGCGATCTGGTCAACCGTCTCAGAAATGCGTGAAAATTGGGTCATAGGACCAGCGCGTTACCACGAGTCCAGTGGCGCAAGTTTCGTCGCAATCTGACAAGCGTGCACAAAATACGCGCGAGTTCCACAAAAGTTGCGACAAGAAATGTGTCTGCGGATACGGCCTGATTCCGGCGCGCACACGCGTCCGAATCAGTCTCCACAAATTTTCACGTGTTTCGTTATGCTGCGTGCACCATTCGGTACACTTGGCACACGGCAGAGCGATCCCGTTTGGCGGGGCGCGCTCCGATCTCCAACTTTTGGAAAACCGGAAAAAGTGGTTGCGCGCAGTTTTGTGACGAATATAATTCTGTCCACAGCGACTAATAGCACAAAGTTATAATACAGAAAATAAACTAGGTCATGTAATCTACAGGTATCAAAAAGAATCACCGAATTCGGATCTCTGTGGTGGGAGATACGAACTCGGCAATATGGGTGGTCAATCTGGAATTCTGCGATTGCAGAATTCTGTCTGTTCGCGCTGACTTGGGCGCTGTTTTTCACCTAGGGACACACGTTTTCCGAGATTGACTATAAAACAAATATTGGAGAGGGTTGAGGAAAGATCATACCTATGCAAACGGAACAGGGTTTGGTCGAGCGAGTCAACGGAAAATCACGCCGGAGCGAAGGTGCCTCAAGTGGGAGACTGCAGTTCGCGATGTCGGCGTCAACGGAATGATTGGATGGCTTGGGGAGGCTTCTCTGGCTGTGGTGATGACTCTAGATGGGAAGAGGAAGTCTGGAGTTTTAGGTTAGGGTTTTAGAGAGCTTATTATATATATATATATATATTATATATACTAGGAGAGAGAGGGGAAGTTGGATTAAGTTCCGCGGGGTTTGGGCTGAAGGAAGTCTCGGGTGAAATGGGATTAAATGGATCTAAAGTGGGCGGCTTCCTTTTGGCGGGTTCCAGCAGCTTTGCTGCTGAAGCAAGTTCCTTAGGAACTTAGTATATTAAGTAGTGTACTATAGTATATTATTATTGTTATTATTATTAGTATTATTATTATATTCTAATTAGTATTAATTAATTCTATTCTTTTCTTTTCCTTTCTTTCTTTATAAAATATATATACATATATATATATATATTTGTATATACATATATATATATATATACTCATAAGAAAATTTATATAATAGGGTATTGCACATCGTTAGGCTAGCAACAGCTCAAGGGGTCTCCTACATGGAATAAATTCCGAAAAATTTCTGATGGTCCCACAAGTCCTCTAAGTGCCCGAACACCTAACATAAAAATTATTAAAATCTATTTCTCCTATTTAGACCTAATTACTATAATTTAATTAATAATTAATAAATAAAAGGTTTATACGATTTTCTAGGAAGGGGGGTTTTACAGTTTTCTTTTCATTTTTATGATTACATCTGAGGAAAACTCCGTCTACAAAGGGCTTCCTCAGTATCGTCGTCAGAATATCGCCCCCAGGACCCGTTCTACCGGGTTCTCGCATCGGTGCGGGTCTTCCTCTTCTTCGAAGGAGATGATCAGTGGCAAGAAAATGACAGAGTTGGGGCTCGCATAAATTATTCAGATCCCATGCTCCGTGCGCCATGGCGGATTGGGTTGAGGTATTAAACCCAACTCAGTCCGGGGAAACGGCTGTTACAGCTTGTCTTCTCTCTCACCCCCGAGAGTATAACAGGAGAAGACACCGCTTGCAAGCCGTGTGGTCTAATACGACCCTTCCCTTCTCCTGGAAGAACAGCCATATAAAGTTGCTGATTATCCCGAGCAAGGGAGGCTAAGATATCCTTCCATGATCCATCGTTGCAGTGGACACTTGCTCGAAGACGCCGTCTTTTTCGGCTCCTTACACGCTGGAAGAACATGATCTCCTTCTTCCTCAAATCGACCCAGCGAACTCCGGCGATCATCTCTGCGTGGTGATGAAAATGTGGGGAGAACAGGCTAACTCCCCCAGCCTTTTTATAGGCGAAAGGGGTCACACCGGTCCCCAATAAATCCGCCATAAAGTCGGCATCGACCGTTTCAACGCTCCATTCAGAAACATTTCGAGTCACGAGGTGCGGTTCATGCTTCATTCAAAGCATTCCAACTTTCGAGGAATTTGAAAGCTTTGAAGGGGGTCTTGTAGAAGCATAAAAAATACACCGGATGACTATACGCGGCATATCGGTGCAGAGCAGCATAGGCAGAGGCCTTAAGAGCCATCAAGCGTGCAACAGAGCCTTTTCCGCTAGAACAGAGCATGAAACATAAAAGCTCAAAGGACCATCCGCGTAAGGCAGTACGTCCAAGCCGCTTCAGCATAAACAGGGTGCTTCATCGCCTCCAGGGCGTAAAACTCCTCCCCTTTCATACGCAGCATTGAGGTATACAAAAGATGCTTCGTATTTCCCGAAGTAAACCTGTCAGATCCTGCAATGAACCTGTCAGAGCCTGCAATGAACCTGACGTCTGGACTTCTGGCAAAGGGATACGGCTCGACTACCCAAGCGACGGCTATAATGATGGCACTGCACTGCCACCCAGGCTGTCAAATACCGCCATCCCCTTCGCGTAAACTGCTTTTTCAAGCACGAAGGGATACGCTGCCTTATTTTACACAGGCAAAACGCGAGCTGTTTACGTTTTGCAGTAGACAAACCGCCTGCTACGCCAAAAGCTGCACTCCGTACGGGGTTCGAGGCACGTCTCTTCGCCTAATGCACAGAGCGGTGACAGTTTCTCGAGGCACGTCTCTGCGACTGATACGCAGAAAGGGTTGCAGACCATCAAAGAATACGCCTCCATATTTAATGCACAGGATGGTGGCAAATCTCACCATTTAATGTAAGAGATTTGATTATATCTTCAAAAGCCGTAATTCCGGCTAAGACGTCCACATCAGCACTGTGGCACGGTACGCAGCGGCTTCTACGCCCATCCAGCGTTTGTGCTTATTCGGCTTCTACGCCTACTCGGCCCCTGTGCCCCTTCGGCTTCTACGCCTGCTCGGCCCCGGTGCCCCTTCGACTTCTATGCCTGTTCGGCCTCTACGACCGCTCGACCCCTGTGCCCCTTCGGCTTCAACGCCTGCTCGGCCCCGGTGCTCCTTCGACATCTATGCCTATTCGGCCTCTACGACCACTCGGCTTCTGTGCCTGTTCGGCCCCTGTGCCCCTTCGACTTCTATGCCTGTTCGGCTTCTATGCCTGTTCGGCCTCTACGACCACTCGGCTTCTGTGCCTGTTCGGCCTCTACGACCACTCGGCTTCTGCGCCTGTTCGGCTTCTACGCCTGTTCGGCTTCTATGCCGGTTTGATAACTATTTGGCTTCTATGCCATGGTGACAGACATTTGGCTTCTATGCCAATCTCTTCTACACAATGGACACCTACCTACGTGGCTTTTATGCCGTGATCTTCGTAGCAATTATAAGCGTTGTGTCCCTTAGTTGGACCCACGTCACACGCTCATTCAAAAGATCATCTATACGCAGGCATTGGTTACTTTAACCATTGTGTAAAAGGGTGCTGTACTTTCCACTCCTCGGTTGTTACACCGACGGAGTGGTCACTGTCATTAAAACTCTATAAATAGAGACCTCTATCAATGAGGAACAAGGTCGGAAAATTGGTCAAGAAAACCAATATCAGATCCGAGGCCGAAAAACTCCAAACTTGAAGATCGAACCAAGTCGACAAAAATTGGAAGATCGAACCCGAGATAGAGAGAGAGAGAGAGAGAGAGAGAGAGAGAGAGAGAGAGAGCACCCGGAGCTCAGGCAAAGAGTAGGGATCGACGACTTTGGCATCATGCATCCACCCTCTCCTGCAACCTTCGAAGCTGCTTCCTGTCTTCTACGGCACTTCTTCAACACCGTGTGGTCCAAGGGCTAAAGTGATCGACTGCAGATCAGACACCTATAGTAATATTTACCCAGATTAAATAAATTGTACTCCCATATCCTTGTATAGGATCAATTTGTACAAGTTTGTTTGTAAACCAAAGAAGGCGGGTTCTGTGTAAACCCCATATTGAATACATCTTCATTCTTTCGTTTAATACCACAAACACTTGTGTTATTCAATGCTTCCTCTATTAACGACTCTGTAAACTTGTTACCAATAGATTGTTCGTTTATTATTCTGCTGTATTCGGACTATCTGTGTGACTCTGTGGCTTAGTCATTTTACCGTCTGCTCGGATCATGGCCTTGTACGGGCGTAACTTGTGCTTATACGACATCACGTCCATAGGGAAAAGATCATCCAGCGGGAGCGCTGGCGCAGTGATTCGCGCCTAGCGGGATGACCGATTACCTACGGGATATCAGGGCGTCACATATTCGTATCAGAGCATTGGCTTTACGTCTTTGGACTTCTTATCGATTTTCTCAGTTTTAAAAGCTCGTTCGTGGGTTATGTGCATACACTCTCTCTCGTTGACCCATTAGAATGTTCCATAAAATAAGTCTAAATAATTTTTAAAAGTGCATATGAATGATATGATTGCTTATACGAAATTATGATGTGAAGGCTTTTATACTAACCTGTGTTAGACTTTGGGGAATAGACTCGTACTAAATTTGCAAGTTTTGTGCGAACCCAAGTACCTATACATGATTACCCAGCTGGTTAGTGTGCGAGATATAATATCTTTCAGACGGTTAGCTATGCACACAGTCTTTCGGCTAAGTTGTGTTGAGTATCGCGCGCCAAGACTCTTTTGGTGCAAGCTAGTTGCAAGTGAGATTGGGATATCATTCTGATAAGGATAAGTCAGACTTAGAATGATAACCGATAAAAATATTATCAGATTATCCCTAAGGCGAATATAGAGGATCGTGCTTGAATTTTGAGAAATAGCTCGAACGGTATTTCGTGTCAGCAGATAAAAATCAAATATAGTTTACTTGGACGACTATCAACAGGATATATACAAGACTAAAATTTATTAGGTGATACCTAGGTATCGTGCATGAGTTCTAAGGAACGACTTGGTGAATATGCTAGCGAGTGATGCGAACACGATTGAGGATTTAATTGGGTGACTCAATTCCTGAGTGGTTTATGAATTATTTTAGAAATATTCAAACGAATTCAAAGGTCTCATACGATAGTTGGTTTGAACGTTTGGTAATGTATTGAACAAGCGATAGGGCTTATATCGAATAGGGATTCAAGGTAATAAAATCAATATTTTGGTCAGGAAAACTTGTTGAAAACTTGGTGGATCGTACGAGCGATTTTAAATTGAATCAAATGGATTAAAACTTGAGTATGGATATTATGGTTCGATGAAAGAGGTAAGCGATAACAGATTTGACCTAGAGTTTGGAAGAACAATCTCGAATCTAGTTCGGAAGATAACTCTCGACAATCAGTCCCGGCCGAGAACGATTATCCTGCGGGAGCGTCGGCGTGGTAATTTCACGTTCCGACGGGGATGATCGAACTCATGGGAACATGCTCGATGATTATTCAAATAAACTCGATGAACGAAACGTATCAAAAATGGATAGACTTTGGCTTGAGTATTTGAACTCAGTTGTTTGAGGAATGTCAGAAGTAAGACCACGGATTGATCAAATAATAACATTGAAGTTGGACGATTGGCTAGACGAATTATGATCATGGCATGAACAGACATGACTTGAAGGATTATATATATCTTGGATGGAGCAAATTAAAATAATAAGGAAGTCTCGATCGTTTTGATAAAAACCATAATGTTCGACGTTCTTGTCTTGTGCGAGCGTAACTCTACGTTCATACATGCGTCACGCCCGGGTTAGGACGATTATCCCGCAGGAGTGTTGGCGTGGTGATCTCACATCCAATAATGATGATCGAACTTGCGGGAGAGCGGAGCATGACAACTGATGGATCGTCTTGATTTGTGGTTCGACATGATAAGACGAGTTTGAGAATGCAAGTAAATCGAAAGTGTTTTCTGGATGAGTTAGCTTAGAACATGGATTAAGTCGCGCTTGATAGTTTCGTGAACGAATACATGAATATTGTTGGACGACTTAGAGTTTATGATTGAGATCAGTGATTGGAATTGAATCATGGCTTGCTGGTCTAGACTTAAAAATGGACAAATGGGTCCTATCAAACATGTTTGAGGAGATAGACCATATAAATTGCTAGGCTTTTCATGCATCTTGGATATATTATGGATTTTACTGAACGAACTCGAACCCTGTACAAACGAACATGTTATTGTGAGTAGAATAATCTGTACTCGATGTTTAGAAATATGAGTGAAACGAGCTTGGGTAGAATATTCCGTACAAATGAATAATTGTTTGACCTTAGAAATTGGGACGAGCATCATGCGACGAATTTGTACGATGAATCGTATGCTTAAACTTGTACCTATGACCTTGTGAGCTAACCTAGTAATTAGGCAGACGAACCTGTACCGAGTGAAAGAACTTGTATAATCGACTTTAGTGTATTGCCTGAACAAGCCATAAAACTGGGACAACAAGACTTAGAGTTATACTTGGAGTGGAAAACGTGTGTTGTGTTTGACACGATAGGATATGGACACTAGTCGGTTGATCGGATAGATCGTGCTTAATGGTAGTGCAATGCTTGTGTTGAGTGGGATTGGAATGACTTAGAATTTTATTGACCTGATTGGAGGTATCATCGTGATTTGTAAGATGATAACCCTTGAGATTTTTGCAAGTAGCTTGTCCAATTTCGCTATCGATGAGTTTGGTTGAATGCATATGTTTGAGGGATATCTTGAATGTGTGCACGATCCAAGACTCAATGATATATTAAAATTGAGTGCAAAGACTTCTCTATGGCTAAGTTGGTTGACTTTCATATGTTTGAAGGATGCTTTGAATATGTGCTCGATCCAGACTCGCGATATGCTGATCTCGAATGCTAGTGCAAGTAAAAATGTTAGATTCATATGGACGAGTATAATGACTTGGATAAGTTTGCCTCAGCCTTAGATCATCATTCAAGATGGATCATACCATACCCCGCATTAAACGATATATGTTCCACGCTAAGGCTCAGTAGAGACCGAGTCAGAGCTTGGATTGAATAATAGAGTCATTCAAAGAGACAAACCCAGCATATACGGGACACGATATAAGGAACGAGTAGAAAATTGTGTTTGAACGGATTTAGGGGTACCGATTGCTATGCTTAAGATATATTCGATAGTTTGTATCACGCCCCAGTCCCAAAAATACGTAGGACTAGGACACGTAAGCATGCCAGCCGTATGAATATGGCACTCCAATATATGGAAACCATAGCACACGTACGCTGTAATATGAATAACAATTCACCAGTGGTCTAAACCATCATAAATTATAGGGTATAATCTAATCTCATCCACAGAAAATCAAATATAATGAATAACCAATATCTATAACCAGATCCCAAAATAAAGTATCTAAAGATGACAGTCGGATGGAAACAAATCTACTGCCGAACTAGAATGAAGAATAAACAAGATGAATACAATATAAATACAACCTCTAACAATCACGAGGCTCGAAGAGAAGACCTCTCGCAATCTAAGTAGCCAGTTCGGATCTGCGCTCCTGCAAATACTCATGAACAATACACCTGGAAAGGGACCAAGTCCTCAGAGGGACATAACGAGATATATAAAAGCATGCCATAAAGTAAATACTGTAAAAATTCCAGGGTGACCTAACCATCTAAGGGAATGCAAATTTGAGAACAACTTTGAGTGTATGGGAAAGTGTAGGCTAGACATATGCTGACGTAATTCACCAATCGTGACAACTGGATAGTATATGCCATATATGCTCCCTATAACACGGGCGCAGTAATATAATAACGTCCAACGTTCTCTAGAGTGTGGTATCTGTAACGTCCATCATTCCGAAGAATGAGGTATCTGTAAAATCACCAAGTAACGTCCAACACTCTAGGGAACGTGGTATCTGTATAAATAATAACGTCTGTATCACTCCGTCGAGTGCGGTATCTGTATAAGGGAGGTGGGTGTCCTATACGCCTACTAGTCGTCCTCCCCGCCCAATGATCTATGCATGTTGTATCCACAACACGCTGTAGCTACTACGTCATGGCGTCGTAACTCTGGCTCATAGTCTATTGTTAGAACAGTAATCCAACCTTACAACCAAATAAGAACAAGGATTGGACCATTGTACCACGATAGTCTATGCTCCGCCTACTAATAACTGCTAAGTCTTCTAACATGCATCACTATTAGCAGTTATACCCTATCCGTCGCACGCCTACATGTATAGGTGGCCAACCACATACGCAAGTCCGTGTCCTACATGAGACTCACAACACGGGTAAGAAATGTGTCAAGGCCTGGAAGTCATACCAATAACTCTACAACTTTAGGTGGGTCTACTAGACACTAGGTCAGACACAAGTCCTAACGTCAACGTCTTCATTGCCTGCACCCGAGTCTCTCTCGGACGCGCACAATTATATAATATAAATATGCAAATAATAATACAGAATTTAAACAGTACAACAAGGCAAGGTATACTTTCCTGGCAAGAGAGCTGTAGAGTGTAATGTCCCGCTGTCAAACACCAAGAGTCAGAAACTACGGCCTCAGAATGAACATCTCCGGATATTGAAATAAATATCACCAACGTTTCCAGAATAAGAAAAATAGCTCGAAAGCACTCCCCTTTCGTTCAATTTGGACACAGGGGCAAAACGGTAATTTTGGGTCAAAGCGGGTTCCACATGTGGGCCACTTTGCACCGAAAAGTGTACCAAGGGTAAAGGTCTCTAAATGGGATAAATTATAGGTCAAACCAATTATAAATGTTAATGCGAACTCAACGGTACTTCCAATTTTGGATTCCGGTGAGCCGAACACAAATTCGCCCAAAAAGTCAACCGTGGGGCCCGCCAATAGGCGACTTGGTCAACTGTCTCAGAATCGCGTAAAACTTGTGTCACAAGACCAGCGCGATACCACGAGTCCAATGGCACAAGTTTCGTCATATTCTGACGAGCGTGCACAAAATGCGCAGGGCTTTTGTAGAAGTTGCGATACCGAAATTGTCCGCGGATACTGGCTGATTTCGACGCGCACACGCGTCCAAATCAGTTTCCGCAAAATCTCACACGTCCGGGTACGCTGCGCACAGCTTTTGGTATACTTGGTACACGGCGGTGCGGTCCCGTTTGGCGGGGGGCGCTCCGTTTCATAATTTTTTGAATTTAGAAAAAGTATATTTTTGGGATTTTTTACCTAATTTATTTTAACATACAGCAGCTAATAAATTAAAGTTTTTGACAGAAAATAAACTAGGTTAAGTGGTCTTCGCATACCAATAAGAAAAACCGGATTCAGATCTCTGTGTTGGGAGATACGAATCCGAGAACAGGGGTGGTTGCAACAGATTTTTCTGAGATTTAAATGTCATCGTTTTTTCTCGACTTGGCGTCAATTTTTACCTAGGTTTATGCGTGGTTCGAGATGAACTAACATACAAATATGGAAGGGGGATAGGTGAGGATCGTACCGGCGAAGATGGGGTCGGGTTTGGTCGAGCGAGGGTGCGAGAATCGAGACGTGAACATGGGTACACTGTTCGATCAACTTCTGTCTCGCGCGTGCGGTATCGCGGTGAGCGGTCGACCGGGGTTCTCCGGCGGTCTGGGGTGGCGGCGAACTCCGTG
Organism: Iris macrosiphon; assembly: GCA_036927795.1. Classification (NCBI taxonomy): domain Eukaryota; kingdom Viridiplantae; phylum Streptophyta; class Magnoliopsida; order Asparagales; family Iridaceae; genus Iris; species Iris macrosiphon. The sequence goes on from JAYESA010000005.1 coordinate 63,949,610, forward strand.
GCACGGCGACGGCGAGGCTCAGGGGAAGATGAGATTAGATTAGGGTTTATGGGAAGAGGGATGAACATATATAGAGCGAGAGATCGCGAGGGGAGGGGCGCTGAAGCCGTGCGTGGGGTCGGGTTTGGGAAACCGCTACTGCTGTTGCTTTATATAGCTAAGCGGGTAGTTGGGTTATATGGGTTGCTGGTTTATGATCCATTAGTAATTAATTTGATTTCTTTTTTTTTTATCTTTTCTAATTCTTTTGTTTTCTATTTCTTTTCTAATTAAAACTATATATATATATATATATATATATATATATATATATATATATATATATATATATATACATAAAATTTTTAGAAATTATATTTGTGCATACCATTAAGCTAGCAACTGTCTAAAGAGTCTCCTACATGGAATTAATTAGGAAAAATTTATACTGGCTCCATAAATCCTCTAAATGCACAACCACCTAAAATTAAAAATTAAATAAATTCTGTTTCTCCTAATTTGCTCATAATTACTATAATTAAATTAATAATTAATAAAAAGTAAATACGAATTTTAGGATTAGGGGTTTTATATCCTACCCAACTTATAAAAATTTTGTCCTCGAAATTAAAACTAAGTCCAAATGTCATGGGGATATTTGGGGGCTATAATTTGCATTGTTTAAAATGCAAGGCTAGGTTTAAATGAGGGTCGATGTTGCGCGTTGCACGTTCCAGAAATCCATGGAAAAGATTTATAGGAACCATAAATAGGTTTCTTCATGTGTTATCTAATGGTGTGGACACCTCAATGCACTTTTGCATAAAAATGCCCAATAATTAAAAAATTGCACAAAGATGAAAATTGGATTTATACGAAATGAGTCAAGATTGTGTATCCAATTTTAATTAGAACGCACAAGGTACAAAGTTAGAATTATTATAGACTTTAATAGAAACGTTCACGACGAATATTGTGCGACTGAAATGTAGCACAAGAGAGCATAGTTATATGTTACACCGAGGTCAAGATGGAAGATGGTCATGTCTAGGACAAGGATGTGAAGTTTGTAGGTAGGCAATGGCTAGTATAGTGCTCCAATTATCGAAGCAACAGAAAGGTGCACTAAGTGATATAATTATTATAAAATCTAAATGAAATGTCGTGTCCTATTTTCAGTTGGATACCAACTAGCCCTAGTTTCTCCATCTAACCAAGTAGGCTTAATTTTGGGGTGAGGGGGTTTACAATCTACTCAACTTAAAAACAATTTTATCCTCGAAATTAAAATATGGCATAATTTATTAATTCTTTCACATTCGCATATAAGGCAAGTCAATCACAATCTCTTCCAAAATTAAAAATATATTCTAATCCATTCGCGATCACTTTCGAAATTAAGGTAACCTCTGTTTAAATCAAAATATCGTAACCTCTTCTCGATTTTTAATAATCATATCCAAATTTAAGCTAAATCTATATGACATCTTCAAGTTTTAAATAGCCCACATCACTTTTTACATCACGATCTGCAACTATCATAAACTCCTTTAGAAGAAAAAAAGTTTAATCCAATATTATTCCTATTTTCCTTTATGAATTTTGTATCCCTCAATTTTTTAAACTCAATTCACATCCTCAATATTTCCAATAGGTAATCCAGCAATCAGAATTTAGCTTTTAATTCAAATCATCAAATTTTAAAATTTTATATCTACTTCACCAATTGTTCAAGCCTAGAATTCTATATTTATCTTCAAGGTTTAAATCGTTGATTCAATCTTCAACATTCAAACTTTACATCATGTGCTCAAGGTATAAATATTTGGTCCTTACTATCAAGATTTCAAAATTTATTAAATCTTCATCATCGTAATCCTTCTTTTAAAATTTCTCAAAATTAAAGTTACTTGAATCTCCCAATCTAATCTTGCTTGATTATAATCTAAAACGAATTCCTCTCAAGTTGACAATGCAACTTCTATCCAACTTATAATTTACCCATCTATCATATAAGGCTATACACTTTAAGAAAAATATTCCTCAACTTCTTTAGTCATGCTATTCGATCCTCAAAAGTTTGAACACCAACATTTTACCTATGATATGCCCTTAATTACGAAAAATCATCATCAACTAATGCAGTTGGCCTATGGGGTATATTTAGTACTATATCAAGCTTATACCAAGCATGAGGTTTCATCTTTACGAAATAAGGGAAGACGAATAACAATAATAAAGAGTTCAAGGGGGGTTAATAGAATAGAAGTATGGGGATCAAGGCATTTAAGGAGTCCAAAAGGAATTGTCAAGGCAGTTGTGGATTAAAATCTTATTTGGTAATTTCTTATTCACATGCTCGTATTAATACAGTTACGTAACTGATACGATATGCTCAGGCATGCCTAGAGGGCAAGTACATTCATCTACTGGTCACTATATATCTCAATCCACGTAAAGTAGTTAGGTGAAGGGTGAACCAAGCATACCAAGGTTAGCTAGACCTTAATATACTGATTCTGAAATGTATTAATGTATGCATCCACTAATACATATATCGTGAACATGCTCGATAAAAGAATAAGCTTGCAAAACTAGGCTATAAAAATAGCAGCATAAGTCAAGGTAGTAAAAAAAAATATAAATGTGCTAGATCATGATGAAATAAGGTACAAATAATTCAAGTTCACCAGACAAACAAAAATAAGACTCTACAGCCTCTACAGTTGTAGTACTAACACCTTGTCTAAGCTGCTAGTCGACAAAAATAGGGGTATAGCCTTTAAGTTCTACCATCAGAGTAAACACTATTGTCTTATGCTAGTATATAGTTAATGTCATTCAATTTTACTACAATAATATGTCAAGAGGACTATGTGTCACTAGGTTGTGAGGCATACTACCCAGATAATAATCTAATACTGTGACAGTCCTAAGGGGATTCTACAAAATAATATTGTCCTTATAAATAAAGCATAAACTCTTATTGGGGTTTACGAGAAAATTATCCTATTGCATTATATCGGTAATGGTCACCTTAAGTTTTAAGCATAGTGCTCATAGAACGAGCGTCAATAATAAGAATGGAAGAGCTACTAGTTATTAAGTGAAAAGAGGATATATCTATATTGGGTTATGGATACGAATTACACAATTTAAAATTAAGGGTAATTATCAAGCTATAATCTACAAGAACAACTCAAAACTATCAAATTCTAACTATCAAGCACAACTTTTCAAAGTTTAACATTGACAACTATAATCCTAGCAAACTACATATCCTTAACATAAGAGAATTCATCTAGTCTACAATCAGAAGTGTCAGGTGGCACGAGTTGAAAGGTGAAGAAGAAAAAGCATAATTGGTCGTCGCACAATAGTGAGCGCTAAGGTTGCAGAGGGACAAGATGTGAAATATAAAATAGAGGGCTCTAGATAGCATCATGGTTTCTTAAGGGGAAGGTAATATGTTAATCTCTGTGTTCAAGGTATGATCGAGAAAATACTATATTCATTCCTCTCGGCTTCCTAGGGTACTGTCTGCTAATATCTAGACAAGAATCTAAAGGTATAGTTCTATAATACTATCTCATTATAAAAGTTAGGGTTGGTCCTAACATTCCACCTTGGATTTCTATTGGTTCCTCAATGCTAGGGTAGAACAGTATGGTCAACTTTCTAACTAACTCTAGTAGTGTCCATGCCACTCTCAAGTCATTCATAATTATAGCAAGGGACAATGGTAAACCAGTCTATAGATAAGGGGATACTAGGGTTTACTGAATATTCTAAACTTAGTGATGTGTCAGTGCCCTAGTTGTATTCTTAATAGGAATGTTATCCTAATTATCATCTAACAACAGGGACTTCTATATTCTAGGAGAAGCCTACACTCAAGGAACTAATAGGAAGAACATGAATCAAGCATGATGCAATTATTTAAATTGAATGGATTGGAGGGAGGATGAGTCATAGTCAGTTGTAGATGAGATCCTATGTAACACCCCGTTCCGCTCAAGCGGACTGCCGACTCAATCGGCAATAGTGCAGCTGTCCCAACCTGCTTTGCCTCGATCAAGAAGCAAAGGATATCCAGACTTGTCCCTACAAGAATCCGGCATGGACTTTCAGAGGCTCGCTCAGACGTATCGCTCTACCGAGGCGAATCATCGCTAAGGTGGGTGGCTACGGTGAACTTGTCTTTGCTTAGCCAGCACATATAAAACCTGGAATCATATATGTTAGTCGCTAGGTGAATCACCCCCTGCATGCTAATAAATCCAACGCACCTAGCTAAGGGAATAATCCCAACCTGTATTGCTATGCTAGAACGTGGAAAGGAAATACTGCTTATATTCAGACCCTCGCATGCTAAGTCCCTTAACGGTTTCATCTCTCGGACTACCTTCGGGCCCGAGCAACGTGCCTGCTTATGTTCCTAGAAACGCATGCTTGTCTGCTTGATAGTTACCGTGTTTTCATCCAAACCCCGGAAGACTACTACGTAGTCGTTCCGTGCCTGAACGAACCTGCAAGTATCCGGGACCGTTAGGTCATCAAGGCAGCCCCGAACCAGGGGAATGCATCAAGACAAGTTATTGTACAGAACCAAGATTCAAGTATCCCATATACTCGTGTACTCGGGTTCCCGTGCACTTGTGTTCTCGTGTTCTTGTGTTCTAGTGCACGCGTGTTCTCGTGTATCTCGTGTAATCGTGTTGCCTAAGATTGGTTAAATCGTGTTGCCTGAGAATGGTTAAATCGTGTTGCCTGAGATTGGTTAAACCTGAAGTGCATGTCGCGGATAACTCGAAAATGAGGCATAGTTCCACGGACGGTCACCGGGGCACTGGGGCCGCTCCGATTCGGATGGAACTTCAAGTGTGGTTCATCGTGTGCAGGCGAGTGGTTTGCAGCATATCGTGTACTCGGTTGCATTCCACTTGGCCTAGGACCACATCATGTGTAGTCTATCGTGTGCTGGCAAGATGGTTTGCAACATATCGTGTACTTGGTTGCATTCCATCTTGGCCTTGGACTACATATGCAATCCATCGTGTACGGGCGAGATGGTTCATAGCGCATCGTGTGCTCTCGTTGCGTTCCACTCTCGTCTGGGATTAGTCCTTTATGGCTTTGCCAGCGACTCATGTTCATATAGATAAGTCATCCTCGCTTAGCGGCTATCCGCGTGCGAGTTATTGCATCGCATCAAGTACAACTGAGCACACCAAATACTGTCCCGTTCAATAACTCTCGTGTTGCATGTTGCATATGCTATGCTCCTGAATGCTTATACTTGCCCGTGCTTAAATTAACAATGTTTGCCTTGGACAGGGAAGGAGATGGTAAGTCTCGCCGTGTTTCCTCTCATATCGCACGGCGCACTGCCACACGAACTAGGCTATTCAATATCTGCATGAAACTGATCCTAAGGCAACTAGAAAGACAACTTAATAGTTGTGTACGAACCTGTATTACGTGTTTGGATTTGTCGAGCGGGAGAGTAGCTTCCCCACCAGTGCATTCAATGTACTGATAATCCACCAGTTTGTATGCAGGGTGCGGGAGAACCCCGTACGGTGCGGACGCCTCCTTCGTGCGTGCTAAGGCGTGGACAACACTCCAAAGCAACGGTGCGTCCGGGACTGAAGCACATATACAAGACATAAGTTGTGAATATCGCCTGACCATCGCCTGTACAAATCATTCCACAGTTGTAGCCACTTGGCACGCTTTACTGTTTCAGAGAGAGAGGCTTGAGCGACTTGTAATCTTGGCTATACGCCGCCTGTAACACTTGTTCATATCAATAAAGAGATTACTTTACTTGTTTCAATGCTTCCGCTATATTTGTCGACTCAGTGAACCTGTTACCGATCGCCTATGCGTTCATGACTCTGCTGCACTCGGACAATCTGTGCGACACTGTGGCTTAGAACTCTTGCCGCCAGCCAATGAACCATGGCCTTGCACGGGCGTGGATCACGCTCGTGCGGCATCACGCCCGGATGGGTTAAGCGATCGTTCCGCGGGAGCGCTGGCGAGGGTGATTCCAGCCTAGCGGGAACGGCCGATTGCCTGCGGGAGATCGGGGCGTGACATGTTGGTATCAGAGCCTGGCTTCTACGCCTTTGGACTTCAATTCGATATCTCTGTTTCGAAAGCTCGTTCGTGGGTTATGTGCTCGCTCTCTCTCAATGCCTCGATGGGATGTTCCAACAATAAGTCTAAATACTTTCAAAATACGTTTTGAATGATATGCTTGCTTGTCTGGTTGTATGCTGCGAGTGGCCTTTGTGCCAACCTGTGCGGACCCTTCGAGAGTATCGCTAGTAGCTTGTCCGATTTTCACTAACCCTAAGTTTGGTTGAATGCATCTATTCGAGGGACGCCTTGAACTAGTGCACCATCCAAGACTTAAGAAAAGGTGAAACTCGAGTGCTGAGACTTTGCTATCACTGAGCTGGTTGACGTGTTCACGCTAGAAGTGCACTTCGAAAGTGCGCACGATCCAGTCTAAGCGATATGCTAAGATCGAAGCTTGTGCAAGTGAATATCCAAATGGAACAAGTACAAACGACTTGTCTAGGATTGCCTTAACCCTAGATTACTGCTTGTCCTTAGTAAGTCTCGAGGACGAGACTTTTTCTAAGTTGGGTAGGATGTAACACCCCGTTCCGCTCAAGCGGACTGCCGACTCAATCGGCAATAGTGCAGCTGTCCCGACCTGCTTTGCCTCGATCAAGAAGCAAAGGATATCCAGACTTGTCCCTACAAGAATCCGGCATGGACTTTCAGAGGCTCGCTCAGACGTATCGCTCTACCGAGGCGAATCATCGCTAAGGTGGGTGGCTACGGTGAACTTGTCTTTGCTTAGCCAGCACATATAAAACCTGGAATCATATATGCTAGTCGCTAGGTGAATCACCCCCTGCATGCTAATAAATCCAACGCACCTAGCTAAGGGAATAATCCCAACCTGTATTGCTATGCTAGAACGTGGAAAGGAAATACTGCTTATATTCAGACCCTCGCATGCTAAGTCCCTTAACGATTTTATCTCTCAGACTACCTTCGGGCCCGAGCAACGTGCCTGCTTATGTTCCTAGAAACGCATGCTTGTCTGCTTGATAGTTACCGTGTTTTCATCCAAACCCCGGAAGACTACTACGTAGTCGTTCCGTGCCTGAACGAACCTGCAAGTATCCGGGACCGTTAGGTCATCAAGGCAGCCCCGAACCAGGGGAATGCATCAAGACAAGTTATTGTACAGAACCAAGATTCAAGTATCCCGTATACTCGTGTACTCATGTTCCCGTGCACTCGTGTTATCGTGTTCTCGTGTTCTAGTGCACGCGTGTTCTCGTGTATCTCGTGTGATCGTGTTGCCTGAGATTGGTTAAATCATGTTGCCTGAGAATGGTTAAATCGTGTTGCCTGAGATTAGTTAAACCTGAAGTGCATGTTGCGGACAACTCGGAAACGAGGCATAGTTCCACGGACGGTCACCGGGGCACTGGGGCCGCTCCGATCCGGATGGAACTTCAAGTGTGGTTCATCGTGTGCAGGCGAGTGGTTTGCAGCATATCGTGTACTCGGTTGCATTCCACTTGGCCTAGGACCACATCATGTGTAGTCTATCGTGTGCTGGCAAGATGGTTTGCAACATATCGTGTACTTGGTTGCATTCCATCTTGGCCTTGGACTACATATGCAATCCATCGTGTACGGGCGAGATGGTTCGTAGCGCATCGTGTGCTCTCGTTGCGTTCCACTCTCGTCTGGGATTAGTCTTTTATGGCTTTGCCAGCGACTCATGTTCATATAGATAAATCATCCTCGCTTAGCGGCTATCCGCGTGCGAGTTACTGCATCGCATCAAGTACAACTGAGCACACCAAATACTGTCCCGTTCAATAACTCTCGTGTTGCATGTTGCATATGCTATGCTCCTGAATGCTTATACTTGCCCGTGCTTAAATTAACAATGTTTGCCTTGGACAGGAAAGGAGATGGTAAGTCTCGCTGTGTTTCCTCTCATATCGCACGGCGCACTGCCACACGAACTAGGCTATTCAATATCTGCATGAAACTGATCCTAAGGCAACTAGAAAGACAACTTAATAGTTGTGCACGAACCTGTATTACGTGTTTGGATTTGTCGAGCGGGCGAGTAGCTTCCCCACCAGTGCATTCAATGTACTGATAATCCACCAGTTTGTATGCAGGGTGCGGGAGAACCCCGTGCGGTGCGGACGCCTCCTTCGTGCGTGCTAAGGCGTGGACAACACTCCAAAGCAACAGTGCGTCCGGGACTGAAGCACATATACAAGACATAAGTTGTGACCATCGCCTGTACAAATCATTCCATAGTTGTAGCCACTTGGCACGCTTTACTATTTCAGAGAGAGAGGCTTGAGCGACTTGTAATCTCGGCTATACGCCGCCTGTAACACTTGTTCATATCAATAAAGAGATTACTTTACTTGTTTCAATGCTTCCGCTATATTTGTCGACTCAGTGAACCTGTTACCGATCGCCTATGCGTTCATGACTCTGCTGCACTCGGACAATCTGTGCGACTCTGTGGCTTAGAACTCTTGCCGCCAGCCAATGAACCATGGCCTTGCACGGGCGTGGATCACGCTCGTGCGGCATCACGCCCGGATGGGTTAAGCGATCGTTCCGCGGGAGCACTGGCGAGGGTGATTCCCGCCTAGCAGGAACGGCCGATTGCCTGCGGGAGATCGGGGCGTGACATCCTATACTCTAATCCTAAGTGCAGGCTTGCTCGGTATAGTAACATAACCGAGACAATAGGCTCTTGACCTGCATGGGCCACCACTAAAAATATGTCACGTCCCAGTCCCAAAAATACGTAGGACTAGGACACGTAAGCATGCCAACCGTATAAATATGGCACTCCAATATATGAAAACCATAGCACACGTACGCTGTAATATGAATAACAATTCACCAGTGGTCTAAACCATCATAAATCACAGGGTATAATCTAATCTCATCCACAGAAAATCAAATATAATGAATAACCAATATCTATAACCAGATCCCAAAATGAAGTATCTAAAGATGACAGTCGGATGAAAACAAATACACTGCCGAACTAGAATAAAGAATAAACAAGATAAATATAATATAAATACAACCTCTAACAATCACGAGGCTCGAAGAGAAGACCTCTCGCAATCTAAGTAGCCAGTCCGAATCTGCGCTCCTGCAAATACTCATGAACAATACACCTGGAAAGGGACCAGGTCCTCAGAGGGACATAACAAGATACATAAAAGTATGCCATAAAGTAAATACTGTAAAAACTTCAGGGTGACCTAACCATCTAAGTGAATGCAAATTTGAGGACAACTTTGAGTGTATGGAAAAGTGTAGGCTAGACATATGCTGACGTAATTCACCAATCGTGACAACTGGATAGTATATGCTGTCACGACCCGATTCCGTAGAATCGTTGAGGCGTCCCTCGAATCGTGACCGCCGTGCGGGCCTGGGGTTGCGCCCGCACAAGGCTTTAATGATTTGCATAGCAAGCACATATTCAGAGTACGCAGATAAATTGAAACACAGATTTGAAACATGGAAAAGTTCTCTTTATTGATAATGAACATCTATTACAAACTCCTGAACGAGTCAGCTAGATTGCCGTACGGGCTTACAAAAGTGTTGACTCACAATGAGATAGCAGTCATGTATATTACATCCCTTTACTAAACTTCAAAATGATAAAGACCTCCGGGCTGGAGGACGGCTTTGCCACGAAGCTGCATTTGTGTATGAAGAGTTGCAAGCTTCTGGCTTCAAAATGCTTCAAGGGGCGTGGTGAAGATGCGCCAACAGCTGGACTGGATCGGGAAGACGACTTCGGCTTCTCGTTCGGTTCGCCTTTGTGCGGAGAACCTGTTTCAACGAGGGTCAGCATGTCGAAACATACTGGTGAAGGCGAGCTAACCGAACTATACCAATCAACACGTTGTTTTAATGAAGCATGCATATTTGTGGGTTTCTATCTTGCCTTAGTTCATTTACAAGTAAGCAGCATATAGAATTTACTGAAATGAACGTGCCACCGTTCGGTGGATTTTACCTGATCGTCTGAATCACCTGCACAATACTTACCATGCCTTCCCTTCCACGAAGACACAAGTTAGTTTGCAACAGGTTTAAATATACATAGAGATCACTGGCATGTTGCCACGAGGGACAGGTTATAGTCTCAAGGCAAAGTGACGTGCAACGCTGGTGGTGAGCCCCGCTGCATAACATTTTGTCAGGTAACATACGACTATACATACGTTTCGTCCGGATCGGATCGGTCCCAGCGCCCCGGCGACCGTCCGCGGAACTCATAACATACCTTGTGCACAAGTTGTCCATGATCAAACAACACTCATAGAAATAGTTCCATAGCATAACGGTTTTGTATAGTCTTCCTGACAGTTTATTTCATAACAAGCATATTCCATACTTAGCACGATTCATAGAACAGTTATAAACGAACTAGCATACAGTATGATAACCGTTCATAAGTTTAGTTGACAAGCAATATTCCAATTCTATTTCCTTTTTATCTTGATCTCTTTTATTATTACTTGGTATCATTTGATCGGGACAAAGAAGAATGCAAGATTTTAGGGTATGAAGCTTGGAAGCAGGGCTAGCTAATCGGGTTGGTAGCCACTCACTTGGTTGGAAGGAAAGGAGAAGGAAAGAGGTGCTTCACGACTCCGCTCGCAAGCCACCTACTGCTCGTTCACCTGTATTGCACGAACAGCTCGATCAATACTCCTTCCACTCTTTCCAATCTCGGAATTGAAGTGCAATTCAATGAACGAAAATAATGAAAACCATCGAAACTGTTCAAGGAAAATAAGCAAATCCCAAAACCAACTCAAAACACGAAAGCAACAAGCGACATCGAAAACTGAGACAATAAAAGATAGCAGCGGAGAGGTCCCTCCTAACTCTGCCGCTAAGTCGATCCCGGAGGCACGGTCCACTGAATGTGGGAATCAATTCCGAAGAAACAAATCCATAACGAGGATGAGTTCTTGTTTCAATCTATCTCGATCGAACGATACCATCTTGTGTTTCTTAGCCGCTCTCCTCGAATAGGAGGAACGGGGCGCTACATATGCCACATATGCCCCCTATAACATGAGTGCAGTAATATAATAACGTCCAACGTTCTCTAGAGTATGGTATCTGTAACGTCCATCATTCCGAAGAATGAGGTATCTGTAAAATCATCAAGTAACGTCCAACACTCTAGGGAACGTGGTATCTGTATAAATAATAACGTCCGTATCACTCCGTCGAGTGTGGTATCTGTATAAGGGAGGTGGGTGTCCCATACGCCTACTAGTCGTCCTCCCCGCCCAATGATCTATGCATGTTGTATCCACAACACGCTGTAGCTACTATGCCACGGTGTTGTAACTCTGGCTCATAGTCTATCGTTAGAACAGTAGTCCAACATTATAACCAAACAAGGACAAGGATTGGACCATCGTACCACGATAGTCTATGCTTCGCCTACTAATAACTGCTAAGTCTTCTAACATGCATCACTATTAGCAGTTATACCCTATCCGTCGCACGCCTATACGTACATGTGGCCAACCACATACGCAAGTCCGTGCCCTACATGAGACTCACAACACGTGTAAGAAATATGTCAAGGCCTGGAAGTCATACAAATAACTCCACAACTTTAGGTGGGTCTACTAGACACTAGGTCAGACACAAGTCCTAACGTCAACGCCTTCGTTGACTGCACCCGAGTCTCTCTCGGACACGCACAGTTATAGAATATAAACATGCAAATAATAATACAGAATTTAAACAGTACAACAAGACAAGGTATGCTTGCCTGGCAAGAGAGCTTCAGAGTGTAATGTCCCGCTGTCAAACACCAAGAGTCAGAAACTATGACCTCAGAATAAACATATCCGGATGCTGAAAAATATCACCAACGTTTCCAGAATAAGCAAAATAGCTAGAAAGCACTCCCCTTTCGTCCAATTTGGACACAGGGGTAAAACGGTAATTTTAGATCAAAGCGGGTTCCACATGTGGGCCACTTTGCACCGAAAAGCATGCCAAGGGTAAAGGTCTCTAAATGGTATAAATTATAGGTCAAACCAATTCTAAATGTCAATACGAACTCAACAGTACTTCCAATTTTGGATTCCGGTGAGCCGAACACAAATTTGCCCAAAAAGTTAACCGTGGGGCCCGCCAGGCGACTTGGTCAACTGTCTCAGAATCGCATGAAACTTGGGTCACGGGACCAGCGCGATACCACGAGTCCAATGGCACAAGTTTCGTCGCATTCTGACGAGCGTGCACAAAATGTGCAGGACTTTTCTAAAAGTTGTGATACGGGAATTGTCCGCGGATATGGGCTGATTCCGACGCGCACACGCGTCCAAATTAGTTTTGGTAAAATCTCACACGTCCGGGTATACTGCACGCACCTTTTGGTATACTTGGTACACGGTGGGGCGGTCCCGTTTGGCCGGGCGCGCTCCGTTTCACAATTTTTAGAATTTAGAAAAAGTATATTTTTGGAATTTTCTACCTAATTTATTTTAACATACAGCAGCTAATAAATTAATGTTTTTGAAAGAAAATAAACTAGGTCAAGTGGTCTTCGCATACCAACAAGAAAAATCGGATTCGGATCTCTGGGGTGGAAGATAAGAATCCAAGAACAGGGGTAGTTGAAACAGATTTTTCTGAGATTTAAATGTCGTGGTTTTTCCTCGACTTGGCGTCGATTTTTTCCTAGGTTTGCGCGTGGTTCGAGATGAACTAACATACAAATATGGAAGGGAGATAGGTGAGGATCATACCAGCGAAGACGAGGTTGGGTTTGGTCGAGCGAGGGCACTAGAATCGAGACGTGAACACAGGTACGCTGTTCGATCAACTTCTGTCTCGCGCGCGCGGCATCGCCGTGAGCGGTCGGCCGGGGTTCTCCGGCGGTCTGGGGCGGCGACAAACTTCATGACGCGACGGCGGCGAGGCTCAAGGGAAGATGATATTAGATTAGGGTTTATGGGAAGAGGGATGAACATATATAGAGGGAGAGATCGCGAGGGGAGGGGCGCTGAAGCCGCACGCAGGGTCGGGTTTGGGAAATCGCTGCTGCTGTTGCTTTATATAGCTAAGCGGGTAGTTTGGTTATATGGGTTGCGGGTTTATGATCCATTAGTAATTAATTTGATTTCTTTTTTTTTCTTTATCTTTTCTAATTCTTTTGTTTTCTATTTCTTTTCTAATTAAAACTATATATATATATATATATATATATATATATATATATATATATATATATATATATATATATATATATATATATATAAATATATACATAAAATTTCTAGAAATTATATTTGTGCATACCATTAAGCTAGCAACTGTCCAAATGGTCTCCTACATGGAATTAATTAGGAAAAATTTATACTGGCTCGATAAATCCCCTAAATGCACAAACACCTAAAATTAAAAATTAAATAAATTCTATTTCTTCTGATTTGCACATAATTACTAAAATTAAATTAATAATTAATAAAAAGTAAATACGGATTTTAGGATTAGGGGTTTTACAGTTTGCTATAGAACGAGTTGCGCTCAGGAAGTCTCGAGGACGAGACTTTTTCAGAGTGGTGTATAATGTAATGACACATTCCGTTCAAGCGGATAGCCGATTCAAACAACGTAATTGCAATAACCCGACCCGCTTTGCTCAGCGAGAAGACTCGTTTGAGGCAAATAATTCAAGACTTGGCCCTTCAGAAGTTCAGACTTAGAAATTTAAAGGCTCGCTCGGAGTATCGCTCGACCTAGGTGAATCATCACTAAGGTGGGTGGCTACGATGAACTTGTCTTTGCTTAGCCAGTACACTTAAAATATAGACGATACATTCTAGTCGTTGGTGAATCACCCCCTGCATGCTAATAAAGAATATAATGCACCTAGCTAAAGGAATAATCTTATCTTATATTGCTTGTGTTAGAACATGGAAATAAAACTTGGCTTATAATCGGACCCTTGCATGCTACCTTAACCTTGTGCAAGTTGTCCCCACTATGCCTCGAGTAGATCATTATATAATCTTCATTGTGCACTGCTTCACTTGTTTACACTGCTCGTCCCCTAGATTATATTGTTCTATATGTCCCTGTACGATTTCACTCCTCGCATAACCCCTTAGACCGTGTTAACGTAAATGCTTATGTTTCTAAATGCATGCTTTCCTGCTTACATTATAACTTGTAATCGTTGCCTCCTTTCAATACTTCTAACATAATTGCATGCCACAATCAAGTAAATATTATCTTGCCTTACATTCATCCAATTCATCGGAAGACTATCTAATAGTCGTTTAGTGCAAGTATAAACCTGAAAGTGTTCGGGACCGTTAGGTCATCAAGGTATCTCTGAACCAGGGGATTGCACCATGTCAAGTTTAACTCTGAACCAGAATCATGTCAAGTTAAGCAAGAATCACAGCTCGTAGAGCATACTCGTTTTGAACAAGAATCAAGAATTTATATGTCATGTCATGAATCCCGTGAATCTGAGACCCAAGGCTTGCATGTCGCAGAAAACTTGTACACAAGGTATTTAATCTATTCCTGTGGACGGTCTTCGGGATACTAGGATTAATCTGATCCGGACGGAACATATGTTAGTCTGCCTGTTTCGGGCAGGATGGCGTATAGCGCCTTGTGAACCTTCGTTCACGCCTTTCTCACTCTTAGACTAAGTAGTCACCTATTTCGGGCAGGATGGATGTGATGCCTCGTTCCTTGAGTCACATACCATTCTCTCTTTTGACTATACCCGTCCTTTATGGCTATGCCAGCGACTCTTGTTCATATAGATAAGTCATTCTCGCTTAGCGGCAATCCGCATGCGAGTTATTGCATCACATCCTGTAATCTGAAATACCTAAATAATTGTGAGTATAAGAATTCTGTACATAATTTGAATAACCTGAGCAATCCATTGCAACACATCGGAGTAATCCGTGTAACTCGTGCACTTGAATCAGGAACCCGCTCGTAACACTTGTGTTTGCTTATACAATTGCCCCTGGACTTCATTATATATGCTCGTGCTTGGTTTAACTTATTTTGCCTTGGACAAGGAAGGACGAATGGTAAGTTGGTAAATCTTGCCGTATTCTCTCTTATATCGTACGGCGCACTACCACACGAGTTAGGCTTTTTATTATGCCATAAAACTGATCCTAAGTCAAGACTAGAAAGATAAGTTAATAGATGGTGCACTGAACCTTTATAACGTGTTTAGATTTATCGAGCGAACGAGAAGCCTCTCCACCAGTGCATTCATGTATTGATAATCCACCAAATTACTTGCAGGGTGTGGGAGAACCTCGTTCGGTGCGGAGACCCCCTTCGTGCGTGCTAAGGCATGGAGTTCGCTCTGGAGCCTTGGAACGTTGCATCCGGAACTGAATCACATATACAAGACATAATATTGGAACATCGCCTATGTATCATTCCATAAATTTAGCCACTTGGCACGCCTTTATTTTTTTTTAAGAGAGAGTTTGAGCGACTTGTAATCTTGGCCTAGTGTCGCTTGTAATACTTTTGCAACATCAATAAAGTGCTTGTTTTATATCCATACTTGTGTTATTCAATGCTTCCGCTATGACGACTCTGTGAACTTGTTACCAATCGACTGTTCATTTATTATTTTGCTGCATTCGGACTATCTATGTGACTCTGTGGCTTAGTCATTTTACCGCCTGCTCGGATCATGGCCTTGTACGGGCATAACATGTGCTCGTGCGGCATCACATCCAGATGGGAAAGATTATCCCGCGGGAGAGCTAGCGCGGTAATTCGCTCCTAGCGGGGACGGCCTATTACCTGTGGGAGATCGGGGCATGACATATTGGTATCAAAGCATTGGCTTTACGTCTTTAGACTTCTTATCGATTTTTTTAGTTTCGAAAGCTCGTTCGTGGGTTATGTGCATACACTCTCTCTCTCGTTGAACCATTGGAATATTCTTTACAATGAGTCTAAATAATTTTAAAAAGTGCATCTGAATGATATGATTGCTTGTACAAAATTATGATACGAAGGCCTTTGTGCTGACCTGTGTTAGACTTTGTGGGAATTGACTCATGCTAGAATTGCAAGTTATATGCGAAATCGAGTACCTATACATGATTACCTAGCTGGTTAGTGTACGAGATAGAATATCGTTCAGATGGTTAGCTATGCACACAACCTTTCGACTAAGTTGTGTTGAGTATCGTTCGCCAAGACCCTTTTGGTGCAAGCTAGTTGCAAGCGAGATTAGAATATCATTCTGATAAGGATAAGTCAGACTTAGAATGGCAACCGATAGAAATATTATTAGATTATCGCTAAGGAGAATATAGAGGATTGTTCTTAAATTTTGAGACATAGCTCGGACGGTATTTTGTGTCAGCAGATACAAATCAGATATGGTTTACTTGGACGACTATCAACAGAATATATACAAGACTAAGATTTATTAGGCGAAGCCTAGGTATCGTATAGGAGTTCTAAGGAACAACTTGGTGAATATGCTAGCGAGTGATGCAAACACGATTGGGGATTTAATTGGGTGACTCGATTCTTGAGTGGTGTATGGATCATTTTAGAAATATTCAAACGAATTCATAGGTCTTGTACGATAGTTGGTTTGAACGATTGATAATGTCTTGAACAAGCGATAAGGCTTATATCGAATAGGGATTCAAGGTAATGAAATCAATATCTTAGTCAGAAAAACTTATTGGAAACTTGGTGGATCGTATGAGCGATTTCAAATTGAATCAAATGATTGAAACTTGAGTATGGATATTGTGGTTCGATGAAAGAGGTAAGAGATAACGAATTTGACCTGGAGTTTGGAAGAATGATCTTGAATCTAGTTCGAAAGATAACTCTCGACAATTAGTCCCGGTCGAGAACGATTATCCTGCGGGAGCACCGACGTGGTAATTTTACATTCTGACTGGGATGATCGAACTCACAGGATTATGCTCGATGATTATTCAAACGAACTCGATGAATGGAATGTATCAAAAGTGGATAGACTTTGGCTTGAGTATTTGAACTTAGTTGTTTGAGGAATGCCAAAAGTAAGACCCCGAATTGATCAAATGATAACATTGAAGTTGGACGATTGGCTAGTTGAATTATGATCACGACATGAACATACATGACTTGAAGGATTATATATATCTTGGTTGCAGAGAAGTAAAATGATAAGAAAGTCTCGATCGTTTCGATCAAAACCATAATGTTCGACATTTTTGTCTTGTGCGAGCGTAACTCTATGCTCATACATGTGTCACGCCCGGGTTAGGACGATTATCCAGTGGGAGCATTGGCATGGTGATTTCACGTCCAACAAAGATAATCGAACTTACGGGAGATCGGAGCGTGGCAACTGATGGATCATCTTGACTTGTGGTTCAACAAAATAAGACGAGTTTGAGAATGCACGTGAATCAAAAGTGTTTCCTGGATGAGTTAGCCTAGAAAATGGAGTAAGTCACGCTTGATAGTTTCGTGAACGGATACATGAATCTTGTTTGACGACTTAGAGTTTATGATTGAGATCAGTGATTGAAATTGAATCATGGCTTGGTGGTCTAGACTTAGAAATAGACAAATGGGTCATATCAAACATGTTTGAGGAGATAGACCATATAAATTGCTAGGCTTGTCATACATGTTGGATATATCATGGATTTTACTGAACGGACATGAACCTTGTAGAAATAAATATGTTATTGTGAGTAGAATGATATGTGCTCGATGTTTAGAAATCTGAGTAAAACGAGCTTGGATAGAATATTCTGTACAAATGAACAATGGTTTAACATAGTAATTGGGGCGAGCATCGTGCGACAAATTTGTACGATAAATCGTGTTCTTGAACTTATACCTATGACCTTGTGACCTGACCTAGTAATTAGGTAGACGGCCCTGTGCAGAGTGAAAGAACTTATGTAACAAATTTTAGAGTATTGCCTGAATAAGCCATAGAACTGTGGCAGCAAGACTTAGAGTTAGACTTGGAGCAGAAAATACGTGTTGTGTTTGACACGATAGGACATGGACGCTAGTCGATTGATCTAATTGATCATGCTTAACGGTAATGCAATATTTAAGTTGAGTGGAATTGGAATGACTTGGAATTTTATTGACCCGGTTGGAGGTATCATCATGATTTATAAGACGAGAACCCTTGAAATTTTCGCAAGTAGCTTGTCCGACTTCGCTATCGATGAGTTTGGTTGAATGCATATGTTTGAGGGACGCCTTGAATGTGTGCATGATCTAAGACTCAATGATATGTTGAACTCGAGTGCAAAGACTTCGCTATCGCTAAGTTGGTTGACATGCATATGTTTGAGGGACGCTTCGAATATGTGCACGATCCAGACTCGCAATATGCTAAGCTCAAATGCTAGTGCAAGTGAATATTTTAGATTCGTATGGACGAGTATAATGACTTGGATAAGTTTGCCTCAGCCTTAGATCAACATTCAAAATGGATCGTACCGTACCCCGCGTTAAACGATATATGTTCCGTGCTAAGGCGCAGTAGAGACCGAGTCAGAGCCTGGATTAAATGATAGAGTCATTCAACGAGACAGACCCAGCATACACGCGATACGATATAAGGAACGAGTAAGAAATTATGTTCGAATGGATCTAGTGGTACCGATTGCTATGCTTGAGATAGATTCAATAGTTTGCGATAGAACAATTTGCACTAAGAAAGTCTCGAGGATGAGACTTTTTCTGAGTGGTGTATAATGTAATGACCCATTCCGTTCAAGCGGATAGTCGATTCAAACAACGAAAGTGCAACAACCAAAATCGCTTTTCTTAGTGAGAAGACTCGTTTGAGGCAAAGGATTCTAGACTTGGCCCTTCAGGAGTTCAGACTTAGACTTTCAAAGGCTCGCTCGTAGTATCGCTCGACCGAGGCAAATCATCGCTAAGGTGGGTGGCTACAATAAACTTGTCTTTTCTTAGCCAGCACACTTAAAATATGGACGATACATGCTAGTCGCTAGGTGAATCACCACCTGCATGCTCATAAAGAATACAACATACCTAGCTAAGGGATAATCCTATCTTGTATTGCTTGTGTTAGATCATGGAAATAAAACTTGTCTTATAATCGAACCCTCGCATACTACCTTAGCCTTGTGCAAGTAGACCCAGCTATGCCTTGAGAGGGTCGGTGCAATGGCCTACAGACTAGACTTGCCACCTACATTAGAGGAAGTATACAATGTGTTCCACATATCGCAGCTGAGACGGTACGTGGCAGATCCTAGCCATATACTAGATCACTCGGAGATCGAGGTTGGTCCGACTCTCAGCTATCCAGAGCAGCCCGTGGAAATTTTGGACCGCAGGAAGAATGTGTTGCGAAACCAGACGATTCCTTTGGTGCGTGTCACGTGGAGGCATCACTCACCAGGAGAGAGTACCTGGGAGCGAGAGGCAGAGATGCGCGAGTGATATCCTTATCTGTTTGAGCCGTGAGGTATAATTCTTTCTTGCTTGTATTGATTGTTCTTGGTAGTTAGTTTCTTCCTTAATTTTGAGGACAAAAATTTTCTAAGGTGGGTAGGATTGTCACCCTCACTTTTCCAACTAGGGGTAGTTTGGTGATTTGGCATGGCAATTTATTTTAGGAATTTAATATTGAATAATTGTGTGATGATTGTATTATTTATTTAATTAAGTTGAGCTATGATTATTTGACTAGTATTAATTAGTCATTAGAGACTTGTATTAATCAAATAGTTAGAGAGGTTAGACAATAATTAGACTTGTCACATATGGACCTAATTAGATTTGTCATGAAAATTAGTGAGCCCAAGTTGGACCCAAGCCCATTAGTCATTCCACTAATTAAATTTAGAAGGATTAGTTTAATTACAATTAGTTAGAGACTTCCAAATGTACCTATCATTAATTATCCCTCATAATGCAACATGTAAGAGGCAACTTGGACATTTGAGATTGCTTGGGGAAGGGGGAATAGGCTGGCCACTATAGAGGGGGGTTATTATCTCTCTCTCTCCTCATTTGCATTTTAATTTTTGATCCAAATTCTAGATCCCCATTTCTTAATTTTTCTCCATTGATTTTCTACACAATTTACCACCAATTCCTTTTCATATTTATCACTTTTAGAGACTTGAAGCTTGGAGGAGCAAGGAGTACAAGGAGGAGAAACTTTAGAGCTAGAGATCATGTCCGAATCGTATCCAATTGTATTTTCATTAGAAATTCATCTCCCAATTGGTAATTCCTAAATTTTTCTTTTATTATAGCTTCTTAATCATTTATTTGACCATTAGGAATGACCCCATGGCATAGGACTACCTATAGGAACAAGTTCTAGGCTATTTGGCTTTGTATTATGAGTTCTATGAGGTAATTTGTGTGTATGTTGGGAAAATTATGAATTTGATACCTCAATTGTGTGTCATGAGACCGATTAGATCTAATTAGACTCAGATCGGGGTTATGGGACTAGGTACGTGTCCATAAATGGATACATATAGGACGTATCATGATATTTTGCGATAAGAAGTGATACGGGGCCAATTTTGAGTAATTTACATGAATTCTCTTCATTACATGTTATAATGACTTCTAATAGTTGTAATTATATATATATGACTTGAGAGAATGATCAATTATGGAGAATATAGAGTTTGGCACCTCAATGGGTTGAGTATCATATATATCCTATTTTGTGCACTATAGATATTTGTTTAAATGCTTCAATATATATATATATATATATATATATATATATATATATATATATATATATATATATATATATATATATATATATATATATATATATATGTGTGTGTGTGTGTGTGTGTGTGTGTGTGTGTATATATATATATATATATATATATATATATATATATATATATATATATATATATATATATATATATATATGTGTGTGTGTGTATGTGTATGTGTATGTGTATGTGTGTGTGTATGTATATATATATATATATATATATATATATATATATATATATATATATATATATATATATATATGTTTATGTGTGTGTGTGTGTGTGTGTGTGTGTATTAGTGACAGTGTGTTGAGTGTTTCATAGAGTATCGGGGGAGGATAAGTTAGGTGCTCGGGTTCATGTATATACATAGTAAGAGGGGGTCGGGTTTTGCAATTACAGCAAGCATCAATAGCTGCAGCAGTATTAGCAGCAATAGCTACAGCAGCAAGCAGCAATAGCTGCAGCAGTATCAGCACTAAGAGCAATACAGTAAGCATTGTAATAGAAAGTGTAGCAGCAGCAAGCATCAGCAACTGCTACTTGTTGCTGTCCTCTGGTTGGGATACAAGTATGCCCAGACCTGAATTGAAGAACACAAGCAGTAGCAGCAGTATCAGAGGTATGCATTGCCACTTTGGCATTTCCATGGACCTGGAGTGTCGGGTTAAGCTATGAGGTACTGTTTGGATGTATTGTGGACTGAACTAAAGTGAGAGGGGAAAACTGGAAGTAAGAGCTTGATGTGGGTACTAAGACAGAATAATTAACAACAAAAGGGAAGGTGAAGATACACACTTATATGTGTATCGGTTGGAGAGTTCATGTGTAATGCTAGTATGGTGTCAGGTGAGTGTTTGTGAGGAGCAATGTAATGTATTTGCAGTAAGATATGAGTGTTTAGTTCTACAGTTTAGATGTGATACTCACAAGAGTGGGAAATTATTTTAGTGTATCAGTTAACCGATACGAGGACTGAAATATGAAGTTTCGAGAGGGGGTGTGGCAGTCAGTGGCTGAACACTGATAACAGGTATAAATTATTTATCAGTGATCAAGTAGATGGTAGTTGTGAGCATTTGTAGATGTCAGTTGGAAGTGTAATAGTTGGTATATAATGTATTGGTAATTAAGTTAGTTGTTTAATACCTAGTGTTAGTATACTACTGTATTAGTTAGTATAGGCTCAGTTAGCAGTTAAGTAAAGGGTAATTATAAGGGCACTACACATTTTACTCGGGGCTAGCCCATTGAAAAATTAGAAAAAAAATACAAGTTTGCCATCCTGAAAGTTACTCGGGGCTAGCCCACTGTTATAATCAGGACTGTCAAAATTTTGACAGTCCTACCACTTGGAAGGACTGTCAAAATTTTGACAGTCCTACAAAATGTTAGGACTGTCAAAATTTTGACAGTCCCATTTATAAGGACACTGCATATTTGACTCTGGGCTAGCCCATTGGAAATTTACAAAAAATCACAAGTTTGCCATCATGAAAGTTACGCGGGGCTAGCCCACTGTTATAATCCGGACTGTCAAAATTTTGACAGTCCTACTACTAGGAAGGACTGTCACAATTTTGACAGTCCTACAAAAATGTTAGGACTGGCAAAATTTTGACAGTCCTACAAATTGTTAGGACTGTCAAAATTTTGACAGTCCATTTCCCAAAATTACAAGTTTGTCACTCTCATAGTTACTTGGACCCCACACCAAAGTATAAAAGTGAAATGGGTTTCTATTTTTGGCATTCCACCTAGACTTAAGAAACCCTCATTCCACCAAGCCCAAACCTAAATTTGGAAATAGCTAGTTGTGGTTGGAGGAGGATTTTACTTTGGTGATACTCCAAGGAATATTCTTCCGGTATGTCTTCGACAACCTACGATGAATAAGTTTTGCAATTGTCCAAAAAAGATTTAGTTTATTTTGATTAATGTAGGAACAATGCATGAAAAAATGTTCGATGACGGAGTTGGATCGTCCAATTCATTAAATATGCACTCCGGACGTTCCGAAGAACAAGTTGGTTGTTCCGAAGCACGTACGGTACGTAAAACGACAACCCTAATTTGACAGTCATGAGTTAGGACTGTAAAAATTAGACAGTCCTATATAAATATAGGACTGTCAAAAAGTCTACAGTCCTAAATTAATAGAGGACTATCATAAATCCGACAGTCCTATATAAAAGTAGGACTGTCATAATTTGGACAGTCCTATTTAAAAATAGGACTGTAAAATTAGTGACAGTCCTGGATAATTATATGAAGTTATTAATTTTTATATTATTTTATATTGGTTATAGGACCAACCTTGTTCAGATATTGTGGTACATCCTGCTGTTGGTGTTGATGTGGATGATATTTTCTCAACGGATATTGAATTTGCAAGCCATGAAGAAGCATTAGAGTGGTGCAGAGAAGTTGGGAGACGACATAACGTAGTTATTGTCATTGCAAGATCCATCTGATCTCGGCCAGGCCAAAAATATCTTGAGCTTGGATGCGAAAGAGGAGGTGTGTTTAGGGAGCATCATAAAAAAAGGGTGTTGTTGAAAAAGAAATCCCTAAGAAAAATGTTGGGACGAGAAAATATGGTTGTCCATCGAAGGTGTTGATTGTAAAAGTTGAAGATGTGAAGTAGATAATCGAAGTTAAGAATGGAAGACACAATCATCCTATTTCAGGGATACTTACGGGTCATGCCTACGTGGGACGGTTGAAGGAGGATGAGAAAAAGTTGGTTGAAGAATTGTTCCTTTCAGGAGTTGCACCGAAACAAATTTATTCTGCTGTGTGACAAAAACAAGATGGGAACAAGTCTACCATGAGGACGATCTATAATAGTTTGGCCAGAGCAAAATACAATAGTATGAAAGGAAGAATGGTGATGCAGTAAGTATTGAAGTTGCTTAGGGAGCATCACTACGTGGAGTACCATAGAAGACATCCAGAAACTGATGAACTCCTTTCATTGTTTTGGGCTCATCCTGATTGCACACATATGGCTCGGTCATTCGCAGACATGTTGGTCCTTGATTGTACATATAAGACCAACAAGTTCAAGATGCCTCTTTTGCATGTTGTCGGGTTTACGTCTACGGGAAAAACTTTTCTGTATCTTATAGTCTATACATTGATAATTTTCTACCTGAGATACGGAATTTCATTTGGTCTATTGATGATGTTCCCGCGGATGGCCACTGTGGATACCATGCACTAGTAAGACAACTAGGCTATTCAGTTGAAGCAGGATGGAGACAGGTTAGGGCAGAGCTGTACGAGGAGTTGGAGTCGCGACTAGCCTTCTATAGCCAGATACTCGGCGAAGAAATTGTTGGAGATTTGTTGGCAGGCATACCTTGTACAGAAACAGTTATCGGACCAGACCATTACATGGATGTCCCGCCTGCTGCTTACGTCTTCTCTAATAGATATAAGTTACCTATTATAATTATCTCACAAGGTATTAACAATACTTTCTTTCCAATGTGTGCCCCCCCGGCCGAACACCGAGTATCCAATCTATGTTGCATTGGGCTTGTCGGACAACACTTCGTCATCCCAAGGTTGATCGCTCATTCTCCTATTCTGCCACCTTCTACACTTTGGTATAAACACGCACCTGAGGAAGCGATCGCATGGACGACACCCTACAAGGATGCAATGGGGGCCTATAAGAAGATGATGAAGATGGAGGATCCAAAAATCATGTCGGACGACTACTTTAATATTTTAATCGATTGATACTGTATATTAAAAATGTATATTGTGCTGATCCATGTATGTTTAAGTGTATATTGAACTATATGTTGTATGTTGTGTAATGAAATGAGTTATAAAGATTTTGATTGTATGTTGCGCATTGCTACTAATAACTTAGGACTGTCATTATGGAAAACTGCCAGGATACTAGGACTGTCAAAATTTTGACAGTCCTAGTGTAAACTAGGACTGTCAAAATTGTGACAGTCCAAAAGTTTACCCACTGTCCAATATGCACATTTATATAACTTTAGGACTGTCAAAATTTTGACAGTCCTAGTGTAAACTAGGACTGTCAAAATTGTGACAGTCCAAAAGTTTATCCACTGTCCAATATGCACATTTATATAACTTTAGGACTGTTAAAATTTTGACAGTCCTAGTGTAAACTAGGACTGTCAAAATTGTGACAGTCCTAAAGTTTACCCACTGTCAATATGCACATTTATATAACTTTAGGACTGTCAAAATTTTGACAGTCCTAGTGTAAAGTAGGACTGTCAAAATTGTGACAGTCCTAAAGTTTACCCACTGTCAATATGCACATTTATATAACTTTAGGACTGTCAAAATTTTGACAGTCCTAGTGTAAACTAGGACTGTCAAAATTGTGACAGTCCTAAAGTTTACCCACTGTCAATATGCACATTTATATAACTTTAGAACTGTCACAATTTTGACAGTCCTTGTGTAAACTAGGACTGTCAGAATTGTGACAGTCCTAAGTCCTAGTTTACCCACTGTCAATACAGTTAACCCACTGACCAATATGCACAGTATGCAGATCAAAATAGTAACAACAAGGCAAAATTAACTCATAGTGTCACAACATGGCAAAATTAACTCAAAGTGTCACAACTAGGCAAAATTATAGTTTAAAGTTTTACAACTCAAATCCTCAATATCGTCAAAAGTCATATTCACAACAAGGCAAAGTTTTACAACTCAAATCCTCAATATCGTCAAAAGTCAAAAGTCATTACAACTCAAAGTGTCACACTTTTACAACTCAAAATGATTGTTCAAACTTCATGGCGCCTCTTCGTGCGTTGCTCTCTATTTTCCAAGAAAGGATAGTCTTCAGCGTTGTCGATTTTTTGGAGTTCGTCATTGATTGTCATATAATTGGAACCCTGGCAACTGACGAGGCTTCTTCCCAACTTCTTAACTTTCCTTGCCTATTCATAAAAAATAAAAAAAATTGTTAGCCACAGTTACAAATATCAAACTTAAGGTCTATAAGTAGGCTCACCATCTTGACTAGTGCAGTATACAAGACCGATTTGGGAGGAAGATCTGACGGTACACGCACAATATCCCCTCCGCATTGGAACAAGATCGGTAGTCCGACACCGGCGTAGTAGGCGAGGTAGTCGTTGCTGCACTCCGCCATATTGACTGCTACTAGCCGGTCGGTATCTCTAATGACATGGCGTTGCCACTCGGTGAAGAAGTCAGATACCCAGTTAAAATGTGCAGGTATATAGTTTAGCGGTTTTGTACCGCGCGGAGGATTTATCATTTGCAAAGTTCGCCTTGGGACAGTTTGTACGTAGCCAAACTGACGTAGCACTCTATCCGGCATATAAGCCTCCTCGATTTTATGACAACTGATAAGACCGTTATATAAGGCGACTGGTTACAACGGACGGGTAGTCTGTCGCAAATCACGGTATGGATCCTATACAATCTATACCACATAATGTCATTTAGCATAACGTAGTAAATTAATACCAATTAAGTACAAAATTAGGTCTATATTCACCTCTTCTGTCGTCATATCTTCGAGTGCATGCCGTAGAGCGGCCAATGTGTGAGAACGTTTGGCATCTTCTTTAGTAGGCTTCCATCGGCACATTCTAGGCAGGTTTTCATCATACCCTAGGCTCAGCTTCGCCCGCTGTAGGGTTGGAAAGTGATCGTATATCCATGCCTTCACGTTACCGGAAATATATTAGTCCAAAAATAAACAACACAATTTCAATTGATGTAAACAAGTTGAGAAAGTTATATCTATACATGGAGTAGAGTCTGGCATCCGGAAATTGTCTTCGAACCCACACGGGATGCCGCACCAAGCTCGCGGTAAAGGTATGCCAGTGTACCGCTTCCCCAAGAAATTTCTTCCACCGTTTCAATGTTGTCCAAATTGAGGAGATATTTGGCATTTATGGACGTTCCAGACTTATTGGTAATGCCGACAGCCCCTAAGATGAACTGCATATATCTGCGGGCCACATTATCGCTATTATCAATTTCGGGGGCCGGCTTAGCGAATATCTCCTCTAAATATTTTAGAGGAAGTCCGTAGGACTTCTTGAATTCTCGAAGACTAGTAAAACTAGTGGAATCAACAACCAGACACCCTGATACATGATCCACAATATTGTCGTAATAGTCGATGCTCGAGTCATCAAAAGTATGATTCTGCATGGGACGACCATCAACCCTAAGTCCCAATATATGATGGACGTTATCAAGGGTAATCGTCAACTCCCCATTGGGTAGATGGAAAGTGTTGGTCTCTGGATGCCACCGTTCTACAAATGCTAAAATTAGTGCATTATCCACCGTCGTATATGAGTAGCTACCCAAATATTGTAGACCGGTGGGACTGATTTTTGACTTCACATCATCTTCCAGTAATTCATACCTCCATGTATTACATTTTTTGCCATGGTTGATTACCGTCAACATACGACCACTCTTCTGAAAAGTCAACAATTGGATAAAATTAAACCTCTATGTAAAATAAATTTTGAACTTACAACTATATATAAATTTATCATAACGTAATGTACTTACCAGATTGTTCCATATTTGGTATGCAATATGGTTTTCGATCGACGGTAACATAGAGCAACCGTTTGGACGAGTGTCGACTGGACTATCTACCTGCTCAGAAGGTCCCGAACCATCAGTAGGCCGGTTTCCGAGAGTTTGTGGAAGACTCTCGACAGGACTATCTGCAGGCTGAGAAGGTCCTGAACCATCAGTAGGCCGATTTGGAACATTTGGCATGTCCTCATTGGAGGAGGAAGAAGAACCGAAAGAACTAGAAGGAACACGTCTCTTCGAACGAAGGGCAATCTTCTTTGTCAATGGACGTTTCCTCACTTCAGGGCGTGCCTCGGCCTCGCGGATAGTGACGCCTGGTTGAATAGTATGCGAAACTGTGCGTTCCTTACGCATCGATGCAGTAGGGCGTCTTCTCATATCTTCATCTACAGTGTCCTTTCCAGGGGCATGACTATAAGACAAAAATTAATATATACAGACAATAATTAATTTCTATTTTAACATAATAATTGAATTTTACATTGAGGACTGTAGCCATTTCTACAGTCCTGTAAGTATACAGGACTGCAGAATTTTTAACAGTCCTAATCTTTTAGGACTGTTGAATTCCCTACGGTCCCATATAGATTTAGGACTGTAGGAAAATCGACAGTCCTATATATATATAAGACTGTCGATTTTTCTACAGTCCTAAATCTATATGGGACTGTAGGAAATTCTATAGTCCCGCTCGATACTGCTCGACAATGTCGAGCAGTCTCGATATTTTATGCCCTAAAATCATGTTCGAAAGGACTTGTATGTCTAAACTACATCCTAGACTCCGCCAAGGACTAGTATGCCCTCATTTGAAAGAAAATCACTCAAAATTTTCAAAATGCAAGAGGATTTCTTAAAAAAATTTAACAATTTTGCAAATACAATAGCACAACTAGAATGAGGATTTCTACCTTGGTTCTTTCGAGACTTTGGGAGCCATCGACAATGAGGAGGAGGATAGCGGAGATCGGCCGGCGGGAGGGGGGAAAGCTCCGGTCGGGTGGGGAGGGTTTGGGAGGGTTTGGAGAAGTAGTGGGCTAGTATGAGTAAAAGATTGGGCTAGTATAAGTAAAACTTGCTCTTTAGTGGGCTAGCCCCAAGTAAATTTGGCAGTGCCCTTATCAAAAGCCTTAAGTAAATACCAATTAGTCAAGTGTTATAGTAGTATCAGTAAATAGGATTGAGCTGTTAAGTAAAGTATTAAGGCTAGTATGGGTTATGAGTGATACTAAGCTATATTAATTAGTGTAGGTATTAGCTAGGATATCACCTCTACACTTAGGTAATGATCTAGTAAGGTTAAAATAAGTTAGTTTTAGCTATTTAGTAACCATATAGACCAATTACCTTAGTGTGGACTTAGACATGGCCTAGGAAGCATACTTTGATGCACTTAGATTGATTATAATTTAATTACACCCATTTTGACATGACATTCCTATTTAGGTGATTGTGACACCAGCTTGGGCATCGAGAGACACCCTTTGCTCAGGATCAGAGGCGAGTATATTTCTCTGTTAGTTTTTATTTTATAATAGTGTATATATCGCATGTTCTAGAACTGTATACTTGATTTCGATACAGTGGTTTCATAGACTGGTACTATATAGATCCTGTCAGGAGATGTTATCCCTTACCGTGTTCAGCGGGTACTCCTTCACATATATTTCATTATGTATATCGGGTATTGATTTAGTGTACTTCGTGTTCACACACTGCTCGTGTTCAGTGTGCCCATATTTGTGTTCATAACGTGTCATGATTGGATCCATTGGTATTAGTTGGGGATATGGGAATAGGAGTTGGTTATGTGATCAAGCCCCAGTATATTCGTGTACATGTCGATTACATAACATATGTGTAATCAAGTTACCATATTGTATTCATGTTTAACCTAAACCGATCACATAATAAACTTGTATTCTATGGCATATTAGCTAGATTTTATTTATTTCCATTATATTACAGTTATTCTATTGCCTGTTCTTCATTCCAGTATATTAATTGTTCACTCTAGTTTATTTTATTCTGATATTTAGTTATCTTGTATTTTTTTCTATTATCTGTTATACATGCTCGATTATGTATTTGAAACTGCTTTCAGAGGTATGTACTTCGCTCCAATCCTGACTGGATATATTTTTTAGATAATTTGCTCGTAGACCAGTGTCCTATATACTATCGGCAGCATGATAGCGTACCATTAGAGGATACTCCTGTAGAACAGGGGAACTTAGTACCAGAGTCTGAGGAGGTTTAGATTATTTGTTTAGACTTGTATTAGACTTTTATTGAGGTTATTGGCATGTATATATTGTTTCAGGCCTGTAGATGTTTTGTGACTCTTTTTGTCGTTATTTCATCTCGTGCTTTATCTTTCTTAGTTTGCTTTGTGATTGAGTATAGTTTACATTTATCAGATACCATATTGTTCCTCCGTTTGGAGTTGAGATGATTGACATGTACCATGTATATATTATTTGAGATGTTTAGATATTAGAGTTGACCCAGACATCGTTCTACCGTCGATGTTGTGGCCTAGGCTGGACATACCCACGTACTCATGTCCAAATATCCGGGTGTGGGTCATGACACATTTTTAGTTGTGGCCCATGCAGGCCTATCAAGAGTCGCAAGTAGAGCAATATCGTAGAAGTGCTAACCTAGAGTACTGCTACGAGCCTACTTTAGGATATAGGATATAGGCTGAGAGTATACTCAATCACAACTAGAAAATACTTTCAAATATCAGTTTTGCTATCCTTATCTATTGAATATTTTCTTTACATTGAATAAAATATGTCATTCTTTGATGGTATCGTATCTTATTCAATATTGATTCCTTTGTTCAATCTATCTTCAGGATGCCGCCAAAGATGCGTTCCCAGTGCTCAGACGTAATGTCAGCGAGGTCGGTCACTTTGTCGCCTCTGAGGGTAGCAACAACTGACGCTGTTCCAGCAGCTATATTCCATAGCTCAGCTTCACCGATCTAGTTGGGCATTTTTGCAGCATTTTTTAGGGGTGCTCCACCTCCGGTATAGAAGGCAGCGTCGACAGTTTCAGGGGATCTTCCATCCCCACCATCCACAGTCGATCAAACGTAGATGATCGAGGCGCAACTGCGCCAGTCAGAGGTTATGAGGAAGGGCATTGAGAATGCTCACCAGATTGCTCTCGCAGCAGTCGAGAGAGTCGCCTTAGTCCAGCCACAGATGGCACCACCTCAGTTTACCCCGCAACAACCGAGGTCGGAAACTATCATAGATTTCAAAAGAATGGGGCCGAAGGACTTTAAAGGCACTGAAGGAATTATATATGCTGATGATTGGATAGAAGACATTGAGCGGAACCTGTCAAGCCCCAGTCCCAAAATACCATGGTACTAGTCACGTGGCAATGGCCAGCAACATAACTCCAATGAGCAAATCCAATTTAATAGACCTATTAGAGTGCACTTAAGCTGTAATACATATAAAATGGTCTACAAATACCTGTCACAGTTTATATATCTAATGTTATCCACAATAAGTAATAAAATTACAAAGAGACAAGTCCAGTCACAATAATATTAAATGATCTTTCCAACCAAAATAATATAAATAATGTCACGGGGAACAACCCATCATCAAAATGGAAAGAAAAATAAATCCAAGTACCATATCCAGAAGTCACTACAAGATCAAATATTTAAGAACGCTAAGCATAATAAATGAATGGTGAGAATACTATGTGCTCAAGAGAAGTCCTCCGGAACAACCTCGTCCTCTACAACTAGTACATATCTAATAGCAGCACCTGCCCCGTAAATCTTGGGATAGCTCTCCTCGTCCACACCTGGGGACATAATTCGGATCCAGGTCCTCAGGGGACATAGCAAGGTACAATAAAAACTCAAGCCAAATGAAATACAGTAAGTAAAAATAGATCCTTATGGCAAGCTATGTGACCATCTAAGTGAAATACAAATGAGAGCATCACTAGTACTCAGGCTGAGACAACTACAGGCTTTGTGTCGGGGAGACCATAGCAGCAAGTAGTATCTCGTAGGGACAGTAAATATGCCAAGCTCTGGTATAGAGACTAAAATACCTCCAGTAACATAGAATATATATAACATAATCAGGTTATAGTATGTGTGTCTCTCCCTACCCAATATAACCTTACGTCTTATGTCCATAATATCTCATGTACATAATATGCAAGATCATGACCTCTAGCTAGTACAATGAGTCATAATAATATCTATATAATATGTAAGTCTCATATCATGAATCCTGTAAGCCTATACATAATCACCATGAATAACTCAAGAAAGATTCTGTCACATAAAATAGTGTCAGGTGTCCTACGATATGGCGCACTTGGTAAAGCAAGCACGTAAAAATAGGATCATGGAATCAACTTTCTAAGTAACGATTGTGAGTATAAGACTTCTGTACATAATTGTGAGTATAAGACTTTTGTACATAATTTGAATAACCTGAGCAATCCATTGCAACACACATGAGTAATCCGTGTAACTCATGTACCTGAATCGGGAACCCGCTCGTAACACTTGTGTTTGTTTATACAATTGCCCCTGGACTTTATTATATATGCTCGTGCTTGGTTTAACTTGGTTTGTCTTGGACAAGAAATAACGAATGGGAAGTTGGTAAGTCTCATCGTGTTCCCTCTTATATCGTACGGCGCACAACTACACGAGTAAGGCTTTTCATTATGCTATAAAACTGATCCTAAGGCAAGATTAGAAAAAATAACTTAATAGGTGCACGGAACGTTTATAACATATTTTAATTTGTCAAGCGGACGAGAAGCCTCCCCACCAGTGCATTCATGTACTGATAACCCACCAGATTGCTTGCAGGGTGCAAAAGAACCTTGTTCGATGCGGAGTCCCCCTTGTCCGTGCTAAGGCATGGAGTTAGCTCCAGAGCCTTGAAATGTTGCGGCCGAAACTGAAGCACATATACAAGACATAATTTTAGAATATCGCCTATGTATCATTCCATAAATGTAGCCACTTGGCACGCCTTTATTGTTTCGAGAGAGAGGACTTGAGCGACTTATAATCTCGGTCTAGTGTCGCTTGTAATAATTGTGCAATATCAATAAAGTGCTTATTTTATTTCCATACTTGTGTTATTCAATGCTTCTGCTATTGACGACTCTGTGAACTTGTTACCAATCGCCTGTTCGTTTATTATTCTGCTTTATTCGGACTATATGTGCGACTCTGTGGCTTAGTCATTTTATCGCCTGCTCGGATCACGGCCTTGCACTGGCGTAACTTATTCTCGTGTGGCATTACTTCCATATGGGAAAGATCATCCCACGGGAGCGTTGGTGCGGTAATTTGTGCCAAGCGGGGATGGCTGATTACCTGCGGGAGATCGGCGCATGACAGCAACAGTGGTGACAGTGAGGTATACCTGCTGTGATGGGGAAGGTGATACTCTAGTGACAAGGGAACAAGGAACACAATAATTACTGCAAGTAGAACACAAGTGGCGGCAGTAACCTCAGGTTGAGCAACAATAGTCGTAGATTGAAATAGCAACCATGATTGTCTGTTGGTGTTGTTAAGTTGTCTGTTGGTGTTAGTGTGGGAGATGTGAGGGTATTAAGTGAGGGATAATGAGTGAGGTTTGGGGGTTTAGTATAACTTAGTATTCCCTGTTAAGTATGATATCAAATATCAGTATAAGTTATAGGGTATTAAATTGTTATCTTCACTAAGGGTGAATATAAGATTGAGGGGTGTTGCAGTATAGGTTTGTTGAGGGATAGCAATATATTATTGATGTGGAGTTGTAAGTGCTGCTGTTATGGGTGAGATATAGCTCGGGTACATGCCATTAAGTAGCAGCTATCGTGGTGAGTATTTTTTGCAGTCGGGTATTTGACAGTGGGAGTTGATCTACACCCTTTTCAATCCAGAACCTTGAAGTGGCACCTTAAACTAATTTGGCTATATATTGTTGCAACTGTTATGGTTCCTCCCTACTTCTTTGAGGCTTTGTGTGAATGTATTTCAATTGATATGAGGGTGACGTGTGTATGCTTGTGGGTTGAGATAGATATATTTAAGAGTAAATGTATATGTCACATCCGATTTCATATTTGGTATTTCTTGAATTTCTATGATTTAATTTTTTCTAATAATGTATTCTTGTTGTATTTCTCATATTGGTTTCTGTCATTTTTTCTTCTTCTATTGATTAAGAGAGACTATCCAAGACCAGTAGAATACCCTTTGGCATTGCCATAGACCCAATTTAGGACCCGCATGTAGAATGAACACTTGGTTCGGTTCATTTGACTGAACCCATGACTAAACCATTTCTCTCTCCTAATATATATATATATATAAGCTTTTCTCTCTCTTCTTTATTTTTTCTTCTTTATTTTTGTTTCCTTCTTCCTTGCTCCATTCTCCCTCACCCCCGTGCACCTCCCCTAGCTGAGCCCTAGCACTGGACCTAGCTAGGAAGAGGTCATTGGACTCTTAGGCAAGTACAACTTGCTCCATGATAAAATCTTGATTTTTGGATTATATATATATATATGTTGTTTTAGAAATTTGTTTAATGGAACATGTTCTTTATGTTTTCCTAATCATTTTTAGTTCTTGGTATTTTTGGTTTTGATGTGCAGATTTTTGTAGATCTGAGTTTCAAACTAAGGTTTTTCATGAGTTCCATGAGTTTTTCTTGGTTTTGATCTATTAAAACTTACTATTTTTAAAAACTAGTTGTTCTTTATGTTAGAGCATTTTATTTTATATAATTTGGCTTTTGTTTCACTTGATTTGGAGTTAAAAAAAAGTTTTTATGAAGAAAACAAATTTTTGGTTTTTGGAGCTTTTGGCCATGGCTGAACCTGCCATTGGAGAAGACGAAGTCTTCATGCAGCCAGCAACCTATGCTATAGAGAGCGCTATGCGGCCCGAGAGGGTTATGCGTCCTGAACTCCTTGCCGCATACTGACAGCATGCGTCCATCTTGATGGATGCATGATTGTTCATTACACAAAGTATTCAGGAACTAAGTCCTTGAACTCCTTGTGTATTCACTCGCTGAACGAATAAAAAATTTGCTAAGTCCAAGAGGGGCATATATGCGGCAATCTGAGCATGCGGTAAGCGGACTTATACGGCATTGGTACTATGCGCCTCTTCTATTTTAACGCATAACTCTGCTTTTCTCTTGCACATCTTTTTATGATTTTGTCTTTTCTTTCTGACACACTTTTTGGCCTGTCACATTCATCACTTTATGTTACTTCACTGACACTTCATTTATTGATCCATCACTCAATACTTGCCCCAAGGAGTAGACTTTAACCCTGAGCATGCGACAAGTGAGTCCATGCGGCAATTGGCTGCATGCAGCCAGTGAGTCCTTGCAGCAAGTGAGTGCATGCAGCCAGTGAGTGCATGTAGCAAGTGAGTGCATGCAGTCGGTGGGTGCATGCGGCAAGTGAGTCCATGCGGCCAGTAGGCGCATGCGGCCATAAATTCTTGTGCACATTTTGTATTCCTTTTAATTTTGTTCATTTTATAATTTCTTTTGATGATTATTGTTGTGTGCTTCCTTATATCGATACAAGTTTATATTACTAGACAAGTTTTGCATGTAGTTCACGAGACAAGTTTATGTACAAGTTCATAATTCTCACAATACCGTAAAAATATTTGTGTACAAAAATCTATTGCATCTAGCATCGGGCAATCGAGTATGAGTATTGCCCAATGTATCGCGTGTCGCGAATTCGATAACTCGTAAAAAGATCATACTCGTGACTCGTCATTCTAGGGAGTTCTCAAGTTC
The DNA here is from genome assembly GCA_036927795.1 of Iris macrosiphon. Lineage (NCBI taxonomy): Eukaryota > Viridiplantae > Streptophyta > Magnoliopsida > Asparagales > Iridaceae > Iris > Iris macrosiphon. The sequence goes on from JAYESA010000005.1 coordinate 63,984,948, forward strand.
CACGACTCGAGAACTCGAAATAATTTAGTAATGATTAAACAAGATAATAATTACCTAGATCATTGGGAGGGAAGAATATTGCCCTACCGGCTACCCCGATCTCTTAGGGCCCCATGCAGCATGGAATCACCCTGCTAGGCAAGGGCTCCATGTCTGACCAAGTTTACACGTGCTACGGCACTACTAGACAAGTTTATATACAAGTTTATTTTTGTAAAACAAGTTTATGATCACAAGTTAAAGTTTATGCTTACAAGTTCAATTTTTATTTCTGATAAAGTGACAAGTTATGTTGTAGTGATGTTGAATGTGCCTTTAAGCTTACTCGACAAGCGTATCCTTGGCCATCCGAGTTGACTGCAGTGCCGGTGGTAGCAATATTCTTAAAACATGTATTTAATAATTAATGCCCGTGATAACACTAGCTAGTTAATCATAGCAAGCTGTAGAGCTATTTTGTCGTACGATGAATGATGTTACTTTCATTATATCTCTCTCTTCTAGTTTCTTTTTTTTTTGGTGCGTGGTTAGGGTGCTAAGTTCTGCTCGGGTGAAGGTCTGCAATCCGGTCCTTCTTTGGTTTAAGGGTTGTAGTCCCGATCCAGAGTAGTTCCTATGCTCTTTTGCCCCTCGTCGCCTTACTTTTTTTTATAAGCATTTTTGTTGTCAGTTCTTACAGTTATATTTTGAGACAAGTATATTGGTACCATACAAGTCTTGATCCGTATTTATTATTATATGTCTCTTCTCTGCTAATGTTGTGATGTGTTTGGTATATCACCTTGAGCTCCTTTGTGGTACTTGTTGCTTGGGGTTCTGACCCCACTGGTTTTTTATGGCCAGATTATTCTGAGGAGAACCAGGATCCACCACATTTTCAGCAAGATGGCTCACACTCGTAGGACTGCGGCCGAAGCTCGTGAGTGGGTTTTTTTCCTCCATCCCTCGTTTTGATTACTTCATTTTGTGGTGCTTAGCAAGGGGTAGAGTTAGCTCCTTATATTTTTGAGACTTCGGTCAACATGATATATATATTGGACTATGGCTGGTATATTTTATCATGTATTATTATACTCTGCTAGTGTAGCATTTTGTATTCAATAGCTTCATGATTATACGTGACATATAATTTGTGACGCCTCTTTACTTTCATGTATGATATACTCTTGTACTTGTGTTGATAGATTGAGATACTAGAATTTGTCGGCCTTAGGAATGATGTCATAGCATGCTAGAGTTCTCCCATTTGTCTTTTAGACAATCTTAACACATTGCAGCTTATTTTGGTATTCTACAAGGTGTGGTTGGCCATGTCAGTCCTCGTATTTACCCAATATTTTGGGAGTGGGGCATGACAGTATATATATATATATATATATATATATATATATATATATATATATATATATATATATATATATATGGAGAGATATCTATTGTGTGAAGGGTATTGATCAAGGTTGACACCAAGGTATTAGAGTTATAAATAAGGTATTGATAAGGTATTCATGATACGGGGTAGGATTTTGGCTCAAAATTAAGGTATTGGACTTGTTTGACCTATTTTAACTAGTATGACCTAGAAATGGCCTAGAAATCGTACCTTAGTACATTTTAATTCATTTATCACTTCTTTACACCCATTGACATGATATTCATATTTAGGTATGTGTGACACCAGCTCGGACACCGAGTTATATTATTTGTTCAGGACCACAGGCGAGTATATTCTCTGATAGTTTTTTTATTTGATAGCCTCTATGTTTCATGTATTTAGTATTGACTTATTTGATCCTTGATACGATAGTTTCACGGATTAGTATACATGGATCTTGTTCATGAGATGTTATTGTCATTGTTACTCAGTGATCACCGTGTCGTATTTCGGGATTACCTAGTGATTACCATGATATCTTAGTGATTATATAGACCGTGATCATAGTGCATGATATTATAGACCGTGTAGCGTGATATACATGTTATAACGTATCATGATTTGGATCCGTGTACTAGTCGGAGGTTGCAGAAGTATTAGTGGATATATGATCATAACGTATAGCCCATAATTTAGTAAAGCCCTTGATAGTTAGCAGATCATGTCACTTACAAGTGATCATGCTATCTCACTGTCACCCTCATATTTTTATTTAAGGGTAGTTTAGTAATTGACATGGGTAATTTATTTTTTAGAATTGATTATATTTAAATATTGTGCATGTGATTAATTAGTTATTATATTATTTAATTATTATTAGTTGTAGTTTTATTTTAGACTTGTGTAGTGGACCTAACCAATTTATTAGTTGCATGGATCCAATATTTTAGATTAGTTTAGATTGAGCCCATGAATTAGGCCCATGGATTAGGAGGTTAGATTAATTAGTAAAACCATTAGACTAAAACCTTCCCACTTAATTAATTTTTTCATGAGAGGCCCCAAGGGGTAAATATGATATTTCATACTTGCTTGGGGAGAGTGCTAGGGCTGGCCATTAGAGGAGGAGAGAGAGTGTCTCTCTCATTTCAATTTCCTATTCCAATTAGATCTAGTTTTTTACCTCTTTTCAATTTTCTTCATTCCCTCATCAATTATCCATAAATTCCTTCCCTATTTCTCAATTGAGGCTACTACATCAAGGATATACAAGAAAGAAGCAAGGAGCAACAAGGAGGAGGCCAAGATATACAAGAAGAGGAGATACATTTCAATTTGGAGATTTTTATTAGAAATTCATCTCCCAATAGGTATATTTTAGTTTTTCCTCTTTTAGTAGACTCTAAATCTAAGATTTAATCATGAGAAACTAACCCACATGCATAGGCTACCCATAAGATTTGGTTTTAGGTTCATAGGAGACCTATGGTGAAAGTTATGTGTGTTTTGGTGCCAATTTTGGGCGAATTTCGAGATTGGCACATGTGGTATTTGTCATTTAGTCAAATAGATCAATATGACATATGATTGTTTGTTTGTGACTAGTGTCGTATCCATAATTGGATACGTGTAGGCCGTATCTCGTCAATTTGACGATACAGGTTAATTTTTGGGGGTTTTCCTCCGACATAGGGACTTGTGCATATCACATCGCGATATGGACACGTAGTTGATCTAATTGTTATACGTATTATTCATATTTAGTGTATTAGACTTGCTCGTGTCCTCCATAATGCATTTGGTTGTGTGTTAGAGCCGTATCACAAGTGTATCATAGAATTAGTGTGATACGGGTGCGGTGCACTCCACGTGTTTGGTTTTTGGTCCTCTTTTTTATACGTACTTGTGTGTGTGTGTGTGTGTGTGTGTGTGTGTGTGTATATATATATATATATGAGTGTTTGTGTGTGTGTGTGTGTGTGTGTGCTGTGGTTGTGTGTGATAGTGTGTCAGTGAGAGAGTTGCATAGAGCAGCATGCGTATCACCTACGGTTCAGTCCACTGGGGGAGGAATTACTCGAGATATAGTGTGCAGATACTCGGGCAGTGGCAGCCTTGGGGAGATACTACAGTGCATACGAAGGAGTGCACAGGTTTCAGTCAGTGCACCATCAGCAAGTGCACTGCTCAGTGAGAGCACAGCTATGGGCAGTTGGTACAGCACCTAAAGAACAGGTAGAAGTATCAGTAAGTGCAGTGTCGGCACTGACACTACATTCATATCAGTTATCTCAGTATAGCAGTATGCGGGTATTTCTATACTGCAGTAGAGGTTTCAGCAAGGCATGAAGAGAGCACTGGACACAGCAGCAAGTGTCTAAAATGGAGAGGCAGGGAGTTAAGCAATCATCATTGGCATCAATGCATCTACTGTATAACAGTACTGTAAGGAGCTACTGAGGAATGTACATCAGCAAGCCTTGGGCACACCAGGGTGTTCCTGCAGCCAATACAAGGGAGAGCTCGGGCCATACAGTGACAGCAAGGGCTCGAGCCAACTGCAGAAAGCTCAGTAACACCTCGTACACAGCAATATAGGGACTGAGAGCAGCAGCTTTCATTGAAGAGGCAGTATCAGATCCAGCACAAGTAACAGTATCAGTTTCAGGTTCCTGTGTTAGCAAGGTATTGGTTTAGCTTGGAGTTTGGGTAATGGTTTAGTTAGAATTCTTAAGGGTATCAATTAGTTAGGGTTTTTGGGTTAGTAGTTTATAGTAGATAAGTAGTAGTGATATACTTATTTAGTATATAGTTAGCTATAGGTATGGGTATATTTGTAATTGTGATATTGTGTAAGTTAGTATATATAAATATGTATACTAGCTATAGTATTGGTTAGTAGTTAGATAGGTATGTATATACATATTAGATTAGCTATATATATATATATATATGTATCTTGTAGATATGTAGTATTAAATTGTTAGTTAATAGGCATATGTTTGATATTAGTATATTATATATTTATAGTTAGTACTTGAGGTATTATGCATAGGTATTAGCTATATTGTTGAGGGTTAGAATTACCATGGGATACCAAGGTAAAGTCAAGGTAAGGGGTCGATACCAAGGTATTGGGTTTGGGTATCGAGATAGATTGTGATACGCATTGGTGCAAGGCCAATGTATCATATTTTTATTGATTTATTATAGTATTTTGTATATTGACTTGAATATATATCTAAACTACTATTTTTATATAAACTTGCGTATCTTAGGATACAATATTTTGGTGTGTTTCATAGTATCTTAGATTGGTTAGTACAGCTTAGTTTCGTAGTGTATCGACCTAGTATCCTAGTGTTAGACTCTTGCAACCTAAAATTAGCCGGTTTGACTTATAAATGGCTTTATGACTTAGAATTGCATCATATTAACTTATTTCCATTCTTGAACCTAGTGTTGATGTAATATACCATATATAGGTCTGTGTGACACCAGCTTGGGCATCGAGAGACACATCTTGCTCAGGACTTCAGGTGAGTACATTTCTCTGATAGTTTTTAATTCATAATAGCGTATATATGCATGTTCTAGAATTGTATACTTGATTCCGACACAGTGATTTCACGGACTTATACTACATGGATCCCGTAGGAGATGTTATCCCCTACCATGTTCAGCGGGTACTCGTGTACATGTATTTTATCGTGTATATTGGAAATTGATTTATATTTCATGTTCACACACTGCTCGTGTTCAATGTACTTATTTGTGTACACCCACATCTCGTATTCAGTGGTGATTATATTCGTGTATACCCACTGCTCGTATTCAGTGGTTATATTCGTGTTCGTAGCGTGTCGGGATTGGATCCATTGGTATTAGTTGGGGATGGGAGATTAGGAGTTGATTATGTGATCAAAGCCCCATTGTTCATCATGTACATTCTGATTACATATCTCAATTGTAATCGTCTTACCTTATTGATCATGTTCTCCCAAACCGATAATATAATGAACTTGTATTCGGAGGCACATTAGTTAGATTGCAAATACTTTATCATATTGCTGATATTCATATTGTTGTTCTATATTCTCGTATATTACTTGTATACCTATTATTCATTCATTCATATATTTAGTGATCTTGTATTTCATTTCTATTATCTGTTTTTATGCTCCATTATGTTATTAAAACTGCTTTCAGAGGTATGTACTTCGCTCCAATCCTGACTGGATATATTTTTCTAGATAATTGGTTTATAGAGCAGTGTCTCACATTCTACGGGCCGCAGGACGGCGTACCTATAGAGGATACTCCTATAGACCAGGAGGACTTTGTTGCAGAGCCTGAGGAGGTCTAGTTATTTGGGTTGGTTGTATTAGACTATTATTTTTGTTGAGATTCACAGTTTGTATTATTATTTCAGATTGTGGATTGTATCTTAATTTTTCTTCGCTATTCCATTCGTGCTTTATCTTCCTTAGTTTATTTTATGATTGAGATTAGTTATTCTTATGAGATACCATATTGTTCCTCCGTTTGGAGTTGAGATGATTAACATATACCATATTATATTGTTGAGATGTTAGATAGTTAAAAATAACCCAGACAGTGTTCTACCGCCGATGCTATGGCGTAGGCTGGACGTAACCACGTACTCGTGTCCAAATATCTGGGTGTGGGTCGCGACACTCACCTTTTATATCTAGCATGTGCTAGGCCCAAGTAATCATATTATCTTACTAATATTTTAAGGCACATTTATATATATTGTTTCCTCTATTCCAGTTCATTATATTATTGTTCCTCACTATATTGTTCTCAGTTCTTGCCATTATTTATCGTGATGCTCTTTCTCGTGATATATGCTAGTTCAGTTACTTTCATCATTTATGTTCATTGATATTACTGTTTCATAGTTTCTGTCAATTATTGAAACTGCTATTTGGGTTGAAGTTTACTCCAATCCTGATTGGATATATTTTTTAGATGATTCATTAGAGGATTGGTGTCCTACATACTACGGCCCACAGGATGGCGAGACAGCTGAGTTATCACTCGTAGAGCCGGTTGAGTTAGTTCTAACTGTTGATGTGGCAAAGTTAGTTTATTCTTGATTGTATATGTCAGTTAGACTTTGGCATTGTATTATTATTCGATGTCTTATGTAGAGATTAGACTTGGACTTGTGATGTATTTGTGATTTTATTTCTTTTCTTCTATTCCATATCGTGCCTTATCATCCTCTAGTTTGTTATTGTAATTGAGTATTGTTTACCATTACCATTTTATCATATTGTCCTTTATTTGGAGTTAAGATGGCATGGCAGGTACCTTATACATATTGTGTGAGATGTTTAGATAATATTTTAGACCTAGACAACGTTCTACCGTCGATGCTGCGGCGTAGGCTGGACGTACCCACGTACTCGTGCCCTTACACTGGGTGCGGGTTGTGACACATTTTTGTGGTTGTCCATACAGGTATAGAAGTCTTCTCAGTAGTAGTACTCAGACTTAGAGTATTACTACTAGCCTGATATAGGATATAGGACTAAAGATATAGGATGAGAGGATACTCAATCACTACTAGGAAATACTTCTAATCTATTGAATTGCTATCTTTATCATTCGAAATAGTTATTTTCTTTGGAATTTTATTGTCCTTCCTTGATGTTGTCGTATCTTGCGTAATATTAATTTCTTTGTTGAATCCATCTTCAAGATGCCTCCGAAGACTCGATCGCAACGTTCTGGGGCAGTTTTGGTGAGGTCTGTTACTTTGTCACCTTAGAGAGATCCAAAAATGACTATTCTGTCTTCTTTCGCTCAGAGGATTGCTTCACCATTTTAGGTGGACATTTCAGCAATAACTTTTGGGGGTGCTCCACCACCAGTTTCGAGGACTGTTCCATCATTCACGAATGACCTTCCACCACCACCACCCATGCCAGTAGACGGGACTCAAATATTTGCTATGCTCCAGGAGATAATGGCAGCTCAGTAGAGATAGACGGACGCTCTACGTCAGGGAATCGAGAGTGTCTACCAACTAGCACTAGCTACTTTGGAGAGGGTAGAACTTGTTCAGCCACAGACTATACCATTTTATCCCGTACCGTACCAGTCGAGGCCGGGTACCATCATTGACTTCAAAAGGATGGGGTCCAAGGACTTCAAGGGCATCAAAGGGATATTGTACGGGCACGATTGGATCGAAGACATTGAGAGAGCCCTGAGGCTAGCATAGATCCCGGAGGGCTTACAGGTAGAGGCAGCGGGCAGCCAGATGTTCGATATTGCGCTGACATGGTTCCGCACAGACCCGAGGATCGCAGTGCCAGGATTGACTTGGGAAACTTTCATAGAGCTTTTCAATGAGAAGATCCTCATATATGGAGTGACGTGATACGACGCCCCCGTGTCCATGACCCAATCGCCATCATGACACATGCCACAAGATTCTTCTACGTCGGTTGCTGCGATGATGAGATCTCCCATAGCCATAAGATCCTCCTGGTCATCCTTGCCTTTGGCCTTCTCAGCTTTGAGCTTCATGCAGTTCCTCTTGATATGACCCATTTTGCCACAGTGATAGCAGCCCTCCTTGCGGTCCACATTCGCAAGATCCCGAGAACTCTTCCATATTTTCGCCTATGACTTGGGTCTTTCCTTCCTGTAGGAAGCCACCAGAGAGGACTCCTGCGACAATTCCTCGATCAGATCTCTTTCTTCCTTTTGTCTTGGATGGAGAAGTCCTACGAGCAAAGCACAGACTTTCTCTTAGATTTCTTGTAGACAAGCACACCAAATCTCCAACTTGTGCGATGCTTTGTGCCTCCACCCTCCTCCTATATTTATAGGATGAGAAATTATATTTTAGGTCAATAGAATTTTCTAAATAGAAAACCTTAAAATAAGAATCATATTCCACCTAAAATAGTCTAACACCAATTATGGACGTCCAAATATGGTCAAATTAAATATTTGATACAAATTTGAAATATATTCAAATCTTACATTTAATGTAGATTTTTAAATTATATCAAATTAAATCTTTGACCATATTTAGGTTCCAAAATTTACCAAATCCAAACTGGACCCCAACACATGTCGAGTACGTTGTTGCGAATTTCAAAAGAAGGTAGAAGACGAACACTTACTTTGTAGCCAATTTCGTTTGGAAAAAGAACTGAAGCACATAAAGCAAGTAAATATGCTCTTGTGCAATTAACAATCTGAAATATTAAATTATATTTCTAGTGAGTCAAACTATAATATCCATTTTTATCTGAAATAAAGAGTTAAATTTTATACCCAATTTTCATCCACGATCATCTGACTGTCAGATGTACGATCAAGATGCATAAAGTTACTCCTTAGCCAGCTAACGCTGATGTCTGATCTACCTTTATGTCCATGTCCGGTCGGACCCGACACACCAAGATAACGTCGAATCAAAACTTCAGTAGTTGATCGTTCTATGAAATATACATGGTCACCTGTAATATTAATTTAGATTATTATTATATTACATAAATCAAGATATCAGCTAATATATTACCTAATAAATTATCGTGCTTGTAATAGGTAACCCTAGGATGTTGGTTGCGTCTCAGAGAGAAACTGTCATTTTTTCTACTGGCAACTGAAAAGTATTGCGTTGGGGCCACCAACGCTCTGCCAAACTAAACATCAAGTCCATGTCATGTTGCAGGAACTCTATTTAATCTATATAATGGAATCTAAAAGACTCAACCAAGATCTTTTGTTGGGAGGTTAGCTCTCATTTGGTGGCGTCGACGTTGTTTTTACATGGCGCCATTGACCATGTTCCCGTAAACGTGCATCGTGCGGATAATCATATAACTAAACATATAATTTAAGCAACTAAAAAAAACTACTTTAAACAAGTAAATAAAATTAATAAGTACAAATAAATAAATAAAATTTAATTAACGAAATTTACCTCTCCAGTAAATACCAGTCGAAATACGTGATTTTTACGTTCTTAAATTTCTCTTTCGGTGGTAGGTCAACAGGGAATACGACCATCGTTCTGTTTTCTCATCCCTCTGTGCTGCTCTTCTTCTCCTTCTCTTTCCGGTTGTCTCTCCCCTCATCCTCTTCTTTCTTGTTCTGAGGGATGGCTTCTCTCACTCACTCAACCCCCCCCCCCCCCCCCCCCCCCCCCCCTCGCCCCTTTCCCTTTATAGCCATCCTGCCGACGTATCACTCAGTCAAAAACTAAAACATCAATACGTGGCAAAAGAAATGGACCAATCGCTGCTAGTCAAAGAAAATCAAAGTCTGGTACCAGCGTAGCTGGTGCTTGCTTCAAAATTTTGAAATCTGACGCCAGTAACACTAGCGCCAAGTTTTTTTTTTTTAATTGTTTGAATCCAATATACCTAGAGCCAGATCCCTTTCTTTGAAATTTCACCAAATATTTTATGTTCTGCACAAATAGAGGGAAGATTTTTACCCCATATAAAATTTTCTGCTAAGACATCAATGAACATCGTTTCCTTAATTATCCATGTTCGTTCTCCATGCCAATTCCCCTAAACAAAACTCTAATTTGTTAACTGTTATGTTATATATAAACCCTAATCCAGCTGAGCTGTAGAGTACCATGTGACTCGGTACTTTGGTAGGTCAACAATTGACATCACAACAAGTTGACCTAATTCATATTCCCCCACTACCCCCCCCCCCCCCCCCCCCCCCCCCCCGTATACTCCACTCCACTCCACTCCGCTGCACACATTCATTCATTGCCCCTTTGAAAGTGGAGGGAGCCTGCCTCCCAGCCTGACTTAGATGCCCCGAACTGAGCAACAAAACAATTTTAAAAAGAGGAAAGGCTTGTGAGAGGGTGTCAGAAAAAATTAAAAAAAAAAAAAAACAGAAACATCTTCAACCCCCCATGGGCCCCCAACCCACATCATGAACTCTAGCTATCCCACCTTTGTGTGAGCTTCAAGCTTCAAACCCCTCCTCATTAATTGCACTGCACTTTTCTGATTTTGGGGGCAGTGAGTGGCCTCCACCTCCTCCTCCCTCTCCTCTCCTCTCCTCTTCCATTGTTTTTTGTTGGGACCACACAACACAGGCTACACAGCCCTCCTCCCCTCCCTTCCCTTCCCTTCCCTTCCCTCTCCTCTTTCTTACATTTCAAGTTCTCAATCCCTCTTCTTCTTCTTCTTCTTCTTATTTCCATTGAAATGAGTGTGCTTCTTCTTCTTCTTCTTCTACTACTCTCTATTAATTAGTTAGCGAGGGTTTTGGTCTCCATATGTCGTCCACATTGAAATGTGCTGCTAGGATGGCATTCTGTAATTCTTGTTTCTTCTTGTTGTTGTTGAGATGTGCATTCCTCCTATTCTGCTGCCTTCCCCTGACCCCTCTCGCGTGCGACCCCAACGACCTCCAGGCCCTCCGCTCCTTCGCCGCTCCCCTCCTCCTCAGCAACTGGTCCTCCTCCTCCTCCTCATGCTGCAACTGGGACGGCGTTCACTGCGACAATGCCTCCTCCTCCCCTCGCGTGACCGAGCTTCTCCTCCCGAACCGCGGGCTCTCCGGCCCCATCCCCCCCAAGTCCCTCTCCTCCCTCTCCCGCCTCCGCTCCCTCGACCTCTCCCACAACTCCCTCTCCGGCCCCCTCCCGCATGATCTCTCCAACCTCACCCGCCTCGAGCTCCTCAACCTCAGCTACAATGCAATGTCGGGGGACCCCATCCCCATGCCCCCCTCCCTCCGCTCCCTCGACCTCTCCTCCAACTCCTTCAACTCCTCCTCTTTCCTCCAACTCCTCCTCGGCCCCAACCTCTCCTTCCTCAACATCAGCAACAACTCCCTCTCCGGGCCCCTCCCCGACGACGCCTTCTCCAACTGCGCCGCCTCCCTCCGCGACCTCCACCTCGGCTGGAACCGCCTCTCCGGGCCCCTCCCCACCTCCCTCTTCCGCTCCCTCTCCCTCCACCACCTCTCCCTCCCTTTCAACGCCTTCTCCGGGCCCCTCCCCGACAACCTCGCCGCCCTCTCCTCCCTCAAGACCCTCCTCCTCTCCGGGAACCGCCTCTCCGGCCCCCTCCCCGACGCCTTCCACAACCTCACCGCGCTCGGCCAGCTCCTAGCCCACTCCAATTCCTTCTCCGGCCCCCTCCCCAAATCCCTATCCCTCTGCTCCTCCCTCAGAGATCTCGATCTCAGTAACAACTCCCTCTCCGGCCCGCTAGACATCGACTTCTCCGCCCTGCCCCTGCTCGCCTCGCTCGATCTCGCCAGCAACCACCTCACCGGGCCCCTCCCCGTCTCCCTCGCCAGCTGCCGCCAGCTCAAAACCCTCAGCCTCGCCAAGAACGGCCTCTCCGGACAGATTCCTGACGAGTTTCGGAACCTCCACTCCCTCTCGTTCCTCTCCCTCTCCAACAACACCTTCCGCAACATATCCGGGGCGCTGGCGCTGCTCCGGGAGTGCAGGAATCTCACCACATTGATCCTCACCAGGAATTTCCCCGGAGAGCGGCTTCCCGAGCTCTCCGCCGGGTTCCCGAATCTCGGGATTCTCGCGCTCGGAAATTGCGGGCTCTCCGGCGAGATCCCCTTGTGGTTGACGGACTGTAGGAACCTGCAGGTTTTGGACTTGTCGTGGAACCGTTTTAACGGGACCATTCCTCCGTGGATCGGGCGATTCGAGAGCCTAATCTACCTGGACATATCGAACAATTCCCTGACCGGCGAAATCCCCAAGAGTCTGACTCGGCTGAAGAGCCTCAATCTCCAGCAGAGCTCATTGAACGGCAGCTCGATTGTTGATATGCCGCTCTACGTCAAGCGCAACCAGAGCCTTCTTGGCCTTCAGTACAACCAGGTCTCCAGCTTCCCTCCGTCTCTCTACTTGAACGACAACAGGATCAACGGCTCGATATGGCCGGAGTTTGGGCACTTGAAGGCGCTTCATGTCTTGGATTTGAGCAACAACGACATCACAGGGACGATCCCCGACACGTTTGCCATGATGGAGAACTTGGAGGTGTTGGATCTCTCTTGCAACAATCTCAACGGCTCGATCCCTCAATCCTTGAGCAGGCTTACGTTCTTGTCCAAGTTTAGCGTCGCCAATAACAGATTGGAGGGTGTGATCCCGAGCGGCGGCCAGTTCTTCAGCTTCTCGAACTCGAGCTTCGAGGGAAATCCTGGCTTGTGCAGAGCATCGGATGGGTCTTGTAATAAAACCAGTGTCATGGTTGGCGTGCTTCCTGCCATCTCATCACGAATGAGCAGTAGAATCGGAAAGAGTACCATACTCGGTATAACCATCAGTATAGGTGCGGGAATCGCAGTGCTCTTGGCCGTGCTCTTGCTCAACCTGTCGAGAAGGGAGGTAGTAGATCCGTCCAACGAAGATGAAGATGAAGAGTACGGGCTACATCGGATTTCCGACTCCGGATCGAAGTTGGTGCTCTTTTTCCAGAATGCAGACACCACCAATAAGGAGTTAACCATCGGTGACCTTCTGAAATCCACAAACAATTTCGATCAAGCCAATATAATCGGTTGCGGAGGATTCGGTCTCGTCTACAAGGCGTACCTCCCCCACGGAACCAAGGCTGCAATCAAGAGGCTGTCGGGTGACTGCGGGCAGATGGAAAGGGAATTCCGAGCCGAAGTGGAAACCCTGTCGAGGGCTCAGCACAAGAACCTTGTCTCTCTTGAAGGTTACTGCAGATATGGCAATGACCGCCTGTTGATCTATTCATATATGGAGAACGGAAGCCTGGATTATTGGCTTCACGAGAGAGCAGAAGGAGGTTCTCATCTACGCTGGGAGTCTAGGCTTAAAATAGCTCAGGGATCAGCAAGGGGATTGTTCTACTTGCACAAAGAATGCGACCCTCACATCATACATCGAGATGTTAAGTCCAGCAACATCCTTCTTGATGAGAAGTTCGAAGCCCATCTGGCCGACTTTGGCCTCGCAAGGCTTATCCGGCCCTACGACACTCATGTCACAACTGATTTGGTGGGAACTTTGGGGTACATCCCTCCGGAGTATAGCCAGACCTTGACTGCGACCCTCAAAGGCGATGTCTTCAGCTTCGGAGTAGTTCTTTTGGAGCTTCTAACGGGGAGGAGGCCGGTGGACGTGTGCAAGGGGAGAGGGTGCAGGGATTTGGTATCGTGGGTGTTTCAGATGAAGTCGGAAGGGAAGGAGGAGCAGGTTTTCGATACTATAATTTTGAGCAAGGCAAAGGAAAGGCAGTTCATGGTGGTTCTTGAGACCGCATGCAGATGTATCTGTCCTGATCCTAGGCACAGGCCATCTATCGAGCAGGTGGTTATGTGGCTTGATGGGGTTGGAGCTGATTCTTAATCAGGGTAATGTTCTTTTTCATATACTATAACTGATGCTAAAATCCGAAAACAGATGTACCAGAGAAGTGAGATTGATAATTTTGAAGACTATAGATTGTAAATAAATGTGCCTTTATCTACTGATAAATTCAGTTTTCAGTGTTCGGCTTGTGTATATTCTCTGCCTATGCTCTAGAATAGAAACTACATTTCTAATGTGTACGTACTATGTTATGTTGCACGAGTACATACATGGTACGAATAAGGACAGGATAAAGATACGAGATACGACATTTTCAAATAGGTACAGTGTAGTTGTCTATGTTGCACAAATACGGGCACGGCCACCATTTTGTCGTGTCCGTGCCACATAGGTACTATGCTGCTGTTGGAATCTTAGAGATGGTCGGTCTCTATCCCGTCCTACCTAAAATTATAGGTTTGACTTGTTATCTGTCATTTGAATTGGGAGATCTGAATTCTTACTCAAGGGTTTCTTTCTATGTTTGCATGGACACATACTAGATGGCATGATACAGACATGGGGGTGCAACGTATTTTGGAGTGTCCGGGTGATGTCCAACACTTGTCCAACATGAGAATGACACAACAAGAAGTTTTTGGAGTGTCCGTGCTTCCTAGTTTTTATTTTTCATTTCAACATGAGAATGACACATCATGGCTTGAGATTTGCGTTGCTTTCCTCCAGAGGCACATGTCATCATATCTACTACAATTTTTTCCATTTTGCAACAATTAGGTTTGTATTAATACATGTCAAGGCAGAGTCCTGAAGAAGCCTGTTAGGATCAGTGATTTCAATCTTTCCGATACCGATACATATTAGCTGTATCGTATCTGTGTTTGGCATGTTCCACTCCGATATTGACTTCCACCAACAGAAAGGTTTAGCTTTCTTTTGTATTTTCTTGTCAATTTAGCGAAGAAAAAAAAAAAATCGGACATTCTATATGAATTATTCATCATAATATTATTTTATTCGATAGCGGTTGTATTTTTATTTTATTCAATTGTGGATGTACTTTGTCTCAAAGAAATTAAATAAAAGTATCTATTATAGTTTTGTGGGTGAACAAAACATCAATGTGGAAAATTATTCCATTCAAGGCTAAAAAAGCAACAATAGACAACAAATAAAAATTATGCAAAAATGTATCAAATAATTTTTTTGTTTCTAATATTTTTTATCCTATGCTTTATGTTTATTATACGGCCATTCCTTATTTTGAAAATAATTACACGGTCCTCTCATATGCTTTATATTTAAGGATAGTTAGTGTAATAACCATTTACATAAAACATAAAATATAGGAGATGTCCGTGTAATAAACATAAAACATATGGAAGGTTAGTATAATTATTTTTAAAATAAGAAATGTCCGTGTAATAAACATAAAACATATGGGAGGTTATTGTAAATAATTCTAATTTTTATTAAAGCTAACAAACAAAAATAGACAATATATTTGGCTTTCCAAAATATCTGAAACTTAACTGCAGATACTGATATCATAAGAAGGGTAGTCCAAAACTGATTGTGATAATGTGTACCTTGCTTGAAAGACGTTAGGTATTTCAAATATGCAATTGGACAATTTGAAGACTAGGATGAAGTCATGATCCATCTCTAAACTCCTTAGAAATCTAGAATTGCCAAACATCTCGAACTTATGTTGCTAAGGTGGAAGGCATTTTCTGTGGCTAAATGGGCTCGATCCCAAGGGAGAGTGTTATTTTTTCACAATTTATTTTCCAAGTTAAATAGGCCCATGTGAGTTCCTGCGGGGGTATTTATTTCCAAAGTTAGGTAGTCGCATGTGGATTCCTGGGTGGGTGGGGTGTGTGTTATTCAATTTTTATTTTGCTAGAATTACCTATATGTCACTTTTGTACACATAGCCTTTGGGCTTTTAGATCTCTCACTCATTATGATTCAAATTAGGCCCTATATGTATCAATTAGGCTCATGCAAATCTATTGAAACCATAGTTTGCAGTATCGGCCGGACACGTTTTCGATATGGTTGATATCGATACGGTTTGGCATGTTCCGATCCGATATCGAACGATACCGACGTTGGAGATTTCTTTTCCAGTCAATCGGCAAGAAAATGATCAATCAACAAGGGTATAGAAGTATAGTAAAATATAAAAACATATAAAATAAGAAAACTTAACTATTGCAGGTAAACCAATCGGTAAGGGTAACTACTATTTCATTCAATTTCAGAACTATTAAGAAACAACACCTAAAATACTTAAAATTATAAATAAAAAAATGTATAAAAAAATTCTAAAATATTAATAATTATTTGCTTTTCGATACAAAAAAATTCGATATATGATCCGAAACCACGCTAATGCTTATACCGCCGATCCCGATACTCATAGGAAGGGCCCGATACCGATTTCAGTATGGATACTGCAAACCGGGGTCCGATACCAATTCCGGTATTGCAAACCTTGATTGAAACACAAATTTGAGAACATTTCTGGTTTTCTTGCTTTGAAACTTGAAAGAGTTATCTAACTGTTTTGAGTCTTCTTTTAATTTGAATTGGCAGGAGCTACACTATAGCTTAATTACATGCAGTACAATTCTGTAGGAGCTAGAGGCAAACTCCAGACATGTTAGACATCACAAGATCTGATCAACTCTTTACTGAGACCAAACACAACAAATCCATCTCCTGATGTTCATTTCCGGTTGTTTGTTGTTGTTGTTGTTGTTGTTGCTGTAGCAATACACAGCCAGCACTACAAAAAGTGTTTCATTAAAATTGATGGAACTCAAATTCATCGACTGTGCACGACGAATTCGATCTGTATCCGTCGAATTTTATCAGATATTTTTCAAGATTTTGCAATTACTCTCTGTGCGCTCTTCGGATCGTGGCGGGACCTGTGCGATTGTATGCGCAACAACGAACTTACCGTCCGGCGTTCTGAAATGAAATTGTTGACCAACTTTCACTGTATATCATCAAAGGGTATAAAAAAAAGTAAGGGAAAATTCGGGTCACGCGGACGCGCAACAGATATTAATGTCTGAATACAATTTGTAGTCTATAGCCCATGCATGTGCACCATTTAAATGCATGGTCGATACATTTTAAAACCTCTATGAACAAAAAAAAATAAGAAGAAGAAGAAGAAGAAGCAGCAGCAGCAGCAGCAGCAGCAGCAGCAAATTTCTTTCTTTCCATATATAATTAAGCATAAAAGAAAAAGAAAATCTTTATTTGATTAGGGCGCGAATTGAGCGACTACGGCGCCGAGCAGGCTACGGTGATGTCCTCGGTGTCGGGAGCAAGCCCCTCGTCGGGGGCGGCCTCGAAGGAGAAAGGCTTCTGCTTGGGGTAGACAGCTCCATAGGTGCCGATGGTTCCGGCATCGGGATCATTCTCGAAGTCGTCGTCGTCGCCATCGGAAGCAACCTCCTTCAATTGACCCGGCGTGAGGGGGGCGTAGGGGGTGCAGGGGGGAGGAGGCGACTCGTGCTCCTTTTTGGCGTTGGCAAAGACCACCGCAACGACGACGACGAGGAGGAGGAGGGCTAGAGAGGGGACAAGTCTTGCCATTTCTAAACGGTGACTGCAGCGTTTCTGGAGAGGTTGAGTGAGAGTTACGGGATTGGGAGGAGAGGAACTTATAGTGGGGGGGGGGGGGGGGGGGGAAGAAAAGAAGAGAAGATTTGGCAGTTAAAACGGTTAGCTATTTTTGTTTTGTTCGCTTTAGTTGGCGCCACATGGCTTTTGAATTGTTCTTCTAACCTCGAGTTCTTGGCTAGCAATAGTCTCCTTTCCCTCAATCCCTCAATATATTAACACCTAGGTATCAAGAATGGACAAAAAAAATAACTGAATCGATTTCTAAAATCAAAAAAATGAAACTCCTAATTAAAAACTAGCTTATCTTGATGAAGCATATGACCGACGGGTCTGTTTGACAGTTGTTGGAATGCCGATTATGATTGTTTTTAGAGCACTGGTTATGAAGGATTCGATTTTCGGTAGTTTTATGTATCGATTTTTAAATCAGTCCAACCCACGTTTGGTAATTCAATAACTAACGGTTCTAGTTTTTACAAAAATAAATTATCCGTTTGTTCATATATATTAACGAAAAAAAATTCAAAGTTTCATTTTTTATGCCAAAGCCTGCTTAATACAAGATTCTTAAAGATATCTTTATGGGATGTATATCAAATAGTGTTCGATATCCACAATAATCAAATATGATTTGCTAAGGCGACATGAAGAGGAAGTTTTAATTATATATTTTTGGTAAAAATATAAATAGAATAAAAAAAAATCAAAATCTACCAATTTAGAATGTTTATAAAGATATCTAAAATTATACTACACCGATTTTGAAAAAAAATTTAGCCGACTAAAACCAGTACCTTAGAAATTTTACCAGGCAATTATTTTTACACACTTCATAAACACCGTTGCCATTTAGAGAGAGAATGTTTAACAAAAAGTATGTACCTTTCTAACCATGACCTGTAATACTTTCTAACCATGACCTGTAATTTGGAGGATTTAGATATGTTAATTAAATAAGGATAAAATTGTTCCAAAAAAAAAGGGCAAATACCAAGTGTTATTTACATTTCACATACACTTGATATGATGTTTATGTTGGAGTGGGTGAAATTTTTAACCTATGTGAAAAATATTTCGAAATTGGATTGAATATTTCTACATATAATAGAAATACTTTAATAGATTTAGATTGGATATTCCTACATACAATAGGAATATGTAAATGAATTTAGATTTGGATTGGGTATGGTATTCTTACATACAATAGGAATATATCAATGGATTTAAATTTGGATTGGGTATTCCTACATATAATAGAAATATATCAATGGATTTGAATTTGGATTGGACATTCCTATATATAATAGGACTATATCAATGGATTTAATAGGAATACTAGTTGTGGGTTTGAGGTTATATATATTAGGTCTCCTAGTCCTAAAATATATCTCAAAAATATTGCAAAATGAGGCAAGAGTACTTTTACAACATTGGAAGGAGAGGAAGAGATTGAAAGCTATTTCGAAGTGGAGATCGGATTCGGGTAATTCTTTTCTCGTCATCTATGTTATTCGTTTGTAAGGAGTCAGTGTATTTCTTATTCTATTAGTGGAGACTTTTTAAGATTGGACTCCGATCGTCCCGTAGTTTTTCTCGCAAGGATTTTCCACGTCAAAAATTTCTGTCTGCGATTTGTGTTTGTCATTTTTGGTTTTGTTCATTGTTATTGCTTGGTTCTCTCACAGCTTCTTGATTTGGGGAAATGGTTTTCGTGTTTGCGTTCCCATCAGTTTATACATTCGATGGCTCCATTTCTTGGCTGATGATAAAGGCACTACAAAATACACTCCGGCTGGTCCAATTTTTTTTCCTAAATTTTTCACTTAAAATTTTACTCCAGGCAAGTCCAAAATTTTATTTAGGACTATCAAAATTTTGACAGTCCTAATAATATATACAATTCAATGGACTGTCTTTGACATCCACAATAACCAAATATGATTTTGCTAAGGCGACATGAAGAGGAAGTTTTAATTATATATTTTTGGTGAAAATATAAATAGAATAAAAAAAATCAAAATCTACCAATTTAGAATGTTTATAAAGATATCTAAAATTATACTATACCGATTTTGAAAAAAAAATTGACTCGACTAAAACCAGTACCTTAGAAATTTTACCAAGCAATTATTTTTCGGTTTTTTCATTTAAAGTAATAAAAAATTAAATATTTATACAAAACGGAAAAAGTTTTCGGTAATTGCGGAGGGGGGGACCACTCGCCAACTCAGTTGGCGAGGTGCTGAGTTGGCGAGTATCTCGCCAATTGAGTTGGCGGGGCGCACTCCTCGAGGGGCCGCTCGCCAACTCAGTTGGCGGGCCGTGCAACGTTGGCAATTTAGCCGTTAGCCAACGGCTATATTCACTTCCTATAACCCCCCCCCAAACACTTCTCACACCACATTCTCCTCCTACCCCAAACACTCCTCACACACACCACATTCTCCTCCTATTTTCACAACTTTCTGGCGATGGCTACCCACAATGACGGTCGTATTCCGGGCGGACCGACTACCGCGCTTATTATTAAGCAACGTGAAGACCACATTTCAAGTCAGATATTTACTGGCGAGGTAAATTTTGAAATTACAAGTTGCCAACTTTATTAATGTATATATTTTTTGTAATGCCTATGTTTACTTTATTAATGCATATATTTTTTATAGTTATACGACCATGATCATGCTTTACGAACCCGGATCCACGTACATTGGCGGGCCGAAAGGAATTATCGTACGTGGGAGCTAAATTCGGTTCAAAAAGCTTTGGTGGAATCCTTTGGATTCCACTATATAGATCGTGTTAGATATTTAATTCACGATCTCCATTTAGTTGTAAGCCTTGCGGAGCGTTGGTGGCCAGAACGCAACACTTTCCAACTCCCATTCGGCGAGATGACGATCACCCTTTTTGATGTGGCGAATATACTAGGGTTACCTATTAAAGGTAACGCTATATATTTTGATCCGCACTTAAAGGGATCTGATCTGATCCGGAGTTATCTCGGTGTTAGCCCTCCTTCTGGTCTAAAAGATGGCAATTATATAAAATTTTCATGGCTCCGTGGCAACTTTATAGACCTACATCAAACTATTGATGGTGTGGTTGATGTAGATGAAAATCGGGTATGTATTTTAATTAGTAAATTTATTTATTACTTAATTTAGTGGTGCAATTTAATAAACACTTAATAAATCCAGGTCATTCGTTGCACTAGAGCGTATCTGCTCTGTTTATGTGGTGCCATTCTATTTTCCGATGCATCGGAAAATATGGTAAATGTGCAGCTTTTACCATTCTTGGATGATCTGACCAAACCTACCGAGCATGCGTGGGGAGCTGCTACTCTTGCATTTTTGTACGTCAATCTGACAGAATTTGTCAGATCCAATCGCAAGAGTATTTGTGGATGTATTTCACTGATACAGGTATGAATGAAAGACCTTAAAAAGTTAGAGTAATTTTATACGCAAATATGGTAAATTATGTTTGTACTAATGTCATATTTTTGTTTTATAGTTCTGGTCCTACGAGCACTTTTATATTGGTAGGCCTGTTACCAGCATTCTCAGTGATGTTGGAGTATTTCCAATTGCTATGCGCTGGCCTACAGACGTAGTGGATTATCAACACTACCAATACATGATTGTATCACTATATCGTAGCCAATTTGATACATTGCGGTATAATGAGGTAATTTTAAAATATGCAATAAATATCTTTAAATTATTTAAGTTTTGATCGTAGATAAACATCACATCTAATCTCTTAAAATATCTTTAAATAGGTAAACTGGTTACCGTACACATGTGAACCTGATGCTCCAGAAATCAAGATGACATCCTATGCGTTTAGTTTACACAGATGTCATATTATATATGATCGGTTCACCATGTACCATCCGGCAGACCGTGTTCTTCGGCAATTTGGAATGGCCCCAATAATTCTCGATGATCCACCGACAGTCGATTATCAGACATCAAATGCATTACAACGAATCATTGGTCTCGTTGCTGACTGAAATAATCGGTTCGAGAATTATAGTGTGAGGGACATGTCTCCTAGACTAAATTCTGCTGCGGAATGTAAGTTATAAGTTACTCATTATTCGTATTGATTTAGTGTAAATAGTTTGCTAAAATTTTGTTTACATTTTGCAGACATAGGTAGCCTGGACTACAGACAATGGTAGGGATGCCCTCTTATGAGCAACCGAGTATACCACTATGAGGAGCCCAGGTTCAAGACTAGATCCCTAGACGATTCTACTATGCGTGCTTTTATTGATGGAATGAATGATTTGGTATGACTTCATTATACTTTAACTTCATTATACTTTAAAAAATACATATACATAGATATGATAAATATTTTAATTTACATGTTTCAAATTTCAGAGTGGGGTATACCAGCAACATTTACAACAACCACATATGGAGGAACATGTGACTCGTCGTCTTATGGAGGAGCTTGTTACTCGTGTTCGGCATCTGGGTATTGGACCGGAACCGAAAATGCCTCCGGTACAATCCCGTCTTCTACCGGACTATCCGACCGGCTTAGTACGACAGAGACACTCTCGACGTCGTCGGCGGGATACTGCTGGAGCGGGCCCGAGTTACCAGTATGCTGGAGCGGGCCCGAGTTACCAGTATGCTGGAGCCTACCCGACTTACGAGACTCCTGGAGCGGGACCGAGTTACGAGACTGCTGGAGATGAAAGCTACCAGATATTCACACAATTTTTTTCCACTCCATCAGCACCGCTGCCTACCCAAACTCAACAAGACGAGGACGAGGAATAGTAGATAATTTTTAACATTGTATGATTGTAATTTATTTATGATTTGTAATGGATTTTTATTACAATATTTGGGTATTGAACAATTATATTTTACTCTCTCGGTTGACTAGTACATCTTCTTCGGTTGTGTCCCATAGCACCACAATTACTGCATCGTAGATCTCTTGTCGATGATTCTCGGGGTTTGATGCGGTTCTTCTTTGGTCTTCCGGCTTTGCTTCTGACATCTGGCACCCCAATTTGTCCTCTTACCAAAGGACCTTGGATCTCGTAGGGAACTGGAATTGGCTCCATTTTTGGCGCGTATACACTTCTCAAGGTATCCGTCGAAAATACTGCAGGATAAAAACTATCAATACTAATATTGCAATATCTACAAACAAAACATGCATGTATACATGGTATATAAGTATGGTACCATCTTAAACATGTACAAGATCTGTCAGTTATATGAACAATATAGGTTCTACTTGTTGCCCGGTCTATTATTTCAAACTTATAACTATCAATAGCTAATATTTCTAGGTGGTTCTTCTCTTTGATAATAGAAGCCATATTTTTTAACATCTTCGGACAATAATCTGTGTCTATATTTTCAGCAAACTTTCTACGATTGTCATGAAGTGTAATAATCTTGGCTCTAATACCATCGAGAAGCATTGTTATTGGCTTATCTCGTAATTTCTTAATCCAGCTATTGAAACATTCAGCAAGATTAGAAGTATTAATATCTAATCTAGGACAAGTAGCATACGCTGTTATCCAATGTTCAAATCGACGACTTTCATCGTTTATACCAATAAGCCAATCGTACAACACTATATTCTCGGCTTTAATTATATCAAACACACTCTCTGCATCCGTTTTATTATATGATCTAGCCAGCGAGTCTAACAAGCGTTGAAA
Organism: Iris macrosiphon; assembly: GCA_036927795.1. Lineage (NCBI taxonomy): Eukaryota > Viridiplantae > Streptophyta > Magnoliopsida > Asparagales > Iridaceae > Iris > Iris macrosiphon. The sequence goes on from JAYESA010000005.1 coordinate 64,008,030, forward strand.
TACTGGTTCTTTTGTAACTTTTTTCATGTTTTGTTTAAAATGTTGAATACAAAAAAAATGAGCAGATGCAGAAAAAATAGCACGAACAGCATTTATTAAACCCTTTTGCTTGTCAGATATAAATGAAATTGTACTCCAATCATTAAAACAACTTTCAAAAGATATTTTAAGAGAATTTAAAAACCAAGACCAAGAATCACTATTCTCACCTTCAGCAACAGCATAAGCTATAGGATATAATTGATAGTTAGGATCGTGAGCACAAGCAATAAATAAGATACCTTGATATTTAGACGAAAGAAATGTAGCATCAGTACTAATAATTGGTAAACATCCACTTAAAAATCAATCAATACATGACTTAAAACAAATAAAAATTCGTTGGAAGCTATTGTTTTCGGTAGTTTTAATAAAACATGTACTACCTGGATTTGTCTCCATAATTCTATAACAATACTCCTCAAGACTAGCGTATGCCTCATCATAACTACCATTAATTTCAGCTAGTGCTGTCTCTCGAGCTCTCCATGCTTTGGAATAACTAACATGTATACGGTGCTCCCTATATATATCTTTAACAATTTGTGATGGACTGTATGACTGGTTATCTCTAATAACGTCAATTATCATGGTCTTAATCCACGAAGCGGTAGCTAGTCGATGACGTCCTGTACTAAGTCTTCCTAAACAAGAATGACGATTTTCTAATGTACTAACTTTAACTATATCTCCATTTCCAATAGATTTGACATATACTCTCCAATTACAATTCGGTTGATCACAACTATAAATAATTCCACGAGCATTATTCATAAGACTAGCTGAACAACTAAAATTATATTTAATTGCTAAATTACTTATAAAGCTTCTAAAGTGAGAACGACTAGAAAATGATTGTCCCTTAAATAATTCATCAGTGATAGCTTTTACAACATCATCATCTACCGTATAATCTACATTTTCAACTAAATCATCACTATTTTCATCGTCGTTGTCACTATCATCATCATGGTTAGATTCATCTGATGATGAATGACCTTCTTGGATAAATGAAACTATTTGTTGAGAAGAACTAGCACTCGAACTAACATGCTGATATTTAGAAAAATATTCATTATTTCTACTATCTAAGGTTGCTGCTACTTTAATAACAAATATTTTTATATATCGTGATTGTGAATTAATCTCAAGAATATAATTCCATGCATCTTCACTATCTATCAAAAAATAATTAGAACAGAAAATAGACTTCAGAATAAAATCATAATTAATAGAACAACGTTCAATAATATGATTACGTATATTTTCAAAACTAATATTCGGGTAAGTTAAAAAAATTATACTTTCTCCTCCTTCGTAATTTAACCCATTTACTTTACCGCCGTGCGAGCATACAATTCTTACGCTACGATCCATGACGGTTGAGAACTTTTGCTACAGAAAACAGGAGGAGGAAGCTGTAAAAATAGGAGGAGAAAGCTGCAAAAATATGAGGAGGAGGAGGAGGAGAATATGTTGTGTGAGGAGTGTTTGGGGGGGTGGGGGTGTTTATAGGGGTTGGAGGGAGCCGTTGTATGGAGCCGTTGCCCAACGGCTGGATAGCCAACGGTGCATGGCCCGCCAACTGAGTTGGCGAGCGGCCTCTCGAGGAGAGCGCCCCGCCAACTCAGTTGGCGAGATGCTCGCCAACTCAGCACCTCGCCAACTGAGTTGGCGAGTGGTCCCCCCCTCCGCAAATATCCAAAACTTTTTCTGTTTTGTATAAATATTTAATTTTTTTTATTACTTTAAATGAAAAAAATCGATTATTTTTTACACACTTCATAAACACCGTTGCCATTTAGAGAGAGAATGTTTAACAAAAAGTATGTACCTTTCTAGCCATGACTTGTAATTTGGAGGATTCAGATATGTTAATTAAATAAGGATAAAATTGTTCCAAAAAAAAAAGGGCAGATACCAAGTGTTATTTACATTTCACATACACTTGATATGATGTTTATGTTGGAGTGGGTGAAATTTTTAACCTATGTAAAAAATATTTCGAAATTGGATTGAATATTTCTACATATAATAGAAATACTTTAATAGATTTAGATTGGATATTCCTACATACAATAGGAATATGTAAATGAATTTAGATTTGGATTGGGTATGGTATTCTTACATACAATAGGAATATATCAATGGATTTAGATTTGGATTGGGTATTCCTACGTATAATAGAAATATATCAATGGATTTGAATTTGGATTGGACATTCCTATATATAATAGGACTATATCAATGGCTTTAATAGGAATACTAGTTGTGTGTTTGAGGTTATATATATATTAGGTCTCCTAGTCCTAAAATATATCTCAAAAATATTGCAAAATGAGGCAAGAGTACTTTTAACAACATTGGAAGGAGAGGAAGAGATTGAAAGCTATTTCGAAGTGGAGATCGGATTCGGGTAATTCTTTTCTCGTCATCTATGTTATTCGTTTGTAAGGAGTCAGTGTATTTCTTATTCTATTAGTGGAGACTTTTTAAGATTGGACTCCAATCGTCCCGTAGTTTTTCTCGCAAGGATTTTCCACGTCAAAAATTTCTGTCTGCGATTTGTGTTTGTCATTTTTGGTTTTGTTCATTGTTATTGCTTGGTTCTCTCACAGCTTCTTGATTTGGGGAAATGGTTTTCGTGTTTGCGTTCCCATCAATTTATACATTCGATGGCTCCATTTCTTGGCTGATGATAAAGGCACTACAAAATACACTCAGGCTGGTCCAATTTTTTTTCCTAAATTTTTCACTTAAAATTTTACTCCAGGCAAGTCCAAAATTTTATTTAGGACTATCAAAATTTTGACAGTCCTAATAATATATACAATTCAATGGACTGTCTTTGACGGTCCAACCTATTAAAAAGACTGTCAAAATTCAAAATTTTAACAATCCTAGATAAATTTTTGGACTAGCCCTGAATAAATTTTTAAATGAAAAATTTAGAAAAAAAAATTAGGACAGTCCGAGTCATCTTTGCAGGACCTTTATCAAGAACCCATTTCTTTGGTTGGAAGCAAATTTCAAAGTCAGTCCCACATGAGACCTATATATTGATTCAAACTTCGATCATGGTTTGCAGATGAACGTACTTCCTCTCAATTTTGATATGCAACTCCGTGCATAAATAATTGCTTTTATCAAATCTATACATTTTAAAACATCTAGAAATAAAAAATATATATATATATGTGGTTTCAATAATCAATACAAAATTCCCCCTCTTCCACATCCATCTCATCTAAATCATCTTTAATAATTAAACCCAGCTGCTCCAATGTGTATAATGGCTGCAAACAGCCTAGATTCTCGAGCTCTTTCAGTATCCGTCTGTTCTCATCAATATCAGCTGTTCTTTCCATCTGAAAATATCGAACAACAAACATGATATATATATATATATATATATATATATATATATATATATATATTTCAAACTTGAAAATTAACAATATCTAGAAGAAACAAAAGCAGAGCTCGAACAACACCTTTTCCAATATCATACGAGCAGCAACCCTTTCCTTTTCCCGCTGATTTTTCATCTCAATTTCTGACTTCCTCTGTGCAGCAGCTTTAACTTCTTCAATCCTCGCCATTTCTGCCCAATGAAGATTTATTAAAAAAAATATTGGTACTGGTGATCAAAGCAGTGATACAGTTCAATATTGTAATCGTTAACATCTTTAGTCTGATTGTGAAGTCCACAGGCTGTAGATAATAGTCAAATAGAACTTCCGCGGCTAAAAATAAAACCATCAAAAAACACATTTCCCTACAAAGGTCAACTTTGTTAAGATCAGTTTGTCACATAAAATCCAATGAAAAGACCAGACACAAAAGACCCACGTTTACCGTGGACCGAGTATTGGAAAAACCAGGAATATAAAAAATCATAATGATTGAAATAAGTGTTATTTCCTGTATAGGTTTGGTGCCAGGAAACCTGTACAGTAAATGATCAAGGATTTATGCTAAAAGGATCGGATTCAGAGTCCACTGTTAAGCTACAGGCAGGAAAGTTCCTTTGCAAAGACACAATATCACACAAATGAAAACTAGCTGGTAGTGACAAAGACTGTAGACCTAACAATAACAAGGCCTTTATCTCAAATTTTTGGGTCGGCTGTTTGAATTCTTTTCCATTCAGTTGTGTTAAGGAAAAGGGTTATGTCGTTGGTAACACTGACAAAAACAATAAGCCTTATGGCTCCTTACCGGAGTATCTATTGGTTTTGATCAATCTTCAAAAAGATTGGATACCTCTCAATAGTTTCTTTAATTTGAGATATGTGCATAAAAGTCTTGCCACTAGACATAATTCTCAAGTGAACCATATCCTGGTGCTGTGTATATATCAACACATAACATTCCTTTTCACATACATAGCATCCATTATGCTTGCCACATCTTACCAAGTGCATAATTACCATAGTGCAAAAGTTGCATGCTGCGTTCACATCAATATATTCCTTAACAATTTAAAATTTTATGACCACCTGCGTCTTAAAGAAATTTACAACCCATACCTCAATTTTAAAGCAACAAGGCACTAGGATGATAGTGCATGTACTCAAACATATTGTACCAATGCCATCATGCTTACCTTCTTGTTGCTTCTTTTCCAGTTTCTCCTTTTCTCGCTGCATCCTTATTGGGTCACCTTTTTCACCCTGAGCAAGGAGACATCCAGAGATCAATGCAAAGATGTTAGAACAACTGCCAAATTGCTCCATAGGCACTTAATCTCAATCAGAGATATCAAATGGCAAAGACCATCTTCTTTTTTCTTTTTAAGAAAAATGTAAAAAAGAACAACAAACTAGAAGAAATACATGATCGAGAAGTCTTCTCTGTTGTGCCTTCAAAATGGTATCAGAAAAACGCCTCTTCAGCATGGCAGCACGAAGAGCTCTGGCAGGCGAAAGTTCCAGAGGAGGAGGATCATCTTCGTCTATATTAAAATGAAGAGTACATAAGCTACAAAGACGTACAAACATCAAGAGAGAAGAAGACATTCTAATATAGTCAACAACCTCAAAAACCAACCTGAGTGATGAAATGCAAACGAATGGAAAATATGAAGGCCAAATAGACGAACCTTTTCTAGGTGAGGCAGCTAGGCTAGAATGATGAGTAGGATGGGTATTTCCTCTGTCAAAAATTGCAGGCCCTGCACATAACATGACAACCTTAAGTAAAATAGCAAAAAAGATAATTCTACAAATGTTATGGTTAAACATCTTTCTCACCACCTGACTTAGGACTCGAATAGCCACTCTGCTCCGAGACGGTCTTCTTACAACCCTACCGATCAAGCCCAGGGATTTCACTAGATTGAATAATTTTTGAAACAAAATATTCAAGAAACATATTTGTGGTCAGCATACCACGTTGGTTGTATTAGAATGGCTCACGAGATTCTCTTGACCACAAGATCTTTCAGGATCAAGATCTGCATTCAAATACAAAACATAAGTCTCTATAGACGTGTGCGGACATGCATAAAAACACAAGCATCGCCGTCAATAGGTTATTCAAATTAACCTATCAAGGAAATTGTAGAGAAAATAAACTGACCACCAGCCGGAGCTTGTGTAAAATCATTGTGCTGGCAATTGTGATTTTCAGTAGTACCATGTAGATTATTGCTTTTACTGGTTTTCTCACTAACACTGCCAGATACGAGCCTAGCCCGACCACTACCTACAATGCATGATCTCTGTTAGCTACTACATGGGGCACACATCAGATACTTTCAAGAGATTATGATAGTCATGCCTTTGTGAGCATCCTTTGTAGAGCTTTCTGAGTGATTTTTCATTACACCTGCAGACTGTATGTAGATGATATTCAGTTTCCATATAGGCAAACCAACAGGAGTAGCAGGATCATTAACAGAGTGAAAGCAATTTAACAAATTCAAAAACTTGAATTTTTGTGGCTTACCTTATAAGTAATTAAGCATTCTTTTCTCCACTTCGACTCCAATACCTTCCAACTTGAATCAAATATCTTACTTAACTCCTTGGCATATCCATGGGCAAAATTGTCAGGGGGATTATATCTCATGGCATTGGAGAATGTCAGTCTCACATCAGCAGCAAACATACAAGTGGTTGAGTAATGCTGATTTTCGATCTTTCTTTTTATTGTTCCCAAGTCCATAGGTTTCGTGATGATTGAGAAATAGTCAGGTATTCCCAATTTTACTGGATCGACTGGTTCGTTGAACACCCAGCCAAAAGTATGATTCATCAGTTTTATCAAAACTGTGGCACATTGTCTTTTTCTACTAAGAGTCATTCTCGCATCACCGCTGTTTGGATGTTCATCCACTTCAGGTGACTTCCTCTTCCTCCCCACTGAAAGCTTCTCTCTGTCGGTTGAATAGTTCTCTCCAAATATCATGCAATCTTCCTTGATACAAGGAGATTCCTTAGACAATCCTCTCGCAGACTGACCACTAGATTTGGTTGTCGATCTCACATGGACAAACTCTGGCCTCAACTTCTTCAATATGAACTTTTGTCCAGCAGACATGATATTTGGATGTTCATCCACTTCAGGTGACTTCCTCTTCCTCCCCACTGAAAGCTTCTCTCTGTTGGTTGAACAGTTCTCTCCAGATATCATGCAATCTTCCTTGATACAAGGAGATTCCTTAGACAATCCTCTCGCAGACTGACCACTAGATTTGGTTGTCGATCTCACGTGGACAAGCTCTGGCCTCAACTTCTTCAATATGAACTTGTGTCCAGCAGACATGGCTAACTTAGTTGACTGCTCAAGGTATTGAGGTGCACTTTGAAGATTTATCAGTTCACACATGATTGTAAACTTCTCTAGGTTGCAACAAATCTTGGCAGGTCTTGGTCACACAACGTAGACAAGAAATCCAAGAATAGACAACTCGAATAGCATAACAAGCCGAAACAACAAACCTGAAATGCATTATATCTGGTAAGAGCCACTCATAGGAATATGAAATCAACTATATATCTGCTGACACATCTAAACAAAAGATCCAATGAAACATCTCCACAAGCAAAATATACAATAGCCTGCAACATAATTTATACTATCATATAAGCAAAAGAATACCTGATAACAATGCAGCAACTAGACAGCTGAATTATTATGCTGCAACACAATCGATCATCTATAGCTTCGAACACTATATTTCTATGTTGAGACCTTGGCTTATTAATTATGTCCCATTAGAGTTTTCAATACTTCATCGGAACTCAATATCTTTGATAACTACCAAAATTAACTTATTAAATCTATATATGACATCACAATTTCATCTCATGGAAAATTATGTATATTTTGCAAGTCGAAGACATATGGAAATAATATAACTTATATTCTAATATATTCTATAGAAGCATACTGTATATAAAATATTTAGTATTATAGTTTCTTTCTAGTTTATACACATATTATTTTGATGGTATTTGGATATTGGAAATGATTTTAGTTAAAAAAATTCCAGGATGGTAGGATTATGAACCTTTTAAGAATTTAGCATAAAAATACTATTGAAAATGGATTACTCGTACCTCACATCAAGTTGAGGTCAGTTTTTCTTTTCTAATCAGGAATACATCAAACTACTAAATTGATAAGTTAATATTAAAACATTAACTATAGTTAGTAGAAGAAAAGGTTCCTATAGAACCTTCGAGTTTTGTAAAGGAAGATATAGCAGAGAGACCCACAAAAAAAGATATGTACAGTAAAACTCTTTTATGAAATAAGAATCAACAAATTTTACATACTGATTTGATGCCACTTGAGATTGCTTGATTTTGCTTCACTAGTCAATCACAGTGCTACAGTGTATAAAAACCCCACCCTCTAGTTGCAATATGTTCCCAGACAGCAACAAGAGGCACCAAAACCTGAAATACATTATCTGGTAAGAGCCACTCATAAGAATTATGCAACCGTCTATATATCCACTGACACACCTGGAAAAAAAAATTCAATGAAACCCCTTTTATCTGCCATATATTTTTTTTACATTTTAAATGTCTCTGTGTCAGGCCTCCCACTGTGTGTTCCAAGGACACAAATATGAGATAACACAAGTTTCGGACATGACTATACTGAGACATTACCTATTTTGGTGCATCCTAGTGTAGTACGTCTGACACGAAACGACACCAATTCTTGAACTGTCCATACATCCTAGCTCCCACTAATGTAGGTTCCAGGAAGGGTCAGATGTACGCAGACTTCCAATTCCAATATATGGAGGCTGTTTCCAACTAGATATAATCATATTCCCCATTATATATTCATATACATATATGGAATCGGGATAAAATCATAAGAGCATACCAACTATATAGGCAAAAACATCACAGATTCTCCAAAACCTCGTCTTCCCGGTGATGGAAATCAGACTCGACCAAGACGCAGCACGAGACAGAGACTAACCCGAGTTTTGGACTAGTCAGCTTGCAAAATCTACAAAAATAGTTTGGTTGAGGAGTTGAGATATATTTGTTACGAAGAAATCTTCTTCTAACTACTTTACTTTACCAACTTTGGATAGGGATTTTATCTCCCATTAGATTAGGTGCTTATCTTTGTTCTTATTTGTTATTATGAGGTTAGTTTTGATAGGAAGCTTATCCTCCTTAGGATTATTTTTTTATCCTTTGAATTATTTTTTGTTATTGTATGGTTGAGTTGTATAGCTACAAAAGGAGAAAAAGAAATGTAAAAGAAATACAGAATGAATGAGAATAAAATTCACTTTTAAAGCCAGTTGAGTGGATTTTCTTCTCCCCTATTCTACCAAACTTTTGTTGATGCCTTTGACGAAGGATCTGTTGCCTTGCTTGGACAACTGTTCGAGCAATCTCATTTAATTGACGACGTTTCGAAACCAAGCAATCGACGAAGACGTACCGATGTCGAATTCCTTTGAAAGCCAAAGTCAAATATGGATCAAGTATGTCGTTCTTGTGTGCACGCATGCAATCTTCTGCCTTGACGACAAATTGTGCACCATAACCTGAGGAATCTAAGCACGTGTTGAAAGCCTCTTCCTCGTAGTCAAAGTTTGCACCTTTCTTGAAGGCTTGTGGCTGAATCGGGCTCTTCCTCGTGCAAGTTAATTTCAAAGCCAATAGCAATAACTACGTCTCCTTCCACCATTTTTTGTATAGTCAATATAAAGAACTTGATCACTAGTTAAATCTCCTGCAAACCCAAATTAAAAAATTGGATTAGTTGAACTTAAGTTCCCGACTTGCGGCTGAATCGTGCTCTTCCGAGTAAGTCGTGTAAGCTAATTTCAAAGCCAATAACAACAACTAGGTCTCCTTCCACCATTTCTTGTTTAACCAATACAAAGAACTTGATCAGTAGTTAAATCTCCTATAAACTCTGATTATAAAATTAGATTAGTTGAACTTAAGTCCATGTTCTGCGTCTGATTTGGTATCAGAGCCTAGGTTTAGGCTTGTTTATGCATTTACGTGACGGAAGAATTTTACGTTCAAACATCAGAGAGTGATTTGTTCAATGATAAATGACTCTAGAAAGGAAATAATAGTTGAATTAAATCCTAGGTTCAAGGCACTTGATAGTAGGATAAAGACTTCGAACTAAGATCAACCAAAATAGAAGCGCTATATGCCCTTAAACAACCCCAACAAATAGTCATACAAGATCAATCACATTCGAAAATGGATACAAACGTCACTAGACCAAATGCACTTGTAGCACAACATGTTAGGGATGGTCCTAGAAATGTCTTACACCCCACCGAAAGGCATAACCCTACTCATTCCGACGAGGAACATCGCCCAAGAGACCAAACATATAGATTTCGTGGTGACAACATCACTAAGAAAGTAAAGGTAGATATTACATCCTTCAACGGTCTTCATGACCCTAAGGCCTTTAGCAATTGATTGTCTAGTCTAACATGGACGATTAGTTTGTACGACGTGTTACAAGAGACATTTGATTTGCTAAAATAAAATCAATTGGTTCCGTTAGGATATATTGGTCTTCTATTGAGGACAAAGAACGCTTAGGTCGAGTCCATATAGAGACATGGATCAAGATGAAATAGATCATTCGTGAAAAATACCCCCTACGAGCCTATAGGGACCATCTTATTATGGACCAAGCGATCACATTTCGTCACAGTAGTCTCTCAGTACATAACAATAGGACGAGGTTCAACAAATTAATGTCATGCAGTAAATAGCTGAGGATCCCTGAGTCACGCTTTCACGATTTTGATCGGGCCTGATATTCAAATTTAGGGATGAAATTGGACCATTGAGGGCGACTATTGTAGAAGATGCCTACCAAATAGCGTCCAAATTTAAGCAACATCAAAATAACTTCAACTATAATAAGTCTTACTAATAAAAGGAACCTCCTAAACGGCAATACGAATAACCCACTAAGCCATCTACGACTGTTGACAAGGAAAAGGAAAAAACCTCTATGGTAGATAGGAAGGGACCCAAGTGCTACAACTGTCAAGGTCTTGGACACTTTGCTCATTAGTGTCCATCTAGAAAGTTGCACTTGGATAGGGAGTCAAATCTCTAAGAATGACTCAGAGTCTAAACTTGAAGAAGACCCTCGTATAGCTGAGGAAGGAGCTAGTAATTGTGAAGTTGACTTAACCTCCTCAACTGCACCCTTACATGTGGTTAGGTGCATACTCGCTACCCTAGACTGGCGACGTACTCATATTTTCTACACATTCATCAAAGTTAACAAGCTTTGTAAGCTTATGATTGATGGATTATTTGTTTATTTTTTGAATTATTTTGTGTTATCTTATGGTTAAGTTGTATGGCTATAAAAGGAGCTAAAGAAGTGTAGAAGAAACACAAAATGAATCAGAAGAAAATCCACTTTTAAACCCAGGGGTAAAACCAATTAGTTGAGTTGTTTTTTTTCTCTCTTATTCTACCAAATTTATGATGATGTCTTCGTCGAAGGATCCACTGTCTTGCTTGGATGACCCTTCGAACAATCTCCTTCAATTGACGACGTTTCGGAACCAAGCAATCGATGTAGATGCCGAACCAACGTCGAACTCCTTGAAAGCCAAAGTCAAATCTGGATCAAATATATCGTTCTCGTGTGCACGCATGCGATCTTCTTCCTTGACAATGATTTGTGCATCATAACCCGAGGAGTCCAAGCACGTGTTGCATGCATCTTCCTCGTAGTGTAGAAGTTTGCATCTTTCTTGAAGGCTTGCGGCTGAATCATGCTCTTCCGGATAAGTCGTGCAAATTAATTTCAAAGCCAATAACAACAACTAGATCTCATTCCATCATTCTCTGTTTAATCAATACAAAAAACTTGCTCACTAGTTAAATCTTCTATAAACCCTAAGGGTCTGCTTGGCAACGGTGTTTTCATCGATTTTAGAGAGCTTTTGAACCGGCCGTTTATGAAGTGTTTAAGAAATCCCTGCTTGGTAATTTTTTTGAGGCACTGATTTTGGTTGGCTCAAGAAATCCCCAAAACTGGTGTAGTGTAATTTTGGGTCTTTATAAACACCCCGAATTGATAGATTTCGAGAGTTTTTATTATTTTATTCTAATTATATCCTCACCAATAAATGAAACTTTGGGTGGACTTCTGTTTATATATGGACATATAGGTAATTTTATTCTTGTAAAAAACTTTCAGATCCGTTCGTTAATGAATTACAAAACATGTGTTCGACTGGTTTAGAAAACGCTACTTAAAACCACCCAAAATCGGACCCTATATAACCGCTCATAACCGCTACCCAACAATTGCCAAGCAGACCTAATTGTAAAGTTGGATTAGCTAAAGTTGAGTCCCCATGTTCCGGGTCATCCCGGCGTCCCACTTAACACGGTGAATACAGAAATCGTTGTAGAGTTGTTTCGTAGCCTCTTGGCATCGTGTTTGTCCCATCCCACGACTTCATAAGATCAATATTCCGTACACTGGTCGGACTCCAGCAGCGGAGGCTTCAAAATAGCATCCATGTACCACACAACCCCGTGCTATTTTTGCACCCACCTCTACTTAATATGGACAATTTGTGCTATTTTCAATCCGCCAGGGGTGCTAGCACTTTGTTGGGTAAACTAAAATAGCAGAAAACCCCAAAAAATTGAAGAAAAAATTTCTACTTTGCACAATGTCTATTGTTCGATTTAAAAGTTCGATCGCTCATCAAAAAAAATAGGGTTATAGCATCCAAGCTGCCATCAGAAATTGGATTCTTAAAAAAGAAACTTCGATAGACTATGAATCCAAAGAATTTATAAAACAATTGAAAGGACAAGGAAAGAAAAGAAAATTAGGGTTTTCAGGGTTTTAGGGAGAATCTTACTTGACTTTGGCGAGGACGACGAAGAAAGCAGACAGTCGGATATTTATTACAAACAAACGAGTCCTACAAGGACATATAAATGTTTAGAAAAGCTATCGGGTCGGGTCTGGAAAGATCTATGCCCTAAATATTTAGAAAAGTTATCGGGTCGGGTCTGGAAAGATCTATGCCCCAAACAGGACCCCTTAGTTAGTTCTCTGACTCAAGGTGTCAGTAGAATGTTATTATGAAGGGATATTTAGACTTTGGATCTCATATAAGTTCTAAAATTTATATTTGGATCTTCATAGTATACATAATTAGTACTTGGGTCTAAAAAGCGTCACCAAAAATAATTATGACACTTATGTACACCTTTGGTGACACTTTTGAGACACTAGTGACACTTTTGAGATCCAAATTCTAATTATATATATTATGGAGACCCAAACACAAATTTCGAAACTTATCTAAGATCCAAAGTCTAAATATCCCTATTATGTAATGTTAATTTATACAAGGAACCGATAAGTTTTGGGGGTCGGATTTCGGGTTTCCGTTTTCGTTCAAATTCCAAAGCTTGAGTTCTTGAACAACCTAGATTTACAAAAGCTCTAGAGATTGTGTATATTGCTATATAACTGAACAACCTAGATTTACAAAAGCTCTAGAGATTACACATACTCCAACAGGAATGAGGTGGTCCCATCCTGGATTGGCTTAACAGTAGTGGTGATCAATCAATTTTGACATGAATCTGAACAAGAATCAATGAATTGAAAAAGAAAAACACAGAAATTTGGGGATATAGGGTTCTAATTTAAAATAAAATTGTGCAGGAAAGGTTACCAATAGAAAGAAAATTGACAGAAACGGAAAGGAAAGGAAAGATACATTGCAAATTCTTCTTACTCTCTATTCATCGCATGTCCTATTTATACTAGTAGCTATGGTATCAGTTATTCGGATACTTATCTGGTATGCTCACTGGATGCTGACTGGGCAATTGCCTCGCTATCCGAGTTACAGGTTGGCAGCTATGCTGACTGAACCTCCTTAATATGATGATGCTGAACCTTCACTTAAGCCTACTGAGCTAATACAACTGTGATGAACTGAGCTAAGCCTTCACTGAATTGAAGCTTCCCTGATACTTTGTATCAAGGTTCTGGAATTTCAGATGGGTGCCAGGAGTTGACAGGCAAACCAGGGAGGAGAGATGGACGCGAAGCCGGTGCGCATGGTAAACCTGAACGGTACCAACTATCATTACTGGAGGAGCAAGATGAAGAATCTGTTATTTGTCAAGAAACTGCATCTGCCGGTATTTTCTTCCGAGAGGCCCAGTGACAAATCCGAAGATGACTGAAATTTCGAGCATAGACAGGTGTGTGGGTACATCAGGCAGTTCGTTGACGAGAACGTGTACAACCACGTTGTCAGTATTGAGCACGCAAGGACACTGTGGGATAAGCTGGAATCTTTGTATGCGAAGAAGACCGGAATAAATAAATTGTTCCTGATCCGGATGATGATGGATCTGCGGTACAAAGATGGGACGTCTATTACGGATCACTTGAGTGACTTCCAGGACGTGGTTGACCAACTATCCTCGATGGGAGTCAAGTTCGACGGCGAGGTTCAGGGACTATGGCTGATGTGTACATTGCCAGACTCGTGGGAGACCGTACGAGTGTCTATGATCGCTTCTGCTCCGGAAGGCATGGTCAATCTGGAGTTTGCCAAGAGCGGGGTACTGAATGAAAAGATGTGGAGACGTTCTCAGGGTACTTCATCCACATCCCACTCAGAGGTGCTTGTTTCAGAAAGCCACAGAAGGGGTCCAGACGGTGGCAGAGACAAAAGCAGAAAAAGGTCCAAGGGTCGATACGAGGACTCGGAGTGTTATCATTGTGGCAAGAAGGGTCACATCAAGCGAAACTGTTTCGCTTGGAAGAGAGAGAAGAAGGACAACAAGGGGAAGCAAAGTGAGAACACTACAGTGGCGGCCTCGACACATGGAGGCGACGTGATCATTGTAGGTGATGAGGTAGTTATGAACCTCGTCTGGGATGACAACTCTTGGATGGTGGACTCAGGTGCTTAAGCGCACGTATCTCACAACAGGACACTATTTGCTGCATACACAACAGGCGACTGTAGAGTGTTGAAGATGGGCAATGGAGATGTGTCGAAGGCGGTTGCCATTGAAGATGTGCATTTGAGGACAAAGACAGGTGCAGTTCTTGTTCTCAAAGATGTCCGTCATGTCCCTGATATCCGTTTCAACCTGGTGTCGGTTGGAAGGTTGGATGAGGGTTTATTCAGTCTCTTCAGGAACAATCAGTGGAAGCTTTCCAGAGGTTCGATGGTGATTGCCAGAGAAAGCAAGAGGTCCGGACTCTACTATATGGAAGGGAGCGCATACGGGGCACAGGAGGTTAACGCAGCTACAGATGCGTCTACTGAATTGTGGTACAGCGGCTCAGCCATATCAGCGAGAAGGGGATGAGCTACTTGGTGAACAGGAAGGTGATTCCAGGACTAAAGTAGACAAAGTTAGAGAAGCGCATCACTGTTTGGCGGGAAAGCAAAAATAGGGTCTTTCCAAAGTCACCCAAGTTCGAGGAAGCCAGCATTGCTCGAGTTGATTCACTCGGATGTCTGCGGTCCTATGAAGGTAAAATCCATTGATGATGCTTCTTATTTTGTAACATTTATTGATAATTGTTCCAGGAAGGTTTGGGTCTATACCTTAAAGACCAAGAATCGGGTGCTGCCCACTCTCAAAGAGTTTTAGGCATCTTTCTTGAAGGCTTGCGGCTGAATCATGCTCTTCCGGATAAGTCGTGCAAATTAATTTCAAAGCCAATAACAACTAGGTCTCATTCCATCATTCTCTGTTTAATCAATATAAAAAACTTGCTCACTAGTTAAATCTTCTATAAACCCTAAGGGTCTGCTTGGCAACGGTGTTTTCATCGATTTTAGGGAGTTTTTAAACCGGTCGTTTATGAAGTGTTTAAGAAATCCATGTTTGGTAATTTTTTTGAGGCACTGATTTTGGTTGGCTCAAGAAATCCCCAAAACTGGTGTAGTATAATTTTGGGTGTCTTTATAAACACCCAAAATTGGTAGATTTTGAGAGTTTTTATTATTTTATTCTAATTATATCCTCACTAATAAATGAAACTTTGGGTGGACTTTTGTTTATATATGGACATATAGGTAATTTTATTCTTGTAAAAAACTTTCAGAACCATTCGTTATTGAATTACCAAACATGTGTTCGACTGGTTTAGAAAACACTACTTAAAACCACCCAAAATCGGATCCCACATAACCGCTCATAACTGCTACCCAACAATTGCCAAGCAGACCTAATTGTAAAGTTGGATTAGCTGAAGTTGAGTCCCCATGTTCCGGGTCATCCCGGCATCCCACTTAACACGGTGAATTCAGAAAAAGCTGTAGAGTTGTTTCGTAGCCTCTTGGCATCGTGTTTGTCCCATCCCACGACTTCATAAGATCAATATTCCGTACACTGGTCGGACTCCAGCGGCGGAGGCTTCAAAATAGCATCCATGTACCACACAACCCCGTGCTATTTTTGCACCCACCTCTACTTAATATGGACAATTTGTGCTATTTTCAATCCGCCAGGGGTGCTAGCACTTTGATGGGTAAAGTAAAATAGCAGAAAACCCCCAAAAAATTGAAGAAAAAAATTTCTACTTTGCACAATGTCTACTGTTCGATTTAAAAGTTCGATCGCTCATCAAAAAAAATTAGGGTTATAGCATCCAAGCTGCCATCAGAAATTGGATTCTTAAAAAAGAAACTTCGATAGACTATGAATCCAAACAATTTATAAAACAATTGAAAGGAAAAGGAAAGAAAAGGAAATTAGGGTTTTCAGGGTTTTAGGGAGAAACTTACTTGACTTTGGCGAGGACGACGGAGAAAGCAGACAGTGGGATATTTATTACAAACGAGTAATACACGGACATATAAATATTTAGAAAAGCTATCGGGTCGGGTCTGGAAAGATCTATGACCTAAATATCTAGAAAAGCTATCGGGTCGGGTCTGGAAAGATCTATGCCCCAAACAGGACCCCTTAGTTAGTTCTCTGACTCAAGATGTCAGTAGAATGTTATTATGTAGGGATATTTAAACTTTGGATCTCAGATAAGTTCTGAAATTTATATTTGGATCTCCATAATATATATATAATTAGTGTTTGGGTCTCAAAAGTATCACCAAAAATAATTAGTGACACTTTTGAGACATTAGTGATACTTTTGAGATCCAAATTCTAATTATATATATTATGGAGACCCAAACACAAATTTCGGATCTTATCTAAGATCCAAAGTCTAAATATTCATATTATGTAATGTTAATTTATACAAGGAACCGATAAGTTTTGGGGGTCGGATTTCGGGTTTTCATTTTCGTTCAAATTTCTTTGCTGGATCCAAAGCTTGAGTCTTGAATTCAAGTTTAACTTCCATCCACAAGCCCAATAAATCTAGAAAATATAATATTTTTTGTTGAAAACCTGGTGTGGTCCGAACTGGAGTTGGCACATGAGATACGATATTAGAACCAATTTCAATTATCTACACCTCATGGTCTCACTTCCTATCCGATGTGGGATTAAATTATCAACTCCATTGTCATCCATTTTGAGAGCTCAACCGAAAAAAAGAACTAAACTGACATGTTCATCCACATTATCATTGTGTGCCAACCACAACGTCCTTTAGACCACCTTATAGAGGATACTCCTACTCCACCTTGAGAAGTTAGCTCGTATAATCGGACACCTTATAGGATACTCCTACTCCACCTTGAGAAGAGAGCGCGTATAATCGGTATATGGTCCGATTATACGCATAAATGTTCAACACAATATGTCTCGAGCCATCCAAACCAGTCTCGTAACCTTGGGTTCTAATAAGAGAGCTCGTATAATCGGTTTACAGTCCGATTATACGCATAAATGTTCAACACAATCTGTCTCGAGCCACCCAAACCAGTCTCGTAACCTTGGGTTCTGATACCACTTGTTGGAAACATAATGTGATCTGAACTGAAGTTGGCTCATGAGGTTACGAGACTGGTTTGGGTGGCTTGAGACAGATTATAGAGATGATAACTACAAGTTATTATCTAATCAGCTTAAATGGTCAAAAAAAATATAGCCGTAGAGATTATAGAGATGACTCGTAATCATCACTGCAAATAAAACACGAGCCCTTACATATTTCCTCCCTTCCTCCAAGAAAGACTTAGCAGTATGTGTGATTGTGTATATTGCTATATAACTTAACAACCTAGATGCAGTCGACTTCGTTGAATTATGAAACCTTACAAAAGCTCTAGAGATCACACATACTCCAACATGAATGAGGAGGTCCCATCCTGGATTGGCTTAACAGTAGTAGTGAACAATCAATTTTGACATGAATCTGAACAAGAATCAATGAATTGAAGAAGAAAAACACAGAAATTTGGGGATATAGGGTTTTTCTATTCAAAATAAAATTGTGCGGGAAAGGTTACCAATAGAAAGAAACTTGACAGAAACAGAAACTGAAAGGAAAGGAAAGGAAAGAAAAGGAAAGAAAAGATACATTGCAAATTCTTCTTACTCTCTATTCATCTCATGTCCTATTTATACAAGTTAGTAGCTATGGTATCAGTTATTCGGATACTTATCTAGTATGATGACTGGATGCTGACTGGGCAATTGCCTCGCTATCCGAGTTACAGGTTGGCAGCTATGCTGACTGAACCTCCTTAATATGATGATGCTGAACCTTCACTTAAGCCTATTGAGCTAATACAACTGTGATGAACTAAGATAAGCCTTCACTGAACTGAAGCTTCCTGTAGAAGCATAAAAAATACGCTGGATAGCTATACGCAACATGTTGATGCTGGGCAGCGTAAAGAGATGACTTCAGAGCCACCGGCGTACAACAGAGCTTTTCCGCTGAGATAGCATAAAATATAAAGCTCAAGGACTATCCGCGTAATGCAGTATGTCCAGGCTGCTTCAGCGTAAAAAGGGTGCTACATCGCCTTTACGGCATAAAAACTCATCCGCTTTTAATGCAGCATTAAAGTGTACGAGGAACGCTTCGTATTCTTTAAAATGAACCTGTCAAATCGTGTAGTGAACCTGACGTCTGACTCCTGACAAAGAGTACTGCACGACTACCCAGACGACGGCTATAATGATGGCGCGGCACAGCGACCCAGACTGTCGTTTAGTGACATCTCCTTGGCGTAAACTGCTTTTACGCATACAAGGGAATACGCTGCCTAGTTTTACACAGGCAGATGTGAACTGTTTTACGCTCCACAGAAGACAAACAGGCTGCCACGTCAAAAGCTGCTCTTCGTACAGGGCTCGAGGCACGTCTCTGCATTTAATGCGCCGGATGGGGGCTGATCTCTGCATTTAATGCAAGAGATTTGATTAATATCACCAAACTGTCATTTAGTGACATCTCCTTGGCGTAAACTGCTTTTACGCATACAAGGGAATATGCTGCCTAGTTTTACACAGGCAGATGTGAGTTGTTTACGCTCCACAGAAGACAAACAGGCTGCCACATCAAAAGCTGCTCTTCATACAGGGCTCGAGGCGCGTATCTGCATTTAATGCGCGGAATAATGGCAGATCTTCGAGACACGCCTCTGCATTTAATGCGCAGGATGATGGCAGATCTCCGCATTTAATGCAAGAGATTTGTTTATATCTCCAAAAGCCGTAATTTCGGCCAAGACGTCCACATCATCACTTTTGCACATTACGCCATCAGGCTATGCTCGGCTTCTACGCATACTCGGCTTCTACGCCCACTCGGCTTCTATGCCTACTCGGCTTCTACGCCTACTCGGCTCCTATGCCGGTTTGATAACTCTTTGGCTTCTACGCCATGGTGACAGTTATTGGCTTCTACGCCAACCTTTTCTACGCGAGGGATAACTACCTACGTGGCTTTTACGCCGTGATCTTCGCAGCAGTTATACGCGTTATCTCTTAATGGGACACGCGTCACACGCTCATTCAAAAGGTCATTTATACGCAGGCAACGGTTATTGTAACCATCGTGTAAAAGGGTGCTGTACTTTCCACTACCCGGCTTCTACGCCGACTGAGTGGTCACTGTCACTAAAACTATATAAATAGAGACCTCTATTGACAGAGGTCAAAGGTCAAAAAAAGTGTGGAGAAAGAGGGTCGAAAAATCCAGAAGTGGAGAAAACAGGTCAAGGAACTAAGAGTCGAAGAGTCTTTGAGAGAGAAGAATCCAGAGCTCAGGCAAAGAGTAGTGATCGACGACTTTGGCATCGAGCATCCACTCTCTTTAGCAACCTTCGAAGCTGCTTTCTGTCTTCTACGGCACTTCTTCATCATCGTGTGGTCCAAGGGACAAAGTGATCGACTGCAGATCAGACTCCTATAGCAATATTTACCCAGATTAAAAAATTATACTCGACATCCTCGTATAGGATTAATTGTACTTCTTGTTTGTGAACCTAAGAGCGGGTTTCGTATAAACCTCGTTTTATTTCTTTCGTTTATTATCAAACACAAGATGGCGACTCTGCTGGGGACGTCTTTCTCTTCTGATGAGGAAGCAATTGCTCAACACGATACGGTATCTGTGGGATCCGTGAAGAAGACACTGGTCATCCAGTTCGACCAGTCTGCCTACGAAGACATGCTTCGAACAGGGGGTAGCTCTCACTCTCTCTCTGTCCAAGACAACAGGAAGCTGCGTAAGGTCTGGATGCCCAAGACATCCCCTACCATTCCTGCCGACTCTTCGATCTCTCCGACCAACGAGGTTGTAGCATCGCTCCCTCCGCGCCTTGTGCGTAAAATTCAGTCTCCCGTCACTGACGGGTCAGACAAAACTTCTGGCAATGTCTCAGCGCCAATCCATAAGTATACTCCGTGCCTTGGGCATAAAATTCAGTCTCCCATCACTGACGGAATAGACAAAACTTATGGCAATGCCTCAATGCCAATCCAGAAGTATACACCGCGCATCGCGCGTAAAAACTCGTCTCTCGTCGATGACGTGGCAGACAGAATTTCTGACAATGCCTTAGCGCCAAATCAGAAATTCCAAACGCGCTCCGAGCGTAAAAATGCATCTACACTCCGCGGAAAAGCAGATGATCCCTGTAATCTACACAAAGAAAAGCAAGCGACGGACTGCTCAACTTCTCGGCCTTTACGCCAGCCCGAGCAGAGCTCCAAATTACGCCAGGCGAAGCCCCTCAGCGTAAAGAAGGCTCAATTTACGGAAAGACACCCTCCCCGGGGATTATCTGCTACCCAGATGGCCAACCTGTTGTATACGGGTGGCACAGGAAAAACTATGGTTCCCAACATCTGCATGCCCACTGATGTGAATAGAAGGAACAAGCCATCTTCTTCTTCTTCTGTAAATCCTCCTGACCTGCGTGAGTATCTGATCCAGAAACGCAAGGATAGGGGATCTTCCAGTATGTCTATTACACCTCATAGCGAGCACTATTGTAATAGTCATAGGATTGTAGTTAATTATTGCTGTTCTGAAGCAAAACGGTCAGTTTTTGACCGATTGAGCTACTCTCCATCTTTCCAGGAAGAAGAGCCCACACATGCATCAGTGAACATGGCTTCACACATACCTAGAGAAAGATCGCACTCAAGATGTCATCCCTCTAGAACTCCAAGCCGAAGGAGATTCAACAAGCTCCTTAGGAACACTGAAGCTGGGGTGTTCCAAAACACCCGTTCGAGGTCACGACAACCGACTTCGTACTCTTTTGATTCTGATGCTGGGGGTCGCCAGTCTCCCGAATCAGATGTTGAAAGTATAGAGTCAACTTCTACAGAGACCTATACTAATCCTTCAATGACACCCAGGGAGATGAGAGTTTATGCCATTGGAGATGAACGCGAGGAAGCTTCCCCATTGGGGAGCGTTGAGCAATGCATTACTATACTGGAGACATCCCTGAAAGAGATGCAATCCATGATGGAGAACATGCACTAGATGATGCTGACTCAACACACAGCTGCTATGGCTCAAGCATCAGTCCCTCCAACTCAGATACGTGTGGGGGTGGACTTACCACCATCCAACGCGATCCAAGAGCCTGCTCTAGATCAGGAGTCAGCAGTTCCTCCACTTCCTCACTCAGAGAATGTATTACCTCCCGTTGGAGCCTCGATGCGACCGATTCCTCACCACTCCGTGGTCCCGCTACCGGCTGAAAATCTGATGCAGGCAGTACGGGAGTTGAAAGCCTAATTTGATGCCTTGAAGCACAAAGATCAGCTCAAGAAATTGGGAATCAACCAGCCTTACCCGGCTATCTGGGAAAAGGCCCCTTTCCATCCTAAATACAAACCACAGACTATGGCTTTGTTCGAGGGAAAAACATCACCGAGTCAGTACATGAACTACTTCAGTATGATGACGGTGTTATTACAAGGGAATGACGCCCTCCTCACTCGGGTGTTCAAGGGCTGTCTCTCGGGAGTGGCTTACCAGTGGTACCGTAGCCTGGCGGACAACTGCATTACTTCCTTTGAAGACTTCAAGGCTCTATTCTTCGCACGATTCTACGAGGGAGGGATGGACATGTCTATGTCCTCTCTCATCGAAGTCAAACAGAAGGAAAAAGAGGACGTTCGTACCTTCATCGAACGTTTTCGTCAAGCCACTTTATATATGCCTCCCGGAGTTCCAGACTCGGCATTGGTGGACATTTGCAGGAAGAACCTTCTTCCCGTAATCTCGGTGTTCACAGGACCATATCAGTTCCATGATTGGCCCTCGTTCATCATCTCAGCGGTAGCCGCCGAGGACAACAGTCGGAAGGCGCGTGATAATGGCATCATGATCTCTGCCTCCGATAGAGGCAAGAGGTCATCCCCCAATAGCGATCATCCTCGTGGTTCCAAAGAAAAAGAAGCTCTGGCAATCAATACATCCAGGCAAAAGACTGCGGCAACCACACAAACGAAACCTGGGACTTCCAGGCCCATTGAAGTATACTCTTTCGACAACGACGATATTCCGAGCATATTCGAGTGTCTCGTCAAAAGCGGCAAGATTACCCTTCATGAGGAGAAGCGACCTAATGAAGTCGACAGTACTAACAACCCCAAGTATTGCATCTTCCATAGATACATACACCACCCTACAAAGGCGTGTTATGTACTGAAAAGGAAGATCCAAGAGCTGATCGATGTTAAGGCCATCACTCTGCGCAACAGCGAGAAGACGATCACAGCCAACATGATCTCTCTGCAATTTGGCAATCTGCCTCCACAAGAAATCCTGGACGGTGTTACACCTATTTCTCGGACAACGATGAACATCGTTAATCTTCCTCCAGCTATGGGTCAAAATCATGACTTGCTACCCCTAACTACCCAGCGGGGCGAGATCATCTGGGTTCATCCAGATCTGGTGTCAGAGATCGAAAAAGAGACTCAAGCTGCTAAGGCTAATTCTAAGAAGAACTCGAAGCGTAAACCATGTTACACGGTTACGGTACACTCGGCATCAGAAGACGAGATTTTGGCTACTGGGACCCGTTCAGGGAAAGCCTACCTCAAGGACTATGAAGCGAGTCAGGAAGATGCACCAGCAGACGCTTCAGCTGCCCAGCCTTCGGAACCAGAACCCGCCATACCACAGGCCGGTCCTTCGAGACCAACTTCGGCGGACAAAGGGAAGCAAAAAGAAGTGTGTTTCGATAAACCTGTGAAAAACATTCAAAACAAAGGTTTAGAGAAGCTATACAACTTTGACATCCTGGCCTAATTGGCTAATACACCAACCAGGTTGTCCATCTTCGAACTACTCAGGCTCTCTCAAGACACTCGTCAAGCCTTGAGTGAAGCATTGATACAGGCGGATGCGTACTTGACCCAGCTCAAGTCCCCTGATGAAGAACCCATGGCATGTCCTCAATGCCACAATGTGATGGAAGTGGTCCCGAATATCACTTTCACTCAAGATGACATGCTGTTAAAGCATAACAGGCATGACAGACCCCTCTATTACACCGGGTACGTCGGTTCCATGGAGGTCGACCGGATTCACATAGATCCGGGATCAGCAATCAGCATCATTCCTCATAGTCTGCTCAGACCGCTGAGAATTTCTACCAGCGAATTGGCTTACACCACCACTACAATCGTGGGTTTCAACGCCAGAAAAAGTAAGCCATTGGGGAAAATTCGCCTGAGGATCCAGATTGGTGACCTCAGATCAGTGGCTACATGTTACGTCATTGATTCAGAGGTGTCCTACAACATTCTGTTGGGTAGACATTGGATCCACGACCACAACATCGTCCCTTCGACTCTACATCAATGCTTTAAATATGTAGATGCCCAAGGAACAGTACAAACGGAGTTTGCTGACCTAAACTCGTTTAAAGGAGTAGAATCCTACTACTCTGATGCCGTGTTGTACTCTCAAGACTACATGGAAGAGGTGTCAGGCAAAGCAGAGAAGGAATCCCACCGGGAGCCAGAAGAACCCTCTGCCAAACAACCTTTGTCAATCAAGGTGAAAGGGCGAACTACTCGTCCAAAAGCCATGGAGCCTATGGCTATCCACCTGAACAAAACCAGGTCAGGAAAAGGGGGTGATCCTCTAGTGATCACTTTGAACCAGAAGCCTCCACCCTTGATCATCAACCTTCGGCACAACAGGCAGCCGATTGATGTAAATGCAACCAGGAACGCAGTTTTGGATGATAATAAAGGTCATCTTTTCCAGTATATTGACGCTCAAATTCCAAATCAGGAATCCTCTCCCTATGACGATATAGAACCTATAGCACAAAAATTCTTGGAAGCTATAGATTCCTATCATCCATATGTATGGGAAGTAGCGTCATCATCCAATGTCATCACGACATATGGACTACATGAGGATTCTATCTTCATTGTCCTGCCTGCAGCAGTCAGCGTTCAATAGTCTTCGACCGCATGCACAATGAACCGACTGTCCAGGAAGATTCTTCCGATGACGATGCTGGTAAAATGCAAGTTCACAGGTACAGCCCGCAAGCTTTGAAGATCATGCTAAGTATGGGTTATGACTTAAAGCTGGAACCAGGTCTCAACTACAAAAAATGCAGACGAATGCTGCTGCACAGCGATCCCTACTGTCAACGAACTCGTTTCGGGTTAGGGTATACCACCTCCCTTGCAACTTCTGAGTCAAACGAGGGTATCTTTTCCTCCTCTCAAAATGGCTCGTCGCCATCCGACTTATCTCATGCTCTCGAACGAACATTATCAGTAAATATGGTAGTGGCAGATCCCTTCGAAGCAGACGAACAAGAATCCGAACCGTTTGAGAATGACTCTTGGGCTCAACAAATGGATACACAATGGAAATTCCGGTTCGAGCAGAGAGAACCTCCCACCTAAGATGAAGTTATCTAGATAAATGTTGGGGATAAACTTTCGCCAAAGCCGATATTTATCAGTAATAATCTTTTCGAAGAAGAAAGGGAAGAAGTTATCCAGCTGATAAAAGAATATATCGACGTCTTTGCATGGAATTATGAGGATATGCCAGGTCTTGATCCAAAGGTGGCTACTCATAAACTCAATATATTGCCCGATTCGAAACCTGTGAAGCAGCACCAACGCCGGTTCCGCCTGGATATGATGGACGCCATTGAAGCTGAAATCAAGAAGTTGATAGCCTGCGATTTCATCCGGGAAGAACAACATCCCGACTGGGTCGCCAATGTGGTCCCGATCATGAAGAAAAATGGGAAAGTACGTGTCTGCATTGATTACCAAGATATGAATGCAGCCTGCCCCAAGGATAAGTTTTCTCTTCCCATTACAGACGTCATGATTGACAATACATGTGGTTTTGAAAGTATGTCTTTCATGGACGGATTTTTAGGATACAATCAAATCAAGATGCACCCTGAAGACGAGAAGCATACTGCTTTCCGGACACTATTGGGGGTACATTGCTATACGGTCATGCCCTTCGGATTGAAGAATACCGGGGCTACGTACCAACGGGCTATGAGTAACATATTCCATGAGCATTTACGCAAGACAGTGAAATATTACGTAGACGATGTAGCTGTTAAAAGCTGCCTCAAGGATAATCACATCCAAGACTTGAAGACAGTATTTGAATTGATGCGCCAACATCAACTCAAAATAAATCCTACAAAGTCCTTTCTGGGTGTATCTAGTGGCAAATTCTTGGGATTTGTCATTACCGCTAAAGGCATTCAAGTGGACCCTGATAAAGTCAAGGCCATCCTAGAAATGCGACCACCCCGTAATCTGAGAGAACTCAGGAGATTTCAAGGTCGTCTGGCTTATATCCGGAGATTCATATCCAACCTCTCTGGGAGATGTCAGCCTTTTTCTCGTCTCATGAAGAAAGGTGTATCCTTCGTATGGGATGAAGCCTGTCAGCAAGCGTTTAATGATATCAAACTCTACCTCACTCATCCGCCAGTTCTGGTACCTCCCGTCATAGGAAGACCATTCTTGCTGTATGTTCGAGCGATGGATCATTCTCTGGGAGCTCTTCTCGCACAGAAGAACGATGTGGGTCATGAACAGGCTATCTACTATCTAAGCAGGATGATGGTCGGAGCTGAACACCGGTACAGCCCAGTAGAAAAAGAGTGCTTGGCTCTGATGTTCGCTATTCAGAAAATACGACACTATGTCACAGGCCAGACTATTTATATCATCTCCAGGATCAATCCTCTTCGGGTACTGATGAACTTGCCAAGTGTTATTAATTCCCGACTCACGACTTGGGCGATGCTATTAACACCGTATGACATGGTGTACGTCCCTCAGAAGTCCATCAAAGGCCAAGCATTGGCTGATTTCCTAGCTGCTCATCCGATCCCGGAGGCCTCCAAACTATACGAGGACATTCCCGACAAAGTTGCAGAATATAATTCTGCGATAGAAAGTGATGCATGGCAACTATTCTTTTATGGTGCCTCCAGGACTGGTCCCAGGGGAAACGTGGTTTCAGGAGTAGGAATTGTCCTGGTTACTCCTGATAAACTCGTCATCTATCGAGCATATTCTCTTAGCGAGCCCTGTTCCAATAATCTGGCGGAGTATAACGCTCTACTAATCGGGCTCCAAGTCGCTAAAGAATTGGGCGTCGAATCTCTGGAAGCTTTTGGTGACTCTCTGCTGATCGTCAATCAAGTCAGAGAAATATATGAAGTCCGGAATCCAAACCTCCTCCCCTATCACCGAGCAACGGTCGAGATAGCCATGACATTCAAAGGGTTCTTCCTAGAACATGTACCTCGATCTCAGAATCTGGAAGCTGATGCCCTAGCCAGTCTAGCTGCAGACTTAGCTACTCCTATAAGAAGGCAGAATTCGGTGATCCTTCTTAACAGAGATTTATTCTGTGTGAAAAATAACTTTCACATAGAACGCAGCTACGCTGTGAACACCGATCCTCCCAAGAGAGACTGGAGAAGTCCCTTTATAGATTTTGTGGCATACAAAATCTTGCCGGAGGACCCTAAAGAAGCAGTATCCGTCAAAAGACGATCATTACGCTTCTATTTTGATGCGTCTTCACAGTGTCTATATCACCGAACCTATGATGGACTGCTATTAAGATGTCTCTCCGATGACGAGGCACAGCAGATTATTCGTGAAGCTCACGACGGTGTATGCGGAGCACATCAACCCGGTCCTAAGCTACATGATCGCATCCGGAGAATGGGCTATTACTGGCCTACTATGATCACAGATGCAATAAGGTATGCAAAATAATACAAAGCCTGTCAGGTCCATGCAGACTTCATACATCAACCTTCTGAACATCTACATCCTACGGTTGCATCCTGGCCTTTCGAAGCATGGGGTATGGATATCATTGGTCCTATTCACCCGTCTTCTTCCAGAGGTCACCGGTTCATACTGGTCATCACAGATTACTTCTCCAAATGGGCAGAGGCGATCCCTCTTACAGAGGTGAAGGCATCTAATGTGATCAGCTTCATCAAGCATCACGTCATTTATCGCTTTGGGATACCCCGAAGGATAATTTATGACAATGGGCCTCAATTCATCAGCCAAGCGTTTCATCAATTTTGCGATAAAAATCGGATACAAAATGTGGCCTCTACGGCATATAATCCTGCTGCTAATGGTTTGGCGGAAGCTTTCAACAAAACCATTATCAAGCTCTTGAAAAAGTTCGTCTCTTCGAACAAGAGGGATTGGAATGAGAAGCTAGTAGAATGCCTCTGGGCATACCGCACAACGGTACGAGTACCGACAGGTTGCACCCCATTCTCATTGGTTTACGGGAGCGAAGCAGTTCTCCCCATCGAAGTCCAAATTCCGTCACTCAGGATAGCAGTAGCTAATGAGTTGACTCAAGAAAAGAATGACCCGTTAAGGCTTCAAGAGCTAGAAGGATTAGACGAGAAACGCCTTCAAGCTCAACAGCGTATCGCGTTCTACCAGGCACGCATTTCCAGATCTTTTAATCAAAAAGTAAAGGAAAGAGTGTTCAAAGTTGGCGAGCTAGTCTTAGCTGTGAGAAGGCCGATGATTCTTACTCACAGAAGTAAGGGTAAATTCCAACCCAAATAGGAAGGCCCTTATGTGATCGATACGACGTTCTCAAATGGCGCTTACAGGTTAGCCAAGCCTAACGGAGACTTGTTGATGGCTCCTATCAATGGCAAATTTCTGAAAAGGTACTACGCTTAACCTCTTTTGCTCAAATGGAGTATGGTGAAGATCTCATTCTAACAATACTACTTCCAAAATAAAACTAGTTGGATCGTATTCTATCATGTCCATATAACCTCTGAATAGATATGTTTGACTGATTTGGAACTTCAAGACCTATCACGTTCATATTACCTTTGATAGTGTTTTGTGTACAAATTTTAGTTGGAGCATATTCTATCACGTCCATATAACCTCTGAATAGATATGTCCTGTTGAAGCTTACCGAGAGTATATCACGTCCATATTACCTCTGATATCACTTTCACCCAAACCTGTCATTTATATTCCAAAATGATGGGTCCACAAAGTCAGATAAGAAACCTCTTTACTATTCCCAGAAAGAGCAAAATTACATTGAAAAGCAAAAAAGTACATCATTTGGGGGGAGCGGTTAGGTCGCGAATCTGCCGTGCCAGAGCAGCCATTCTCTCATCCCTAGAGTTCAAGACGTCGGCGCGAGCCCGTTCCAACCTTGCCGTATCATTGTTCAAAGCAGCTAGCTCAAACCGAGCATGTGCAAAACCTGCGTGGATGACACCCACATGTGTCAGGTTCTGTTGAGTGGTCTCCATTCGATTCTTCAGCACATCTTGAGAAGCCGACAAAGAGACAGCCTCCTCTTCCGCTTGAGCGAGTTCATCTCTCAATCTGTGGACTCTCGCTGTCACTTCCTCGTATTCGACTTCGCACTGAGTCAGCTGAGGAATGACATACTCCAGTTTGGCACGATTATGATCCATCTCCTGCTGCTGTTCCTGGACGGATTTGTCCAGAGCTTCCATTTGCCCAGCAAGCTCTACAGTCAGGGAATCATACCTAGCTTGGACCAGGTCTTCAATGCTGCCTCGAGATAGCCGCAGATATTCGTTAATAGGTTGCTCCAAACTATTAACTATCTCCTCCAGTGCGTCAACTATCCCAGTGTCATTGTATTCTCTGATCGGCACTATCGTGAACTGAGACGACCTCCTCAGAGCCTCAAAACTCAGATTCTCCAACACCATTGATATCAACGTTTTTATAGTAGTGTAGAAGATACTGGTATACTGCTCAGTCAGCATGGCTAGATCCGAATGGACGCTGGGAGTGGCTGCAATATTGGCGAATCCCCCTCCAGGAATGACCGCAGACGATGTTGCCACAGCCATCGCCTCAACAGAGGATGCGACAAAAGAAGATGCGCCGACAATGGACGAAGTGACCGACGTACTCAAAGGAGGCAATGTCGCAATGACAGGCTCCTCCTCCTCCTGAGATACCGGAACCACTTCGGGCGAGCCGACACCCGAAAATATTTTCTCTTCGAAGTCGAGCACCTCCATGTCATCGCCCGGAGCTGAAATAGAGCCAAAAGGCGCGTTAATACTGCCCTCCCCAAAGATGTCTTCCCATGAACAGAAGAACAAAAGGAAGTTAATATCAAAATAATGTTATCTTTTCTAAAAAAGAGGCGTAAAGACGATATTTACCCATGGCCGATGGTGTATATGTCGCGTCTGCGGCCAGTACAGCTAAATTATTTCTTAATGATGTAAGGCAAGCTGTCATACCTGGAGAAGGGGTGTGTTAACTGACAGCGGCAGATATTCTTCTGAGTCTTCACTCAAATCCAATCGAGGTTCGTCAGCTGGAATCTCGTTGGGTGCGCCTGCAGACACGGCAGGGGTTTCTCTCGATGCTAATCTGGATAAAGATATCCTCATTCGGCTCAGCCCCGAAGGCGATCTCGTACCACTACCCAAAGCGGTAGCAGCGACAGCAGTCTCAAGCAGGAATTCTCCGGCACCGCCAGCCGAAACTGTGGAGGTTCCCTCTCTAAAAGGCGAGGAGCCTCCAATCAAAGAATCATCCCCGACAGGGGAAGCAGCAGGTTTACTTCTAGGAGCCTCATGGCCGAGAATCCTGAGAGGACGAGTAACCGCCTTCTTCTTCCTCTTGCGAGGGGAAGTCTCCTTCGAAACAGGAGACCTTCGCTTACCAGAGATGACCAAAGCCCCTGCAGGAAGAGGTATTTCATCCCTCGGCACCGCCAACAGAGGCTCATCTGGATTGACGGAATCTTCACCCTCGTCAGAAGAGACCGAGGGGACTTCGTCTCTTCTCGCAGACTTGGAGGAGGGCATCCTAAAACTTCTATGCATATCAAAATCGCGATGGAAGGTGTTGGTTGCCACATAAAACTGGGCATACGAGTGGAGGATGCGCAGCTCCGTGGAGAGTGAAATAACGGGCACGGTAAAAATTACTTCAGTGCAACCCATGATGAAGTATCGCCATCCTCTCGCTCCATCAATGAGTCCACCCCTGGACCTGAAGCTGGTAATGGCATTGCCCATATGTAATTGGTCGTACCCAAACTGCCTGGCAAACCGACTAGGCAGGTAGGGCTCCAAGAAGCAATAGTCTTCGCTTCTGTATAGTAAATGGGAAGGTCTAATGCATACCAACCAATTAAAAGCCTCAAGAGAAAGAACGGTCTTCCCGTCGCCTATATCCTGAAGTCTGATCCCCTGTTGATTGAGATGTACAGAGGGGACAGTGCAGAAGAGCTTCCAGCTATGACTGAAATTCAGCGCCCGTCGACAGTCTAAAATTGTGGTCACGTCCCAGGAGAATTTCTTATAATTCAGCAAGAAATTACCCCTCGAACTACTCCCAGAGCCGGGAGACATCACCCTGGGGTTATGGAAAATTAACCATCCCGTCAAATACAGGTATGGTAATTCTACCCTGGGAAAGCTATCACGCCGAGTTTTATCGGCAAGCAGCCCGTCAGTAATGGCCCTTAGGCCAGCTTGTATGTGGCACACCATGGCAGGAAGCAAGCCCAGTCTTGCCCCGAACACCAGACGCACTGCAGGCCATAGCGTGTTCCGGTGAATGCGGTCCACAGATACAATGTCGGGTACCACCAGTCGGCGCAGCCATATAGAGAGGAAGCCAGCCAGTTGAGCTTCCTTGGACAGAGGCCTGCGACAATGCCTCAAATAACTGTAGACCTTAGTGCCTGCAGGATATTTTCCTATCCCTTCGTCGAGAATCTGATCTGGAGCCTCAGCGTCCTCCATAAGATCGTCGACTACCTGAGCACTAAGCACGCTCAGAAAGCTCAGAGGCTGATCCTTGATATCCAAGACTTTCTCTGGCTTAGCAGCCCTGGCCCGGTGAAAGAAAAGGTAGGACGCCCATTTGTTGGTATGAGCCAAATCAGAAGGCTCACCATAAAAGGCGGTGCACGCCAGGTAGTGGCACATCAGCTCCTGGTATACTGCCACTACCCGAGGGTCTGAATCCCCCAGCTCCCGGTTCGTGGGAACATACTCTTCATAAGGAGTATCCCCCATTGGCAGTCTCGAAATCTCTGCCATCTCGTGGAGGGCCAATCTCAACTCCTCCAGTGGAGTGGCGAAAGTCCCGGTGAGCGAGATATATCGCTCCATCAAAGCCAAAAACAGGTTGGGGTTGAGAGGTAACCCAATACTGGTAGCACTCACAGCTGCATACAGACCAATGCTCTCAAGCTCGATTTGAAAATGCTTCAGGGCCCAGTCAGCTAAGCGAGCCCAACGAAGATTTGTTGGGGTGATCCACCCATTGCACCGAGGATTAACCTTGGGGTATACTCCCCCATGCCCCATGAAATTATTGCAGAAAGTCGGTAACTGGACCGGCTGGAGCAGCAAACTGTCTTCACTCGGGACACTGCAAGGATACAATCCCCTGAACGGCATCACAGAGCCGGAAGGACGGCTGACAAATGACCCTTGACCAGATCCTTTCTGGTAAAATATCTTCCCCGGCCGTCCGTGCAGATCGGGAGTCAGCGTCCACGACATCCTCCTGGGATGTATAGCATGGAAGAATGTCGAGATGGGATAGTATCTCAGCATCTTGGGCAGATACAAGACCAAGCCCCCGGCAGGGAAAACCCAGATTTCTTTCTTGGGCTTCGTCTGGGACTGCTTGTCAATCATGTCCCCGAAGAGAAAAGCCGGCTTTATATATTGGTCCCCGTCTATGTACGTCAGGGGCTCTCCGTTGATCATGTTCAACAGCGTTCACTCGCCTTGAGCCGATATCAGGATTCCCCTTCCTGGATACTGGGGTCCGGAGATAGAAAATGTCACATGGGACAAATCCTCCGGGTAGTTGGAATGCAGCATCCCGGCAGCGGAACCCATCACCTCGGCCAGCGAAGACGCATGCAAGTTAACTACAAAATGCAAGAAAGACACGTCAGTTTCTATACTAGACATTACAATCTTGCAGCATATGCCAAAAATCAACAGTCTGTGCTTTACGCCAAGACTGTAAAGACTTGATCTTTTACACTGGAATCCTATTCCAATGCGTAAAATTCAAGACTGGCAGTATACACAAAAAACCTGACAGTCTGTGCTTTTACGCCAGACTGCCAAAGCTTGAGTTATTACGCCGTAATTATCATCCAGAAGCGTAAAACTCAAAATTTATAGTATACGCCAAGTTTCGACAGTCAAAGCTTTTACGTCCGACTGCGAAAATATGGAGTTTTCACGCTGACACATTAGAAATATGGGTGTAAAAGATGAAACATCTCTGTGCATCATCTTCCTCAAAGAGGCTATCAGCACAGAAGACGACCTAGCGCGTTCACGTACAACGTGTGCGAAGGATTTTTCGTCGTTCTTTTTGTCCCAAAAGCTTTACCTTTAACTCCGGGTGCACTGCTCGTCGGCGGGATACTTCGTTCAGAATAAAGCTCGCCTTGCCCGACAGAAGTCGCTCTCGCTTGGGCAGAAGAGCGAGAAGAAGAGTCAACCTTCTTTCCCTTAGAGGAGGGTATTTGTTTTGGGGCCATTGCTGAAAACTCTGAATGCTCGAGAGAAAACGAAGAAGAACTCGAAGAGTCGAAGGCTTTTTTTTGCAAAAAAGACAGATAAAAAGTTTTTCTCTGAAAGCCTTGGGATATATATAGAGTTCGGATGGACTCCTCGAATCCCGAACCAAATTCGACAATTAATATTTGGTTATGATTGGGGACTACGTCAGCCTATTACTCAGGAAAGGCAGACAGTCAGCGAATTCGAAAAGTTTTCGTGCAAAGCAGATTCGTGATTTTACGCTAAGGAGCTTTGTACGCTCGACAGCTACAAATCTACAGTTTTACGCTAAGAGGCTATAAGTCTATGGTTTTACGCCCGGATGCTTTTATGTTCGGTAGATTTTACGCTCGAGAGGCTATAAACCTATGACTTCATGCTCAGAAGCTACAAATCTATGATTTCACGCTCGGTGGCTTTTACGCTCAGAGGCAACAGATCCACAACTTCACGTTCGGAAGATTTTCTTTTCAGAGGCTACAAATCTATAGTTTCTACGCCCGGATGCTCTCATGCTCAGCAGCTTTTACGCTCGAGAGGCTACGAACTTATGATTTTATTGTAAATACCCTATTTTCAGAATAACTTTTAATATATTTTTCCCCAAAAAATTTTGGTATTATTCGGAAGAAGAAGCAAGGTAATTGGGAGTTAAGTATTTTTAAATACAGTTTATTGGTGTTAAAATATTCTGGAAATAATAATTTATGATGTAAAATGAAAAACCGGACATGTGGTATTTTTCGGTGAATTTATTGGACTCCAAAAATGCGTTTAAAGCCTTAAAAACTATTGGAAGAGTGAACCGAACTCAAATTAAACCAAACCCAAGTTAAACCAACCCTGAACCGGACCGCTGCGTGAACCAAACCACTTGATGGGTCGGGTCGGGTCGGGTCGGATCCGAGCCAAACCCGACCCGGACCCAAAACCAGATGGAAGCCCTAGCCGCAGAGTCCTGTAGCAGCCTATAAGAGGCCGCCTCGACGTCGGTGCTGCCCTCTTTCCCTCTTCTCCGCCGCATCCCCTCTGATCAACCCCGCCTCGAGACGCCGCCGCCGGATCGACCCCCTCACCGTCGATCAACCCCGCCGACCCCTACACCAAGCCGCGCCTGACCCGACTCCTTTTGCTCGAACTTACCTCCGCCCGCGTCCGCCATACTCTGATCAACGCCACGCCGCGAGCAGCCCTCGCCGAGCTCCAGTCCCCTCGTCGACCACCCCACCCGCAGCCCGACTCCGGTGCTGCTACTCACCGCCGACCCCGACTCGTCGCTGGGAACAGCAGCCGACGAGCCTCCCTCCGCCGACTGGAACGGTTCACCTCCAGCAACCTAGGCAGGCGCCCGATCCTGACTCGGCTCGTGTCAAGGAGACACGACAGGCACGCGGACACGGTAGATTTGGACCAGGACACGGAACATCTCGGACACTTGAAAACTCAGATTCACGGAGCTCGGTTCAGGTACCGTTTTCTCCCTCATCGTAACTCCGTTTTAGTTTTCGTCAGTTGCTACGCGTAGACAGTATAACCCTCTCGGTGCCTGTGTAACCCGCTCGGTGTATCACGTCCTGTGGTGATCGCACACCGCGATCCAAAAAAGGAAAAATAACGCCCTGATTCACCACGAAACTGAGTACGCCCCGCCAAACGGGACGACTTGGTCGCGTGCGGTCTTCACAGATACGTGCGCGTCGTTGATACGGACGTGCAGGATTTCGCAAAAGCTGATTAGGATGTGCGAGCACCCCGGAATCAGTGCGTATCCGCGGACAACACCCCGTATGCGACTTTTCTAGAATATGCTGTAATTTTGTGTACACACGTCGGATCGAGACGAAACTTGCACCATCGGACTCGTAGCAATACGCTGGTCCTGTGACCCAAGTTTGGTCCGATTCTGAGAACGTTGATAAAATCGCGTATCGTGGGCCCCACAAGCTCCACTTGACGGGCGATTTTGTGATCGGCTCATCGGAATCCAATTCTGAAAGTTTCATTGGGTTCGTATCATCGTTCCTGACTTGTAGACACTGAGTTTGAGGAATTTGGAGACCTTTGATCCTGACACGCTTTTTGGTGCAAAGTGGGCCACATGTGGATCCCGTTTTGGCCCGGATATGACCTTTTTGCCCCTGTGTCCAAATTGGACGTAAGGACAGGCATTTCTAGCTATTTGACATCTTCTGAGATGGTTGGTGATGTTTATTACAGCTTTTGGAGGAGTACCCACAGGATCCACTAATACAGGGACAGCTTTTGGTATTCAAACACCAGGCAAGTGTACCTTGCCAAACTCTGCAATATTGATACATATTTTCTTGCTTCACTATATTGCTGTGCATGCTTAACCTAGGACCGTGTGACGTACTTAGCGTCCGATTATTAGTCGGGTGCCAACGCCGTACACGGTGTTGAGTACGGTCATGTAGATATGGACATTCGTGATACTTTATATTCTCGTACTTGTCTTATCAAGTACCATACGACCCAGGATACTTGACACTGTTCATGAGATAGGATATTCCCGAGATATTCGTGGTGATTCTGTATAGAATACAGGACTTGACAGAGATACTATATTCATAGATACATATGACTTGTTGCATTAGTGATGATCCCGCTTGATATGGACATGAGATATTATGGTCATGATATGCGTGGTTACATGGGGTTGGGAGAGACACACAGGCTACAGGCTGTTTTATATATATATCTACTACTATTGTGAGGCCGTAGACTCTCATAGCAGAGCTAGGCACATTACGTGTTTATTACCACTACCGGCTCCCCGACACAGAGCTTGTAGTGGCACAGCCTGAGTACTCGTGCTGCTCTCACTTGCATTTTCACTTAGATGGTTATTTATTTGCCCTATTCATTTTATTATCTGCTGTACTGTATTTATTTGGCTTGAGCTTTCTTGTACCTTGCTATGTCCCCTGAGGACCTGGATCCGGATTATGTCCCCAGGATTTGAGGACGAGATCTATCCCGAGGTATACGGGACCGGAGCAGGAGCTGATCCAGGAGCTGTACCGCCATCCGAGGATGAGGTGATAGCCGAAGACTTCTCCTGAGCATCCATGTTCATGCTCAGTATTTATTTATTTATTTCAGTCATTTATTTCTGGTCTGTTGAACCATTGTATCAAATATTTATCGGGTTGTTCCCCGAAGCACTTTATTGAGACTGGTTGATGATTTACAATCCTTATATTATGTGGATCATATTTTATATCTTGTGTGGATGAGATTAGTTGTGCCATGATTGTCGTAGACCTTGTTTTACAGCTTAAGTATGCCCTGATGGATCCATTAAATTTGGTTTGTCCATCGGTGAGTACTGCTGGCCATTGCCACGTGGCCGGTCCTACGGTATTTTGGGACTGGGGCGTGACATGGTTTTTGTGGTGGCCCATGCAGGTCTACGACTAAATCGTTCGGTTTCAACTTAGGGACCGAACCAGCCTGCCCTAAGGATAGGATAGATTGTAGGATCTCATCCATTATTTAAACCATTATTGAACTCTATATCGAACTCGAAATTGTTACTTGAACTGCATCCTGTGTTGATTCCTCTGTGCCTTCTTACAGTTTATCTTTTGGTTGCAGAGAAATGGATCCCAGGAACGGAGACGAGATTCCATTGGATACGCCATACGACGCTGTAGTTACTTACACAGACGGAGTGACTCCAGAGAATGGAGGACAAGCATCGCAGAGCGATCAAACCGGTCAGCCTAATCCAAGGTTCCGGAGAGATGACATCCCACCTCTACCACAGTTCACTCCCCAGATGCCAGTTTTCCCGCCCGGACAAGCCATGGACGGGCAACAGATGTTCCAGATGATATATGCCATGATGCAGGCCCAGCAGCAGATTCAGCAAGAGGCCCATCGCCAGGAGGCAGAGTATCTGAGGACCAGCCTGGTATCCACATTGGACCAGGCAAATCTACCAACGAGGCGAACAGCGACGGGATCTATCACCGATTTTTATCATCTCAAGCCTCGTACATTTTCTGGTAAAGAAGGGCCAACAGAAGTTTATGAATGGCTCACTAACATTCAGCATCAGTTGGAAGCCGCTGAACTTCCGAGAGAGAAGTGGATGACTGCAGTCAGAATGCAGTTAACTGATAATGCGCATCACTGGTGGCTAGTAGAAGAAAGGAGGCTCGGACAGGACTGAGTCACTTGGGAAGAGTTCTCCAGACTCTTTCAA